>VRYO01000638.1:8425742-8671171 GCA_009812075.1 Sialia sialis | reverse complement strand
GGCTGCCTGGGTCACTGCCGGCTCCCGGGGTCACTGCTCCTGCCTAGCGCCCATCGCCCACCCTGAGTGCCACGAGGGCTTCCCCCACCGAGCTCCCCTGGGCACTCCCGTTCCCTGCCACTCTCCCAGCATGGGATCAGGGCACGACCATGGCTGGCTCTGACCCACAGCGGACACAGTGACCTGGCATGTGGCTGTGGGGACATGGGACCTGGCTTGTCAGGCCTGGAGCTCTCTATGAAGACACGGCAGCCTGCAGCCCCCCAGCCCCATTCATGTCCTTGCCTCATTCCAGGAGAACAACCCTTTGGGACACTACCCCAAGTAGCCCAAGACCCCTGCAAGCTCCCACCACTCCCAAAAGACATCAGCAGCTTCACTTGCCCAGGGATCTGAGCCCTTCTCACTGTCCTGGAGAAGTGAGTGGCAGCCCTGCAGGGCATGGTTCCTCCTCCCTCTTCCCCAGCCAGGGCTTTCTCCATGCTGCCCTAGGAACAAGATGCATTTTCCACCTGGCAAAGCCAGCACAGAGCCCAGGAGCATGGTGGGTGGGGGACCTGGTTACAGCACCCCAGTGGGGCTAGTGCATATTCCTGCAGCCAAGCCCACCACAAAGATGCCTCTCACTCATCCTGCCCACCCTTGCCATCCTCCTGGGATGCAGGGATGCAGAGATGGAAGAGTCCACAGATCCCCTCTCACAGTTACAGGGGAGTTTAATTCATCCAAAAAACATTCACAGCACAATTCAACCGGTGGTAATACAGTAAAAACCAGGCTTGCAGCAGCTGCAACCCCCTGCCTGCTCCCAGCACAACCCACCCAGACCCCCACTTTTCCCAGCACTGGCAGTCAGATAATTCTGGCTGATCCTGGTTACGCAGGGATGGAGGACAGAGTGGGAGTGAGCAGTTGCCTAGACTCCCCCACTGCGGCGGGTGCCGGAATCACTGCGGTGAGCTGAAGCTGGGCACACTCAGGCTGGAAGAACAGTGGGGTGCTTTGATTGGGAACTGTAAGATGTCATTGGGGCTGAATCCTTCAGGAGCCTTTTAGGTCTGGATTTCCTGCCTGGTCAAGGTCCCTTCCAGATGCCCAGCAGGGAACAGCATAACGATGGGCAAGGGCTGGGCAGCCAGGGATCCCAACTGCAGGAGAGAAAACCTTCCCACTTATGGAGTCATTATTCTTGGTACCACCCATATCCCACGGGAACAGGATTCATTGCTTGCCCATCCCCTGCCCGATTTGGCTGTAGGGTTCACCCTTCCGCTGTGTCCCCACTCCAGGTGAGCCCTGGCCCCTCCCTGGCACAAGCCCAGCTGTTTGTGCTGGAATAACAGCGCTTTGTTTCCGCGAAATCAGCAGCACAGGCTGTGCTGGCAGGCAGAGGCAGCTGAGGGGGACGCAGGCACCCACCACCCACCTCCCACATGCACAGCAGCAGCAGCACCCCAGTCTCTCCCTCTGCTTAGCACAGCATCCCAGCTCTGCCAGACAGCATCAGGGAAGGATTTCCTCTGTAAAGGCCCTTGCAAATCCTTCTGCATCTCGGTAGAATGCAGAGTCCAGGACAAATTCCTGCTGCTGAGGAATCAGCTTTGAATTGCAAGTGCTGGGTGATTTATATTGGACAGGGAGCGGCAACGAGCAAGGATCCCGCTGCGTCACTTGCAGGTGACTTTTAAAGCTGAACTTGAGACCTCGGGAAATACTACTTATATCCCTTGCCCTCAGAGCCTTGGGAACTGGGATCACTGTAAGCCCTGAAAGGCTCAGTGCCTGCGTAGCAGCCCCCACACTCCTGTTTTCCTCCAGAGCTGCGGAGGGGAAGCGTTGCACAACAGCACTCATATGATTGGAGCACAAACTTGCCAGCTCCACATACACTTATATAATTCTGCACCGTCTGCTCGTCAACACGTTGCAAAACAGCAGTGGGATCAATCGCTCTACTTTTAGGTATACAAATATTATTGCACTCTCAACAGCCCTCTCTGGGTGAAAAGTCGTAGGAATGTGAGGTTTCGTGAGGACCCTGGGCCCACAGCTCCGGGGACAGTGTCTTCAGTGTGTGCTGCAGGGCCTGGGGGTGTCCATGGCCAGGATGGCCAGGGGTTGGAATACTTCTCGGACGTGTCCCTATTTCCTAGTGTTCTGACGGCCCTACCTCCTGGAAAATCTCATTAAAACGCTCTAGATAGGACCCCTCAATTGCATACATCATCAGTATTATTCCAGAAGATGTCACCTCTCCGAGTACATCTGCTCCCTTGCAGAAGAAGCCCCCGAACCAGTGCTGCCTGCCAGCAAGCCGGGGAGGGTGCTCCGCCCGGCGGGAGCAAGCCCTGCTCGTGCCTCTCACAAGGAACAGAGTGATCCGTGCTGAGCCCCAAAACACTCGAGAGGGGCTGCTCTTCTGGCGGCCGCTCCCCCGGAGGACACAGCACGTGGAGAGGCCGAAGCTGCCGGGGCTGTGGGTGGCTCTGGGGCCGCTCTGTTCCGCCTGCCTGCGGGGCCGAGGTGCCCGCAGAGCTCCTTGCGCAACCCGTCCTGCACAAAGCCGGGGCTGGCTGGGGCCCAGACCCCTCCTGCGGCTGGAGGAAGGAGCAGCCAGTGCCTGCCAGCAGCTGCACTTCCTAGAAACGAAGAAGACAGAAGGTCGGGAGAGTTGAGGGATGGTGGAGGGGGGCCCGGGGGATGCTGCGGGAAGCATTGAGCAGGGAGAGCAGCACACAGCCCAGCCTGCCCTGTAGCTTCTCTTCAGGAAAACAAGCCCTTTGGCTTCCCACAACAGCTTCCTGTTCTTTGTGAAACTCTGCCCGCGTCCAGACCTGAAGAGCTCCTTGCCAGCCCACGCACTCTGTGGGCCGGCACGGCTCCTTCCCAGCTCTCGCTGCCGGGGCCGCTCTGCAGGCTCCAGTGCCGTGCTGCGGGAACAAGCGGGTCAGGACAATGCCACTTTCTGTGCCACCAACCCAGTAACCACACAGCAGGCATTCAGAGGCTGAGGGAACTGGGGCACAGGGGTAAGGTGCTTGGCAGCAAGAGCAGCAGTCCCTGGGCTCCCCATGCTCTCCTTCCAGCCGCAGGGCTGCCGGGTGAAGGACGCTCTTGGCTTCACATCTGTCTCCAAGCAGGCCAATGCTGCCTTGCTCAACACCACTCTGCTCACGTCCTTTCTTCTTTGCATGTGGGAAGAGCTGCAAAACAAGGGGTTGCCTGGGGTGCAGCAGTGGATCCTGCCTTTGTGGCCTTGTGCCTTGTCTGCTTCTCTTTCAAAGAGAAATTGGAAAGACTCCACGGGGCCAGTGCAGCCTGTCACAGCTCAGGTGGCGGGGACACCGCTGTGGTGCAAACCCAAGAAAGAGAAGACGGAGCCAATCACCTCATCTGGAGCTGGCAGCCTAGCATGGCAGGCACCAACCTCCACCACGTGAGGCTGCTGCCAAGTGTCACCCTTTGCTGTCCACATGGTTTGTGGGGCAGGAGGGACAGGGACCATGGCCCTGCTTACATCCTTTCCATGAAGGGGAGCTCTGGGCTGGTGGGCGGGTGCAACAGACCCTGCTGAGCAGGTGAGGGGTGCTGGGATGAGGACCCCCACTGATGGAATAGGGTGCTCGGTCTGGTGGCTGAGGCTTTGCTCCAAGGTTTGCTCTGCTTTAATTCAGGTGTCTGAGTTACAAGCTTCAAACAAAGGCCAGGCAACAGAGGGCTGGGGGAGGCCCCTTAGTTAACCCTCATTTCCATACAATTGAAGGAAGGTGGCTTTGCTCCCAGCCAGGGACACAAGCCATTCATTCTCTGCCCTCTCTGCCCTGCCTTACATGACTCCAAGGCTTGGGTACCATTGGAGATGGCCATAGGGCAGTGCAGGACTCTCACCTTGTGCCAAGGATGGATCCATGCACAGGATGGACAGACAGTGGCCCTCAGCCCATCCAGTTAGTCTCCAGTAAACAAACTTTAGCCCACCACTGCTAGAAACAGAAGGAACAGCTGCCGGGTCACACACAGCACCTTCTGTCTGCAGTAGTGGGTGCTGCAGAGGCAGCAGGGCACAGAGTCCCTCTGCCCCTGTGTGCTGAGACCCACCCTGTCCCCAGTGGCTCAGGTCTGAGCCCTTTGCAGGCCCAGGGCCACAGAATGAACCTTTCTCCCCTGGGCAGGGAGCACAGCAGCTTCGGGCTGCTGCCCTGTGAGATGTCACTACTTGGCCACAAGGAAATACTTTGTTCTCATTCCATAAAAGGCATTTGTGTGCCCCTCTCCACTGGCACAGACCCAATTCAGGGGAAGAAGTCCAACAGCTACTCAAGAGGCAGCAGCACAGGATGTGTGCAGTGCATGGACAAAGGTAGCCTCTCCTACAGCAAAGCCAGGGGCTGTCCCCTGCCTCTTCTTGCTTCTGGCCCCATTGCCAGGGAGGCCACCTACCAAAACATCCTGTCAGGTCCACAGAGCGCCACTCACCCCCCACCTCAGTTCCCAGTGCCCTGCCAGCAAAGCAGAGCTCAATTCCCTAGAGAAACCAGTGCTAGCTGCAGGAATGTGTTTCATCTCTAGCCAGCTGATGCATGGCAATTCCCATCAGTCACCCCAGTTTTGGGCTAGAAGTGGCCTATTTATGTAAGGCAAGCTCACCAAAAGCCTTGGGCTGGTGCAGCCTCCTTCAGGACCAGCCATAGGAAAGCAGGAGCAGGTGCCTAGGGGCCTGGACCACATGCTCCTGCTCACCCAGTTCCTGCAAAGCCACCAGTGTAGGGTCAGGCCCAGCACACTGAAGTCACTCTGGCCAATAGTCCTGCTAGGGCAGGGCTGGCAGGAAAAGGTGGGTCTTCTCTAAGCATCAGGAAGCAGACAGGGAGGAGACCAGACACAGGGGAGCCTTAAGGAACAGGGACGTGCGCTCAGCGTTGTCCTCCATGGAGCAGAGGCTGCAGAAACTACAGAATGGGGGGTCCCTGCCAGGGCACAGGCTGTCCCAGCTCCTGTCCCCCATCCCAGCAGCAAGGCTGCTCTCTGGAGGTGCCTCTCCATGGTGCAGGGATTCCCAGGACACATGAGGGAACCAGCTCTACTGCCCCTTCCCAGCGCTCTTGCTGGCACAACCAGCACGGAGGGAAGCTCACAGTCTACGGAGGACCAGAGCTGTGGGAAGCCATGCTCAGGGCATGCACAACAACACAAAAACCCCTCGAGTCTATTCCTGAGTGCAGCTGCTGCTCTCCCATTATTCCATCACTCTGTTCTTTGCCTTGGTCCAACAGGCAGGTGACCACAAACACCCTCCCTGACCCCTGCTCTCCCAATTTCTCTCCTCCAAGAAGCCCGGGCACAGGGCTGAGGGGCCATTTACAGGGATTGTGGGAACCCCATTCCCACCCCAGCATATTGGCAGTTACATAATTGCCTTTCCACAAACAAGGAATTGCTCGGAGGGATTTGTGAACAGTATGGAAGGAAAAGAAACCTGCTCTTGAACTTTGCAAGATACTCTGCCATTTAGAGGTACTTGCAAAAGGGTTTCCCCTTTTTTAACCTTCAACGATGTACCACAAGAAAGGGATTTTTCCTCCTGATGTTTTGATATTACATACCTCAAAGTAACTAATGAAAAAGGTCTTCTCTCTTCCTGCTCCCCCACTCCCAGCTGCTGCAGCCCAGGAAGCTCCCAATCATTTTGTTGCTTTGGAGCCCTGGCATAGCATCTTTTAATCCTCAAACAAAATTGGCGAAAGGATTTTAGCAGTGCTGGCCTGAGCCCACAGGGGCAGGTCCCTCTGCCTTCCTGCAGCAGCACCAATTGCACCTGAGGGTTTGCTATTATTCTACATGGACACCCCCCAGTGCTCTAGTTCTGGCTGCTGACACCATACTGCTGAAACCAGGTCTAGACTGAGCTTACCTTGCTGGCAGCGTTTCTGCAGCTCCCTGTACCCAGGGCTGTGTCTGCAGGCTTGTTCTGGAGGTAGCTTGCATCAGAGCAAATGCGATTGTTCTCATCGGATTTTATGAATTCCCTCCAGAGTTCCTATGTAACAGAAGTACATTAGGGGACTTTATCCCTGCTAATTTCAGACTACAAAGTCAAACCATGTATCAGATGTATCTGCCCAGAGAGGCTTATTCATAAGTAGCAGCAATGATAGGCGACTACAGTGCCTGCCAAGAGACTCATCATTAGCTCATTAGCAGAGGACATCGCATCCTAAAGTGGAGAACTGAAAAGGAAACATCACCTTGCAGCCATGGCCCCTCTCCTTGTGCTGGGCCCATCCTGGGAATAACAGGCAGCAGAGCTGCTCATCAATGCTGAAGACATTTTGCAGTTCAGATGCCAAAGTAAGTAACCCCATCCTCCCCTCGGCTTTTTGCAGCCCGTGCCAAGAATGGTTCACAGGCCCTGTCAGCTGCACTCACCCAGGAGCAACACATGGCCTGTTCAGGCTGGACAAGCCCATCTGCAGACACAACAGTCCAGGCACTGGCATAAAATACTGAGGTGACATCACCCAGTGCCTGAACACGGTGGAACAACAGGAACCTGAACAAAAAACAAACAAAAAACCCCCCACCCACAAACTAATGTATAAGCAAAGATAAAAATCTTCCTTAAAAAGTACAAAGGAGCACAGGAGAGCCATCAAACAGACTTTGAACAGGAGAACTTGGTAGCAACTGCTGGGGAATATGAAACTGAAGCTGCAGGGCTACAGCCAGCTGAAGAGGGTGACCTTCCACAAGCAGATCTGCATCCTTCCTGTCACATCCCACCTCTCCTCTCCTAAACATGCCTGCAGGCAAAGTATGGGCCAGGGAGATGATTCACCTGACTTTTCTGCACAAACTGACTCCTTCATCCTGATTATCTGTAACAAAAGCTTCCCCACTCTTACCTCAGCACTTCCACACCCATTTTTCTCTCGCATTATCATGATGACGTACAAACCTCTCAAGGGGAGAAGTCCTGTATCTAAAAATGATTAGATAAATGCTCCTCTTAACAGAACAGTTGGTTTAATTACTTTATTATTTCAGTTACTCACTACCCTCTCACTTTCTGATGCTTCCTTCCTGTCAGTTTGTCCCAAATAAGATTTTAAGCTGCTTTAAGTACTTTTCAGGCTTGGCAGCTCTGCCCTGGTTGCAGCTATTCCTGTACAAGTTTTACACATTTTACTTCAGCTTAGGTTAAATAACATCTATATCTCTCTAGAAATAGGTCACACAGCATAAGATCTAGTTACAAGACCTGGGAACAAGAAACAGGTTGTTGGTTTCAAGAGCAAGTTCTCACGGATCAGTCCTCATTCTGGCTGGAAGGGACCCCTGGAGGCCTCTCAGGAGCTGTCTATACCCCACCTATGCAGGCCCTGCTGTCTCAACCTCTTCTCAGAGGGCAGGTGCTGGGCCCTGCCAGTTCAGCAGCTCTGCTGGGCTTGCTCATCACTCTTGACAGAAAGCCCAAGATAGATAAGCTATCCCACAAGTGGTCTTAATGAGGCAGGTAAACCTTGCTGTTCATATGCTGCTTCTGCATTACACCAGAAACCAGAGATCTGCACTTCATCTCCTCCTCAGTCACCAGCAACAACAGAAGCATCACTTACAACGAACAAAAAGAGTTTTATTGGAACATATACACACAGGGATAACAGAGGTATTTGAGTAATCAAATATGGAATGTTTAAGAAAGTTAAAATAAATAAGGATACCAAGTTTTGCCAGTGCTAGGTCCAGCACCAATGCAAGTAAATGCCCTCTGAACAAGTCTGACTCTGACAGGACCATCCCTGCAGAGCCTATAAAGATTCCTACCACCAGAAAGTGGCCAATAATTTTGGAATACAAAGAGTCACAATAGTGCTTTCTATTGATGTGCATTCACACTGTTTATTCACTACTTTCGTCTCTTATTTCTTTAATAATATCTATTAAATTCTGGAGTCCAAAAACGTAACCCGTGTCTTGGCCCTCATGCACCACACTATCTTCTCCATAGTACTTGCAGGTTGTGTGGGCAAAGTCTATCATGCGGACATCGACAGTACTGGCAGTTGGTTTGTAGGCATAGGCTCCTGCTGACTCATCTGAAGATTCCTCTGAAAGGTCCTCTATGTCCTCTGGATCCGAGTCAACGGCAACCTCCTGCCTTTCCTTTCCATCATAGATGATCAGCAAGGAGCTTGAATAGAAGCGATAGGACTCCTGTTTCTCCAGCACAGACTTGAGTTCAGTAAGTTTTTTAATAACGGACTCAAAGAGTTCCCTGCGCAGGTATTTGCCGTTGTGAAAGAACTGGTAAAGTGCTTCTTTAAATCCTTGGACTGAGAGTTTTCTTCCGTGGTATTTGTTCATGAACATCAGCTGGCCAGTGCCTGCCTGGTAGACCTGCATACACAAACACAAGACAAGAAAAAAAGAATAGTTAAAATTGCTGGTACACTTACACAAAACCTTGAGGGGACACAAAGGAAAATTAAAACTAAAAAAACCAAAATAAATCCTAATAAAAATAAAAAACTAAAAGCTCTTTAAAGCTTTTACAGGATAACATACCGCTCTCTAAAACTGCTCTTGCACCATTACAGAAATTGCTATCAACAGATCCAGCAGCGCCTGTGCAACTTAGAGGAAATGGAAAATTCCTTCAGTTTAGATCTGAGCTTTTCCACCCAGAATGTAAGAACACGGATTTCAAGTGAGATTTGGAAAACTGCAGCCGGAATTTCTCAAGTCAAGCTACAGCTTGTACCACAGCCACTCATTCAGCTCATTACCTGCCTCTGCCCCAGGATGTACCAGTGGATTTTCAGCATGCTGAGATCTGAGTGACAGCAAACACTCCTATACAAAACTAAGGTGCACCCCACAATCATCTGTATTTGAAGAAGCCAGAGGTGCTCCTGGAGAAAAAAAGCCCTCCTGCAGGAAGGCACAGGAGAGTGGTGTATACAACTGAAAGTTCAATAATGCCTAAACATCTGGATCAAGAAAGGATTGCAGGTGCTTCCAAAGTCCCGTTTTGTTTTCCAGCAAAAGTCAACACCAGAAAGTGAACAATGGCCATGCTCTGCTCAAATCCCAGCACACTGTGGTTAGAAATGCAGCTCCCACACTTTTGTTCCTGCCTCATGTTTTTCTCTGAAGTTGCACAGTGAGGTGAACACCACACATGCCAACAGTCCTGCTGTGGAACAAGTCCTAGCAAACACTGCTAGCATTCCTGGAATCTACTGGATAGGAGGAGAGAAGCTTCAGGAAAAAACTCAAACACAAACATGTTGTTTCCCATTTGTCACTCTAGGAATACAGAAACAAGTAAACAAAAATTCAGGTTAAAGTCCACTCAGTGTCTCCTCATCTGGCAACAAGTCTTATCACATTTACCAAGCACTTCTTGCCTGCACTTTGCAACTTAAGCAGGGAAAGATCTGTGGCTTTTCAAAGAACAGAACTGATTGCTCCTTAATATTCTGAAAAACTTCTACATGCTTAATTCAAAATGCACATAACTGGCCCCTTATAACTGCTGACTGTGCTATCCTGAAATGTTAACTGAATCCGTAGTTTGAACAGTTTTGAACTGCTGGTATGGTGCAGGAGGCTGTGTGTGTGTTCACAGCCTGCACTCACTGATGCAGAATACAGGCTGCAGGTTGCTCCTGCAGGTGCTGCCACCTCCAACTGATCAGTGATACTCAAAATCCTCACTCCCCTCTGTGAAGGAAACGAAGCACAGCAGCTCAAGGGTAACTTGTGAGATGACTACATAAAGCCACAACCCCACTAACACAAACAGGTGCAAGACTGCTGGCCACAGGATGATTCTCCTCTCTCTCACCTGCATGCCACAGACCCGCACTCCGATGACGGCCGAGGTGCTCTGCTGACACTTGCGGATCTGATTCGCCTTCTTCTCCTCGGACGCGTCATCGCCGTGCTGCCGGGTGCCCATCTTCAGGTCCAGCACACATGGAACCTCGTAGCGAGACGTCAGGTTCTCCAGCAAAATGAATTCTGAGCAGTTAAGGAACAAGCCTCACAATGAGGAATTCAGGTTTTGAAAACATTACCACAGATTTTATAGTGCCCCACTCTTAACTTTAGGCATCCAAAATTTGTCTAATATAAAGTAAAGTAATCTAGAAAAATAATAGTTACACAGACTAAAGATGCCCACTCTGTTTTAAGGCAGTTCCAGTTTTACTGGTCTCGAGAGAACAGTGAATTTCCACTTCATGTGAAAACCAAAAGCAATCAGGGTTATACAGAAATACAATGCAGCAGTTAACTTTTATGAAGTATTTCCTGTCTAGGAAGAGACTCTTTCTGTGGGAAGTGAAGATTTTGTGTATATTACCATTCAAAACCAGTAATATCTGTATCATTACTGTTCCAAAGATATCACATACTTCTTTGGCAACTGAATAATAACCTATAGTGAAATGGTGAGGGTACCAGACAAAAAGTCCTATCAATTTGGTCATTTATTAGTCATAGATGTTTCAGTAATCCATTACTGAAACTCCTCACACAAGAAATTTGTTTACCTCAGCATTTAGATACTACTGCTTTTGCAGGATGTATCAGTTGCATCCAAGACTACAGCAAGATAATTTTTTTATAGAATGCTCAGGGTGGAGATGTTTGCCTATGGTTCCACAGCACAAACCCAATGTGCTTCAGCATTCAGAGATTCAGCCAGTTTTTGTTCTCATGCTCCAATCCTACATGACTGTTTATATTTGACTTTTCAAAAGAGGCTACTAGAACAGCCTCTATATTTAAGAAACTAATGAAAAGAGGAAGAGGACACTGTTTTTTAAGATCACCAATATCAAAACAGTAATAAAAAGTGACAGAAATCATCTCCTTTGCAAACTCTCATTAGAAACTGTTCTTGTGGAAGACAGTGAACACACTGTGCTGTAAAACCTGTCCACTAACCCACAATGTCAATTTAATTCTCTGAATTTCCTACTTTAGGTAGTTTGTTACGTGCTGGAAAAGCCTTTTTCTAGAAAGTGCTGGCAAACCCTTCAAAGACATCAAATAAATCACAGCTTCAGAGAGTCTCTTGAGACTGCAGTTAAGCCCGCTCTGTACTCCTATCTGGAATGTTCAAGAAATAAAATGCAGAGCCCTACTCATTCCATTGTTATGAGGTACTTTCAGGAAAGGATACTATATTGATTTCGGTGCTTTGCATTTTCCTTCATCCGCTGTAACTGTTGCTGGTGACATTTCATGCTCCAAGGATTATGGTGTTTAAACTGAGAACTGACATTTCCTTTTTTCTCTACAGTATAATACAAGACTTCAGATTTCTTCAGCCACTCAAATTCTTCCTCCAGTTTGTGACTAGAAACACAGAAAAAAAAGTAGCAAATTACAGATCAAGAGGAAAAATAAACTCTTGAAAAGAGGTTATCAATGGATTTAACTCTACAAGCTATTTTGCTCACCTTCATTAACAGCAAGCCAAAGCTTTACTTTCCTCTCTGTACACGTGAACAAGATGCCCATAAGTTGTATTTCAACCATTACAAAACCACTTCCATACTAATATAAATGAGCATGCAGCCAAATGTTACAAAACACCTAGTAATTCTACTTATATATCCTTTACCTGTGTGCATGACTTCTATTAATGCAAGAGGTAGTGATGCAATTTAAGGTTTATTCTTTGCTAAGGTAAATGTTTTTAGCACAACACATCACAGCTCAGAGTTTATGGTGGGCACAATTCATAGGAATGAACGAGAGGGAAAATGTCACTAGAAGTCATAAAGCAGGATTCCTAACAAAGTATGCCATACATAGTAGCACTTACATATGTTTGGGTTTTGATTTTCTTTTTAAACTACTTTTCTTCTGCAGCTGGGTGAATGCTTTTTGTTTGTTTGTTTGAGGTGTGTTTTATATGTTTGTTTTAGGTGCTTTTTTGTGACCCGGTTTGTTTGGCTTGTGGGTTTTTTTCTGTTTCTGAAGCTTCAAAAATAACTTTGGGAAATCTGTTTAAACTGACCAGAGCAGAAAAAAATTAAGACTGAACTTTGCCTTTACTGAGGGCTAAGGACATACTAGTTTCACTAGTGACCCTGTCTGCACTGAAGAGATCAGGAAAAACAAAAGAAACAACAGAAGGAAAGGAAATGAAAGCGAAAGGGTTCTGGAGAATTCTCTGGAATTCTGGAGACCAGAATTTGACAGCGGAAAGTCAAACCTACCTTTTCATTTTTTCCTCCTTCCTGTGCTGCCGGACCCATTCCTTAGATATCTTCTCATTTTCTAACAACATTGTCTTTTTGTTAGTCCACCGCAATAGCTTACTTTTGGGTTCACAGTCAGAGTTATCTAAGTTTTCTAAGTTATCGTGGTCCCCATTTAATGGATATGCTATTAGACATAAGTTTCCATCTTCGTCCTCTTCAAAGCTCACTGACACCACACCTGAAGGAAAAGGGACACAGACAGTTATGAATTGTTCAAGCGACAAGCAAGCCTTGTAGAACATGTTCTTTTACACTAAGAATACAGCAACTTTATTTTTTCTCTTACCCCAGTCCTTAGTTTCTATCTTGCCACAGGCCAAACCTCATCTGCCAACCTAACAAATATCAAAAGAGCTAGACAAAAATGACACCTCACAAAAGACAATTTATCATATTGGCACAACAATGATACAAAAGGTCATTTTCTCTCTCTGAAGCAGTCAAGTAACAATCAAATAATAACAGGACACAATTTCAATTAATACATATTTTATTAATTTAAAAAAAAATCTGACTGGTCTGATTCTAAGTGAGATGCAAAACATTTGTTAACATCTTGCAGTGAAAAGTGACCTGCACCAAAAAAAAAAATTCACAGCAAAAACTTTTTAAATTTTGCATGACAGCAAAGTGAAAAGCATGTATCCAAGCAATACTTGGTTAACAGATCCCCAAGGGAAAGGAAAGATGTGCAAGGAGAGCAAAACAAGGGAAATGTCACATTACAACAGACACTAGTCCAAAAGCTTCCACTTAAAATCACCATGTTTAATTATACATTTTCTTCTGTTTTTTGGACTATATTTTATTGATACTGGTTATGCAGCAATCTTGTGGAATAAGTAACAAAAATGCAATACAAAGCAAATCTGTTTGTGGTACAGAAACATGGTGACCCTCTAAAGCATTTTTTTTCTCCTCATCCTCCCCTCAGGAGTCTCTCGAACACTGCATTGCATTTTAAGTGTCTTAGTGGAGCACTGACAGACATGCCCAGTGCTACATTAGTAAGTCTCAGGGGTTAATGGAGAAGCCATAACAATTACATGAATTTTTTTTTATTTTGTTTTCCAGTCCTCTATTTCAGATCAATCAGTCTGCACAGTTCTTGCAGCTCATCACTAGCTAGGGGAGAGGTCTCGGTGAGAGACTGGAATTTCCAAGCTGGGCAGGCAGCTCCCAGACCTGCAGTGGCTGGAGCACGGAGCACAGAAACTCTGACTGTCCCGCTGTCACAAAGGAAAGAACAATGGGAAAAAGGGTGGGGGAGCCAGCTAGCAAATGGCTTCTTTGCCTTTACTCTGGAAAAAAAAACAGAGGTGGACCAAGTGAGGCTCCTTCCCTCCCCATACTTCCCAGAAAGCCACATACACTAGTACAGTTGTTTTATTACATTTTGAAAAGTATTCAAAGATCAGATTTTCTTCCAGTCCAACAGAACTTGTAATTAGACATGGCAAAAAGTCTCTGTAAACGAGCAGAGAATATTAACCTGAAACATCACTGAAGTCTTCCATCACTTTCACAAAGAGAACACAAAATTTGATTACCATCATGGTTGTTAAAATCAACATCCTTTAAAAAGCAATTCCATTTTTAAAAAGTGCTTCAGACATATTACTTATTAATCATCAGGCAGCAGTTGATTGAACAGGATAAAGAAAAAGAAGTATTCCTGTTAACTAGTTCAGTTCTTAGGAGAACTGGAATTTCCACTCCTACATAACTTCTGACTCAGCCTCATCACAGCTACTTGATCCTTGCCTACCTAAATGCCATGAATTTTCATTTCCTTAATGGCAGAAATAACACTGCAAGTATTCAACAAGACACGTTACTGGCATGTATTTATTGCCATCGAAATGAAAGTCAGAGGAGAAATCAAAGCACAAAAGAGACCACAACTAAGAGTACACAAAACATTATTATCCGTCCTTACCAAATCTTTTGTAAACAAACATTAAACAAGTGGCAAAAAAAAGAAATCAATGTCCACCAAAAAAGCCAAAAACAAACAAAAAACCCCAAAACACCAAAAAAAACCACCAGCAGATAATTACTGAAAATGTTCTAAAGCTGTTAGTTACTTACCTGTGCCTAAGGGTGATATATGGGCTATCACCAGCAGAGTTGCTCTACTCTAATGCTGTTAGTCAGCCCAAACACCAACTTGGCAAGCATTTCCACCCTGCATCTCCACAGCCTGCCTCAGACAACATCAAAATACATGAAAAAAACCCCTAAAATCTCTTCCACACAGAAGAGATTTCAGAGAGAACAGAGAGCACAGCACACTTGCATGAACAGAACGAAAGGCGCAACCCCATTCAAAGGTTTGACAACTTACCCTCATACTGTGGAGTGAATTTACGCATTTCTGTTGGGAGAGTCTCATAGAACTGGTGTTCTCTCTGAATAAGAGGTTTACAGATGGTCTTGTCATTAAACCGGAGGACACAGGAGTGTCCTCCAACTTGGTGGACAAAAGGCTCGAGCAGGACACCCTTGGAATAGTGCTCCACTTCCATGGCTCCAAATGCTGGGCTCATCCTTGTAGCACATTAGACAGAAGGCGGCGGCAGTAGTAAGGGCAGTTCAGAGCCTGAAGCCGCCGAGACGCGCAGGTGTTTATTGTGATTCAAGAGTCTGTTAAGGCAAACACAAGAGAGCGGCGGCCGTCAGTGTCCGCGCACGCTGTGGCCTGGGCAGCACGGCGAGAGCCCAGTGGGGCCGAGCACTGCCGAGCACTGCCGAGCGCTGACGAGCGCGCGTCGCCCTCGCTCCGGACGCGCCCGACTGCGGGCGAGCGCGGGGCGCAGCCAGGAAGGCTCTGGCGGACACGCCCCCGCCGAGCCGCAGCCAATGGGAGGCGTCGCGGGGCGGGGCGGGCAGCGCGCGACGCGCAGGCGCGGGGCGGCAGAGGAAGCGCTGCGGCCAGCGCCGCTCGCCACTTGCTCAAAGGGAAGCCACCCGCGGCCACCTGGCCAGCCCCGCGGCCACCCGGCCAGCCACACTCGGACTCCAGCGCCCGACTGCGGGGACACGAGCGCTAGCGCTCCCAATGACACCCCTGCCTCCTGCGTAGCCCGAGAAATTAACACCGAGCGTACAATTCCTCCCTTCCAGGCAACGATAGTAACCTACCGACGTCCAGGGTGGGACGTTTATTTCACCGGTTCATTCACAACTATATGTCAGATACCGAAAATATAAATAGATGCAAGCTCTTCACAGGCAAGCCATAACGCTCCTGTGCCATTTTGCAAGAAGGTTTATTTCCCTACACTCAGCAGAAGGCAGTGCTCTGTGCCAGCTGCATCCAAAGGATCTGTTTCTGTAGCCTGTGACCGCACGCTGCTCGGCTCTGGGCAGACGCCAGTTTCATGCAACCTGCACTTCAGAAAGCAATTAAAGGAGCGACGCTGAAAATCAGAACATGACTGTCTTGTTCTCTGCCTTCCAGTAAATTTTTAAGTTGAGTTACTCTAATTTTAGACCAAAGCTTTAATGATTAACTTTTTGCGGCTAAAAACAACCTCATACTCATTTTGCCTGAAGACAGCTACACGGACAATAATGCACTTAATTCAAAGAGACGACAAAGTGTTCTAGGTCACAGGTCTATTTTTATTTGTCCTCCTGAGACATTTAACAGCTTTACATTAACTGGAAAAGCAGAGACCTGTAGGCTTAAAGCAGCGGCGCTACCAGAACTACAGACGCCTACAGCATGTCCTGGACATAAGAGCATTAATTGAATTAAACAACTAAACTGCTTAAAGAAACAACAGATCGATGAACTGAATGAACTCCAGGTCCTGGAATGTTTACCTGCACCTAAGGATAACAGGTCAATAAGAGGTGAGTGTGGTTTTGTTGGCAGGGCTTTTTGGTGTTGTTTTTTCCCCCCCCCTCCTTTCTTCCAAGCGCCTTATTTGACAAAATACTATCAGATTGTTGTTTTTTCTTTTTTTCCTCCTTTAATCTGAAACATTATTTCCCAGAAATAATATTGTCTTGTGATAACCTATATTATTATTAGAGCACTATCAATAAACTTTCATTTCTCTTTGTACTACTTTTCATTTCCTAGTATTCTTTTTCTAATGCAGCTATTGCACCACCACACAATTTTCTCACCTACCTCAGCATCAACAATTTGACAACTCAGAGACACACATATAAAAACCTCTCAGTTACACCCCAAACACAAGCCACTTGGAAAAAACCTTACCCAAGCTGAGTAACCCTGAAGCACCCAGTCAGTGCAGAAAAGCCACGTAACCATGGCCTGTCCCCACGTCCTGGGCAGTCCAATGTAGCTCTTCAGCCACTGCAGTCAGAAGGGAGCACTCTTACTGCTCCAGTCACAGATTTATTTCTCCATGGCTCCCCACAGCAGCACCCACCCCATCAGAGCCACGCTGATCCTCACTAAGGCTCACCTGCAAGCTCATTTACCAGCACATGTATAACAGGCTTGGAGCTGTCTCCAAACACACCTGACAAGCCACATGAGCTCCTGAGTAAACTCTGAGAATTGTTTCCATTCTCTCTTACAGAAATTATAAGCATCAATCTGTATACTGCACCAATAATTTCACAACTCCTGAGTTTTCATTAGGATTTTCCGGGGCCAATAATGCCTCCAGTCTTCTGGAATTTCCAAGGTAAAGCCAGAAGTGTTCCAGGTTTCACTGCAAGTGTGGTAACGCATGTACATGATCCTGCACTGCCAGAGCTTCACATTGGCACAGCCACATTTAATAGCCTTGCACAACAAGAGCCACTTTTTCCAAGACCACCATTCTGTGTCTGTCATCCTAATTACCTGATACAGAGACACCGATTGCCAACTGCAGGGATTCAGACTGAGAAAGTATCTTGCAACATCCTTTAACCTCAAGCACTTAAATCTGTCCCAGCCCTCCTGTGTTACAGTTTCATCAGGAGTTAAGTCTTGAAGATATTTAAGCCATAGAAATTACTCCAGCAAACATCACCTCCAACACAGATAATGTACACCTTGTTCACCCAACACATCTTCAGGGAGCTCATTAGTAGCAGCTCAACTTGTTTATTTTCATGGATGCCCAAGTGATCTGGGCAATACTTGCATGCAGATCACCCATGCACTCAGCAATGGAACTGCCAAGTACAGAATTGGACAGGACTAATCGTTCCACTTCACCCTTTCCTGAACAAGTGAGATCTGGCAGCACATCACACAGTGTAACTTCCCATTCCAGGAAAAAGAAACCAAGTTTTTTTAGTCCTCTGATATTATATAAATTATTTTATAAGTTATTATAAGTATTGAGATAGGGGTGGGGTTTTATTGAGAGAAAGGTTAGAAATATTTGTACATAGTCAAACAGTGTACCCAGTCAGCACTGCCACAAGACAAACGTGAATCTACCAGGAATAAAGGGGGAGGCTCACACAAATGAAGATGAGTTTACTGTGCCTGTATTAGTAAGTTCTCCTTCTGTTTTTATCTTCCAAACACTACAGTGCAACTCCCCCATGTTCCGCTTCTACGACTGAATATTTGTAGTAGATATCCCTGCTGTAAAGGCTCTATTAATACAGCTCTGCAGCAGAAACTGTGTAAGGACTGCTGAATGCAGCATCAGCAAGCTATAAAGCCTTTAGTAGAGCTCCTTAATTGTGCAAGGCAACTTAGTGCCTTTTTCTGAACCTAACAGACATGATTTGAACATACCAACAATGCTCAAGATGACAGCAGCAAGACTACATAATCTTGTCAACTATTCAGGTTTCAATGAGCCTTTACTTTTCACCCTGGTCAATTAATATATTTTAGCCATTCAAGAAGCACCGTTTACCTAATAAATTCAATCTGTTTTCACCCAGTGAAATTCTTCTCACTTGCAAAAAGGTTTTGAGTAAGATCTTACGGGTTTTTTGCTGCATGCCTTAACATGACCATCACTAACGATCAGGATTTCTTTGACATTTTGGCTGTCCTTAATATTTGGAATTTTGACATTCAGATTAACCGGGAGCAAACTGTAATCCCCACCAGAAACGCTTTGCATTGTTTCATTTATAAATATCTTAATTCTATAAACAGCCTCACAATATGCCAAACCGGTTGCAGCTCCTCACAAATGAAAGCTTTGACCTAAGACCAACAGTTTCAAGTGGCATTGATGTTGACCTGCGCAAGCACAATGCAGTTCTTCACTGCCTTTCCTCTGATTCTACACCCAGTTTGTTCTCAATGCTCTTTGGGGAAGAAAGAGCCCAGAACAGCTGTTTTTAGGCAATCTTCCCAGACAGCAAATGCAGGCTCACTGTGCCCTGCCCTTTTCCTCCTACCGATTTTTACGTGCCTTTGACTAAGAGCTTTTGTTCAAACAATACACCAGCCAAAAAAGCAGATTTACTAACCCTTCACATGTCGAGCATTTTAAGAGAAAAATCTGACATAATTCGAAGGAGCAAACAAACACGTGCCTGGACACAGTAACATTGGCTTGAGCAACGTCATTCTTACAGTAAGCAGCAAAAGATGTTTAAAACCCACACCTGCAAACCAGAAGGGACATTTACAGACATCCTATCCCCATCACATGTGACAATGACCATCAAAAGAAAACCACAATGAATTCATGTTTTCAGGCTTTTAATATTAATCTCAGGTGACGGCATTCTTTGGAAGGTACTTCATGTCATTACAGATTCTCGACTTAGTCCCACGTCTAATTGCCTTAATGAACACATCCTCTGGAGAGCACAGGTCTCAATTAAGCAGCAGCTTCTTCCTTCATAACAATCTCAAAAACAATATACCTCCTGCCAAAACTTTGTAATGGTACTGATGTAGAGCTGCCCTTCTGTTAGGGCTTTTCACTTTGGCTGGTTAGCATCTTCAACTTCACATAGCCATAAATCAGCTTTACAGCGACGGAAATAGCAAGGCAGCAAAGTCTTCTGCCTGTCCTTTTTTCTCAGTTCACTGGGGAGTGCAGAAGAAGCTGAGAGGGTAGAGATCTGCAGAGCAGATCTGCAGAATGCTGAAGCAGACAAAG
This sequence comes from Sialia sialis, assembly GCA_009812075.1. Taxonomy (NCBI): domain Eukaryota; kingdom Metazoa; phylum Chordata; class Aves; order Passeriformes; family Turdidae; genus Sialia; species Sialia sialis. The sequence goes on along the minus strand of VRYO01000638.1, from coordinate 8,651,829 downwards.
CAAAGCCCATTCCCAAGGTTCTGAGGTGTCATGGTTTGACACTAGCACAACACCAGGCACTCACAAACGTCATTCACTCATCCTCCCCTGCCACAGCTGGGCAGAGGAGAGAAAAAAAGTAACAAAGGGTTCACAAGTTGAGATAAGGATTGGGAGAAACACTTTAAGGGCAAAACAGGCTCAATGTAAGGTTGCAAAGTGAATTTATTACTAACAGAATCAGAGCAGGATAATGAGAAGTAAAAAGAAGCCTTTAAAACATCTTCTTCCCCCAGCTCCTCCCTCCTTCCCACAACAGCGCGGGGTGACAGAGCTTGGGGATTTTTGGTCAGTTCACCACTGAGGTTTTCTTCCACTGGGAGATGAGTCCTTCCCCTGTGAGGCCACACGGTCCCACTCACAGGCAACAGCTCTCCATGAACTCCAGCGTGGCTCCAATCCCATGAGCAGCAGCAGGTCTACAGCACCTTCTGCAATGTGAACTGCCCCCAAGGGCACACAGTCCTCTCAAAACTGCTGAGATGTGGGTCTCTCTTTCTATGGGGTACAGTCCTCCAAGGACTAGAGCCACCTCTGTGGCCCCCCAGCTACCAAAAACCAGGCTGTGCCAAACCAATATACCAAGAAACAGAAGAATGGCACAGTCAGCCAACAGGAGAGAAGAGTATCAGTGACCTATTAGATCAGCCAAAGAGAAAGCTGCTTCAGCCCAAAGAATATTCAGGAAGAAACAACAAAGCTGAGAATGGACACAGGAAGATGCAAATAACAAGATGGAAAACACATGGTATGTTTTTGAGAGCCCACCCCACCACCTGTGTCATGCTCAACATTGAAAAGGTACTTGAGGTCTGAGTTGGTAAGTCATTACTTTGCTCAAAGAATGACCTTTCACGACTGAAGCACGACAAACACATTTTAAGAGCCTACAATAATGCACCTATAAAGCAAGAATGGCTACAGGAATTTTACAAGTCCTCATATGACTGAACTACTTGTTCCGTTACTAATAATGTGGTACTTTAGAAATAGCAAGGCACATTCCTTGCATCAAAGAAAGCAGAGGATGCAACTTTGGAGTATTAAAAGAATTAGATGTGTTAAACATGCTCAGGTTCAAAGGTTTTGCACAGCTTGTGACTCATTTTGATGAAAATCAATGCCATTCCCCCCCACAAAACACTGTTTTATTAGCTAATATGCCTAGAGTAACATTAGTAATGATTTGCTTCTAACATTCACTCTAGTTACTGCTTGGCTCAGGAACTGAAGTTACTCTGATGTGTTCTGTTTTCAGAAGTTCTTAAGATTAGAATGTAGATACTCATATCCCCTAGTGTCCAGTCGGTTGCCTTAGAACAGTTTCAGAAATACACTTTAAAAATTAACTACATCAGGGAGCAAACCTTTTAAAATAAATGTTTCTAGTTCTTAACAGAAAAATGAGCTCTGCATTCATTTATCAACTGTTTTAATCAACTCCTCATTTTGAGGATGCATTGTACCTCTACATATAATGTAAATCCCACACTAGGATACTTTTTGGAGCCTTCTGTATCTGCAGTAGATTTAATATAACTAAGTAGTAAAAGCTATAGTTTATAATTTTTAACTCATTAAGACAAATGCAAAGCCCACCTAATAATGTGCTTGTATGAATCTTACAGTTTTTGGAAAAGTCTTAAGAGCAGCCTTAAATTCTACATGATTACAAAAAGCAAACATCTGTTTCGGAAACTAATTTGGAGGGGAAAGTTTATCTTTGGTAGAAAAGCACACTGACATTGTCAGTTCTCAGAATTTTTTTATTTATAAACAAAAAAAGTATTACAAGCAGCAAATAATTCAAATTTAATAAAGCAGACAATAGTCTTAAACACCATGAGGGGTAGAGAGACAGTGTCATAGCGTCATGAGGGAAGAAAGACTAAAAGAAAGACTGGGGGAGGAAAACCCCCTTCTTTTTCATTAAGTATAACTTGAAACAGGTAGTTGTGATGACAAAATGATGCTGAGCTGTAACTTTCTATGCCAGTCAAGGTTATTTAAGCTCTTCTGCAGCAAATCAATCAATATAATGATCATTAAGTTACACGACTTGTACTCAGGGATGAGTAAGCATGACGTTTTGTAAAAACACTCAGCAGAACACTTGCAAACTCAAGAGTAACCAGCTCCTTCAGACCTACATATTCATTCCCTTTGGAAGCAGATACACTTTTAATATAGCTTTTAGTGGTAAATCATGGGAGTCAGACACTGTAGTGATACATCTATCATAACCCTTTACAGACACAAAAAGCCACGAAAGAACAAATTTTTCTTGTTGCATGCCGTACGCTTGGGCTAGACCAATAAAAGCAACCTGCTTCTTAAAAATATCAATTTCTAAATAAAATATCTTTACTAAATGGCTGGTAATTGCAGCACTACATTGCTGCAGTTTAAAAAAATTAAGTAATGTCTCCAGATAAAGGAGGAAAGCAATGCCTTGGATTAATTTCACAAATTAAGAGCTATGTACTGCAGAGACATATTGGCTGTCCACAAAAAATTCTGAGTTGGGAGGGACCCACAAGGATCATCATTTACTTAATCATGCATAACAGATGGAATCTAGAATCCCAGAATTATACATGAACTCGTGCACAAAATTCCTACACAACATGTGTGCAAAACCCTTTGGGAACATGACTCCACAGCAGTCTTGGCCTATCAAGGTAGAAAGCCAATCCTGTTTTTAACATTTTAACCATTAGCTTTCAAAACAGTAGCCAACATTTAACACTAGCAAACAAAAGATTCCCACCAAGGAAAAATATATTTTTCTGCTTTCAAATGGCCAAAAAATACCTTGAAATGCCCTAGCTCTTTCTGAGGATTTCAGCTATATCACACTGAAAGGTACTACTGCCCTAGATATTTCTTCCACTCTGAAAGGAAGGGGACAGTCCAACAGCAGCTACAATGGCAAAGGACTCCCAAGTGCTACATTAAAGGCCTGTTCTGCTGTCTCTCAGGAGTGTAAGATAGCACCCTGAGATATCCCTCCTTGTAACCAGAGCATCAAGCCTTTTCTATTCACTAAGAATTTTGTCTCTAATACAGAAATGAAAGACCATGCACTGAGATGTTGAAAAAAGTACAAACATGCACTCTTTCAGAGCAAAACATTTTTTTAACTGGCAACATGTTTATCCTATCTCCTTTTAGTCCCTAAACATGGAGTCTAGTTTTGTCTTCCTTTAAATATAACCCAAACATAGACATAAACACTGCCACAGAGGTTAAGACACGTATTTATACCTGTATATTTAACACCATAGCTGCAGAGCCACCTCCTATACCAAAAAGACCTTTGAATACAGTTTTAACAGACAAAACATCAGGCATAACATATTAAGGGAGCAAACTACACACAAATCAATCTGAAGTTGCATAATGTTCTATGACTATTATTCTTCATGCACAATTATTATTCCTATCTTCCTTAAACCAGGTCTACACTAACAGGAGAAACAGCTCCCCAATCCTTTTGTCTAGGAAAGCAAGACAAGTCACCAAGGCCATCTCCAAGAACCTCTAGCTTTTTTACATAAGCATGCACAGCAGCCCCTCATCAGCAATTTCTTAAAATTCAGTAAGGAGGTTATGTACCAAGTGCAATTGATAATTCAACGTCTAAAAAAAGCAAGAGCTTTCAGCTTTCCTTACACCATTTGTAATCTGTAATCTTAACACCTACATACACAAAGTTCTGGAAAAATGCCAGTTTTACCTCTCAAGTAAAGCTATTTTACCTCTCTGGAACTAAAATAAAGCCAAGTTACTAAGCATATTCAGACAGAAAAGAGCATGCAATTCTGACCCATGTAGTTTTTTCAGGGATTGTGTAATTTAAGAATCAGTCTCATTTCCAAGTAAAAATGCCATGGAAACTAAGAAACCTGAACCACCAAAACTAAGCTACTTAAACTTCCTATTTAGAAACTGATCCATCTTAAAACGGTTTTCTGGCATCGGAGGCCAAAATCACCAGTTGCTACAAAAAGACAGTACCACCCTTTGTCATGGAGAAACCAAAATAGCACTCAGCCTTTAATCTTCTGAAAATATGACAGCAAGAGCTAAATTGTGTGGATTACACACATGAAAGTATTATTCAAGACACCAACACCCCCAAGAAATTCCAGCATTAAGATTAAAATAAATCCAAGGCTATGTCTTGCTCATTACCATGAATTTAGCAGTCTGGAAACTGTATTTCAAGTCACTCAATGAAAGAACATGGAATCTTTGTGACCAGCCCTTCAGCTGTGACCCATTTGCCATATATGATAATAAAAATAATGTGCATATAGGACAAGTGTCAAGTCCCTTTCAAAGTCCACCCTCATTTAACAACACAAAGATTTTCTCCCCGTGTAATTCCTTTAGAAATCCCAACCTCTAATGCTTTTTATACCATAAGCTGTAGGGACCCAAAGGACAAGATTGTTAAATTAAAGCTTTGATGCCTAAATCCTACAATCCAAGCTAACTCCTTAAGCAAAAACTTCCCAAGGAATGCACAGCAAAGATCATTAACAAATAAATTATTATAGGAAGAATAGTACCCTAAATGCACAGTTACCTATTTCATGCCTCTCATTTATGCGTATATTCACCTATACCATCAATACCCCTTAGCCCTTTTACGTGGAAAAATGATTGAAAAGTAGCCCAGAAGGAGATAGTCATCATTTCTTGGAACGTCCATCCCCATTTTTAACTGTAATTCTACAAATGTAGGTTCCAAAAATACTTCTGATGACTAAGATAAATGGAGTTTTTGCTCCAGAACAGCTCACATTAATGAGATACATTTAGTATATATTTTAGAATGGCGTTTATGTTTCAAAACATCTCAAACTACTGCAAACACATCTCAATTCAGATAATACAATCCAGATTTGCATCTTAAAGGGAAGAGTTTGTATGATTCAGTCACTTCTATAGGCTCCTTACCTAAAGAGTTTAAAGTAAATGGGACTCAAAACCTTGAACACATAGCTCCCTGCAGGAATGCCAGTGTCATTATAGAAGTTCAAACGTAAAAGATACAGTAGAATAATTTCTATGTGCTTCTTGTTGAACTGCAGCAGATTGGACAAGAGCAAGTAAGGACAGGAGAGAAGTCTTACAAGACACTCTCACATGGCACAATAAAATCAAGGGAAAAAATCTAGACTGTTTCCTCTGGTAAATGCAACTCACTTCAACAACAGTTTTTTTCCAGCAAAATAACCTTTTCTACAAGTACACCTGCACAGTACTTACAAAATGTTTAAAAAATTATTTATGTATTTCGTCTTTCATTGTTCAGTGGTCTCCTCTTATACCATCTAGGGCCAGTTACAGGCTTAGCATAATAATCACTGCCAAGGAATTAATCCATTTTAATCTCATACAGTTTACATATTCAAACAGATACACAAAACCACTTGAAAAAATCTTATCAATTTCAGTAATCTAGAAAAGGAAGCTTCATCAGAAGCTTGGCTGTATTGCTCTTACCCTTGCAGCAGGCTGAAATACATTTAAGAGCTAGGTAGTTTAAATAGCCCAGGCAATGGGACACAGCTAGAGTATGTCTTATTCCCTTAAAAATATCTGTTGCTTTAGTGGCAATTTTTATAGCAGCCAGCAAGTGTGCACTGCACAACTGTCTTCAAACAGAAAGCATCACTCACCAAAAAGGGAAGAATCAGAGAGGATGATTGCCAAAAACCTATTTTCTCTTCAAAATTCCACAACATTGCACCACCATCCACAGTGTGCTGATGTTCCAATTCTGCATTTCCAAAAAACAGCACACTATGAGGGGAAACAAATATTTCAAGAAGTCAAGCTTATGAAAAAAGCACTTTATTTTTTGAAAGCAAACTTCGCACATAGTGATGTTAAAATATGATTTGCACTTTAAAACATAATCACGATTCAGCGCTTAGGTTTAAATATGTCAAAGGCTTTGTTTAAATGAACAGCTCGAAGTCAGTCATCCTCTCACCAGGCAATTCACTGCAGCTCCATCAGCATTTACTTCATCTACCTTCATCCTCAAGAGACTACTTATCTATCTCCACAAATTCTAAATTACACCCCTAACCATTTTGTACCCTTCCTGCTGGAAATGATACAACTTTTAATTTTTTCTCACGTAACTTTGGCCAGAGTTATCTCAAACTATATCCCAACTTTAATACACACAGATGTCTCTTGGGAAAATTGACTGGTTCTATTAAGCCAGAACCAATTTTCCTAAGCTATCTTGAACAGATTCCCATTTGCAATGACAGTTATATTAGTATGAACACACCTACCCATCAATTTAACCTTGTGTCTCCTGTTAAATTCAATCAACCACCTGAAAGTGCTAACACCTTAGAAAGATAAAGATGATGCCTATCATGTCAGGCAGTTTCACTTCTCATTTCTGTAGCTTCATTAAACTAAATTATGTCATTAAAAAAAAAAAAAAATCAATTGCTGTCAAACACTGTCTCCATACATCCAAAGCACAAGGCAAATAAATTGCCATTCTTCTGCAAAAAGATATGAAAAAGAGCAAATGTCAAAAGAAAAAAGGTCATCTTCGATAAGCATGAAATTAAGCAGCACCCACATTCCTGATAAGGTTTCAGGCAGTGTAGAAAATTTCTGCATCACAGCACTGCACAGCTATTTGGGTATGCTTAAAGCCCGCTGTGCTTCAAGAAAAGAAAACCCTTTTTGCTGCACTCATTCTAATACAGACTTTGGCATAAACGCCCCAAACCTCTGCTTTTTCTAATGAAAAATAACCTCAATAATTGTATCTTCTGTCCTTGAGTCTACCTGGGGCACTATTACCAGCTTAAGCAAGTCATCCAAATACATTTTTCAGTGCCTTCCAACCTTCTGGATGCCAGCACAGCAGGACAGAAGACAGGGACCAAGAGAGGCAGTACAGCTGAATGGCTAGTGCGTGAATTCAGCAGTTCCCTGGTCTGTCTGGGCTCTCAAATGGCTGAAGAGCACGTGCTCAGCTCCAAACCAGCCACTGCCTGTGCCACCCCCTGCCCTATCATCCACACAAAGCAAGACTCTCAGTGGTCATTTTGTGAGCAAGCCTTTCTTTTTCCAGTAAAAATGCAAAACTGGGCAGTAACTGGTTCCAGCTGTCTCCAATAGAGAATCCTCCACACATAGGAGCAATCCAGACAGAGGGTCAAAGGCTGCATGTTGATAGCTGATAGCAGCAGAATGGTACATCCTGTACCTATTACGAAGATTATCGTTCCCTTATTCTGACACAGCCTGTCTTTCAGAGACACAGTCAGGGCTGCCTGCAATGGCTTTGTGCCACACAAGCCAAGAACTTGCAGAAGATTTCAGATTTCAAGCTCTGAACACCTGATTAAACACAACCAATGACAGACCTTCATTTGAACAAACAATTTTGTTTCCATTGTGCCTTCCTGTATTTTAGATTTTGCAGGAGAAATTTCTGGCTCCTCACAGCAAGTGACACAACCTTGCAGCAAGTGATACAATGTCATACAGCCTTTTGCACAAGGGGGAAAGAACTCTATTGCAATAAAATAAGTTACCATGAAAGGCCCAAAATTAACATTCTAATAAGGTATTTCTAACAAAAGTTACAAGTATCTGCAATTACACCTTAAAACTCTTAAAATATAACCTACTGATATTGATAACACCCCAGTATTGTTTCAAAGATCCAATGACCTTGGGCAAGACAAGAAGCCAGATAAAAGAATTAGCAAGAGGAAAAATCCTCTCCCCGCAATGGAAAATTTTCATCTCTTCAAGCAAGGCAGAGATGCTCAGCCGGACCTGCGTTGCCTGGAGACCAACCGCAGCTTCTTGCCAACAGGGAGGAGCTAAGCATCAGCAAATTCAACAGCTGATAAGTGGATGAACTGAATGAGAGGCGGCAAGGTTTTTCTACACGTCAGTGTAAAAACCTGACAGCTTTCAGATAATGGTTCTAGCCCATGCTCACTAGATAAACAAGAATTATTATGAATGTAAAATGTCAGCTTAAGAAAGCTTCAAACTGTTCTATATTTGGCTCTTACCCCCACACTTTAGGTACAACTAGAGCAGTAAATACCCTACACAAGATAAAAATTTTAGCTGCACCTCAGTTTCTGCCCTTTCAATCTCTGGATGCAATATGTGAATTTTTGGAATATGTTCTTACCCATTAAACAAGTTCTGTGTTTAAGCAAGGGTGCAGAAACATTAAGGAAACCAGTGAATTACACCAAAAAGAAAGAGCCTATACCTTGGCTTAGCACCAAAAACCACATCAAATCTTGTTTCACTTCAAAAGCCAGCCTTTGCCCCCAGCCCTTCCCACCTGAAACACAGCTCCCCAGGAAGGACAGCATCACCTGTGTTAGAGAGGAGACACTTGTTTTCCCTGTTCTGGTCCTGGACCTGCTCTCAAGCTCAGGCAGGCAGCACCTCTGACCTCCCAAAGAAACACCTCAGCTATCTCCCAAATTTCTGATGACCATCAAATTAAGAAATCATTGAAAAGAACTGACACTAAATACCATTTACTCCAGAGTATCGCTAGATCTTTTCTAATGCAATTCACTCAAAGTACTCGGACAGTAAAGAACTAGAGATTTCTAAAGAATGGCTTCTATTTCATTTATCCCTGTAGGTAAATTCCACGAGGATATTGTACGTCACTAGTGAAGCAGATCTTTCACCGCCAACTTGACAGCACACACTTCCCTGCAGACATTTGTGTGTCAGCACTGCTGATAGACTGAGACACCCTCAGTGCCTCGAGGTCTGCACCCTTCCCAAGAAAAAACATCCTCAAAATAGCCTCACACTCACTTCCCAGCCCACTGGAGAACAACCTCAGCAACACCAATACCACGGATCTGGATGGAAGCCCAACCACTGACAGGCAGCAAAAAGGTTCTTTAACATCTTTTCTCATCCTGGTTTTTCAAAACCTCGTGACTGACAAATGTTAAATCTTCCTTCTAAGCCACTGGTAGGAAAAGAATTTTTCAGAGTACAGAGCCCAGGGTTCATATGAAAACATATCCAGCTGCTTCCAAACTACTATACCACATGGTTATGACAGCTCTGAGCTACCTGTCGTTCAAAAGAAACAGCAACATAAAACTTCCCCTGTTATTCACTGTTATTTCAAAAAGGTATAAATATCAAAGAAAGAAAAGGCAGAAAAGAAGTTTTTCAATTAAATGAATGTAAATTTATGAAAAGCTACATGGCCAAGTTTAATGTCTAGAATATCTTACAAACAAGGCTGTAATCCTTCCCACAATGCATAACCAGGATACACTCCTGAACACTAAGGATTATTTTTCAAAAAGAAATTTTCCTGAATTCTGGCAGTTAAATCACTGGGTTCTTCCTTATTTGTTATAAAAAAAAAAAAATGTAACAGCAATCTGGAAGATGCTAAATCAGCAAAAGTAAACACATTAATCAGTTCATTTTTGAAACACATATATTTATGTGTGGATGCACATGTACATAAGCTCATTTCCATTTCTTAATGTTCCAAATAAGTCCTGAAAACACACAAATCAATTTAGCTTCAAGGAAATTTTACAAGTCAGTTTTGTCTCATATATAAGAAAAATTATGAGCAAAGAGGCCAATTCTTGGCCAAAACAACCCCGACCTTGTTATCCCCAAGTGTCAGATCCGAACTGTTCTACTACCATTTCAGTGTTGCATGTTGAGTGAATGACCAATAACACATCCCCTAAGTAGCTACACCAAACATTAATATTCCAGAATAAATATTAAAGCAAAATTCTAATTACAGTGTTTGAAACAAAACTGTCCCCTTAGATGTTCACAGGGGCACTGGATGCATTTTTTAAACACCTGAGTATATGGGACACACAAGGCACTGTGTCAAAAAAAAAGAGAGGGGGGCGGGGAAGTAGAGGGCAATTAAATTCCAGCATATATCAGGAAAGATATCAGTGTTAAACATGCGTACTTTTCACAGTGGAATTAAGGCCAAGGGCATATCAGGGTGTAACTACCAAGAAGTTGTTATTCTATCAACAACGATAACATTTATTTTTTTAAGCTGCACGCCTATTTCCAAAGCCTCAACCCTAAGTGTTTTTGTTCAAATCGTCTGCAGCTCCCAAGCCACAAGGCATTACAAAATCGTGATTCTCAAACCAGTTCTTAACAAGGCATGACCCAAAACTCCCAGTTTACAGAGAAAAAGGGTATTCTTGAGCATCACATCCACTTATGCAACACACCCCGCAGCACCCGTTTTTCATTTAGAACTATTACCGAGCGTATCAAACAGCCGAGAGAGCAGCAGCACACCCATCACCCGGGCAAAACGGACAGGCAACGCCTGGCGATTCACAGAACTGCTGAGTAACAGCGTGAGGCGACCACCAGCCCCGTGGCGAGCAGCCACGGCAAACACAAGTGCGGCCCCCCCGCGCCAAGCCAGGGCCGGCGCGGCCGGCAGCCCCACAGAGCAAGCCCCGTGGGGAGCGCAGGAAGCGCTGGGAGGCCGGGGATGCTCCGCGAACGCTGTCACCGCTGTCCCCCACCCCGGCCATCCTCGCACCCCCGGGGTGACCCCAGGCCAGGGCCCCCCTCCCTGCCCGCTGAGCCCGGCAATGCCCCCAGGCGGACGCCACCGAGCATCCCCTCCGAGTAGCCGCCCATCCCCACCTCGCCGGGCCAGGCACCGATCTGCGGGCGGGGCCGCAGCTGCCCCCTCAGCGGCGACCGCCCCGGTGGCAGGGGCAGCGGCGGGGGGAGCTGGGCGCGCCCGTTACCTGGTGCTGGGCCGGCGCCCGCGGCGGCCTCAGCGCTTTTGTTCCTCAGACGTCAAGATGGCGGCGCGGCGCGTGGCCGGCCCTCCTCGCTCCGGCGCGCCCCGCCCTCCCGCCCGCCTCTCCATTGGCTGGGCGCGCACCGCCGCGCGCTGATTGGGCGGCGCCCGCGCCGCTGTTGCCAGGGGAGCGGGGCAGGGGAGTGGAGGCCGGGGCGGCCTCGGTGTCCGTCCCGCATCCCGGCCCCGCATTCCACGGGGAGCACGGGCAGCGCCCGAGAGAGCGGCGACAAACGGGCCCTGCAAACACAGGGCACAGCCTCCGCCCGAGCAGGCAGCGCTGGGCAGCCGGCCGTAGCCCCAAGCTTGGAGGCACTACCCAGGCACGCACAGACTGGGGCCTGCCCCATGCACCTCCCTGACCTGTGGATTCCTCCTCCGCAGGCCGCGGCAGCCTGGACGGGGCTCTCCGTAACTCCCCTCGGTGCCTGCCTGGAAAGCATTTGGTGCGTGACACACCGTCAGTTTGGACGGGCGCAGGGCATGGCTGCGGGGCTCCAGCACAGCTCGCCCGCTGAGCAGGCAGAGCATCTGCAGAGCCCCTGAAGCAGAGCAGCCCCATAGGGCTGTGTGCCTGAGCTCGCTGCACATCCCGTGCTTGTTTTGCCATACACCAAAAATCTCAGGCAAACGCCGCTGAAAGTCCCCACTCAGCTTTACCCTGGATGACTTTTTCGGGCCAGTGCCTGATGTTCAAAATGCAACCACAGTCGTCAAAGTTTGAATGCAAAGCCATGAACTGCGGGTAACAGCAGAGCCACCATCATTGTAAGGAAAAAAAGAATAATGAGATAATTGCAGTTTAAATTACTAAGCAACAGTCTCTCTGACAATGAACTTAGTAACGCTCTGCCATCTACTTAATCACACTAATGAGACAGAACAACTCCACTTAGATACAAATTACTCTGCGTTTCATTTAAATAAAGGTCAGAGAGCTAAAAGCCACACAAGCCACCACACTTCTGCTGTGCAACACACCCAGCAGCAGGCATCCTTTTTTTCTAGAAGGGACCCGGCCTTTCTGGCTCTGAGCTGCCGAGGCAGGGCTGCATAGGGCATCTTGCTCAAACCTCCCACTTCTGCTTCCCCACTGCCTGCCTGTGTGTGGGCCTTGGGCTTCTCTGGCTCACGAATGGCTCCTTGGTTTGGAGAGGTGAGCATTGGTTCACCAAAGAGGTTTAGAGGGCAAGAGATCTCTGGTTTCTAATTGTTCTAAAGTAAAAACATGGCTAGAGTTGTGCAAGAGACAATTATACCCCTTGGTTCTCACTGCATAAAACACTGCCTCTTGCTCATCAGGCTGACAGTCAAAGCCAAGCAGGCCTGCTTGGTGAGAGTGCTCTCATTTATCTGCCTGGTGCCATCATGATTACCTTAATATAAAAATCTGGTTTTGTGTGTGTCTCTCACCATTTAAACCTGACTTCCCCTGGATATTTAAAACCTTTGTTTCAAATCTATGCCTCTTTGGGCTGAAGCTGATCTTGGGAGGGCAGGTTTGCAATTTACTGAAGAAATCTGGCTGGCAGTTATGACTGGAGGTTATTGACACATGCTACTAGTTTTAATCTGTGTTTGCAAGTCTGGAGCTACCCTAGGGCTCACATCTGATTTATGTTACCTTGCCACAGGGAGAGGGGATCTGAGGTGACCATGGGACCCTTCCCCAGTGGGTGGCTGCATGATCCCTCCAGAGGCTGGGAACACTCCCACATGCTCACAGCAGCAATAGGTTTCCTCAAGTCTCACTCCTCACTGCACTTCTTTGCGTTCTTAATTAGCAGGGGAGTAATTCCAGGCTATTTGAGTTACTTGGCATCTCCTGCCTCCTCCACGATCAGCTTCCCGATACAGTTCATGCCTGTAATAAGATGTCAGCATCAAGTTTAGCTTGGCAAGCCTTTCGTTCCCACACTGCTCTTGCCTGCACATGTCCTAGAGTAACTTCCTGAATTTCCAGCCCCCCATCCCATTCAGGTCCAGGATGAGCCTCCAGCTAGCTGTGCTCCCAGACACACAAGGAAGGCTGATCCTTTCGCTGCATGGCAGTCCAGGTGACCCCACAGCGCTTCTTGAGAGCATTTTCCCCTGAGCCATGGCATGAAGCCAACATAAGGAGCTTTAGCTGCAGGAGTCACTGCAATAACAACATAACTCAACCCTCCTCCCCCCTGACCAGGCAAAGGAGATACATTTAAGCAGGTGAGGATCTGCCCATGCAGGCAGTTTCTCCCTCTGCCAAAAGCATTCACAAAACAAATAGGCAACAAACCTTCCGATTCCACCAACACCTTCCTCTCCCTTGTGTACACTGTGTATATATACACATATGTACAAGTAAGTGCTAGACTGACAGTTTAAAAGAACAACCACTTCCTGTTATTTACTGAACTGGTATAATACAGGAAGCAGCAGAGTAAGCTTCTCCCTCTTGTGCTCTCAAATCCACAGTCAAGAGAACACACCTTCAAGCACAAAGTTAATGCATTTTTATTTTTTCTTTTCCCTTGCTAAGGATCTAAGAATTGAACCTTTTATAGGAAGCAGTGGACTGTTATGAAGTTCCCTAATTCAATATTATTCTTACCATGTGAGGGTTGCAAAACTTCATTTATATGAAAACTGAGACCCTGAATCAAATCATTATAAACCTCCCAAAATTCAACCACTTCTCACTAACCCAGTTTCAACCCAATACAATGTTCTAACTGCATATTCCTCACCAACAATCCTAATCTCATGCTTTGTCTGCATGGTGTGGTCTGTACCATTTTATGTGCCTGTGGTAGCTCAAATTAATGCACATGGTTCTAGTTATTATTTACTTGCAAAACATTTAATCAGAGGATGTGTCTGATTTAGGACTGAAAAAGCCAAGCCACTAAAGGAGCATAGTGCTTAAGGAAGGAGCAGGGAAATGTCATGCTTTAAAGCTGTCTTGCATGGAAATAGATTCCATGCTGTATCCTCAGTCTTCCCAAGGTCAAAAATAGTAAATTAAGAGAATGGAGCTAGGAGAAGGATAGCAATGGGTTGGGGGTTTTGGCATAGGACAGCAGCAAAGCTAGCAAAGCCCAGCCATTCAGTCATCTCTGGGCAGCCCTGTTACTTTCTATGACTCCTGAGCAATTACATAGATGGGCCACGTAAGAAAAACACAATTGGACTTTGTTTACTGGATAGAAATACAGCTCTGGAAATTCTCAAGAGCTACAGGGATGGAGAGCTGACAGCTGCTGCTCCACCAGGCAGGGTGGGAGGGAGTGCAGGGGAAGGATCGGCGCTTTCCTGAAAATGTCTGTGATAATGGAAAGAGCTTCTCCACCCCAAGTTGCTTTCAGCTGATGTGACCAGATCCACGACCGCAGGCAAAAACCCCCTGTAATTTATGGTTTAAGGCTTAATTTGTTGGCTGTGCTTCAGGGAAGCAGGCTGCAACTGTGAGCCACCTGTGTTGGTAACAGGGCTGTGCTGGGAAGGGACTGATGTTAGAGCCCAGCTGCCTGCGCTGGTTGGGTTTCTGCAGGAGTCTGAACTGGCTGTTTGTGCCCAAGTCCTGCTGCAGCCCGCTCTGCTGCCTGGGAAAGAGGAAAGAGTGTAAACAGAAGAGAGCACCAACAAAGAGCTGCCTCTGAGCCAGTGACACATGCAAACCACCACCTGGCCCGACACAGGAGATCTTCAGCCTCTTCAGAGAGCAAGGACTCTTGACAGACCCACTCCCAAATCCACTCCTGTGGATTTCAGATGAGATCCCTAGCCTCAGAAAGCTTGTCTTGCCCATCTGCCATACAGCACTCTGGAAACAGTGTCCATGGGCTGCTAACAGAGATCTGGCTTGGTCTCCTGCCAGCAAAATGCCAGTTACAGCTGTGTACCCTCAGTACCCTCCCTTCACCAGTCCTGTCTGCCCAGGCTGTAACTCTCCAGTGGGAGTCCTACCTAGTGATCTGCTATCACGGCAGAATTCATGTGCTATTGTAGGATGAAACAACTTGCCAAAAAACACACGGAAAGAACAATACAGAGATAGCAAGTTACCAAAGGTTAGGAGGGGCCAGAGGGTTTTTTCCATACAATCTTTTCTAAGTTTTCCTGCTGGGCAAGGCAAAGTCTTTAAATGCACAGACAGGACCCCAGCTCCTGGTGGACACTGGTAACACTGGAGGTACACAGCCATGCCCACCCTGACACAGTGATATCACCCACACATGGTCTTCCAGCACTATTAGCAGGCTGTACTGGGATTCTATCAGGCTGGTGGGCTGTGTTTGGGGCAGCAGACAGCAGCCAGAGTGAAAACTCAAATACACAAAGGTTTGGATCAGCTCCTTACTCCTGCTGTCCATGTCAGTGCTGTGGTGCTCCATGGGCAACCATGTCAGCTGCAGCTGAAGCCAGGCAGAGCTGGCAGTTTCAGTTTCCTCTTGTGCTCCCAGGCTGCAGCAGCTTCATCCCCCAGTGCCTGATCTCCTGCAGCTTCTGGCTTATTCTCCTTCTGAGCCTCCCTTAGGCACTCCTTGGTGAATAAGTCCCTGTGCTCCTTTCTCCATCTCACAGGACCAGGCTGTGGTACAAGGGCTGTTCCAGGAGGCTGAACTAATTATCTCCATTTGTATTATTATTTGTGAAATACTTACATTTATCATGAGGGTTATCTGGTTATAGGACAGATCCCTGTGTCTGGGGATTGTGCTTTCTGCTCCAGGCTTTGGCCAGAGACCTCAGTCTTGGGGTACCAAGACCTCACCCCATAGCACTGCTCTCTGCCCTCTGTATGGCCACAAATTCATGATTTTGCCTTCAGCAAAACAGGCCCACCTCCCCAGCATGCACAGTGGCATGACTAAGAGCTGAAACTCCTCCAGTCAACATTTGGGCAACTTCCCAAGCTGGGTGATACTGGACTTTGGATGGTGTCCCAGACACACGCCCCACCACACCTACCCACCTGGTACTGCTGAAATGTCACCAGCACTGCTCAGTGCAGCACAGCAGTGCAGACTATTTTGGGCAGGGGTAAATTAGTTCAGATATAAATATTAATCAAAAGAAGCTGGTCCTTCAGCTGTTTTAACCCTGCCACCCCTGGCCTTTGAATGCCATTTTCATTTCAGCAGCCACTTTGCACAGCCTGGTTTTGCCCAGACATCCACTACAAATCCTGCTCCCACTTTTGTGGGATCAGGGCTGGTCTCAGCAGACCTTTTGGGAGGTGTCTGCAGGCAAAAGAAGGTCAAAAGCTTTGTCTCAGCAGCTGCAGACATCCCTCAGTGAGTCCCTCAGGTAAAGAACTGGTTAAAACTTCTACTGCCCATTCAACAGACAATGCTTGCAAGATTTTGCACCAGTAAGTCAAGTGAGAGGAGTAAAATCTGGCAGAAATAGCCATTGAGAGGGAATTGTCTGTATTTCACACATCACAGGGCACCTTTTGTGCAGGAAGGAAGGGCTTCTGATGCCTCACTCAGCACAATCCATCTTGCTGCAGATGGGCCAGGTGTTGCCTGCAATACCTCCTTCCTTACAGAAATTAATTGTGGCTCCAGCTTGTGACTGCACAGACTCACCAGCAGCTCTGTCCCCTGCCTGCCAAGCATGCAGAAACCCAATAACCTCAGGCTCAGGCTGCAGATGCTTCAGCACTAATGCCCCACTGCAGGAAAGCCTCCTTCCTTTTCGCTTTCAGCCTTCAGTGTGCCCCCAGAGGAAGTTCCCCCCATTGCTCTCACATTTTGTCTGATGTGGAGGAGCTTGGATGTGAGTTTCCTCCTCCTCCTGCTCCTCCTGTTGCTTTCCCCCTGAGCAATCATGCACGTTACTGCAGCCATCAGGAAGAGGAGATGCTGTTGAAGTCAGAACATCACCCCATGTACCTTTTAGTTTTGCAGATAAGCATTTTCATCCCACCTTGACGGGGGAAACTCTGCCAGGATGTCCTAAGCAAGGAGGTCTAGCTCACATGAAAATAAATCTAAATCTCCTTAGTCATGGAAGAGCAAAATCCTTACCTTCGATGGATTTGCTCCCCCTGAAGAGCTGATGGTGCTGAAGGCAGAGCCCACAGTACTGCAGGGCAGGCTGGCAGTGGCTGTGAGCTCCAGGACTACTCCATGTGATGGGCATCATGGAAGAATGGGCTGAACAACTGCAGATTACCGTTAGTTCGTGGGGGCTTCCCAAGCAGATTGCTTCACTCACTAGGAGACCAGTCCCCAAAAAATGCTGTAATGTGTGTGCCCATGGCTGTGTCCATGATTTATACCCTCCTGTCTCTTGCTGAAAGCTCTCAGTCCTTCCCTACCACCCAGCTCTGGCTTACTCCAGCAGCTTTCCCCACCAGCTCTCCATGGATAAGAATGCAAACTCGAAGACCCACATGAGAGCTGGGAAGGGTGGGGATGAGCAGAGCTGTCTCCCAGCTGGATGAACATGCCCCATCAGGTCCATCAGGGAGCTGGCAGCAGCAAGTGCTTCTGGCCCTTCGCCCCTGCAGCACTCCAGGCAATGCCAAGTGGATAAACTGAATCAGCACTGATTGGGAATGTAATTTCTTGTGAATTCAGTCCTCTCATCTACCTCTTCCCTGCAGTTTCTCATGCTGCTTCAGGAGCTCTTCCTTAGGCTATTTTTAGTACCCGATTACATCACTGCTAGCATCTGCTGCTTCGACAAGGCAGCGGCTGCAAACATTCAGTCATCAGCAGCCGTGAGCTGTAAGGTTGTAAGGATGGGAGCTTTATCACTCAGCCAGGACACAGCCAGGCTGCACTAGGCAGCTGCTGCATGAGGTCTCTCAATCGTGTCCAGCAGGGAAGAGGAGGACCCTGCCACAAGAGCCCCTGCTTCCCTCGGGACCGGGGGATGCTTTCTGACAGCACTGCCATTGCCTAGCTGTGCAATGCCAAGCAAGTTAATTAATCCTCTGTGATTCTCCTCTTTCCAGAGACAGCATTTGTGCTGACCTACTTCTTATAGAGAAATTTGCAAAGAGTTTCAATGCCCGTGATGAGCAAGTGGCACCAAAAGCGCTAATTATGCCAGCTGTTCACAGAACCCAGACCACTGCCGAGTCAAAACAAGAACATCGTGGCTCTGGAGCAAGTAAAACAGAGAGCTGCTACAGAGGGGAAGGCATGATTTCCAGCCTGGCAACTGGCTCTTGCTTTTGGGCAAGAGCAGTTCACGTGCTGACCGGCCACGTGGAAGGGTGACTCAGTGAGGTGGCACAAGCAGCCACATGGCCACGAGGAAGCTTCACCTGGCACCTCTTTGCAGAGAGGACATGGGGGTCCCTGCAGCCCCTGGGTGGACAGCTGTGGGCAGCCTGCCCGGGGCAAGTGTTACAGGCCTGGGGCAGCAAGGAGGGGCAGGGTTCTCCTTCAAGCCCTGGCATGCCAGAGAGGCTGCAAATGCTTGGCATGCCTTCCCAGGCATGCTGGCACTGTCTCCATGTGTACCAGCACCTCTGGGGTCCTGCAGGGGCTGCCTGAGCCACAATGGGTTTTAACCACTCTCCTCCCCACCTCTCCATCTCCCCAAATTCCCAGAACTTCCCTGGTAGCCAGCTACAGAAATCTGTGCCAGAACCATTAGCAGAAATTAGGAAATAAGGGGATCCAAGCTCTCAGCCCCCTTACCCAGGGGCATCCTGTCCCTAAAGTCACCCCCTGCCCTCCTCCTGGATTCCAGCTGGCCAAAATCCCTCTCTCAGAATCATCTAGCCAGAACAAAGGCTGGAGCTCTTAAGGAGGAAATTCTGTGTTAAATTCCTTCCTCCCAAGTCATTCATAGAAGGGAACAGCATGTTCTCCCAGAACAGAGATGACATCTTGCTGGCCTCCTGCTGCTCTCCAGCTGCCTGTCACCACAGGGCTGAGGCTCTCCCAGTGAGGCAGCAGGAGGGGTGGGCCAGTGGAGAAGGACTGGAGGGTATATCCTGGTGCCTCTGCCCAGGGAAAGGCTGGCAGGGGGTGCATTGTGAGTGGCATGGGGCAACCACCTCATCAGAAAAGCTCAGCATCTCCCAAAGGGGAGAGGATATAGAAGGTCAGAGAATTGCAAAGATCCTCTTCATCTCCCAAAGCAAAAGGAGTAACAGGAGATTACAGATTATGTGTGCACATAAAGCAATTATCACAAATTCACAGAATAATAGAATATCCCTGAGAAAGGGACCCACAAGGATCATTGAGTCAAACTCCTCATCCTGCACAGGACAACTCCAGAAAGTCACACTGTGTGCCTGAGAGCATTGGGCACTTTGTGATCTCTGGCAGCTTTGGTGCCATTACCCCTTCCCTTGGGAGCCTGTTCCAGTGCCTAACCACCCTCTGGCTGAAGAACCTTTTCCTAATATCCAACCTAAACCTCACCTGACACAGTTCCCTGCCATTCCCTTGGGTTCTGTCACTGGTCATTGTGAGAAGAGATCAGTGCCTGCCCCTCTGCTTTTCCTCAAGAGGAAGCTGTAGACCATGATGAAGTCTCCCCAGTCTCCTCTTCAGTTATTAGTGAGGGCTTAATAATCAAACCCAGAATTAAGCAGAAGAACTGGAGCCTCATCCAGTGTAAAACCACAGCTCTATGAAGGCTGTGAGCCCCATCTCAATTCATAGTGAGCTCCTCTGAAGGAATACTGAAACAGTTAAAGCAGGCCAAGGAAGCTGTTGGTTCTGAACTTACATTGAGCTGCTTAAAAAGTAAACACGGCGTAAGGGCGTGCAGGCTTGCCAGCAGCTGTCACTGACCTCAAATTCAAAGATGCTGTGGGCTGCTCCAAAGTAGGGCAGGCTTCATAAGCTGAGTGCGTGCAGCAGCCGTGCCGGAATGTGAGCTGTGCCTGCCATGGAGCAGGACAGCTGCCCCCCTTCCTAGGCCAATCTGTCAGATGGGTCATGGAGAAGATGAAGTTTTCTGAAAAAAAAAAATACTGCTGATGATTGTCTCTCATCTCAGAGATGAGGCAAATGCTACCCTGATCTGGGCAATCTGTGCAGGGATTATTAAACCAAACTGTATCTGGGCCAAGGTTAATGAAAGAGCCTGCAAAATCCTCCTGGCTGCTGTGTTTTGGTTCCCTCATTGCAAGCAGCTTGGCTCTGTTCCAGCGGGGAGGCACAAGGCTGGTGGTGTGCACACGTGCAGGGAGCCACGGGGAGCTGAAGGGGCTGGCACTGGCTTTCCCATCCTTGGGAAGTTGACAAGAGGCTCACTTCATGCTTGCTTGTGAAGCCTGTGGCACACCTCTGCTGACAACTGGCAGGGATTGTTGTCACCTCTTATCACTGTCACCCCGCAGAGACACAGCTGGTGTGGCTCAGCCAGGGCTGCAGCCCTCTCGGAGCAGCTCCAGTCTGATTTGCCCTATCCCCAGGCTTTTGGAGCACAGCTTGTGCCACCCTGCCATGGCTGGTGCCACAGAAGCAATCCAATCTGCACCACAGACAGCACCTGTGCCACACGCAGGTACCCATCCAGCAGAGTTTTCCTTAACCCCCTGCAGAGTCCCAAATCCTGCATCTCTACTTGGGCAGCTTCAAGGCAGCCTCACTCTTGCAGGCTGCCCTGGGGAGGATGGGAAAACACACTCAGCCTCTTTTGCCCCTTATTATAGGTGAACAGAGAAGTTCTTCAAAGTGTGAATTTGTGGTTCTTCATTTTCCTGCCTTTCTTATCACTGAGGACTTTGGAAAGGGCAGAGTGGGGACATCACAGCACGAGTTTACACATCCCTGCCCTGACAGACTATTTATCGCTGGAGCAGTTTCCAGCATCTCAGTCAAAACCAGTAAGTCTGTGACCATCAATGCAAAGCAAAACTAAGGACAATGGCACAGCAGTCATAAGGGCAATAAGGTTTTCTGCTTCTACCAGCTTGAGGCTGCCCAGATCCTGCTGCCTAAATCTGCTGGGAAACCCAAGCTCTCCAGTCCCAGCCTCTTCCCCAGGGCCCTCACCAGGACACTTCCCTCCCAGTGCCTCAATAAATACTGATTGTTCCTATCAAATTTCTCTCACACTGGCTGGTGACGCCAGCCCTGCTGGCAAGTGATCAATTCTCTATTTACTGAGTCATGCAAAATCATCAAAAACCACCCCAGATCCATAGAGACAGGCTCCTCAAAGTGTCATAGGAGGCTCAAGACAGAGCTTCAGTGGTGGCCCATGGCCTGGAGATACAACATCATTCTTGGTACCATCAGCCCTCATCCTTCATGGCAGGTCCACAAGGAACTACTGCAGTTGAGATAAGTAGAGCCCATAGCCCATCTTTTGTGCCTTCAACATCCTCCCTTCAATAAGGCACAATTATCTGTTTACTTAAGAGCAAGGGTAATTAACCACCCAAATGGTGACCAAGGAATTCAAGAGTCACAATAGTCCTTATTATGGAACACATCCACTTAGGGGAGATCATTGTTCTTCCTGGCCTTAAAAACCTGGCAGCACACCCCAGAACTTTCACCCACTGTGACTGCCATCAAAACCCCACAGGGAACTGGTATCCCCCAAGCACAGCACTGGGAAACGAGGACAGCTGGTCCATGGTCTCTTGGCAAGACCTGAGTAGGGCAAAGCCACTAGCTTGCCAACACTTCTGATCAACAAAGGAATCAGTGCTCAAGGTTTCCCAACCCGGAAGATCGCTGTGCTGATTTGAATGCCGTAAGAATCAGCTGTAATTTAACCCCACCCACATGCAGCTGAAAGTAATTTCTCAATAAAAAGCTGACTTCACTGCACCTCTGGCTGGGAGCTGCACCACAGCCCCCAAACCCTGCAGAGACTGCTATCAAGCAGACATCCCTGGCACCACAGTGCTCACTGTCAAGGTCAGCTCAATCCCTGCCATCATTTTCAGTGTCCTTAACTTCCCAGGTGTGGATTTGTATGGAGGACAAGGAGGCCAAAGGCCCCATAATCTCTGCTGATTCTGCCATCCTATCAGAGCTGTGGGTTTTGCTCATCCTGCTCCCTACCTCACAGCCTTGCTGAGGATATTTATGTCACTGGGCCACACTTGTGAGATGCTGGTGGTGTCATTGAGCAGCTTTTGGCGGACACAGCAGCCACCTGTGTTTACCCATTCCTGTCTCGTGCTGGCACACACATGATTACAGCTTTCAGTTGGAGCTGCCCGTCTATTTATATCAAACGCCTTTGAGCAATGTGCTGACGCTTCCTGGGAGTGTTGCTGTGCCAGGCCAGCCAGCCTGGCACCTCCTTGTCAGAGATGGCTGCAGGGTGACTCTGTGCACCTACACAGCAAAAAAAAAAGCTCCTATGATGGTCTTCCTGCCATCCATGACACACTTACTGGGCTCTGAAACCACGCTCAGGAAATCTGCTGGATTCTGCTAATACGCAGTTGAAGCATAGGACACAAAGTGACTGCATTGCCTCTGCCCACTGGGATAGGGATCTGCTGTGCTGCCCACCTGCTCTCAGCTCCTGTGGAGCAAGGTCACAGCCTGAAGAGTTCTGCTGTGCAATTCTAGGACAGTGGGAGCCAGGCAGTGGGGCCTGGCACATAGCAGAGGGATTTTGGGGTCAGCACTTGGAGGACAGAAGAGATGTGACTGAGCAGCAGAAAGAGACGCTGTGATGAGATTTGGTCAGAGGCACCCTCAAAGCTATTGCCATCAAAAATAAGAGGAGGTGACAGCCCCAGACAAGCTCACCCACCCACTCCCATTCCCAGAGCCATAACGAAATGTTACACAACCGTGCCAGGAGGCTCTCTGCTGACATCATGCCTGGGCAAGAAACGGTAAGAGCTGGGCACATGTAATCAGGAGCAAACCCTATTTATAGCACCATATAATAAGCTACATCTGAGAGAGAAGATGAAAGGGAAGATGAATCAACAGGGTAAACAGGAATGAACTTTGATCCTAGCGGGGCAGTCAGTTCGTGTAATGAGAGACATTACTGGGTAAGCTCTCCCCAGCAGCATTATTTCCAGGGGATAAAGGCTGACAGCCACATCCTGCTCAGGACACATCCAACTCCCACAGAAACAGCCCTTCATGCACTCCTGGGGAGAGAGGCTGGGAGGACCCAGCTATTCAATTATGGTTCTTTTGCTGTATTCTGCTCATCGGCTCCTGACTTTGTCCTTTCTGGAGGTGGGGAGAAGCTGGGAGCTTCAGCATCCCCTGACTAGCCCTGCCTTGTGCACCCATGCCATTTGCAATGTTCCTATGGGGATCTGTGTCTCATCCAGCCATTAAGAGCTCACACAAGGAGAAGGGACATCTCAGGAGGACGTCATCTCAGGAGAGATGCCTACCTCTAATGTAGCATAACCAAGGTTAGCTCCAGAGAAAAGCAATCCTGAGCTTGGCTAGTGAACCAGCCACATGCTCCAGTGGAGCAAGGGTTAACCATTGGCAAGGGTCTCCTTGGACACAGCCCTGAGGACCAAGTCCCCTGGACAGCTCAGCAAGCAGCCCCTTGCCCAGCCCAGTCACTCATGCAGCCAGAGGCTCACACCATGCTATTTTTAGCCTCCTCACTCAGCTTTTCATTCCAAAGCCACCCATGAGAAACATTTCCATTTTATCATGAAAACAACTCTGCTGCAAAAATAAATTACGATGACATCAAAGTGCTAAAATGAAAGGGGAAAAGAAAGGCCTCCTTACACCGGGGAGCAAGGAGAGCAGAGCACCCCTCTGCTTCTCCCAGCAGGACGGACACAAAGCAATCTCCTGAAGTTCTTTCAGGACAAAATAACAGCGTAGCAAATGAGAAAAGCATGTTAAAATGAGCTGCAATATATGTGGATACACTGGCAGCAATGCAATGAGGCCTCAGGGGGCAGATGGACCTCCTCCCTCCAGGCTGGGGTGGCTGTGCATGGATTTCACCAGGTTGCATCCCAGGGTAAAGACTGGCTGCACATCACTCCCACTCTGAGTCCCCAAGAACTAATGAGCACCAGCCCTTGGATCCTTGCACCTTCCCAGGTCATGAGGAAGACACTGCAGTTGATGCCAGAACTTTTGCTAACCCATGGCATTAGGAATGCAATGTTTCTGGGCTATAAAAATAGCTGTAGGCATGCTGGGATGTGGGCAGCCAGCGCTGCCATCCTGCTGCTGTGCCAGCTAACAGCATGTGCCACCTCCCTCACCGGGCAAAAATGGGAACAGTCTGAGCATGGGCTGCTGCTGGGGTCACCCCAAGCTCTGTACAGTCCCCCACACCTCAAACTGGAATGCTGGGGGATGTCGTGGAGACCCTCTGTGCTCTTTCCTCATCCTTGAGACCCCAAGCAGCAGCTGCTGCACCACTGCAGCCATACCATGCATGCCAGTCCAGACCCCAACACCTGCCCATGCCAAGCACAGGGCAGGCAGCAGAGGTGCCCTTCTGCCCTCCTAGCAGCCACAGACAAAACAGCTCTTAAATGAGGGCAGGGGATGAGCTAAGAGCCTGAGTTCCATTTGACACCACAGTGGGTGAAACCCAAACCCCAACCCACAGTGTCCATTACCTAATTAATGGGTTATAATATGCCTAAGGAAATAAACCTTTCCCAGGGCAGTGGGAAGGGCTCTTGCAGGGGAGAGGAGGCAACTGCCTGTGTCCACACACCAATATTCTCCTGTATACACAGCTGGGCAGGAGCAAGTTCTGAGTTCAACTGTGCTGGTTTCAGCAATTCAAAGCCTTCTGCCCTCTGCAGAAACCACAAGAGGAAGAAATCCCTAGAGGAGCAAGGTCCACTGCCTAGGCCTCCAGGACATGAACCACCCTCAGAGCACCCAGGGCACAGCAGGGAGGGGAGCAGACAAAACTGGCTGTCAACCACCAGTGTTCTGGGGAGAAACCACAGAGAAGTCACCCCCTGGCGTGGTGACGCACAGAGCAAAACCCAAACCTTCTGTCCCAGCACACTCACTGCTCCTCCCGGCGTGGGGTCCTGCACGTCCCGAGCTAAGCAGGCTAAGAAGGTACCAGTTAATTGTGGTTTATGAGATATCCCACTGTGCTGATGCAGAGGGAGGCAATGGTGTCCCACACAGGCTCATGATCCCAACAGATGTGACATCACCTCCCTGCTGTGCAGCTCAGTGGGGACCAGGCTGTGCTTGCTTCTCTCAGGGCAACTTGAGTCAAACACGTAATGATTTTCCTGGAAAAATCCCTGCAATGCTCACCCTCCTCAGCCCTCTGACACTGGTGCCAGCCCATGGCTTCTCACAGGAACTCACCTGCTCCAGGGTCCTCTGTCCTGAGCAGCCAGGTAGGGCTGAGTCACTGATTTTTAGAAAATGTTGCAAATTTACCTGGATGGGAAGGGAAGGGAATGCCAAATTACCCTGGCTCCCTCCTTCCCCCTGCCCCACCTCCATGCATCAGGGCTGGCACCCCCTCAGCTCTCTGCTCCTGTTAGCAATTAACTGTACTTAGAGGAAGGTCATTCCTCAGTGCAATTTTTCAAAGAAATGCCCTTAGGGAAATGCCCATGTGTCATATTACTAACAATGACATCAGCCTACAGAGGAGCAGGCTGCAGTGACACAGGCATGAGCGGCCTTGAGAAATGTTTGTCTATGATGAGACTGGTGAGGCACTGCTGCAGCTTGGCTGGTGCATCTGCACAACTCTCCTGCAGCCCTCTGTGCCAAAGAGAAAGTGAGAAACTGCCTTGGTTTTACTCTCCTTGCATTAAGCAGACTTGCTCTCCAGTTATTTTAAGAAGCTGGCATGGCCAGATGTACACGTGCTTTCTTTGAAGACCTCTGCCAGCCATCCGCAGAGCCATCCAGCCCTGTCATTAGCAGAGGTGCCGATCTGGGGGTTGTGGGTAGCTCTGTTTGCTTTGGCTGTTATACATGTTCCTGTATTCCTTGGTATCTGCTCCTGCAGCTCCAGCTGGATGCTTACCAGGGTGCAGCTCAACCAGCTATCCCTGAGGTTCTGACCACCCTGGTGCCACATTCCCCTCTGCTCCAGTTTCAGATAATTTCAGACTATGCTGGCTAAAAATACAGACAAGCAAATAATCCCTTTCTGAGAGGTGGGACATTCCCCACTCCACAGAAAACAGGTGAGGACAAGAAGCCAAACCATGCCAACTTAAAAAATTCTGAGCGAGTAAGGTCTGACTGACAGGTCTTGACTGTCAAGGCAGCACATTTCTGCTGGTAAACACAGGGCTGAAGTTCACCCCTTCCCAAGACATCCTCTGTAGCTCAAAACCCTTTCACCAGATGGACCCCTGTCCCTGCACAGCCAAGGCTCAGCTCCACCATTAAATCAGAAACAATTCATGCTTGATGACATGGAGCTTCTGTGGCCCTTGGTGCTGGTACCACCATGCATCATGTTATTAAGAGGCATAATTTTAGTTGCTTTTGACCACAAGAAAGCTGCAATGGGGCTGGAGCTGAGCAAGATCGAGCACCATACCTAATGGAGAATGTCCCAGCAGCCACCCAGAAGCAGCCCCAGAAAACCTGCAGGCTGGTTCCCCATCCCTGTTGTGCCCCAGCAGGCTCGACTGGGTCCCATCTTCTTCATCACACTGCAGGGGCTTCTGTCAGTGTTTGGCAGCACCGGGGAGTCCCTCAGCTCCTGGCAGAGCTGACGCTGGGGGCATTTCCAGGTGCCCCTCAGAGCTCATAGAAACTTGCCAGAACAGGTTTGCAGCCCAGGACAGCCCGTGCTGTTCCCACAGCGGGCACGGATGTCGCGCACTCCTCCCCGCTGCCCAAACACACGGCAAGCTCATTGAAGCAGCTGGGTTTCGGATCCGGCTCCCTGCGGTCACACCTCCGTGGGCGGCTGCCAGCGGCACGGTGACACCTCAGAGGCCTTTCAGCAGCCTTGTGGTGACGCTCAGAGCCAGTCCGAGGTGACACTTTGTGCCAGCTCACCTGGAGCCACCTCCTCTGCCTGCTCTGCAGCACGCAGCAGCAGCTCAGGGCTTCCCTGCCTCCTGGGGCACACAGAACCTGCAGCAGAAACATTGGAGGGATGTCCTGCACCTGGACCCCTTCCCACAGCATGTCGGCTGCCAGGCCAGGGGCATCAGCGCCCCACGTCCTCCTGCAGCCTTCACAAGGGGGTCCCCGGGGTGTGCCGACCCCCAAGTTACCCCTGCCGAGGGTGGTGACACGTTACCAGCGCCAACATCCATGCTGGGGACAGCAGCAGCCATTTAGTATCACGAGTGTGGTGGGAAGTAACACTTCTCTTCCTACAGTTCTGTTTTGGGGATCAGTGTGTCTCCCACATGGCACATTTGGGTCCTGAGCACAGTGGGCACACACAGACATACAAACCCCCTGTACAGCACACAAGCTGATCCCCTCCCTGCAAGCGCCCCAGCCCTGCCCACCCAGGATGCAGGTTGGACCTGGCAGCTGGCGCAGGGCTCAGCACAGAGTGAATTATCTGTTATTGCACAATGTAGGAGCACAGCGGGTTTCCTCCCTCCCACTGCCCTGGATCTCACCCCTCCCTCCCAGGGCTTCCCAGCTCCTCCAGCCCCAGCTCACTGGTGTCCCTGGCTCTATTTTAACGCACGAGACCAGTTGTTTCCCTGTCAGACGTTCATGTTTTTATTTAACTCCCTTTCAGCTTCCCAAATTAGCACGGACAGGCTCCTGCAGTGTTTGCCTTGGAAGAAGATGCGTTGCCACAAATTATTTTTGATTCAAGTAAACAAAACCTCTCCTCTCTTTTTAACGCAGTCCTCTTTGATGTTGGTGGTTAATTTCAGTGCTCAGAGAGAAGCACAAGGGCACTGGCTGGGATCCAGCACTGGGGACACCGTGGGCTCCCTGCCCTGCCACTTCTGCAAAGCCAGCAAAGGGCTGCTTGTGACCCTGAGCCCCAAAACCAGCCCCAAGCTGAGGTATCACTTCAACAGCAGCACCCACACCGCTGGTTTCCAAACCTACTGGCCAGTGGCACAGCAGCTGGTGCAGTCCCAGCCTGCTCTGTCCCTCCTGCATTGCTGCTGCAAGTGCCTGCTGGTGCCAGCACAAGGGGACAAGGGCCAGGCTCCCCCTGGCACACTGCAGATCACTGCATCATTTCCCTCACCCAGCATGCCACCACAGGTGTTTCCCAGTCTGAGACAGCTAGGGAGAGAGACAAGTGGGCAGACAGGTGGCTGCCACTGTGATTGCCCAGCCAGGCCAGAGGAAACCACACCTTGGAGCTGGTGTAAAACATGCCAGCTTGACACCACTGCCTGGTGATGTCTATGAGGACACATGGCCATGCTGTGAGGGAACAGCACCCATTCCCACAGGTACTTGCAGTTGCAAAAGAAGGGATTTGTCCAAGTTTGGCTGTTCCAATTGGCTAAGCCAAGAGATTAACCAGTGTCACAATTTTTTCCTAACCTGGAAGGAAGAGCACAGGTTCCTATTCCAAATACCCACTTAGTTGCTCACCCTCTTCACTGACCCACCCAGCCCTACCATGTTCCCCTCAGACAGTTTCTTTTGCTGCCTCCATGCCAAAAATCCTCTGCATTTGCCGCTGGGAGAACACACAATCCTCTGGGGATGGCGAAAATTGGCACAGGGGAGCAGCGAATTCTGGGATGAAAGTACTACATTGTGCCAGGAGCCCACCCTCAGTGACCATGGAGAACCACAGGGGCTGCAGCAAGCCCTGGGTGGCACCACGGGCAGGAGGAGGCCAGGTAGGAGCTCACAGCAACAACCCCTCTGGGCCAGGCCCTGAAGCTGTAACGGTGCCAGAGGATTTTTGGATAACGTTGGGCAAGGCCCCATGTCAGAGAGGGCACCCGGGGTAGTGTTTATCCAGCTATTCCTGGGACTTGTTTTGCAATGGGGCAGAGCCTCTGCACCCATTGGCATACAGCTACCTTGAGGGCACAGCCCTTCTCAGCATGGCCAGCGTGGTGGGGCCAAAGCAGCAGCTTTGCAGCCTGCTGCAGAGACCACCCCCTTGCAGTGGGGTCAGCCCCAGGGGACAGTGCCCCCACCGTGCTCCACACCCTGCAACCCACCTCGACATGTGCATGGCTATTTATAGCTGGGACTGATGTTGATTTGGATCAAGTGGAAGATAACAAGGTTATTTTTAGGTTTATCTCTCAGCTTGTGCAGGGAAATAGGCTTTGCTGGCTCAGACAGGCGCTGCCCAACCTGTCGGGGCACAGTCAGGTTCTGGGACAAGTGACCCCAATGGTGGGGTTGGAGAAGGGACACACTCTGGATATAGTGAGGGCACAGAGGTTGCCGAAGAGGCCTTGATGCCCTGGTCTCCATTGTGCCACCCTGCCTGCCACTTCATCCAGGGAGCAGCAGCACAGGGACCCCACAGCTCCAGAACATCTGGTCTCAAAAAACCCAGACCCCGCCATGTCTGTGCCACTCAAGCCCCTCCATCTCTCCTGACAGCATGGCCAGGTGCCCAAAGGGATCCTGTCCCTCCCAGCATGGCCATCCCCTCACTGGGGGGATTACATTACAGTACAGTACATCAGCACTGTGCATACTTCTGGGAAGGAGGTTTCAAACCAAGAGCTTGGCACCATCCAACTGCCAAAACAGTTCCCTTAATTACAGAGTCCTGACACTGGGCTGAGAGGGATCTAAAAATGTTAGAAATACCAACTCACAATGTAAGGCAGCATTTAGCAGAGAGAGCCACTAGAAGAAACCAAACCAATAGCAAGGGAGGCTTTTTCCATTGGGAAAACTCATGGAGTCACCATGTTCTACTCTAAAACATGCCAGTGAAACCATAGCTTTGGAGGGGGCCAGAAGCTTCTTTGTGGCTGCATATTCCCTTTGCTTCAGCTCCCTGCATGACCCCTGAGGCACAAGGTCCCAGCAGAACAGGGTCTGGGAGAAGCCAGAGGATGCCACAGGTCAGGCCAGACTCATCCCACAAGGTGCCAGTGCCTATAATGCCTGTATCTTATATTTGCTTTCAGGTTTTGTATTTCCTTTCTGATTATGCAGAGATGATAATGAGACTGGGTTTGGCCACATCTAAAATTATTTCAGCAGCCTCAGGTGGTGGTGATCTGTGTCATACGCCACAGCCCTACAGCTGCGACAGGGTAAAGCAGTGGGAAATTGCAAATAATGTTTCCAAAAGGCATTTTCTAGGCAGTTGTAACACCACATGGTGCCAGTCAGCCCAGCCTATGGCAACAGAATTGCTTTGCAAGAGCTTGGAGAGGTTTAGTGGTCAAAATTTGGTCATGCTGAAGGCACACTGTCAGGGCTGCAGGGTGTCCAGCACCATATCTTGGATGTTGTCAGCTTTGGCATGGCACCTGGAATTACTTTGTGTCAGATTTCTAAAGGACCTGGTGACCATTAAGGATGGGAGGTGGCGCAGAGCCTGGAAATGGGGAACCAGCTCCCACTGGTGACAAAGCTGGAAAAGTCACTCCAGCTCTAGCAGCAGTCCCAGGAGACTGATCCCCACCCCTGATGACTCAATCTTACACAAACTGCTTCTGATTTCCCCAAAAGAGCTCTGAGAACCTCATTGCTGCTGACACTTGGGAGGGAAACAGGGAGGCCCCGCTCTCACCACCCACCAACCTTTGTCCTTCCACAAAGGGAGAGGGACAGGACGCCAGCCTGTCAGCAGACAGTGACACCACCTCCTCAGCCCAGGGAGAGGTGTGAGGATGGTGGGACCAAGCTTTGACCACAAACATGCTGCAGAGGAACACCAGTGTCACATCCATCCCTGCAGCCTGGGACTCAAGTGCACATCCCAGGAGAGATCCTGATTGTGGTTCAGCTTTTGATTTATTGCAGCTCTTATCAAGAAATCTTGCTGTGCTCTTTATAACGGGGAAGACACAGATAGGTCTGTGCAAAGGTTCCTGCCACTCTTTCAGTCCCTCCAGCACCACCAGTGAGAGGCTGGCACTTCCCAGGGCTACTCTCACACTCGTCCCCCTAAGGGTTTGTGCTCTCCAGAGCAGTGTGACGTTCCCATCCCAGCAGCTGGTTAATGCCACTGCAGTACTTTGCTCCCTTTCCTGAGGATCCCTCAGTTTCTTGAAGCAACATGGATAACTGCAGCTGAACCCACTGGCACAGTAATAACCTTCCTGTTTACAGGAGCGACTCAGCCCAGTGCTGACACACAGAGTTTTAAATACATGGTCCCACCTGTGCAGCCCTGAGCAGACAGGAGGGTGGTGCCTGGGCACACTGCCTGTCAGCCCTTGGTGGCCTTTTGCCCACCAGCTTCCCTCGGTCATCGGGACAAGATATCAGGCTCCCTGCTTCCCTGCCTGGCACAGGATTGCACCCGGGAGATCTGCAACTGACCCTGAGCTGATCTTTGGCAGGCACCTTGCTCACTCAACTAAAGGCAAACCCAGAGAGAGCAGTGTCCCAGGGTTGTGATGAAGTCAAGTGACAAGTGTTTGGTTTGTGGCGTGCCCGGCACGAGGGCAGGGCACAGTCACCTGGCTCCCGGGGACCCTAGGGATGACCTAAATATCAGCACAAAAAAGCTTTTTCCAGGCAGCTACGCGCTGCCTCATCTGATCCAGCCATGGGCACTTCCCAGGAGCTGCCTTTCACTGGTGGGAAGGGCTGGAGGCAGTGAGAGGAGAGCACTCCTTCCCCATGGCACCCACCCAAGAGCAAGAGGCCAAGAAGGGCACCTGCCCTGTCTCACAGACCCTCAGTGCCAGCCACGCACAGCTCACTCTGCAGCTGGTGATGCCACCAGCTCCTGGTGCCCAGCACATGGAGATGGGGAGAGGGTTTCCCTGCACTCCACTGGTGACAGAGCACCCCAGCCCAGGGATGGCACACCTGCCAATGGCACCATGAGCATGTGGGCTTCATCCCTCAAGGGCCAGGATGCCAGGCTCCTGCCAGCATTAGCAGCCTCTCCAGGGGTTGTTTTTCTGAATTCTGCCCATGCCCTGATGCCCTCTGAACCATGGACAGCATGTCAGTTGTACATCTCTTGGCCTGGCCCCTGGATTTTGCAACTTTTCCCTGCTTTCCTCCCACACATCACAAACAGCTTCACCTTGGGAGCCTCAATGCCTATACCCTACATCCCTGTGCCTGGTCTGGAAACCACAAGCAGAAACAGTGAAATCAGGGGTACACACAGAGAAAATGCCTGAAATCCAGTAAATATGGGTCTTGATAGAAAGATGCTGGTTGCCTTACTCCTGTCCCCAGCTTCTCCCCAGGACCAACGAGGAGGGGACCAAAGTGGAAGTGGGGAGTAGGGAAGTGGCATTTGGCACATTCCAGAGCAGAGTGGATCTCACATCTCAGTCCTGTCTGGCCAGGAGCCTAAAGCCCATGGGCAGGGCACACAAGTGGGATGAGATCAGGTGTCCCTTGTCTCTAGCACAAGGTCTGGAGCAGGGGTATTGGCACCCAAAGCCCTGTGTGTCTAGGGGATGGATGAGTGGGCTCATTTATACTCTGGGCTGAACTATTACATAAGAAACACGTGCAGGCTGTCAGGCAAAACTGTAAATTCTGAACCAGAATCCCAGCTCCAGAGCCAGTGGGACTGGGGAGTTGTGCTCAGGGGAAATCAGGGCTGGGCAGGCGAGGGCAGCTGGGGTGGGCACGGGAAGCTCCTGGGGCAGCCCTTCAGGGCAGGCTAGGCAGGGTTTGTGCCCCCTCTCAGCCTGTACTATTTAAATTCCTTGTTTGTGAAAGCAAGACCCAAAACAAGCAAATAAATATTAACTGAAAAAACAAAAGCCCTGACAAATCTCCCAAAAATTCTCTACGTGGGCTGTGCAGCAGTTGCACAACAGGAAGAAGCTGTTGATCCCATTTCTGTGTGCTGGCGCCGCACTGGCCTCCACCCAGAGCTGCCTGCTCGGGCTTCAAACACATCTAAAGTCAGGCACTGAGGCAGAGAACACTGCCAGGTACCCAGGACAGGTGTGTCTCCCACTAACTGAACCCAGGCTGGTAGCTGTTGAGCACTGCAGGGGAAATTGCAGGAGCCCTTCTGACCACAGCTCTCTGGTTGCTCAGATAGGAACTGCTGGCAGGGGAGTGGATTCTGAAAAGAGATGCAGGGAGGAGAGGAGAGAAGAATGTTGCAGGGGCTCTCCTGAGCTGTGTGGGATAGGAGGCCTGAACACCATTTCTCCAGGGACAAAAAGGGTAGATACATCACCCCCACCTCCTCCAGCCCCCCTAGAATGGGATGCATGAACTGACACTACTCCCAGCACCACCTCGTTTTCCTCTTTCACATCCCTCACATCACCCCCCTGTGAGCCAGAACCCAAGACCAACATTTCTGTGCTGGTGACAGCATCCCCAGGAGCACAGAGGAGTGCTTGCAGGCCAGATTGAAGCTCTTGCAAAACAGGTTAATTATTTAACTCCTTGCAGGGGTGACTTGCCCTTAAACTTCGAAGTCTGATCATCTTATGGAAGGTGAGAATTTGACCCCAAGGGCACAAAGTCCCAAGCACGAGACAGGAATGCTGGGCTTTGCCCTTGGACGGGTAACACATGGCTTGGGGAGGCATGCAGGACCCAGCTGCTACAGACAGAGACCAGACCCTGCCCGGACATGAGCCCCAAGCAAAGCACCCATCTGGGCGCAGTTGGGAGCAGGGGGTGCAGCATTCCGGCTCTCTCTGCTCCCCTCAGAATGCTGCAGCAGCTCCCCATGCTGGTCCCTTGCTGCCACCTGGTGCTACCTCGCCACAACTGCTGGGGAGCTGGGATGTGGAAAATTGGGATGCCACGGGTGTGCAGGATGGGGACCCCCTGGCACCGTGAGGTCCCCATTCTCAGCATCCACGGTCCCAAGCAGCCCCATGTCCTCCAGCCTTCACCTGGATCTGCAAACAAGCCAGTGACCGCTCCTGCCTACAGGGTCAAAAGCAGGACTCCAAATATTTCCCAACCTCATGGTTATTTACGTTGAGGCAAATATGTTCAAGGCATTGGAGCTGGTCGCCAGTGTATCCCTGAACAGCCTGGGAACGGATGTTCAAAGCACCTAGAAATGGCCAGGGTGGTCAATAACAAGAATTAGTCATGTTACTCCAAATCAATTTTCTTTTGCAATATGGCAACAGGCCCCAGAAGCAAAGAGCAGCAAGGACTGTATTTCATTAGCAGGGTTTTTGCTCAGCAAGATTATGCCATTCCTACTGGAAAAATAAAGAAACTCAATATTAGCTCAACAGGCAAGATGGCTGCAAAACATGCAGCAAAATTCTTTACATTAGTTACCCGTTGTTCCCTGTGGAAGGGGAGGAGACAGTGGGGGATTCTCCACAGCTCCATCAGTGGCTCAGCTGAGACTGCCCCAAGGGGATGTGCTGGAGGGCTGTGGTAGAATACAGATGACCTTTGCAAATAGACAAAAAAAAAGGTGTGGGCAAAGGAGGATGCAGTTTTGGAAAGGCTTATGCAGTATTCTGCTTCCAGGTATTAATAGCCAGTGTGCAAAAGCAGGTTGGGGATCAAGGTTGCAGGAAAGGGTGACTCATAGGCTGAGCCACCTCATTTGAGGTGGTGGAGGGGTTGTTTATTTATTTTAAACCAAACTGGCTGGGGTGTTTGCCCTTAAAACACTGTCCCAAGATACCCACTGTTTGAACCCAGCGAAGTGTAAGCCCAGACCTTGTGCCCAGCTGCCTGCATTATCCCTCCAGGTACAGGAGCAGCTGGCAAAGCCTGCAGGATTTTATTCTGGAAACAGGAGATCTGTGAACATGAAAGAGGGAGCTGCAGGGAGCTGTGAACACTCTGCCAGCACCCTATGGGAACAGAAGTAATAAGCTTAAATTTCAACACTGTTTCAGGCTATTCATTAGGATGCCCTCTGAGCCCATGAGCTCTTGGGGAATTGTGGTGGAGTGTCCAAGACCATTCAGGGCTCATGCAGATGATCTAGGGATGGTCTCAAGATTGCTCCCAGCTCTACACTGCTACTATTCCATGAAATGGCTTTGGAGCAGCATATGCTGCTCCTTCAATGCACACTGACTTGGTACTCAAGCTCTCCTGGGCATTCCCAATACTTGGGCGGCAAAGGAAGAGGCCATGGCAGACCTGAGCTGAATGTCCCTTGAGAGGACTTTGTGTGATCCACCCAGGAATGCAGGTCACCTGCACAGAGGTGAGCCAGAGCCCAGGCCAAGGAACACTCTTGGGTTCAAGGAACCCATGGGAAGCACAAATCCCAGAAACTGTTGCCAGAAATCTGCCCACTCACCCAGCGTTCCTGTGCAGTTTTCCCAGAACACAGCAAAACAAATAAAATCAATAGAGCAGCACACCAGGGTGTGGATCCTGCTCTCCAGAGCAAAACCGAGGTTTCTGGGAAAGAGTGGGGTGAGATGGCACTGCCTGCTGTGTGCCTGACTCCTGGCAGCCGCCAGAGTCACCTTGTCACAGCACCCTGCTCGTGGCTATTTACTCCCACTACACACCTGGGTGCTCAGCAGTGAAACAGCTTGCTCAGAGGCACTATTAGATTTTTTTTCAAGCCAGCCCTGTTGTGTTTTGGAGCCTCTTTCCAGGATATAGTGAAACAGCCTTAGCAAGGTTTATACCAACCTAGGAGCCTGTCTTCTCGGCACGGAAAGGTTTGCTGTCCATGCCTGGAGCTGTGAGCAGAGGCAGTGGACAGGCAGCGCTGTCAGGCCAGCAGTGGCACGGACAGGTCCCTGATACAGGCGGCTCAGAGAGCGCTTCATGAGCAATCCCAAACGCCCCCAAGAGGCTCCCGCTCGGAAAACAGCGTCCCAGAAGGAAAAAACAACCAAACCCGAACCCCCTGCCAGACCCTGGATGTTTTTTTCTTGCATTCGCTGCAAGTCTCAGCTGGAGAGTCCTGGCAGGTCACAAGGCAGCCACAGGCAGCTCAGGGAACACTCATCCATCAGTACAGGGAGAGGGTTTGGGGCTGCTGTGCCCCCTCTACAATGGGTGAGGGCAGCCTGCTCCAGGGCACTCTCGTCCAGGCTTCTATGGCAAAAATAATGTGTCTGAGAGGACTGTGACACACATTGGTCAGGGGAAGGTTCAGCTGAGTGGTGGCCTGCCAGAGTGGGGAGCACCCAAACCATAGTGCCAGACCACCTGAGCATCACTCTGCTCTTCAGAGGGGGATCTGTGCAGACCTGTGCTGGTAAAACACCCTCACAAGGCAGAAAATGTTAATCTCCTTTACTGGGTTAAAAAGGGGAGAAATGCTTTTCCACTGCAGACAAACATGTCTGCAGCAGTGTGGAACAGGACCCAGCCCAGGTTTTCCTGAAGGTCCGTGTTTCAAGGCCATCACATTTTCCCTTTCAGCATTGACTAGGCACGCACCAAATACCCAGGTTTTTGGCTGCCACCAGCTCTGTCCTTCCTGGTCCCAGTGACCCTCCAGGAGCAGGTACCACCACAGACTTGGATGCTCAGCAGCAAAACAGCTTGCTCGGAGGCAGTATTAGATTTATTTCCAGCCAGCCCTATTTTGTTTTGGAGCCTCTTGCCAGGATACAGCCTTCTCAAAATCCTCAAGAACCAAGGGCCTACTCCTCGCTCAGCTTTTCCTGAGCCTTTACCTCCACGAGCCTCATGACCCAGCCCCAGTACAGACCTGGTTTAGCCACACGGGTACAAGGAAAGCAATACCTATACATGGGGAAACAAATCAAAATTACACCCCCTCCCTCCTGACACACCAGGCTGCTCAGGCTCTGTGCAGATTCCCCGGACTAGCCACAACTGATTCCATCAGTTCTGCCCTCAAGGCACAAATACCCACCAGGAGGAGCTGAAGCTGCTGCCCCTTCCCATAACCAGCCTAGAGTGGATGAGCTTACCTGGATGGTGACCAGAGCTCACAGGGGGCTCAGTGCCAAGGAGACAGCAGCCAAAACCAAGGGAGTAAGCCTTGCTAGGTGTGGGGCTTTTCTGGCTGCCAGCAGGAAACGAGGGTTAATGGGAGCAGCAGCCAGGTGTGTTTGCAGGTGCAGGCAGCTTTACATCCCTCAGCTGCTGCGGGCCCAGTCTGGGCCCCCTCAATACAGATCCAAGGGTTTTTATTGCTGAACTACAAGAAGTTGCAATGTGTGATACAGATACCCTGAACCAACCCAACCTCAGCCCCTACCTCTGTGCTGTGATCACCTTGATGCATGCATTACTGCAGCAGTGGAGCACTCCCTGCAGCTCCTCTGGCAACCAGTGCAACTGCTGAGCCTCAAAAGCCTTCTGGGGAAAGGAGACATACAAATACTTTTGCCTGTAAATTGTATTGAATTGAATTTAGTAAGACTTGCAATAATAGATGAAATGGGTATTTAACATGCTTGCGAGGGTTTTAAGAGGAGTCTTGGTGCTTGAAACCTAATTCCCTTGCCCCTTGAGGTTTTATTTTCCTGCTTCGGTGTTTGGTGTCACCTCCTCCTAATAAAGTGAAAAAAGGAAAATGTGTATTGTCACTGAAAAAAGGAGACTCAACCCTTCTGGGTCTTCAACATCTCTCTTTCCATTACAACATATTCCTTGAGCCACAACGTGTATCTCCCAGAAATGTGGGGAGGAAAGGAGCAGCAGAACAAGACCCCTGTATCATCCCACACCACAGCCACCTTCTTGGAAAAAAAACTCAGTACACCGTGGACTCCTTAAATCACTAGATTTTAATAGCCATATAAATCCTTTGCATACAGCAATCTGTGGCATGAGAAACCATTTAGATACCGAACAAGTTTTTCTGGCTTTTACCACATGAAGCTATCAGCAATTTTGGTTTTTAAATCAACTCCTGTAGTAGAAACAATAACCAAGCAATTAACAGCAAATTTCTATTTTTCTAAAAGAACAATGTTTCTTCTCTTAAAAAGAGCCAAGAAGCTGACAGGGAGTTTCAGATGTATGTACAGATCTGGGTAGCTCGAGAAGCTGTCAGCACCACAAGCCTGTGTTCCCAGTGAGGGGGGGACAAGGACACTCTAACAGCACCCACTGTCACCCCCTGAGGAGGGCTGGGGGTGGCTGAGGGGTGACAGCCACTTGCTGCTTTGCCTTTGAGGCACCGCGCACCGCCTTGCCCTCCAGCACCCACTGGTCCTGCCTGAGATGGGGACCAACGCTCTGTCCCTGGGACAGGCAGTGAGGGACCACAGCTGGAGAGGTGCAGGATCCATCCCTGAACATCACCCTGCAGGCTGTAAAGTGCAGCTTGCCTGTATTACCTGTTCCTACCTATAGCCTCCCTCGGTCAGGAGCTGCACTCATGGAGAGGATGCAGAAGTACATTGTACCTTTCCCCACCACTGCCCAGCACGTCGTGGGCGAGCTGACCCCTCCTCACCATTCCCTGTGCTGGTCACACACACAGCCCCCTCCCACCCTTCACGCCTGTTCCGGTGGCATTGGCTTTTGCAGAATTCACAGAATTCATTAAGAAAATCGTTATTTACATCCAGGTGTTCAGCAGCACGATGTGATAGAGGAGCTGAGACAAGAGTTCACTCAAGGTGGCTGAATCACACCCTGGCCATGGGCTTATTGCTGACTCGGGCTCAGGGGCCGAATATCCCAGGGTGTTTCCCATTGCACCAGGTCCACAGCGGTGCCAAAGCTGCTGCCTGCACCCCATTGTCACTGGCTGTGTTCACCCTCATGTAGAACCAACCCTGGGCAAGGTTCTGCACAGACACCACACCCTGGGCAATGTTAAGGCATTACAAATACACAGGAGCTATTCAGAGATTTAGAGAAACCCACTCGGAGTGTAAACATTTTTGCACATACAGTCATTGGACTTCCACACATGAAGTTTTCTGTTGTTTTCTGCATAAATCATGAGATAAGGAGCTACACAAAGAGCACTCAAGCAGACGCCTGGAGCACTTGGGGGTTCTCTTACAGCACAGCAGCATGCAACACGATGGACTCGAAGTAGTAAAAACATTAAGTCTCAGTCTCAGTCCAGGATTTCAGGTATCTTCCTACATTTCATATATAGTTTAGGTAAATGTCATGAACAACTACGTGCTGGTAACCCAGGTAAGATGGGTGGCTGTGTGATGAGCACTGGATGATTTCAGCTCATTTCTACCTTACCTCTAAGTAGAAAAGGGAGATACTCTGCTTCTGTTCCTGCATCTATGGAGGTTGCTCAATGACCCCAGGTTGCTGTGCCAGTGGTGCTATAGGTTTAGGTATCAGTGATTCTGCCTTCCTCAGGGACTTTGGCACATTGACCCCAATTCATACAAGATCCCTGAGAACGTATCAAAGCTGCAGTACTTTACAATTTAACCTGGCATGGGCACTTGGCTCCCTGCCATGCTCATGCCTGCTTCTTGCTGTCTATGCTGTGCAGCAGTGCCAGGAACTCCAGGATGAGGTTGGCTGTCTTACGGGGCCGCTCCACCACCACGGAGTGCCCACAGTTCTCCAGGATGTACACATGGCAGTCTGGAATGGCACCTGCTAAAACACTGGCACCAGACACATCCAGGACCTGGACAGCAGGGAAAAAAGCAGTCACTGCCACAGTCAGAGATGGGGTTTGCTGGACACTGCAGAAACCCCGCAGGGGTCCAGCTGAGATGTGCAGCAGGGATGCAGACACAGTCCTTGTGTGCCTGGGCACAGGCCAGGGAGGCTGCATGGTGCCAGTCTCAGCATGCAGCAGGGAGCTCTCACTGCTGTCTCAATGCAAAGGTATCATTGCAAGCAAACACTTGCATCTTTGCATTTACAGAGCCCTCTGCATGCCTGCAGCTTGCTTCCTCCCACATCTTCCCTCCCACTCCTGCCTCTGAAACAAACCCTAAGATTTTGCCTCAAAGCCTGCCCACAAACAGCATGTCTCTTCCCAGTTGCCAGGACAACCCTCTTTGCTGACAATTTATTCTTCTTCCCAGCCCTTGCCCGCTTCACCCCCCTGCCCTGCAGCACTCCCCAGCCCTGGCACTGCCCTCTCCTCCCTCTGGAAAGCTGGCTGTCAGCTTTCTGCTCATCACCCTGCTGATGCTGTGTCTAACCCACTGGGGACCCAGACAAAGCGCCAGCTGCCCGCAGAGCAGTGCACAGCCCCCGCCGTGCCTCCCTGGCTGGGCACAGGCAGAGGTACAGACAGGTCTGTGGGTGATGTGCAGGAGGCTCCTACCTGGTCCTGCTTCCCCCAGATGACCTGTGTCGGTGCTTTGATCTTGCTCATGTTCTCATGGAGAGAGTGCCTGGACTTTTCATCCACGATTTCTAAAAACACTGGTGGAGCAAGAGGAGAGTCAGTCCTACAGGAAGATGTTTTGCCTCCCCTTCTCAAAGGGGGTCCTGTAGGCCAGTATCCCCCCACTGGGAAACCCATGCAGAGATGATGGGCTGTCACCAAGCCCTCAGAGGGGCCCTCAGCCAAACCATCTGCTCATAGGTACCTCTTAACCCCGATGGAAGGGCGAGGGTGAAGCACAACTCTGTCACCAGTGGGGGTGGCAGTGCATTGCTAC
The DNA here is from genome assembly GCA_009812075.1 of Sialia sialis. Taxonomy (NCBI): domain Eukaryota; kingdom Metazoa; phylum Chordata; class Aves; order Passeriformes; family Turdidae; genus Sialia; species Sialia sialis. The sequence goes on along the minus strand of VRYO01000638.1, from coordinate 8,611,444 downwards.
CAGTGGCCAAGGTGTGCCCCAAATCTGCTAATTTGCCCCCTCCCACCCTCAGCACAGGGATGCTGGGTTCCACCCATGTGTGAGTCCCCACGCCCCGGGGATGCTGCTGGAAGCCAGTGAGGAGGCTGCCACCCTGCACTCACGTTTCCGGTAGAAATCATTGTGTGGGATGCGAACGTCAACAAGGCCCTGGAGGATCTGCAGGGAGAGCAGAGCAGAGCTGCTGGACAGGAACCATGCTCTGCACAGGGCTGAGCGTGCCCAAGAGCACTCAAGAGCAGCCCTTGTATCCCCAGCAAGTCTGGCCGCAGCATGAGCTTCTTCCTAAGCATGTGGGGCTGTTGAAACCATGCTTAAGCAATGTATATTTCAGCAACAAATAATATTGTCTTTTATGATGCAGACCCAATTTCTGCCCCTGGCCAGACGCCACCTCAGACATGACTGCACTTTTCTTCCTTCTTGTACTCTTTTGCCAAAAACACAAAAGGTCTTGGCATTACCTTACATTTTTTTTTACTCTCCAATCTACTCACTCCAGACTTCCTACGGAAAACTAGTTTAGTAGCCAACCCCTCACCAGTTCCTCTCGATTGACAATGACGCAATTAGCATTGCCATCACTTCTACTTAAAAAGCAGCAAAGAATCCCCCTCCACATCAGACAACAGCTGCCTTAGCTATTTAATGCTTCCTGTCAGCCGTATTTACTAAAACCCCTTCTACATCCCAGCCTGCTGCCAAAAACCTCATGGGAGGAGGAATTTCAGCAGAGACTGCCAGAGAGATCTTGGAAAGGAGGGTTTGAAGGGAAAGTGCTGGAAAAGTGCTGGGAGTGGGGCTGGGTGTGTCTCACCTGGGTGACAGCTCTAGCTCTACTCCCAGCATTGCCCCAGTGCCACCAGGGAGGCTCAGGGAGAAGCAAACCTGCTCACCACCTCCAAGCCCCCTTTCCCAGCCACCACAACCAGTGCCAGCTTCTCACCTGCTGTGGCACCTTGAAGCGAACGTAGGAGCAAAGCTTCAGCATGTCTGCCATCTCCTCGGGTGTGGAGGGGATTAAGGGGATCCTGTCAATGCGTTTGGACTCCTGCATCTCCCGGAGCTGCTTAATGAACTTGCTGTCAGTGGTACTTGGCAGGCCTGGGTGAAATGAGAAGGGGTGAACAAGCTGAAACCCAGATGAGATCCCCTCATAGAGCCCAAACAAAAATAAAAACAAAAAAAACCAACCCCCTCCCCCCCCCAAAAAAAAAAAATCCTTGTACTGACCTCCCTCGTTCCTGCCTGGCTTCCTGCTTGCTCACTCTTTTAAAAAATTTTATAAAAAGGGGAAGAAAACATCTGTACATACAGCCACCTCAATATGCATTCAGAGATACCCAGCCTCCCTCCTGCTCCAGGACTTGGCACCACCAGCCCCACAGGGTGGCATAGTACGAGGTTAGACATGCATGACTACTTCTGCAAAAGTTATAGTGCTTATTTTATTTTATAATCAGATGCAAACACTAGTGCCCAGGCTGCCACTGCACAGGATTGGACGGAAAATTTCAGCAGCCCCATCTGTATGCACCACTGAGGAAAAATTCCCCAGCAACTTAATCCTAAACCTTTCTGCAGCCCCCACACTGAAGTTTCAATGCAGAAGCAGCCAGAGAGGCAGTTGACACTTCTCCCGGAGGGGAGTGGGAACCCGACGCCCCCAGAGCCTGGTAGCTAGGTAACATTTGCTTTGTTCATTCCTCAGTGCTTATTTGGAAGCCTCTTTCCTTGTGTGGGAGGGGAAAGGAGCTGCTATGACAACTGGGATGCAGCAGAGCCTCCCTGGCAGAGAAGCTGCCTGCCTGCTCAGCCTCCTGCAGCATGTCATGCCCAGGCATCCCTGAGCCCCTGTCCAGGACATGCTGGGGATGGGGGAGATAGAGGGGACACCCTGCTGACCTGTGCCCAGCCCTGAAGTGCTCTTCCCACTCCAGGCACCCAAAGGTGGGAGGTCAGAGCTCTCCAGCTCCCAAAGCCCCAGGCCTTCAGCACACCAGGGCTTTCAGGAGGCCGGAATGGGGAGGCCATTCCTGTTGCAGTCTTGATTCCCTCTCCTGAACCGAGAGGCTGCAGACATGCCATGTAAATGCCTGCCATCCCAAGGGAAAAGGCATTTTCCTCCAGAGTAGAACTTGTCCCGTTTGTTCTCGTCCTGACTCTAACCAAAGCACAGTGGGGCAAATGCCAAACTCCTAGAGAAGGGTAGTCAGCACAAAGCTGATTTTCTCTTGTGCCTTGCCAGAGATTTCTAGAGTGTAAATACAAATTATTCCTAAATGCTTTGCACTACATATCTATGCTGCCTCCAGCACTGCCCTGGGCTTTTGCACCAGCTTCTGCTTGCCCTCTCTGTCTCGCCTCCCCTGCCTTGCCCACCTGCAGGACAGATGAGGGTCAGGCTGCAAATATCTTCTGGGTACTGAGCAGCGTAGACGCCAGCAACATTCCCCCCCATGGAAGTGCCAACCAGATGAAAGGGCTTTTTGTTCAGCTTGATGCACTCCACGAACTAGCAGGGAGCAGAAGGAGCGTTGTTAGGAGAGAGGAAACAACAGCATGGGGTCAGGTCATTAGAGAAGTTCAACTCAAAAGCTTGAGGCTGCTGGCTCTGGCTGCCTGGGCAGGGAGGGAGTGAGGCCACACAAGGCAGAGTCACGGGGCTTAGCATCTCTCACGTGCCCATGTCCCTTGCATCCCCACATCCCTCGCAGCCCCACATCCCCCAGCAGGGGTGATGTGATGCTGGAGCTTTACCTGGTGTATTCTCTTAGCTTGCCCACTAATGGAGTAATCATCCAAGTCCGAGCGGGTTGTGCCCTCGTGCCCAGGCATGTCCACACATACCAAGTGCAGGTTCTTTGGCAGAAACTGAAGAAACAAACCAGGAGTGGTTACAGTGCAGGGAAACTGCTGGGATGGCAAGTGGGGGGCCTGGATGGGAGCAGGGGGGGTCACTCTCCTCCTGGTCACTCTCCTCCAGGGTAAATCAGCTCATGTACCAAGGATGACATGATGAGATAGCATGGCCAAGACCTGCTTCCCATGGAGATAGCAGGTGTGTACTGCTCTTCCCCTGCAGCTCTGCATATTATACGGGTGAAGGGATGCAACAAGCAATTGGGCATGGAGCTAAGCAGAGTGTTCCCACCATGTTACAGCAGTCATCTCATCCCATGGATGTCAGCACTGCCCCCTCCAACACTGCCCCCAAGCCCAAGACCATCAATTCTCAGTAAGGAGCAACATGATAGAAATGGAATCCCACCTTGACTATGGACAGCCACATGTCTTTGTGGGCTGAGAACCCATGTAACATCAGGATGGATGGTCGGTATCCAGGTCTCCCTCTATAGGAATAACAAAACTGATAGTCATCGTAGTTTGCATATCTGACCTGCATGCCCAAGGCTCGGCGCCAGTACCTGCAAACAAGGAGAAAACAAGTGAGAAACACAAGACCAGGGCCCAGCCAGGATATAAGCCAGGTGACAAGTCTGAAGGCAGCCACAGATTTATTGGCTTACTAAGGCAAATTAGGCAGGGCTCTCACTGGTGCCATAATGGGACCACTGGGACTAACCCTGTGCATCTGGTCCCTGGACTGGTGTAGTAAGAGTTGCTGGCTGCACTGCAAGTGGTTTGCGGAAATACTCTGTCCGTTAAGACCTTTAAAAAAAAATACCCTAAATAACTCATCTAGCAACGGAAATGGGCCAAAATAACAATGGTAAAAGAGAAAATACCCAAAGGCTAGTATGAGGACTTAAGACAGAGGGGCAGCACATGTGGCAAGGCAGCACACAGGATGGGCAGGCCAAGGGAGACAGTGTTCCCAGGTGGATAAGGTGGATCTGTCACAGGGTTATTTGGACAGTGCTGCATCAATGGGAGTACATCATCCCACAGACAAGCACATAATTTCCCAGCCAAAACAGCCATGTCACTCTGGAGCACCACAGAAACCCAATTCCCACGGACCAGCTAGACAGCCTTTGAAAATGCATTTATACACACAGAGAGGTCTGGAGTGGACCATCCTCAACTGGGTTTAGCACCCTAGAAGACAGCAGACTGACCCTAAGGCTGTTCCTCTAAAAGCAGAGGCAGACAGCTCCTGCCAGCATACTCCTGCAGCCTGCTCAGAGGATGCAGTGAAACTGCTGGCCAGAAGGACCTGGACAGAGATTATCGGTGACACTTTGGACACATGATGTGTATGTGCAGCCCAAGGCAGAGAATGGGCTTGCTTTGTCTGTGTTTCCCCTATGCTCAGATATAATCCTTGACAGGGCAACTCCTGGGCTACTCCTGGTGGCCAAGACACTGGCAAGTACTTTTATTTCCCGTATCAGAGTTTATTTAAGACACAAGAGCAAGGTCACCAATGCTTCTGGACTGTCCTACCTCTCTGCCCACTCAAAGCTTATGCATTGTGAAATCCTCTTTTAGCATAATCCCTTTTTCGAGGGAGTTAGTGGGACTTAAGCAGCATCTCAGCTCTGCACTGGTCCTACAAGGAGAGGTGAATTTCTCCCTAATAAGTGTCTTAAGAGTTCCTTGCCTCAAAGGCACTGGTGTGAACTACCGATGGGCAAGATGATAACATTTTTAGCAACTGATCCTAATGGATCAATTCAGTAGAAGGCAAAATAATCTGTGCAAAGCTGAACTGATCCCTCAAAGGTGTTAACTCACTTAGTGGCAGCAGCTAAACTGATTAACCCCCCGTGGCAGCACAGGCGGAGCGGTTCCAGGGCTGGGGTCAGTGGGGCAGCCCTGGATATCCTGCCAGGCAGGAAGGCGCATTAGTGGCAGGGAAAGCAGCGAGGCCATGGGTGAGGGGGGCTCAGCATGACCCCTGACTGCACCAGCTGAGGACACACAGACTGGCAGTGAGGAGAAGGAGGGAGCAGGGAATTATGGAAGAGGGGAGAAACTTTCCCTGGGACCTCCCAGAAACAATGCCACATTGCTGCACTGGAGCTGCATGGGGCTGAAAGAGGAGGGCAGCATGGAATGTCTCTGCTGATGGGGAAACACAGTCATTTCACCCCTCAAAAAATCCAACTTGGAAAGAAGCCAATAAGAAAAGAAGAGTAAGGGCAAACTCATGCTTCTCATCCACTGTTCCTACCAAAAGAGGTGCCCATGACACACAGTGCATTGCAGCTACTCCTGCAAGAAGCCCATACTGCCAGAAATGCTGGAGACAAAGAGATGGAGGGACCACACCCTTCAAAAGAAGACAGTCCTTCTGACCCCTGCTCACATGCTCCCTCACTCACTCAAACACAGTGCCCACAGTGCATTTTCACCCAGCTCCTTATTTGCACTGCCTTTGCCCTGTCCTGCCACACCTGTCTGTGGCTGCTGAAGGCTTCATCCTGACCACACTCATTCAACAGTGCTTTCCAGGGATCCTCCTCAGAGCCTCAGTCCATCAGAGTCCTCCCTGATTTCCACCAGCCACTCATATACCCAGAGATATAAACCACTTCAACTGCTAAACCCAGTACCACCCAGACATCCATGGGGCAGCAGAAGGCTGTGACACACTGCCTGCTCTCCTTTGCAGAGTGATGATTCCATCACTGGGGTTTTCATCCTATTCTCCCTCCTTTCTCAGATGCTGTGAATAACAGACTGCTAATTAAAGTGCTTTTAGAAACTGGATTCATCCCATTGTTGCTCCTGAGTGCTGTGGTGGACAACAGCTTCCTCTCACAGGAAGTCACTTGGATTTGGAAACACCCCTGAGTTGAACTGTAGGAGCCACCATCTACCAGCAGCACTGTTACCAACACAACACATCTACCAACAGCCTGACATGCTGCCTGCTCTGCCTGTGCTGTCTGTCTGCTGTGCCTGCTCCATGCTGGGGAATGAGACTCTGTGGGCTTATCACTGACTTCCAGGGGCAAAGGAGGACTGAAGAATTTAGTGCTTGCCTTCTGGTATCAGAAAGGACAAGATTCAAGGGGATAAGGAAAAGCCTCCTTCCATCTTTTCTGATGCTCTATTCCAGAAGAAAAAGAGAGGATGAGAAAAGCCTCATCCATAACTACTAATAACGAAAACGTCCCTGTCTGCTGAGCAGGCTGTCAGCTGGGATGGAGCATGAGAGCCCAGGGACAGCCACACCACAGCTACATTGATGAGGTGGGAGGTCACCAGACTGCCACAGCTGCCAGGCCAGGCTGCACCAGCAGTGCTCTTCCCAGTCTCAATCCAGTCCTTGGGGAAAGCAACCCAAAGAGGTTTGGAGAGATCTTGCAAGCTGGCTCTGCAGTGGCAGCCTGGCCAACTGCCCCTTGGCACAGTCAAACCCCTGGGACAGCACACAGACATAGGCCCCAGCAGCAAAAATGCAAGAGGAAAATGCCATTTTATTCTCCCAGACATGTTTGCCTCAGGTCACCTGCTGTTATTGCAGTCGGGGCAGGAAGCCCCAGCTCTGCTCACACCACTGTGACCTGTGTGTGTCAGGTCCAGGCTCCATCCCACCACACCGACAGGAGAGGACTCGTGCACTCACCAGTAGTAGATGCGGATGAGCGCCGAGGGCCAGAGGAGGAATGAGGCCACGAAGGCCAGGATGGGGATGGCCAGGGTGCCACCAGCGATGACAAACATGTTCAGCATATCCAGATCCATGCTGCTCTTCACTACTCAGCCTCACCTGCCTGCATTTAGGGAAAATTCTGAGGTTAACCACCAGAAATTATGACAAGTCATTACTAAATGAGAACTCTGCTGCCAGATGAGGAGGAATGCAGCTCTGCAAGAGGCAGATATCACTCAGGACCACAGCAAAGTCTCCTTCAGTTCTAAAACCCACCTATTTCTTCTGGCTCCTTAATGTATCTAATTATTGCAGTCTTATCCTCTCAGGAGAGTACATCTTGAACAGGCAATGAGCCTTCTAAGAGGCACAGGATGTGTCTGGGGTGACATGGCCCTTGGGACACTGCAGACACAGGAAGCACAGCCCCCCGGGGGTGCAGGCAGCCTTTCTGAGGGGTGCAGGCAGGGCCAGCTTCAGGCAGGCTCCACGCTTCTTTTTGGAGGCAGGCATCCAGCTCTGCCTCTCCTCCTGCCTGATCCCAAATCCCCAGCACACAACCACTGACCTAGAACTGATGGGTTGAGCCCATCTGCCTCTGCACAGGCACCAGCTAATCAAGGAAGCAGAGCCTATTAATGGACTCGGGAACAGAAGGAAACAACTTGGCAGGGCATGCTTTGTTGTCCAGCCCTTATCAGAAACAAATTTATCCCCACCCCCACATCCTCACTTCTGCCCCACATTTTGCACGTGCTGTGGATAACAGGTTCCCATCCCTGCTCCAAAGCATCCTTCAGATAAGTCTCAGGGACAGCAGGTGGAGGACACAGGGAGCAAGGGCAAGCTCTTGCACAATATCATGTTTGTCCCTGAAATCTCCCTACCACAGGCAGCTGGGATATATTTTTCTCATTAAGAGATTAAACGCTGCCACACACACATCTCTAATTCCCTCTGCTAACCAACTCGTGGCTCTCCCTTTCCTCGGCACCAGCACTTTTGTCCCACATTTGTAAAACGAAACATCCTCAGCGCCAGCTCTCCCACCAATCACTCACCCCCTATCACCACCTCCACATTTCTCCGTGTCAGGACAGCCAGATTTTTCCCAGCTTCCTGCAAGACTCCCAGTGATGTGTGTGGTATGTGATGCCATGGAACAGGAACGCAATCACCATAGCCACAGCCTCCCGCCCCCAGACGCCGTCGCACCGGATCACATTGGACCTCCACGTTACACACAACCCAGAGAAAAGGTTTACAGAACCTCTGAAACATCAGCCAGATTTGCCCTCTTCCCCCAGGGAAAATAGGAATAACTGAAATTTGAGGAACAATGTAAATATTTCCACCGGGCACCTCCTTAACAAAGCTAAACCTCATTTCCGTCTTCAAACCTCAACAACACGTCGTTATTCATTTAATTAGCATTTTGTAGCAAGATCTTGATCGCAGCATGGCTTGTTCATAGATTAAACACTTTATGCAAGCGATAAACCTTATCCATACGAGCAGGGCTGCGAGGGAGCCCACGGCAGAGCGCTCGCTGCCTTTTGCTATGTCACTAAAACAGGGCAGAAATTAAGCATGGCAAATCGCCGTTGTTCCCATTGGTGACCCGTAACGAGAGAAGGCTGCAGGAAGCAAAACGCGAATGGTGGAAGCCCCTGTGCTCCCTGGTCACCTCCTCTGCCTCCACCTCCACAGCACTTTTAGAAAGCTAAACGAGGAGAAAGCCTTTAAAAAGCCCGGCTTACCTTGCAGAGTTCCCCTCCTCCTCTCGGCACAAGTCCCGCTCGCTGTGGGCAGCGGCAGTGTCTGAAAACACTGTCAGAAGAGGAAAAGAAAAGCAAGGTCAAAATCGCAGTCCTGCCGTCACTCCTCCCTCCAGGCTCGGCGGCCCGGTGAGTTGGGGTATTTAAACCATCAGCTTCCCTTCAAGACGTCTCATAGTCACCTTCGGACCAACCTCTCCCCTGTTTACATAAATATGATATTTAGTATGATAAAGCCGGCGGAGTGCACTTGTTCCAAGCAGGAGCAAAGTGCGAGCTGCCATCGGGAGGAGCGGGAGCGGGGGGAGAGCCGAGCCCAGCAGCGCCGGGCAGGGCTGCGCGGACCCAGCGCCGCGGGCTCATGCTCGCCCTTCAGGTGATTACTGCTATTAGAACAAAGCCAGCTAAGCTGCTTGTCATCCCCTTCCTCTTTGTCTTAAGGGCTCTTTTCCCAGCGCTCTCCGTGCCCCCCCCTCGAGCCTTCCCTGTGTGAGACAGGCTGAAGCGGAGCGCAGCCGCAGGAAATTGCTGGGGTGGCAGCAAAATGCTGGCCTGAACTCGCTGGCAGATTTTGGCTGTGAAATTCACGGGGGACGATCGGTAGGAGCAGCGGAGCCACGAGGGGTGACTTCGGGGGGCTGCTTCAAGCCAGAAAATCCCCGAGAGCTGCCCTTACCCCGGGGGCAGGCGGGGGCTGCTGTCCCCATCACAATGTCCCCAAAGCACTTCTGCAGGGCCATGGCAGCCACCGCTCACCAGGTGAACCCCAGTGCTGGCCACGCACACCCGGCAAGCCTAGCTCAGGGCCCCGCTGGCCACAGGTGCCTGGGGGGGCAGGATGCTCGGGGAGCCCCATGGCGCTTCCAAACCTCCTTCTGCGTGGGCACAGCATCGTCACTGATTTCCATGGCTAGCTCCGATGGAGGAAAATGCCAGCAGGCTCAGCTGTGCAATCAGGGGCAGCCACCATCACCACAGTCCCCAGCACCTCTGCCCAGAGAAGCCACCCCTGCACCCCTCATTGCTGCAGGGACACCGGCTCCCCAAAGCCTCGTGAGAACACCTGCAGTGGCAATGCCCTGCCATGGTGATTTGCCCATCAGGAATGATGGCACTCCCTGCTGCACTGAGACCCGGCACCACCACCCCAGGCCCTGGCACAGTCCTTTGCTACCAGCTAGAGAGTAGCTTTTGGAGCTGCTGTGGGTTTAAAAATAAAACAAGTCCTCTGGTAACAGCGGTAAGTCTTCACACTGCAGCTCATCCATCATTCTGAGGTGCCCTCTGACCAAGAGTCACAGCAAGTGGCCCCAAGTGTTGCTACTGTTTCTCAGAAGGATCTCCTCACACTTCATCAATTAACTTGCAAACATCAATTAGGCAGCTCTGATAAATGATGTGTGATCATGGAGGTGATAATGCTGAACATGCTGCACCCATGGCAGGGCATGGGATGCCAAACCAGGAGCACTGGTTCCTTTACTGGCAACAAGCACTAACCACCACAGCCTGGATCCCACCTGGGAGGATGCCCAAAACAGGCACCCCAGGTAATGGGGCTGGTCCCAGCACAGATGCTAATGGGAGGCTCCACATCTCCATTTGTTTGCTGCTTCCTCCTCTCTGTCAGATTCAAGTAAGGGTCTCAACACTTGCAAAGAGAGAGGCCAACACAGAGAAGGGGTCTGTGGGGGACTACAGAGGACAGCATGTTGGGGACACTCCAAGGCCATGGGATGAATGTATTTTTCCTCTTTCAAGCTCTGTGTATCACTCCAGGGAGGCTGGGGAAGACCCAAGAATGCAGCTCGGGTGTATCTTTAATTTTTTTCCAAGCCCCACAAGAGAGGCAGGAACAGCACAAAACCCACCCTAAGGCAGAAAGGCTATGGGCTGGAAGAGGAAACTGGCAGCTGATGCACTGGGCAGCCCTGAGCAAGGCCAGGCAGGGATTTCACAAAACAGGAATCACATGTATACCATCACTGCCAACACTCAGGCACAAAGGCTGTCTTGGGCTGTGCTCATCAGGACTGGGCTGCACAACTGCTATTGCACCCAGGGGTTTGCTCAGCCCACCTGCACCCAGTGCAGTCCATGTCTCACTGATCACTGAATAGCTGAAAGCTAAGCTGCACATTTAGGCATATGTTTTGGTTTTTTTTTCTTTTAAGATCTGTAAATAAAAAACAAAAAACATCAACCAGTTTTAAGATTTCACTTCAGAAATAGGGAGCTTTGAGGGACCTGGGTTACTGAGGTGGACTCACTTGAAGCCCTGACTTGCACCACTAACCATGTAAAAAGAAAAGCCCAAAACAGGCAAGTGAACCCTTTCCCCTGGAAACTCCCTCACCCTTGCATCATCTGCAGCCAGAAAAATAATATTGACTGTAAACGATGACATAACCACTGTTATGTTCACCAGTGGTGTAGTTTGCTATGGGATCCTTTAGGTGCTAATCACAGTGAAGTTGTAATTTAGTATCTATAAATGTTTGAGAGCTGGCTGACTAACAGACAGAGATCTTTCAATCTTGATGTGGCCTCCAGTGAGCCGAGAGTAGGAAATGTGCCCTTTCACCTTAATTTATTTATAGATGGCAGAAATGTCATCATTATTTGTGCAGCGGCGTTTCACAAAACGTACATGTCTGAGCCATTTGTATCTGTGCAACACGGCTCCAGCACGAGCCACAGAGTCTGGCATGGTCCCTGACCCTGCTGCTGCACCCCGGGCTGGGAATACGCAGGGACAAGCTATCAGCATCACTGCCAGCCCGCCTGGGGACAAGGTGGATGAAAAGCATGACCCAGGCAGGCTGTGCTGCCAGTCATCTGCGGGTTTAGAAATTCATAGCTTGCCCATCCTCCTTCCGGCCCCCGTCGCCATCCTCATCCTGCCGCACACGCACGCAGCAGAGCATGCACGGCACATCTCCTGTCACGGGCTCAGCCGGCTCCTGGGAGCGGGTAGGAGAGAGTTGGGCAGGGATGAGGTGGGGGTATCCGGGGGGCTACATCCCGGCCCCTTCTATCAGCACACAGAGCCCCCCCGCCCCCGCCCGCCTCAAAGCATCCTCCTCCCAAAATGACAGCCAGCATCCTCCGAACAGCAGCAGCTGACACCACAGAATCCTTTACAGTCATTAAACGGTTTGCTTTGGAAGGCACCTTAAAAATCATCTTGTTCCAGCCCCCTCGCCACCAAATGATTAACTTTTGTGGGAGGGGGAAAAATTAAAGGCAAATTAATTAAATCTTTGAATATATATTTTAATGTTTTTTCTTGGATTTGGTCTTTGCTCGGGATCTTCTGCCCACCCGCAGCGATACCACGGTTGGGACTGGGGACACCCGGAGGCCGGGACGGCCCCCGCTCCGCTCCCTGCCCCCGGTCCTGTCATTGCCACCCCGCAGCCGCCCCCCCGCCTCTCACCGATCCGAGCCGAGCCGAGCCGAGCCGAGCCGAGCCGATCCGAGCCGAGCCGAGCCGAGCCGAGCCGAGCCGGGCCGTGCTGGCAGCGCCGGGAGCGGAACGCGGCGGCTCCGCTGCGCCTCCCCCCGCGCCGTGCGGGGCCGCGGAGAGGCGGGGATGCGGCTCCGCGGGGCGGGATGGAGGGGATAGGCGGGACAGGCCGGCCGGAGAGACGGGCCACAGCGGGGCCAGACCGGCTGCGACAGGGCTGCCTTGCCCGAACCACGGGGGAAACAAGGGCTGCGAGATGGCGACAACAGGGGGATGTGCGAGGGGAGATGCAACGAAGCTGCAAAAGCAATGCAGGGGAGAAGTAATGGGGCTTCCATGGGGATTGCGACAGGGGTGGAAAGGGGGATGCAGCGTGGGGATTCAGTGGAGCTGTGATGGAAATTCAGCGGGGTTAAAGCAGGGCTGCCGCGGAAGTGCGAGCGGTGTATAATGCACAACACGGCTGCTAAGGGGACAAAGTGCGAGTGCAAGAGGCGACAGAGTGGCAACAAAACGATGTGGTGTGACTTTAGTGGGGTGTAGCAGCAGGGTTAGGGAAGATGATTCACCCCGCCAAGGCAGCGTGCTGTCACTTGTTGGGATTGCAAACTGCTTCATCCCGTGAGATGTAAAAGAGGTTATTGCAAGGGACACGCAGCAGGGAGACAAGAAGGATGGAGTGAGGCTACAGGGCTCTTATAATGGGATTGCCATGGGGATGCAACAGGGATAAAAAAGGGAATGTGATACGGCAGCAACAGGGTTACAACCAGGAGAGGCAAGGGTGGATACGACAAGAATGTTAAGGGGATGCAATACAATTACCTCAGAGTCACAAAGGAAAGTGCAGTGGTGCACCCCGCAGAGAAACCTCACAGCCCCTTTGCATGAGGCCTGGGAGCAAGCTTGGGGTGGGGGACAGCTGTTTCCAGGTCTGGGGAGGGCTGTGAGAAGGGATGCTCCCATGGAAAGGACACAGAGGTTGAAATCAGAGCATCCCACCTATAAAAACCCTATTTCAGCTGTAAAAGTAAGTCTGTCACTTAGGTTACAAATAATTTACCTTCCCAACAGAAGACACTGCTCTCAGAAGCTTCATTTCAGCTTGCATTTTAAAATCTGCTCCAAATTTTCTTAAAACTGCCAGCTGAATCCTTTTGCTACAAGTAAAGTTACTTTCATTCTCACTGGGTCACATATCAGGCTGGTGTGTACCTTTAAAATATGCCTAAAATTATGAAAAAAAACCTAATTAAATCGGAAATGAATTCAGCTCCTGAGTAAATGCAAACTGGGTCAAATCCTCACCCCATCGGTGATCTGATAAAGAATGTCCCTTTGGTCTGGCAGGCTGCTGAAGGTGAGATAATTGGGGTAAAGTGCTTTCCAGGTCAGAGTTTACTACAATAACCACAACCTTTGATAGCATGAACTGTCAGCAGAGATTCATAACTAAAAGTCAGGGGGTTTAGGTGGCCTGGTGAAGTTGAGGCTCAGCCTGTTTTGGGTTTTCTTTCTCAGTCAAGCTGGGCTAAACAAAGCTGAGCTTCCACTAAGGTGACCTAAGTGGAATGGGAGGTATTTCACAAGCCTGCAAACATTGTTTGCAGTCAGAGTTGTTTGTTCAGCTTTCTCATGCATGGCTCCAGGGTCCCGTGGGACACTCGCAGGGCAGTGCTGAATCACCAGGGGATGGATTACCCAGCCCATGGGAAAGCCCCTGGATACAGACATAGCAAATGATGGCGCTAAAAATAGAGAAGCTGAAGCAGAGACCCGCGGTGGTTTTGTGTCGAAACATGGCATGAACTGAGCTCAGTGTGCAGCCACAGGGAAGAGTCAATGAGTCTCTTGGTGGCGATGAGCTCCTCTGATCCAGCCACAGCTTCAACAGGTCACAGTCCTGCTGACTTTGCCAGGCAGGGCGGAGGCTGCTCCTCTGTCCTAGCACAGCAGAGATCTTGGCACAGGGAGGAACAGGGCACAGCTGGGCTCCCTGTGCCCACAGAGAGCAGATGAGCTTCAGAGGAAGCCCCAGCAGCTCTGTGGGCACCTCCTTCGGACCCTGCAAGGCCATGTTTGGGGTGGTCCCAATGTGGCAAGCCCAAATTAAAAGGCAGGACCTGCACTCTCCTGCTCCATGAGTTTTGTTTCTTTTCTCAGCACACAGACAAATCACATAGCTGTGGCAGCTGGCAAGGACTAAGTCACTCCTGTGTCACCCTCTGAGGCTGCTGGCATTTTGGAACCCCACATCAGCTATGCTGGCCCCTCAGGATTACTCATTTCTACAAAAATTACTCATTCCCAATGCCAGTGTCAGGACCTGGGCTTCCACTGGCACAGGAGCACAACTTGCATCCTGTGAGCAGGACAGACAGTGACCACAACAATGACCTATGAACCAGTGAGGAACAAAATGTATCTCTAAATCAGAGCAACCACATGATAAAAAACCATTAAAAATAATCTGAATTAGCTGTCGCATGGCCTCAGAAACCAGAACATGAGACTTTTATGTAAACAGTCTTGTTTTCCATAGGAAGGTGGAAGTTCTGGCTGGACTCAGTCCAGGATGGCTGTGGAGAGCTCCAGCTTCTGCCTCACCAAGCCAAGAAGCAGCATTGCTCCATTCAGTGAAAGGTTTCCATGTTATTTTCCCCTGCTGGGTGATGGATCCCCAGAGCAGGTGGTGAAGCTGTTTGCAATCACAAGTGGGGTGAATAATCTCGCCAGGGTGACTTGTCCCCATCTGTTTCCACTGGCACAGTGGTGGCCCTGTGGCACAATCCAGGAGCAAGGTTCAGGACGCTGTGGCCATGGGAGGGAGCCAGGGCAGGTGGGTGCCCCAGAGCCCACCATGGGAGCAGCTGTTGAGGAAGGCTTTGCCATGCCTCATGCCCTGAGCAGTGCCACTTTAATAACATAGAGCTTCCAAAATTCACCCTCTAGGACAGGGATAAGATCTCGGCTCACCTTGGTTTGCAAACAGCAGCTCTGGGTGAGCTCAGGGATAAAAAACTCCTCTGGGCACCACCTTGAGCAGCCACCCTGTCACTCTTCAGGGGCTTCATTGCACAACCTGGGACAAACACAGGAACAATGCTCCTGCCTTTTAAAACATTATAAAGCAAGACCTACTTGCCTAACAACAGCTACTCAAAGTTAATGCATATATTATGTGCATTTTAATTACATCTTTAACTGCTAACAATATGGGTGTACTTATTGGTACAAAACCTTATTTGGTGGCTACAATATCTTTGTAGAGAATTAACTTCAAAGCTTCATCTTGTCATGCATCAAAGCCTGTATTTCAGATTACCTCTTGTTCTCCTACAGCTTAGCTAAGCAGCCTCCTTCAAGAAACTGAAAACCTCAGAAGGCATTTTTCCTTGGACAGGGCAGGCTGTCATGCTTCAAATCACTAGTTGAACAATACTGACATATTAAGTTGAAAAAGAAAATCCTATCAGAGTCCTGGACCAGCAAAGGAATTGTGCCTTGACAGTAATGAATTAAGTAGAACACTTACCTTCCAGAATTATCAATAAAAATTGAGTATCAAAGATATGATTCAAAACATTCCACGTATCTTGCCCACCAAATACTTTTACCCTGCATTGCACTGAAATGCCAGAGGATCACACCATGACAACTATTGCCATTATATTGACAATGAAACCACTTACTTCCCAAATGACCAATATGGTCTGCAGCTATGAACTTTAGCAATACAAAAATGGCCCAAGTACTTTGTTACTTATTAACTTGAAAGTTAATAAAGGAGACTGATAAAATACTCTGTCTGATGGTAGTGATGAGGTCACCAAGAGCCCAAAGGTAATTGCATTTGCCCAATGGAACCTACTTTTATGGTGATGACATATTTGGGGCTGGCCCTTCCTGGACCTCCCCTGTCATAGCAGATGTCGACAGAGCAGCAATTTGTGTAGAAATGGTAAAAATTAAGAAATGCGCAACACTTTTAAGCCTGTCATGTGGAAGGGGAGGCCCCTTGTCCAGAAAACAGAGCGGTGGTGGCGCCTGGGGAGCACTGGCCTGGGGGTCTTGGTCCCCACGCTGCCCCTCACACCCAACATCACCTCTGCCCATGCTGCCCCTGGTTCCCTGGAGCCAATCCCCTCTTTGGAGAAACAAGCTAATGGGGATGTCAAGTGAGTAGCAGGGACACCCCAAAACACGGGGGCTCAGGCAGACCAGGCCAGTCTTTGCACCCCCTGCTGAAAGGGCACAGCAGCACTGGTGTCCCCAGCAGTGCCA
Source organism: Sialia sialis (assembly GCA_009812075.1). Lineage (NCBI taxonomy): Eukaryota > Metazoa > Chordata > Aves > Passeriformes > Turdidae > Sialia > Sialia sialis. Next base: position 8,595,306 of record VRYO01000638.1, on the reverse strand, counting down.
AGCCCCCGACCAGCAAAAAGACACCACATCTTTCCTACAGAGGAGAAATTAAGCTTCAGCCAAGCCCCACGCACCCCATGGGTGCTCCCCCCGCATGGAGCATCCCGTGAGTCACTGATGCCCTTCAAGCCCAGAATGGGCTTCCTCTGCCAGAGCACAAGGGATGTGGTCTGACCCAGCAGTGTCTCCCTCCAACCCTCAGGGAGGCACAGGAAACCTCAGAGATCCTCTCAGTCCATCTCTGCCAACAAAAACAGTGTTGTAGGTTCCCTACAGGCAGCCAGGGCTGCAGCCAAAGGGAAGCAGCTGTGCCTGAAGGGAGATGAGAAACTCCCACATGGCTGCAGGATCCTCACACCCCTGTCCCGTGGGGGCCCTGAGCAGGGGTGTGATACAGGGACACACTCACCCCATCCATCCCACTGCACCTTCTGCAGAGTGGAAAGAAGAGGGAGGGCTGACAAGCCAGCCACAGCCCCCATGCGCCCAGGACAGGCTGTCAGCAAAGCTTCACCAAAGGGCCCTGGGCAGCACCTTCTCCCTGCTCACAGCTCGTGCCCAAATCCGCTTCTGCCTTACCCTCAACCTCCTCAGCTGCCTCCAGTCTCCTGGGACCAGGGAGAGTCTGAGGAAGGGATTTCTTAATGAATGTTCTACAGGTGCTGCTCAGCTGGAGAAGGTGTCCCTCCACTGGCATCATTCCAGGCGGGGACAAGAGCTGTGGTGGTTTCTGCAGCTTCTTGTGCAAGAGCAGGGCAGCCCTGAACTGTTGTGTCCATCAAGCATGTTTTGTGATCTGATAAGGAGGAAAGAGGACACTCACAGAAAGTGCAGCATACAGGGATTAAAGTGCTGCAGAAAGGAACATGAGTAACCCCCTACAGGTTTGTCCCCCGGATGATACCTGGGGTAACTGGAGGAGAAAGGGGGAGCTGATAAGCCAGGACCCCTGAAAATAAACACAGCACTGACAACCATGGTTCAGGGTCAGAGCCTTCATGGGCACCTCAACAAACACTTGCTCTTTGATGCCATGGTAGCCAAAACAAGCCTGATTTTGGAGAGAGCTCTGGGTTTTGATGACTCTGACCCTGAAGCTGTAGCTGCTGTTGCAAGTGCTTGGCTCAGGCTGTGCTTTTAGCAAGGTTAAACAGGAGGTTTACACCCCTCCAAGGCTGTCACTTTCCCTCCCCTCTGTCTTTATTAGTTTCTTCCAGAGCCTGTCCTGCCTGAGGACAGCTCACTAGAGACCCAGAGCAGAGGAAGCTCTGCCTAAGCCCTGTTGTTTTGGAGGATCAGCTGCCCACTCCCCAGGTAGCTCCGTTGGCAAACACTGGAATAATGTGGTGACACATCTCTTGCTGGCAGCCAGCACTCCAAATTCCAGTAATGCCAAAATGGATTTGCTATGCCTGTTCCAACACCTGCAGCACATTCTCTGGAGAACTTGCCTCCCCAGCAAGCCTGGATCCCACTGCTTTCTGCTGTGCCATGTCTTTGGGAGCATTTCCATGTGCTGTTCTTAGTGCTGTCTCCATCTGAGCCTGTGCAGTTGGTTCAGTGTTGGCAGCCATGTCCTGGTGCCTCTGGATCAAGACTGTTCAGGCAGCAGGGTGGAGGCATGCTGAGTGTTCCTAGAGAAAAGAAAGAGGATATGAAAGCACCCTGTAAGCATAGGGAAAAAATTCAAGACACTTAAAGATGTCACTTAGCTTGAACTCTTGTTACACCTCCTGCCTTTATAACTTGATTGAGGACCAAGAAATGTGTCTCTGGCTGGGACCAAACCATCCCACCTGCAGCATCCTCACTCAGGTGTTGTTTCAGCCAAACTCGTGTGTTCCCTTCCAGCACACAGCACCAGCCACTCACATGCGCAAACCAAAACTCTGTGCTGGGGACACCGGGCCAGGAGTTTGAGGGGCTGTGCTGGGGGATCTTGTATCTTACTGTGGCTGCCTGGAGGTCCCTTCTAATGGGCTTCTGGTGTCCTCTAGAAATCCCAGTCTTCTCCCTGCTGCTTCCCAGACCCTTTCACTATCCACCCCATCCACCTCCTGGTCTTGTCTGCTGGCCTGGAATGGCGCAGGGAGCCTGGTCCTAGTCTAGCACAGCCCAGAGTGGCCCCAGCTGGTGCCCAGTCATAGCAAGCACCCCACAGCTGGTGTCTCCCTGTGGGCAGGGATTCTGCGTTCTGGTGGAGCTGCTGCTCTGCCAGGATTCAGAGGTTGGCTCAACCTGTTTTCCCCTCAGGCGGAAATGCAAAGTCTCCATGCTGCTTTGTGCTGGGAGATGGAAGTGAGGGAAAGGAGGAAATGGTGATTCCTGTTCCTGACTGACACAGCTGATTGCTCAGTTTGACCTCCCAGCCAGCCCTAGGGGGACGGATACATAAACACACACACACATACATATTTATAGACACACTCCCAGCAGCTCATTTTGCCCAGGTCCACGAAGATGTTGCTCTTCTTCTTACTTGCACTCTTCCATTTCAACCCATCTCTGAGCCTAAGAATCTGCTCCTTCAATGTGAGGTCTTTTGGAGAAGCTAAAATAGCCAGACCTGAAGTCATCGATGCTGTGGTCAAGGTACGTTTGTTTGCCTGGATGAGAGACACGGAGCTTTCTAGGGTTTTTAGATGCACAGTCTTGTACTTTGTCTTGCACAGTTACATATCAAGTAAAAAAAAAGAGCTAATTATTTTTTAAAATATTGTACTCTTAAAGCAAAAATCAGCCTGTGGTTGAACAGAATGTATGTTGTTATTTTAGTCTTCATGGGAATAGAGCAGAAAAAATATTTGCTGTTTCCTTTGGAAATTGAGTTACGAAAGGAGGAAAACCTCAATGGACAGTAAAAATAATTTTCACTTTGAATCCACAAAGCTTTACTTTGTGATATATTATTTACCTTCCCTATGTACTAGTTACTGTCAAATATTCTTGTCTAATTAAACCTATTCTCATGACAGCAAATAGCATCTGTCATATTGGAGTCTGGTAGAAATCTGAAAGACTCAATTGCCGATTTCTGTAAACAAACCCTCACCTTCAGGTTGCCTCTGCAAAAGCTGAAGGTAACCCTGGTTTTAAAAAGAATCACCTTTTAGACTGGTAGCTTTGCAAATGCCCTCTAAGATGCTACAGTGAGGAGGACATGGGGCTTGGTGTTAGTGAGGTGGCTGTGTGAGCAGAATGGCACATATGGTTGGGTTGTATTCTTTTTATTGCAAACTGGCAGACAAGGCTGGTTTGCTTGGCTTTGCATTCCCAGACCATTCTTCCTGAACTGTAATCACTCTGGGTAATATATACTAAATTTTGGAGTCACTTAGATAGTTGTGGGTAAGTTTCAGGGCATAAAGAGGGGCTTTTTTTCCTGACAAAAATCACCACAAAGTTTAAAGAACAATGAAACTAGGGGCAGAGGAAAGCCCCTGAGAATGCTGGGCTTTGGGTGAGCTGGAAATCCCAGCAGTGGCTGTGGGAGCTGAGCCTCTGTGGTGTGCAGTCCCCTGGTGTCAGGACCTGTTTTCAGACAGGATGTTTGGGCTTCAGGGGCTATTTTAGAGGAATCTGCAGCAAGCAGAGACAGGTAAATGCTCATTGTGGGTAAGGAGTGGTGGGGGGCAGAGGCAGCACCCCAGCAGTGGGGATGACGGAATCAGGCTCACAGGAGGGGGTTTTGCTGCCTCTTCCTCTCCACACTTCCTTTTCAGGGTCGAGTGCCAATGTTTTTCACTAAATCTGAAACTATCCCGCTCCTGGGTTCCCTCTCCCAGTTCCTGCTGGGGCGTGCAGCAGCTCTGAAAGCAGAAAAGCTTCGTTCCAGCCCCTGCTCCCCTCCCACGGTCCCAGGCTGAAGCCGCTTTTTTTCACGAAGGACTTCCCCCGTTCCTGTAACCACTTCTTTCTAACCCCTTCCCAATCCCCTAAAACCAGGCATGTGCATGCTTCCCCCTGCTCCTTCCCTTGCAGATCATTTCCCGCTGTGACATCATGCTGCTGATGGAAATAAAGGACAGCAAGAACCGTGTTTGTCCTCTCCTGGTGGAGAAGCTCTCCAGGTAGGGTGGCCATGGGCAAATGGACAAAGCTGCTTGCCAAGAGCCTGTGCTCTGCTCTGTGCCACTTCCCTGGGGCAAAATCTGAGGATCTGGGCTCTGTCCCAGTGTCAAGGAAGGACCCTGGCAGTCTCGCTGAGGGACAGGAGCAAAGGCAGTTCCAGACTATTGTAGAACACATTTTTAAATTAGTATAACCAAATTAAGTTCAATTTGCTACAGAGAAGTTCTCGAAGGAGAAAAAAAGTAAGGGGAGTATCAGGCTGCAGCAGGACAGCCACCTTCCTGCAGGGCCTGGAACTGCCTTAGATTAGGGACTGCTTGCCTGGACAATCCTGACATCCAGAGGAAAGAGCAGCGTTCAGCCGGCTGGACATGAGACCCAGCTGAGGGAGAGAGACGCTGCAGTGAGCAGGGAGAGGGTGGAGTGAAGAGCAAGGGATGGAGCAGGGGTGCAGCTCCTGAGAAGGGTTTAGTGTCTGTACCCACCTGCCTGTGAGGTGAGGCAAGCAGTGCCCAAACCTCTGGGCACAGGCAGAATTATCTTGCTCTCAGCTCCTTGTGAGTGCAGAAATAAACTCAGGAGCTTGCATCACTTTCCTCCCAGCCAGCTGAAGGGGCCAAAGGAGGAGTACAGGTGCGTGGCCAGTGAGAGGCTGGGAAGGAACAGCTACAAGGAGCAGTATGCCTTCATCTACAGGTGGGTGAGCCCCTTTGCCAACAAGGCAGCCCCTCCCTGCCCTGTGGGGCACAGCCCCGGAGATGGGCTGGACACAGTGCTGGCTCTGCTGAGAGGGAGCTGGGAGATGCAGGCTGTGCAGGTGGGCTGGGCTGTGCCTGGATGTGGGGATCATCCCAGTGTGTGTGTAACCATCCCACTGTATGGCCCAGGGTCCAGGCCAGAGCATGCAGTCAGTGTTAGACATGGCTCAGTGAGCCACGCGTGTGACATCCCCTATCCTGCTCTTTCTGCCGCAGGCAAGATCAGGTATCCGTGAGACAAACCTACCAGTACCCTGACACCCAGCCTGGGGATGAGGATGTCTTCTCCAGAGAGCCCTTTGCCATCTGGTGGCAGTCTCCCAAAACCGGTGAGGTGTTTCAGAAACGAGTCACTGTCCTGCTGCGAGTCAGCACCGCAGCGCTGGCTGGACCCGAGCACATCACCGGGCAGAGGCTGCATCCCCACCCCACACTGCTTTTCCTTACATCAACACCACTTCCCTTCAGGGCTGCTGCCTCTGGGAAATGCCACAGCCTGCCCGTGCCCTGCTGGGACAGCCTCTGTTGTAGCCATGGGTTGGTGGATGCATTCCACACTGCTGGCATAGCCTGGGAGCAGTTTCTGTGTGGGTGCTGGGTCAGGATTTGTCTGCACTGGCACAGCTCCTCAGGCCCAGCTGAGTGCCTGGAGGGGGTCACCATGCAAGCACAGAGATCACCCTGCTCTACAGGCACAGCAGAGGCTGTTTCTTTTTCAGAAAAACACCTTGCTTACAAATCAGCCTCTGTTTTTTTGTGACTCATTCTCTGTTTAACCATTACATTTTTCCTGTTCTGCCTTGTTTTGAAGCTGTCAGTGAGTTTGCTATTATCCCTCTGCACACCAAGCCAGGCACAGCAGTGCGGGAGATTGATGAGCTCTATGATGTGTATTTAGATGTCAAACAGCGCTGGAAAACCGAGGTTGGTTGCTGCATCTGTGTCACTAATGGCGCTTTGGTACTGAGTCATTGGCCACGTTATTCGCTACTCAGAGCTGAAAACCTTAAACCATTGATAATGCACCCCAGGTTTTGAGTATCTCTTAGGTGTATTTTCATTGACTTCTGCACATTTTATACAGTAAACATGATCACCTAATAAAACTATTATCAGCATGCCCTAGTGTGCCCAGCAGAAAGGAGAAGCCCTAGTTCATCCATGAACCATAAAACTCCTCACTGATCTTCTTTTGAAAAGTCATACTCATGATTACATTTGGAAACCCTCGTACCTTCCAGAACTTCATCTTCATGGGGGACTTCAATGCTGGGTGTAGCTATGTTCCCCAAAAGCAGTGGAAGAACATCCGTCTGAGGACTAACTCCGAATTCCTCTGGCTGATTGGTGACAAGAATGACACAACTGTGAAGAACAGCACCAGGTGCCCGTATGACAGGTAAAGGGCTCACTGCCAAACCACCCACTGGTTATAACTCTCTGAGAGAAAAATTGTATCAAAAGCTGTCAGTGACCAGCAGAGGAAACAAACATCTGTGAGGCCATCAGAGATAACACAGTGTCCAGAGGGATGTGATCCAAATGTTCTAGTCAGGAGCACAAAGCCCTTTGCAGACCAGGCTGGGCAGGATTTACACAGAGCCAGCCACTGCTGTGGCTCAGGTGGGATGGATGACAGGACAGCCAGCAGCACTTCTGGTCTGCAGGGAGCCCTGCAAACACCTGGCAGGAGGTACTGCTGCCTCCTCCATGCCAGCTTTGCACCATGGCTTTTGCTCTCATCTTTGTAATTTGGATTGACAAATGCACAGCAAGGTTCCGTGACACCTCACCTTGCCCTGGACATGTGGCAAGTCCTGCTGCCACTGCAGTTCCCTCAGCAGGACAAGAATACCTTGGCTATTAGAGCCCAGAGTCCTCTTGAAGGACAAGTTTCTGGGTCTGAGCAGGACTTCACTGGTACTCCAATTGTCCTGTGATTTTTGTAACCTAAGCAGGGCTTTGAAATTTGCAGCATTGTTGGGCTGGTTTAGACAGAAATCATTTAATGTTGTCTTCCAAGGCCAGTGCACACCAAGATATTTATGTGCCTCTCTGCCAAGGAGCTGACATCTCTGGGTGGGCAGTCCCTGGGTCAGGACAAACCACACATAGCTGTGACTTCATCAGAGCCACCCCTCTGGCCACCAGCTCAGTGCGGCGTGGCTGTCACAGTCAGGCACCCCTTGCAGCACCCCCTTCCCTCGCTCCTTGCAGGATTGTGGTCAGTGGACAGAAGCTCATCCAGGCTGTGGTGCCACACTCTGTCAACATCTTTGATTTCCAGGAGGAATTTCAGATGACTGAGGAGCAGGTAGGCACAGCACAGCCTCTGCAGCGGGGAAGGGCTCTCATGGGAGCACAGAGTGTCCGGGCAGTGCTGGGCACACCCCTGGCCGCGGTCACTGGTGACCAGCGCTCCCAAACTGATGCAATGCTCACATGCCACCTCCCCACATGCAAGCACTGCACATCCAGGCTGGGCTTGGAGAGAGTGAGGGCAGCTCCCAACCCTCTGTGCTGCTGTCCTGCAGGCTCTGGGAGTGAGCGACCATTTCCCAGTAGAATTCGAGATAAAAGCAAAAGGTGGCTTTTTCAACTGGCTGAGATCAAAGTTTTCAAGGAAGAGGAGACCAAAGAAGAGCCACAGATCGTGATCGTGAGCATGCTGAGTCCTCCTACAAGGCATGGAAATACATAGATGCCAGCAGATCTTGTAGAAGACTGGTGTAGAAATCACTCACAGCAAGTGCAATTGCTTCTAATATTTTTACCCAATCTAGCGGGTAAAAGACTCCAAATACTGAGTTAAAGTTCAAGTATTTTGAGTGAGAAGGCAAATTAAACGTTCACGCTGTTTTTTCTTCATTGTACAGAGAAAAAAATCAGCTAGAAGCAGCACACTGTATTTACTGTACTGGTCACAAATGTAAGGAGCTACTGCAGGGCTAAAATGCTTCTGTGTGCTTTACCTGCAACACCTGAGGGGCAGGGAGCTCCACATGTTCCCGTGGGCTCTGGAGCTCTGCCATTCCTCTGCAGGGGCAGAAGGATTAAAAGGACATTTTGCATCATGTGTGTGTCTCTCTGTGTGTTTATGCTTCAGAGCTCTAACCAGCAGACATGAGACTGTACCTGGTGGTTTGCAATGTAGAATATTGCTGAATTTAGAGTATTTCTCTGTGAGTGAGGGGTTTAAATTGGTCACAGCACCCAGGGATTTGGAGAAGACAGAATGAAAATACAGAGGGACAGGCAGTGAGAGCCCCTTTTCTGCACTGCCCCAGCTAAGGGCAGCAGGGGGCTGATGGTTCTCACCCTGCACGCCTCAGGTGAGATCTCCTAGGGATCCCAGATGACACTGCTGCCATCAGAGTGTCATAAAATTCACATCAAAATCTGATTTCAGCATCCTGCCATGCAAATGAACTGCATCCCCCTCAAAAAAAAAATCTCCATGGCCGCCCAAAGTCCTCTTATGAACCAGACTTTGATGGTGATTATTTAATGTAATGGTACAGCAATCTGTTTTCTAGCTCAGCCCACAGGCTGTATTTAGTGCAAACCAAACCCTGTCACACAGATGGCATCTGGAGAGTGGGAATAATCCAACTGTTAGTAGAGACAAATATACATCTCCCTTCATCAAAGCACCCCAGGTTGCCTGCTGAAGGGGCAGGGAGGGCTGGTGAGTGAGAGAAGCTTTGTGGGGAGGAAAACAGTTTAGCCTTTGTGAAACCCACTGTTGAGGGAGAGGAATTTGAGGAAAGAAACTAAATCAAGAGAAAAATTCCTCAGGAGGTTGTGTGCAAGCAGACAACAAATCCTCCAACATTTAGTAGCAATTAAATTTGAAATGATAAATACAGCATTTCGTATGCTCCCTCACACTGCGATTAACACAAAAGAAAAAGCCTGATTTAGAACAAATATTTACACTGAGATTTTTATGGAGATGTCTCTGTCTGGCTGACATCATTGATGGTTCATGTGAAGGCTGAAATCAGTCTGAGTCTCTGGCCTCACATCTTGTTTCTATGTAAGCACTTTCTGTCTCCTGGCTTTCAGAAAGGATCTGTGCACAGAGAAAGAAATCACCCTCCAGAAAAGCAGTAATGGACACATTAAATAATGAAAAACACGTCATTAACTAAGTTTTGCTGGAAATATTTATTCTTATTTGCAATATTTGGTATAGCCCTCTATGTAGCACCTGAAACAAGAGATGGGGACAGAGAGAAACCTCGGGAGAGATGACAGTGGCCTTAGAGCAGTGTGCTGGGTTGGCTGGGGTAGAGTAAACTTTCTTCACAGGAGAGATACATCTCGAATTTGTGCTGAAAACAGTGTTGATAACACAGGGATGTTTTTGCTGCTGCTGTGCAACATTTTCTGCCTCTCACCACACCAGTGAGCTGGCTGGGGATGCACAAGAAATGGGGAGGAAATGCAGCCACGACAGCTGACTCCCACTGACCCAGGGGATATCCCACACCAAATGGAGTCCTGCTCAGCACTTGGACCTTGGGGAAGAAGAAGAGTTCATCTGGTAGAGATGTTGAGCTTCTGACCAACAGAGAGACATCCTAATGCAAAATGGTGCTCCTGCATGGAGAGCAGGGACGCAGTTCTGTGGATTCATGGCAGAGACAGCATCTGCACTCATGTTGTACATTTGATAGGGGCTGGGAGGTGTCCCAAACTCCTGCTGTCAGCACAGTCTGTCTCTCTAGATATTCATTAGACAATATTATAATTACATCCTAAAATATTTAACAGTTCATGTCATCTCTGGATTTCCCCCCCTGGGGACCCAGCTGTCCCAACTGCAAAGAGGTTTTTAAGTTGTTCCAGTCCGCAGGAGCCTCAATATATTCTGCAGCCAGAACAAAGTTTCCCTTTTTGATGAATAAGGCTTCTTGAGCTTTATTTATGATCAAACAGAAGTTTTTCACTGGGAATCCAAAATTCCTGGAGAGACTTTGTCTCATGCAAGCCAGATCTCAGATTATGGCTGGGAGAGAAACAAAGAGGCTCTTCAGAAGCAGCAAACTGTTTCCTCTCCAGCAGCCCTTTCAGGCAAGAACAGAGGGAGTTCAGCTGAGCAAAAAGTGCTTAGACCCCAATCCCTCAGGCTGGGCTCCTGGGGAAGCCCTTCTCCAATGCATAGTGCTGGAGCATCCTTGCTTCCCGCAGACCCAAGGTCTCCACTGCCCACAGAGAGATGCCTCCCCAGCCTACAGAAGGTCACTCTGCCCCTCACCCCACAGAAACTCACAGGAAGAAGGTTTTTATTGCCCAGGGGGTGCAAGTCATCTGGCAGGGAAAACCCCAGGAACCCACAGCAGCAGCTGGACTGCCTCTTCTCTACAGCCCCTGTCATCTCTGCTGGACAGGTTTGTCCATCTGCACCTTCACCTGGAGAGGGCTCATATCCTCTTCCTGGTCTTGGCACTGCTCCCCACTAACCCACAGCCCTGACACCTCCCTGCCTGCGCCACAGAGTGAGACCCTTTAGCTCAGGGCAAGGCTCTGCCTACCTCCTTTTGCTTTTTCTGAGCTGCTGGCAGAAATGAGGGCACAGGAGAGCTGGTACAAAACCCCACAGGGACCCACCTGGCTTCTCCTTTCAGAGTCTGTACCTAATCTCCAATCTAAACCTCCTCTAGTGCATCTTGAGGCTGTTTCCTCATCACTTGTTACAATCTAAACCTCCTCTAGTGCATCTTGAGGCTGTTTCCTCATCACTTGTTACCTGCCAGGAAAACCAACCTCCACCTGGCTACACTCTCCTGTCAGGTGTTGGAGAGTGAAAAGGTCCCCCGTGAGCCTCCTTTTCTCCAGGCTAAACACCTCCACCTGCCTCAGCTGCTCCTCATAAACTTGTGTCCCAGACCAGATGTACACTTGTACAGATGTTTGGCCCCATAAAGATGTGCAGCAAACAACTGAGCTGCAGCCCCCAGCAGGGCTGTGTCCCACAGCAGGGCTGGTAGCACTGACAGCAAAACCAAAAGCAGAAATATCAGAGCCTCCCAGTGTGATAGCAGCAGCTGGCCCAAGCTCAGCTGTTCCATGGAGGGGCTGGGGAGCCACTGTGCCCCAGGCTGGAGCTGGCCACGCCTGAGCAAGCATCTGCCATGGAAAAGGACCATGGGTGGAGCAGGGGCATCCCGGGCCATGAGCACTCTTGTGCCACTCTAGGGGAGCTTCTTTCAGTACCCCAGAGCTCAGTGGTCCTGCAGGGGCTTTTCTCTGCCAAGCAAGCCTGGGAGATGGAGAGCAGGAGGTGAGGACAGCACTCATCTCTCTCCTGCTTCGAGTCAAAAGAAAAACAAAAAACACGTTCCCCCCCTCCATCTATGGATGGTTAAAAACGCCTGAGAGATGCCATCAGCTCCTTGCCCAGAATAACGCAGTTTTCCAGGCTGCTCCTTCTCTTCCCCCGGAGCCAGGGACATACCAGCCATTATCAGGTGGCACCGCTGTCCCCTCTAGTGGCACCCTGCATGTCCCAGCTGGCCAGGGGTCCCCGTGGAATTCACACTCAACCCCCACAGCACTGCCAGCAAACTCAAGGAAAGGAAAAGGGATTTCACCCTCCTCGGCTGGGAGCTCAAGGATCTGCATCACCCCCTGTTCTCCACACAGAGCTCTTCACTCACTGCATACACGGCTGGCCCCAAGGAGGCCCTGGGCCCACTGGGTTTCTAAATGAGTTTTGCAATTAAAAGGGAGCCCTTGGTTGGCTTGAGGTCTGGCTTTTCATTTCCCAGAGTTATTTAAGTGGGAATCATGCTGTGATGACCCTCATGAGGCAGTAGCAGCTCGCAGGCTCAGATGCTGGCAGGTCCCAGGGCACATCCACCCCTGGTGTCCCTGCCATCCCTGCACAGGGGCAGCTGGCTTGGTGCAGCAGTGACCACAGCCTTTGCTGCCTGTCCAGCCCCTTGGCATGTCTTCTAGTGCCTATGCTTCTGCTCTTTGCTGGTTTGTTCCTGGTTATGGGAAAGATGTGAGACTGTTCTGGCACCAGGGCCACCATCCCCTCTCTGCAACCACAGATCCCACCAATCCCTTTTCCAATGCCAGGAGAAACTGCAATCAGTTCGGATCAGAGGCTCTTTTTGCAACCTCAGAATCATAAAATATCCTGAGTTGAAAAGGACCCATAAAAACAATTGAATACAACTCCTGATGCTGTACACAACAAACCCAAAATTCACATGGCGTGCCTGAGAACATTATCCAAATTTTGTGAACGGTGACAGACGTGGGGCCATGACCACTTGCCTGAGGACCCTGGTCCTGTGTTCATCCACCCTCTTGGTAGAAAAACTTTTCCTAACATCCAGCCTTAACCTCTCTGAGCTGGGTTTAGCCCACGTTGCTCTGCAGCCTCCTGAGGGCTCAGGGACACAACCTCTGCACTCCCACCTGGTATAAAACCACAAGTGCCCTTTCTCTGCAGGCTGGTTTTCCAGCCAGTGTGAAAAACGAGGTTAAATACTGTGTGACTCATTTTAAATATAGAGTCTCTGCTGTCAATGTTTGCAGTGGCAATTTTCTGGTAGAGAAGACAGATTTATAAGAATTCATTTCCATATTGGCAAAGTAACAAAAAACCTTCCCTGAAAAGCTCTGCAAATGCTGGCGTTGAGACATGAAGGCTTTCTGTGGCCCTCTGTTGGGAGGAGAGCCTGACCCCAGCCACTTCTGGGGAAGCCAGATGCAAAATCCCACCCCCCAAACAAAACACCCTAGCTGGACATCACTGTCAGAAGGAAATATCCACCCTGGCAAGGCCAGCTCCTCCATGGGCCCAAAGGACTCAGGCTTCCAGCTCAGCAGGGATGTAAATATTTGCAGTACCAAGGTCTTGCAGAAAGGCAGCTCAGCACAGGAAAGAGCTGTCAAACATACCTCTAGGTCCTACTAGATCATATTTTCCTATTAACTTTTTTAAAAAAATCATATATACTAGCCTTTCATTCATGTCATTTAAAGAATGTGCTTTAAATCTCAGTCAAATTAACAGCAACAGGAGCTATAAATCCAATCTGATTTAGTGACAATATTTCTTCAAAGCATGCAATATAAATTCACAACTATGAAAATTAACTCTGAAAGTCTGAGAAATTCTGAAAAGCCATTTAAAAGCCTTTTCTCAGGAGGCCCTGGGGAAACAGCCCCACAAGAGGGGGGCCTGGCAGCAGGGCTGTTTTGATAACCTTCAGTGAAAGGGACCTGAGAATATTAACCATTACTAAAGGCTGTGGAGGAAAAAAATGTTGCAACCCTCCCTGCTGCTTTTCCAGCTCAGATGGAGCTGTGAAGATTTGGCACCTGGGATGGGAATATCTCTAAGTTACTGCAACACAAGGAAAAATTACTTATAAAACCAAATGTTTGTTTAGAGGAGTTTGGAAGTTTGATGCTGAAATGTTCAGGTACCCAGTGGGTTTAGTCCCAGCAGGGCTGGGTGCTCCAGTGCATGTTCTGCACTGCTGCTGCAAGCACCAAAATTCCAAACTCTCCTTTCTGGTGCTCTGGATATGGACAGATGCAGTAAGGAAAAAAAAAATAAATACAAGATGCTCCAACCAGTTGGCACAAAGCACAGATAAACACCTGGGGATGCTGCCAGCAGCTTTGCAAGGCCCCATTCCTTGGGTGCCAGAGCTGGCCCTGACCTGGCAAAGGACAACCTGGGCAACCAATTTCATCTGGCTCCTGGGAGAGCATGGCACAGCCAGATGTCATAATAACAAATGGTTTGGAAAGTCTTTTCTCAAACAAATAAAACCCACTGTGTAAAAAAGCATTGTGCCATCCTCTGAATTAAGTTTCATGCAACTCCATCCCAGTTTCTGTCAAGTGATGTCTGTAACCACTTTGGATAGGCCTTTCCATGTGATTTATACATAGTTTGCTCCCTTTTTTTTCAGGTAAAAAAAGTGTATTGTCTACACTGCAAGTATATCTCAATGTGGAGTAAAAAATTAATTAGAAAAAATAATCAAATAAGTTTAAAACAAATAAATGCAGAAGCTAAAAGTGAGTGGAGAAAAAAAAGCAGTTTCTGGATTAGAAATTTCACAATCTCACTTTCAACAGTCCATTAGAGGGAAAAGTAATTACAGGGTTTGCATAATCTGACCAAACCCAGAGCCCTGCTAAGCAACAGCCCCAGCAGCCACATTGTCAATGTGCCTGGCTGATGACAGAGCAGGTCAGGGCTTTTTGGGGGTAAGAGGAGATCCAGCTTGGACTCACAAAGTGCTCTGTACAGGCCCAGACGTGGAGACTGACCACTGCAGCAACATGGACCAAAAATAACTTAAGTATACTGGAACACTTTTACATATATATACACACACATATATATAATGATTCAAGGATTAATTATACAAAGATTTCAAGTAAATATTAATTATGTAAAAATATTAAAATTATTAAATTAAATAGTATATTTTAATAATTAAAATATTATTAAATATTTTAAACAGTTAAAGTTAATAAAATATTTTAAATTAGTACATTTAATTTATTAGAGATACAACTGCACAAGGCAGTTTTGCATGCAACACCCCAGGTATTTGCCATGCTGGCTGCAGAGATGGCCATCAGAAACACAGAGCCAAGGCCATGGACAGCCAGAGGGCTCTGAAGAGGAGCTCCAACAGCTCCCCAAAGCAAAGGAGGCCAGGGGCACCCAGTCAGCTCCCAAGGTGGCAGGAACAAGCACAGCCCAGGGCCAGGGATGGCTTCAGGGCAGACTTGAGCTGCAGGATGAGGACAGGCTTGAGTGAGTGGGTTGTGAGGAGATCCAGAACATCACCTCCAAACATCCCTTCTCTTTGCCTTTGAGATGTACAGATGCATCCCACCAATGCCAGGCAGGGAGCTGGAATGCTCTGGAGTTGCCATCCCATGTAACTGCTGTGCTGCAGGGACTTACCTTCCACCACCCACCAAAACACAGTGAACCTCCCAGATGTGCCATGGGTCCCAGCATGTGTCCCCACGTGGCAGTGCCTGCCTGGGTCACTGCTCAGCAGCTGGCTACCAGGGCACTGCCACATATAGTGCAGCACTCACAGGACAGCTCAGGAGGGATGACATTCCCAGTGGGACTCACAGGTATTAAGTGGCCAAATCCTACTGCAAACCAGCACCAGGGAGAGACTACAAACAAAGAAAAAGGACTGAAGTTCAACCGAACTGATAGAAAAGCACTTCCACTCCTAAAGGCAAACAAACTGATGCCAGTTCTCCTTCTCTACTGAAGAAAGTGAATCTTACACCATTTCAAGTCTGCCCAGCAGGAGGCACTGGGACACCAGTAACCCGTACACCACACCCCCAGTCTCACAGCTGCCTGCTACGGTAGCCACGGCACCCAGAAACCTTTGTCAAGGTGCCAGAGGCAGAGCAGAATGTCCCCAAAGCACTGATCTGTGCCCAACACAGTCAGTCCTCAGCTGGCAGAGCTGCTGGAGGTAGCTGAATGTTGTTGCCAAAATCAACCCAGCCAAGAAGTTCTTGTCACCACTGGGTGCTTGATGTCCTTAGGTCATTTTGTGGCCACTCCTCAGCTGTCAGTACCCAGGCCAGGCAGAGTTGGTCACTTGAAGCAGAGCTCAGTTTTTACTGGAGGTATCCCCAGCCACAGTAGCAATCAGGGTCCATCAACTTCACAGACAACTCCTGCTAATTTCAGCAGGCATCACTAAACCAAGACAAGGGGCAGGAGGCAAGAGAAAGCCAGACACACACAGGGGGACAGGGACGGAGTTACACAGGTGAGATGCTCTCAACAGCCGTATCCAAGTTTGTTTTGTTTAAAAACATTGACTAGGAGGCTCACTGCTGACATACCTACCACAAGGCTAATGAAACACAGTTAACTATAAAAAGGAAATAATCTGATAAGCCTGGGGCAGGAAAGTCCTTGGCAGCCACTGCATCTCAGGTTTCACCGGAGCTTTCAGCAGGAGAGTGTTTGGGAAAACATCTGCTGGTTTCCATGGCTGTGTGCCTGGAGGTGTAGGGAGACACCTTCTGCAAACAAGCCCAGGGATGCTGGGGGGAGCAGTGGGGGCCGGAGCGCTTTGGGATCACAGCCCAGACACAGCTCTGGGGACACAGCACTGCCCCTTGTGCCTGGGCTCTGCACAGGGGTAACCAGCACAGCTGTGTAATGCTCCATCCACATGGCCCACTGCACCCTGCACATTTACACCATATGGCTTAGACTTCTGCCATTTTGCTTTAAGGGGGGAAAACCAAAAGGTTTCAGGGGAAAAAATAATGGTGTTGAGGTTCTGCCCAAATTTTTATGGCTCCTTCCACAGCCCATAGACTATTTGGTCTGCCTGAAGCTACAGTGTGGTGCAGTTTCAGTCTGAATTTTACTGACTACATATGAAAAGAATCCGACGTTGTTTTTAACATGCACATTTTAATGAAGCAAACATTTCTATTTAATAAGTTATAAGATACAATTTTACAATCCTGCATTTTATTCCAGTTTATTTTGTTTTTACTTTCTAGTTTACAATGTAGTGAGCATTTCACATTAAGGCACAAAAAAGCACAGTAAAACAAACCCCAACCTTCCTTTTTTTTCCTATTAACTGTGCTGGAGAGTAGTACATCCACACATAATTACAGAACCGTAAGCATGAACTTCTCCCAAAGAACAGTGACATGTCAACATTTTCAACAAATCCTACCTTCTCCAAACAGCAGAGTTTGAGTTCATCAGGAGAGTTTACTAAAGCCCCAGCAGCTGACAGTAATTCAGATTTGCACCTGGGAAGTAGTATGGAGTAATCCGGGACAAACAGACAAGTTACAAGGAAGTTTCCACTCCCTAACCCTCAGCAGCAACTCCTGTTGCAGCACGAAGGGGATTTCAGGAGAGATGAAAGAGACATTGCTTCAGGCATGTCCTTGGACTTGGATACAATAAAACACCTTGCACCAAAGAGGGGTTTTTCATTGATATTACTATTATTGGTATTGCTATTACTGGTAACTTCACAGACCCACCCTATGTCCAACTGCAGATGTAGGTCCCCTTCCCAGGATGGCTTCTTTGTCCTGTCTCAGACACTGGCCTGCAGCCTCCAAGGAAACCAGTGGTCATCTTCTCAACACACCATGGTGCTCCGGACTGCAGCGACTCTGGGTCACACAGGTGACAGCCATGCCTGGCTCGGCAAGTTCAGGGGCTTTACTTATTAACCCAACCAACCCAGGGCTTGTTCTTAAACCAGAAAGTGTGTGGGGGGGTGTTACCTGTAAAGTTACAGAAACATCACCAGCATCCCAAGCTCGTTAAAAACCGCATCATGGCCAAAACGCTACCTGTTCTCTAGAGTTACAAAGCATTAACATAGAGAGGCTGAAAGCTTACAGGAAGTAATTTTCAGTCTGCTTTTGGTTTGCTATAAAAGATAAACTTTTTCTAAATGTAAACCATTAGCAAAGCATTTTCAGTAACATTTTAAATTTGAGTGGTAAAGCTACTTATAATAGCTTTTTATAATGTTGAGTATTAAAATTGATCAAGTATACAAAGGCACCTATTATAGTACCAGTTTTACGTCATTTCTTTACAGAAAAGAATTTGAACTGGGGACAGCCCAAGTCATATTCCATAACTAAAGTGTAAAGTCTCCAGTCAAATAAAATCAGTAGTTAAGATACCCAATTACAAAGACAAATTCCAGTTTTCAATTAACACCTAAAGTCTTTAACATCCGCAAGGGAAATTAGTGTCTATTCATCCACATGATTCTCCAAACATTAACAGTGACCCGGACAGTACTACAAAGGTACAATTTGAGGAGATATTAAATAAATTGACATTAGGTTGGTAAGTAGGATAGAAGTGAAATGCTTGTAAAAACAGAGTTTATGCCTGACTATTGAAATGTGAGCCGTGTGTATCTAGAAACTGCATTTTGCAACACGACTGCACCCAGTACAACTCTACCTCTGAACTACACACAGAGACCACCGGAGAGCACCTTTATGGAACAGTAACATGGAAGGGGCTCCCAGGAATGTGCTCATCACCCCACTTCACTGCCAGGACATAGTCCCCCCTTTCCTTGACAACATAAGTGACGTTGTACTGATGGCTGCCCAAGTGCTTGATGGACACCTCTTCACATGGTATTGTAGGTCCGTGGACGCCAACTAACAGCATGTTGGAACCTACAGCAAAACACACAACTGTCAATATGCCTGAGTTTAAACAAGGCAGCATGGTTGTACATAACATATTGCTTCTGCAACACATGGATTTTGTTATTTTAATTCAGAGTGGTAGTTGAGCCATATCTCAGATTAATTTGGTATAAGAAAGAATTTTGTATCAAAAAGCTTTCAGCCTCATAGAGGTGAGGGTTTATCTGTGCTGTTTGCCAGACCTAAGTAGAGCACATGAAGAGCCATCAATGCTGCTTGTGAAAACAAGATGCTACTGCTTTACAAGTACTTCACCAGAAGTTAATAGCAGAGGCTAGTGGACACATCTGGCCTCTAATCCACCCACCACAGAAATCTCAGATGATGATGATGATCAGCATCAAAAGGTCACAGGAACACCATGCATTACATGCTCCAATGCACCACAAGGGTTGCTTAAGTTCTGCAACCTGTTTGTTCTCATGCCATAACCCTGTGGTTCTTTCAGGTGCACCTGGCTCAGACAAAGCCAGGAGAGGAACTAGCATCTTTACAGCCTCTGTATTAGGACTGACTTGGTGATCACAGTACAGTACTTAGCATTTTTCTTTAGTACCAGATCATTATATCAAGCTCTCAATTTTAACTCTCCAAGTTGGTTTAGGGAAAAAAATGCCCAGCTAAACCACCAACCCTGAACATCCATCTGGTTTCTGTATCCATACCTGCTTTGCTGCAGTCCACAGAGAAGGAGCTTTTCTGACCCACAAAAGCCTTTGAGAGTCCTGCTCCCCGGGAAACCACTTTGCTGGCGTCTGAGGTGGATTTGGGAATGGCGCTATAGCAAGTCTCAGTCGATGACCTTGTCACCGACTCTACCAGGATGGAAGAGGTTTCATTGGCACTGCCTGGACTAACCAGTCGCTGCCCTGGAAACAGAAAAGGTTTCTGACATTCAGATTTGCCCCATCTGAAAGGCATTCACAAGGTTTCGAAACCCTCCTAATGACTAGCATGCATTCTCCGTCCAAAAGGCATTTTTGCAGAGGAGCAATTTCCTACTTGGGTATTTAAGCTGACATATTCCAGCAGTGCTGGCAACAATCCCATCCCAGAGCCCTCAAGTGGCTAAAGGACCACAGGAACTTCAGGATTCATTAAGCAAAGCGGGTTGCTTAAGAAGAGTTAATTGTGCTCCAATCACCAAATGCCAAAAATGAGTTGGCAGAAAAGCAGGTGCAATTTTGCAATAACCCATTTTGAAAGCAGAGCGTGTCCCAGCCTGGGGGAGTGCAATCCCTGTCACCCTCTCCCGAGAACATCACCACGCTATGGGCACCAAAAAAGGGGTCACAAGCTTAGGGGGAGGAGTAGAGATGAGCTTCAGCCTGTGCTTAAACACAGTGCTGGATAAAGAACAAGCTTCCTAAACCAGCGTTCCTCACCTCACCTAGGAGCCTCCCAGACATTACTGACCTTTGGCTAGGTGATACCTTCACCAAAATGAGACCAAGAGAGGCAACACATGCTGCAGGTGAGCAGGTTTCAGGCTTTGAGGATGGGGGGGAAATGGGTAAATAAGATATATTTCCCTACGACCCCTGCAAGATGCTAGCACTAGATCAGGACTTAGTATTACCCCATAAAGCTGTTTTATGGCCCATCACTGAGTCAAGCTGACAAGCTCCCTGACTAATGCTTTTGTAGCTACCCCTGAGACCCCTCATCTATGCTTTGGAGATGATGGGGAGAAATGTTTTGCTTCTCATGGTTTTGGGCATCTAAACCAGAACATCCCATTGTCTCGGGAGCATGTTTTGCTGAATGACATGACCTGCTTCAGGCACAGAGTAAATACTAGTTAGCTTTTTACCTGTAACCTTTGCCTTGAAAGGGCTGCCCACTATGTGGTTAGGTCCACCATATTTAACTCCAATTAAATAGTTTCCTGGAGCCATGGGTGTGTACATGACTTTGTAACCTTCTGGAGTTTCCTGGCAGTCCATTTTCACCTTTGATGGCCCTTCAATTGTAACAGAGAGGGTACCTGGACCAGCCTTGGTCGTGTTAATGAAAAACTCCGACTGCAGTCCTAGAAAGATGTAGCACAGTGAGACACACTCTTCCTCACACCCGATGTTACACACGCAGCCTCAGGCATTCAACAAGGGGTAATTCGGCGCAAGATCACTCTGCCCAGGGCTGCAGGCAAGGAGGGAGGGACACCACATCCACCCCAGCAGCCTTGCACAGGCCAGCCCCAAATGGAGCTCTGCACCCCTGGCAGCCTCTCCAGCTTCAACCTGCTCCCTCCTCCAGTTAGGTTATGTGGCTGTGTGGGAGAAGGGGTCATGAGAGCCCTTCAGGACTCAAATGGAAGTAATTTGGTATCAAAAAACTGGCTTAGAGAGAAAACAAGAGCTTTTCTGCTGGGCATCAGAGTCCACACCCACAAAGCTCCAGCATGGCTAAGTTTGGGAGAGCTCAGAGCTGTCTCCCTGCCTGGACTGCAAATCAGCCTTGAAAAGCCCACAAGAAAGCAGGAGAGACAAGGGGCAGGAGATGGCCTGGAGGAGATGGGTGTTTGAACTGCTCAGCAACAGCACTCCAAGCAGTTTGTGGAAACAAAAGCTTGTTTAATTACAGCATCTGGTTAACACAGCTGAATTATTGCTGCTAATACTAAGCCAATGACACAATGCCAGCAACACAAGAAAAAATTAAGTAAGGCTTTCAGCCCCCAAATAATTTACTGTCAGACTCTGGCCTCAAATATTTATGATCTTTGGGCTGTTACATGAGACACTGCTGAGGAGGAATAAAGTGCTCAGGCACACTCAAAACCAGGATGGCCATGGGAAAGTTTACTGCTGCTGCGATGGAAGCAAGAAGACGTGGGAATAAACTCGGGAGAAGTTTCTAGCCTCCCCACAAAAGAGGCTGCTGTGTCGCAATGCTGGAAGAGCCCAGCTCGCACAGAGGATTGCTCCTCCAGTGCTCCAGCAGCCCTTTCCCCTGGCACCAGGGGCCCAAGAGGTCAGGCATCACCCTCAAGGCCCTGCTCAGCTGGAGAGAAGTTAATTCTCAAAGCCAGCAAGCTTCACAGCAACTCTCCTTGCTAAGAGCTCTTGCTCCAGAGGCCCTGCTTTTCCTGTGCCGCAGATGAAGGCTCGCATTGTTGGAGGCTGCAGACGCTCAGCCCTCCCAGGGGGATGGTTCAGGTGCTCAGCCACTGAAACCCCTACACTGGGTCATTGTTCTGAAACGCTGCTCAGCAGTTCCCAGGGCACTGCACTTTTGGCAGTGGCCCGGATTCAACAACAGGGTATAGAGCAGCTTTGCTGAAATTAAACAGTCTATTTAGATTAAAAACAACCCCAAGCACCTTTATAGATGAAGAAATATTCCCCCGTCCCTGATGCATCACTGGCTGGTATTAATAAGTGCTTTTGTTTCCACCTATTAAAAGAGCTCAAGCTACATCTTTATTTTATAGAGTATATCTGCATGTTTCCAAAACCAACTGCTTGGTTCCTCCAGAACAGCAGAAGCTTTGTCTGAATAACTGCAGTATTTTATTTTTTTTTCACGGGAAGAAAAAAAAAATTAAATAGAGCCCACAGGAGACAGCAGTGGATAGGACAAAATGAACTAGCTACTCCCTTACACAACAAAAGGAGAAAAAAATAATCATTTTACACTGCTATTTACCTGTGTGTGTGGCCTGAGCAAGAACACAAATAAATCAAAGTGCATATCCTGGAATGTTTTCATACAAAGGCCACAAATCATAGAAATGAAAAAACAAACCCTAAACCCTACATTCTTGAGTTGAGAACTATCAGATGAGGCAGCCACAGCAGACAACGAGGTGCCAGATTTCCAACAAGAGACTGTTCACACTGCATCTGGAGCATGCACAGCACACTACCAATAGAACAACCCACCTTCTCCCTAGGGTTTACATATCCTACCGCATTTCACTTGAGATTTTGTGGAGGTTCAAGCACCAAAGGGAATGTAATAGGGTACACCCTCATACCCATTTAATTAACACAAGTTAAACAAGATTCCTTCATCTCTAGACAGCCAACTCAGACGTGGTGTTCATATGTGGAAGGGAGCCAGAGCATCTCTGGAGCTCGAGGGACCACCAACGTGGAGTTAAGCTAACCAGCAGAGCTGTAGCCCAGCTGCTAACCAGCAGTTCAGTGAACGCGTGTTGCAGTTGCTGATTTACAGAAGTTTTAAGTTTGTTAAGGCTCAGTATAGGTGGCAGACTTGTGAGTGATGGTTACAAGCATGCTAGAAAGCAAAATTAGCCTGCACTCAGGTCTGCAGAGAATGTGGGTTAGTTCAGCTGCCTTAGCAGGTGAAGTAATGTAAAAGTATGCCTAGAAATAGGTTCTGTACTGTCCAAGCCCAAGTGCAAGCAGGTGTGTAGGAGAAGGGTTACCCGTGGTGCCGCTCTCCAGGCCGGATCCGTAGGCAGTGACAAGGGCAGGGTTTCCCGCCTGGCCAGGCTCGCCCACGCGCACTTTGAAGGGGCTGCCCACCACATGGCTCCCGTTGAACTTCACATCGATGGAGTGGATGCCGTTCTCATGTGGGATAAAGCGAACGGCGTATTTATCTGCAACAGACAGGAGGCTCTTCTGACACAGCAGAGACAACAGCCCAGCCATAAACCACCAACTAAACACAACGCAGGGCTCATTAGCAACCCGAGCTTCTGAAAGCCTTTGACATATTTTGGTCCCAGTTTAAGTGAGCTCAGCTACACGAACTGCTAAATTTGTACTTGATCAGGAAAATGCTGTGCTTATCACAGACGGTTTTACAGCTTGTGTTTTCACCTTGTTCACTAGGACTTGATCTCAACTGTCATCTAGTCTGAAAGTTATTTGCCTCACTCGTGCACTAAACATGAAAACTGAATCACAGCCCAATCTGTCGGCAGCTGAGGGAGCTGTGTGTAGAAGAAAAGCAGCTGGTCAGAGCAAGCCAAATCTTAGCAGCAAGCTGAGTGTGCTGCTCTGACACCACACCTTTATCTAATGAAGTCATTTAGCAATTTGCTGATATTTCACATTTTTGATTGCATGTTAACTCAGAGGCGGGACTGATCTCCTCCAGCTGGACAGCTGCTGCTTGTTCATAGTACAGACCATAACTCATACAGACTTCAAGTGAAAAAGAAAAGCTCATTGCTGAAACAGGTGTTGAGCTTTCTGTAGTGTTTGCTTATAGACAGCTTCCTTGACATTTCATGTGAAGGAGTGAGTGTGAGTTAAAAATAAACTGTAAGTCAAAGATTGAAGCATAGCTTTGACAAATAAACTTCTTCCCTGGTTAAATTCAACAACCACATCATATTTAATTTATTACTAATGTCACTGTTCCTTCACTGCCAAGCCAAGACTTGAATGCCTATATCTTACACAAGTTGAGGCTCAGTTCATGGAAAAACATGGACATAACCCTGACTGAACAGCTCTTGACACCAAAAAGTCACTTTCCAAGCAACATGCTCATCCCTGGGATGCATTATTCTTAAATAACATAACTGAATTCCCTATGCAGCAGCAGGTGCTTTGGAGGTCATGCAATTGTTTTGATCATCATGAAGCTGTGCTCACCTGGCTCCAGCTCAGACACATGGCACTCTTCGACAGCTCCGGAGGGGCTGTGGACTTTAGCATCGATCTTGCCCTTTGCCCCGTTCAGCCTTATAGCAAAGGATGCTGGCTGATTAACTTTTAATCCAGACTCCTGAGAATGCAACAGTCAGATTTATGAAATCCAAACTTTCATTTCAGACAGCATAAGATTTGTGGCAGGGAAATAACCACTTCGGCATGAGAGTTTTTTAGATTTTAACAAAAGGCATGAAGTTGAGACTTGCACTAACTCTCAAATCAAATGCTTTATCCCTTTTATGGGGTGGCTGATTCAGGAGTCACCCACGTTGGCTAGGCTGACTTTTCCCATGGTAACAGACTGTTTTTGAAAGCCAAACAATTGCACCACTCAAAGAGAGGCAAGTTTACAGTACTAGTCACCCGTTATCACTGAGGTCAGTCCTTGGTATTCAGGCACTTGATTCAAAGGATGCTTAAGCTATAGCCCCATTTTCAGCCCATTCATTCATTCCAGATTCATTCAGGGAAAAGCCTCTGATAATCCAAATGTCTGAAAGAGTAATATGCATGTTTGTATTTGCCACAAGAGGCTGCATTTAGAACACCACCAGTAGACGTCTCAAACACGAGAAAGTAATTTAAAACACGAAACCAGATGTTGTGGTGCTGTCAGGCCATGGGTGGAAGGCGTGGCAGCTCCACATCTGAGCCACAGTGGTCCTCGACCAGCACAGCCCATGCAGCTATCCAGCAGAATTTTCTCACACTTAACATACTTTACCTCATTTAGTTTTCAACTAAATCCTGAAGAGGGAAATAAATGCAACTGAGTAGAACTGAGGTACAACGTATGAACAAGTCCCTGATGTGGGTTTAGTGGAGGCTGATGCTGCACAATGGACTCCATTACAGAATACTCAGCTTTATCTGCCTCTCCAGGATTTAATTGAAGTGAGTATTCCTGTCAAAGAGTCTTTAAATGAAACACAAGGCAAACATCAATACCACAGTGACTAATTAACGCCCTTGTAGCTCCTGGTTAGAAGAGATACTATTGATCAGGCTATCACGGTTCATTTACACAGCTGAGGTGGAGAATTCCTGCAGCCCAGGCAAACTCCTGGGGATCACAGCTGGGACATAACCAAAAAAAGCCTTAACTGAAGTACTAATCACCACTCAAGGAGGACTGAGGTACAGTATATTTAGACACAGATTCTCAGTCTCACATCCAAGCTTCTGGCTTTGGAGATTTCAGTCAGGCCTTTAATGTTACTTGTATTTTAATGCCTCTAACCACACACATACGCAAATTATATGGTGAGGTTACCAGATGAGCCCAGAGCAGCTACAAAGCTGTGATTCACTCTGAGATTCACTACCTTTCATGAATCATCAGAGCTGTGACTCTGCGGTTTTGTGGCATCAGCCAGAGCAAATCTGCGCCATGACCTCAAGGTGGGGCCAGCTCTGTCTGCCTGGCCAGGCTGCAGTGATGTCCCAGCCATACAGCCCTGTGTTACCTCACCCATGAAATGCAGCTCTCATGCACGTGCCAAATGAGGAACTTGGTACCAGCATGATCACTGGTGGTTCACCTCTAAATTTCAGTTCTCCTTGTCCTTCCCCTAGCTAATAGCATGGGAAACATGTCTTAGCTCTTCCAATGCTATTTCTGGAGCCTCTTATTCCTAATTCCCAAGTGTTATCACTTGTAATACACTCAATTAAGCCTTCTGCCTTTGACTAGCAGAGTTACCCAGTGGCCAGCTGCCAAAAAGCTCTCTGGCTGCAAGCTGAGCTTGAAAACAAGCACCAACCAAGACAAGGCTATTACTAAGAAGAAAGGACAACCATTTTGGTTTTGGAGAACAAGGACGAAATCAGTCTCTGTGGTAAGTTGTAGAGATGTTTCCTTATGTCTCACCTGAAGACTAGTGACAGTGAGCCTGCGAGCATCATCGGAGGGGGCGATGACAGGAACCAGGTAGGGGCTTTCAGGAATGTGCTCATCATTGAACTTTATGGACACCTCATAGTTGCCTGCAGAGAGAAGAGAAGCAGTGAGCATCCTTAGTTTCTCTGAAAGTCACAATCAGTGTTTTTTCCACGTGATTTGGTCTCAGCACATACCAGGCTCTTGAACTATATAAGATGCACCACAAGATCCATCTTTATGGTCATCAAAGGTGATTTCTGCTTTACTTGGGCCTTCTACAGCAATAGACAATCCTCCAGCTCCAGCTTCCCGTGTCCATATGCTGAATTCAGCTGTTGAAGCACATGAGAGCACACACAAGAGTTAAGTTCGCTGCTGATGCAGGGTTGAGCTCCCTCCTAACAGACTGTAAAGTTCCACACTTGAGTGTATTTGAAGAATGGTAGCTCATCCCATCATCCTGGGAGATACTGCTTAGCAGTTTCTGTAGGAGCTCCTGTTAGCCAAAACACTGCACTGCAGACCTGCACACAGCAGATTCTGGAGCCCACTGAGAGCAGAGGACTCACCTGGAACACCTGTCTCTCCACGCTCCAGCCCTGGTCCTCCAGCTCTCACTTTATGGGCTCCTCCCTCACCCAGTGGCCCCACGGTGAACTGGAAGGGGCTGCCTGGCACCGGCTGCCCCTTGTACTTGACATCCACAGTGTGGACCCCCATTTCTTGTGGCACAAAGCGGACACAGTAGGTGTTTTTGTCACACTCCACAATTTCGGCATCGAAGTTTCTCCCAGAGGGACTGGTTACCTGAGCTGTCATATCAGCACAATCAATTTCTAGCAAGAAGAGAACAGAAAAATGCAGATTAGAAAGAGCTCAAGTGATTACCTAGTACAAATAACAGATGCCCATTGCATGCTCAGCAACCAGTGTGCTTCTGAGCAGAAAACCTGGTCAGCTGCAGCTTCCCAGGTGCTACAGAGGCAGATGAAGTGTCTGGATAAGTGCAGCCAGCTAAGCCTGGCCTACATGAGTCACAGTTTCCAGACAGCAGTACAAACATTCAACAGCCAACATGATCTTAAAACCCTGGAGCTAGAATGAGCCGTATAGCCCATTCTCCAGCCTGCTGTACACAGAATAAATTAAATTAAGGCCTCAACAGTATTTATTTCTCCATGTGTTGATCATGGTTATGCTTACTTTTAACTGTTTGAAAAGACACATTAACAGTGTTTCTTCCCTAAACTATGTTAATATGAGGATGTCTTTACAAAACTGAAGTTTGTATTTTCTCTGCTTCAAGTACTCCATGCTACACAAGTGCAAGTTGTGGTTTTGGGGATAAGGATGTTGTTGCTTACCTGGGATTTTTAGGTTCAGATCACATATGCTTCCTACTGTTGCAACAGAGGGAGCTCGTCTTGTTCGTGTGATGCTCTCCTTCACTCTTCCTTCACCACTTATCTTCACACTAAATGGGCTGCCTGTAATATCACAGCAAGTCATTCCTCATCTGCTAATTACACATGCCCCTGAAGGCAGAAATGAAAGCTTCCTCTGACTTGTAGGGAATCACAGGGGAACTTTTACACACAACTAACAATCAGCCCCAAGTCAGATATATCCATGTAACCAGAACAGTTTTGGATGCTTGCTGCCTGGGGAGAACCTTCTCCATTCTTTGGAGCTTATGGTCCAAGCCAGATCACGCAGCCCACCCATCATTTCCAGAGCACTGGTCAGCCAGATAAGACTTCTGTTGTACTAATCAAAAATTTGCCCAACACTTCTACTTACCTGGAATATGTTCGTCTGCAAATTTAGTGGACACAATGTACACACCAGGCACAGTTGGAAAATAGGACACTTTGCAAGTTCCATCTTCTAGATCTTCAGTTTGGATCTCTACCTTGCTGGGTCCTTCAACTGCCAGTGAGATCCCACCATAACCTACAATACAGATAAGTCAGCCCCAGATTTTCAAAGCTCTACTCTAAATCTGACATAAAATAGTCCAAACCCATAGCAGGAACTAGTTGGTAGGTTTGTATCATAACAGGCACACAAGAGTTGCATGATACCTTAATGGCATTTCCATACTCCTAATCAGTCAGAGCACAACACTCATTCAGCTCCCAAAACTCTGACTGTATCCCTTTTATTTCAATAATGTTGAAAAGCTACTAAGCTAAAAGTTATCCAAGGCTCCACATTAAACCAACAGGGAAAGAGATAGCTTCATTTTCTTCTTGCTACACCAAATGATACTAGAGCCAGCACCACTCCAGTGACCACCCCAGTCCCTGTTGGTTGTAACAAACACACAAGCCAGGACCTTTAAAGCATATTATAAGTTAATAGCAATGTCTGTGGTTAATAACTGACAACAATGATTGTGCTTTGCAGCTTGCAGCCTGGTCATTGCATGCTGAGGGAGGCAGTGCTCTCATGCAGAGTCAATGTATATCTCAGAGTATCTCACGGTGACTTTATGAGGGAACTAACCAGCATCTCTTGTGTCTACAATGAAGTCACACATTTCAAAGGTTCGTCCTTCTACCAAGCCACGTCCAAAAACTCTGGCCCGTCTGGCATCCCCGATCTCAGACTGGACCACCATGATTGTTACAGGGCTGTTTGGTACATGGCTCCCGTTTTTCTTGATGCTAACCAGATGTTCTCCCACTTCCCGTGGAATGAATGAGATGCCTACAAAGCACAGAAATGTGAGACATGTATTCAGTTTTGATTCATGTAATACTCAATTTAAATGCCTTAATCACACTAAGAAATGAAGTACTGGAAGAGCAGTCTCTTTACTCATGTTGAAGTGTTGCTCTCAAGTAGACCAGAAGGCCATTCCTATATGCTGACAAAACTCACTTCAATTGTAATCTGGCATTCCACATGGAAGCTAAGACAAGAGGCCATTCTTCACACTTTTCTATCTTTGGACAACTGTAGCAAACACTATCAGTTACTTGGTTGGACAACTAAGGGGGAAGGAGCACACAAGTCATTTTACACAGCTAAGCAAACCAGAGTAAAGGCTATCATAGCAATCTCTCAGAGCTTACCAATGTGGTTATTGGGCAGCCTCTTCAGAAGACAAGGCTCATCACGACCAGATGGGGCTTTAATGCTGGCAGTTAGGAGACTAAGATCAGTCTCACTGATGTCCAACATGAAGTCAGCAGCAGAACCAAGTTTAACCTGAGATCGTCTTCTGTTATCATCTGAATACATAAAGAGAAATGAATCACAAAACATTACAAGGTTAAGTGCAGAACAAGTCAGAGGACTTCAAATTCCTGCCACAAACCAGATTCCCTGTGCTATCAGAGGTTAATTTTTAATATGAAGTGCTTCCATAAGTTTAAACTTTATACCTGTGATCTTGGCTGTGAACGGACTGCCTGGAATGTGTTTGTCATTGTATTTGACCAGGATGCTGTAGTTCCCAGGTAGAGTAGGCAGGTACGTGACTGTGCATGTCCCATCTTTGTTATCAATGCAACTGATCTCTGCTTTGGAGGGTCCTTCAATAGCCAAGTCCAGCCCACCTAGGAAAAGAGTAGAGTGGCACTTTTGTAAAACTTTGTGAACACCAGGTCCAAAGATTTGGAACAAGGAGAAATATCCAGTACCTGGTACTGAAAATGACCTTAAATGCATGTGTTCAAAGGACAGCAGCAAAACCAGCTCAGACCAAACCACAAAGGCCACAGTTCTATTCAGTCTTCAGATTTACTGAACAGTGATTCCACATCCAGTCATCTTCCACTAGATTTAAGCCACTTTCAGTTTATTTTTAATTAAACAAATAATTTGCACCCTGTACCATAGGGTACATCTAATGCTCTCAGTTTTTACTGCAAGTTACAGCCTGATATTTGCATAAGTCATTTGTGTCACATCAGAGATTCATAGTCGAACAGATGAATGTAAATTAATACCAGTGTGCATTATACTACCAAGAACTTCCTTGTTTAGAGAAGGATAGGTTTAAAGAACTGACTTACCCTCTCCTGCATCTTCTGTGACAATGGTGAAAGTTGCTGGTTTATTTGCAACACCATAAATGAGGCCAGGCCCATAAGCAGACACACTGCCACTGTTGGGGTAATTGACATAGAACTGCAGAGGGCTCTCTAAAGGGGAAAAAACAAAAAGAGGCACTTTTAAGGATGAGTGGTCTGGACTATAAGAACTAATACCCATGTTCTTGAATGCCCTTCTCATTATGTGGTATCTGAAAAATCTTACTGTGACTGTAATACACTTAAAACTCAAAAAAGCCTCCGCTTCCATTCTCAAAAGACACTTCAACAATTTGTGCCACATTCAGTCATGGAAGTGTTACTCTAGTTACCAGAGATAAGCTTAAATGATGTTGTAAAGGGTCTTATTCATTGCAAGTTTATTTTTAGCACATTACATCAGAACATGACTCAGAGGCAGGCTTTCAGTTCAGGCACTGATTCTGAATTTTGGTAGCACAGAATTAGGAACTAGCACAGCACATTGTCTGACTCAATGAACCTGAACTAGCAAATTTGAAGGGTATCCAAAAATGTATTTGCCAGCCTCAGATTAGCTAAGCTGGTGCACAAGAACAAAAAGTACAGTCACCAACAACCAATAATAGTTTCAAAAAAGGCACAGATAGCTCTTCAGTCCAAAAGTAGATTTTGCAGCTGAGACAGTAAAAAGTTTGATTCATGACAACCTTCAAGAAAAACACTATGGCACATCATCTTTCTATCCCAGCACAGGGTAATGGTCTTGGTGAACCAATACATCAGACAGGTCGGAACCTATGGGGGTGCTTATATCCAAAAAGTGCTGCAGAGACTGAAGCAGCACCATGCATCTCATGACTGAGCTCCCTACTTCAGCCAAAGTTATGTTGTGTTTCTGCACGAACAGCAGTCCCTCTCAGGCAGTGCTGAAGGTATTTTGTCTACACATCCTTCTACAGATCTGCTCCTTTCTGCCCAGCCCCCCAAACCCAGCACGCCCAGAGAACCACAGGGCAGCCACAGCCCCCAGGCGAGGCAGTGCTTCCACTGGGGAGCTGGTGAAGCAAGGAGAAAAGAAGAGAAACAGAATGAAAGGCAGTGGTTTCTGTTTGTTAAGAAGCAGTCAGGAAGAAAGAAAGATTACAGCATAATATGCATGTGTGTTTTATTTTATTGCAATCAGATGGAAAGAGTAACTATAGTATTTTAGCCAATCAGTTCTCCCCACAGTTTTGAGATTTTTTTTGCCAATGCAGTTTTAAGGATAAACACACACTGTAACCAGTAGTTTTGTTGAGCATGATGGCAGCAAATTTCAACCTAAAAAACTGGCAGTTAGAAAATTGTATGTTTCTTCTTCATAATAAAATGCCACAAAAGCTAGTTTCCCAAAAACAAAATCCATTTTAAGCCTGGCTGGTACTATTAAACCACAATGGAAGCTCATATGTGCTGGCACTTACTCCTATGCTTCAGCTCTCTCTGGACTGCCTGTAGAGAAAGGGCTGTTGAATGATAAAATATCCTGGGCAGATCTTTCCACAGCATGTACGACTTAGCCATAGAACCTCACCAGGGAGCAGATGCATCAGCAGGACTCTGCACTCACATTTGCATCACTTGCTTCCTTAAGACTTACCTGGGATGTGATTTCCCATGTATTTTATGTGCATTTCATGCAGCCCAACCTCAGTAGGAGCATATTTCACTGTTACTGTGCCATCTTTGTTATCCACGATATCTGGTGTATCCGTCTTTCCAGAGGGCATGTGTACTTCCCCTACAAAAGGCCACCATGGGAGTTACAGAAGGAGAAACTGCCTGTTTCCCCTCTCCCACCCATAGAGAATTGTCTAGCCATTTTAAACAAGCATTTTAAATTGTTAAATTCCTTACCCACAGGCACAAATAGGAGACTAATGGGAACACTAACCAGACATGTTTTCTACTTCAGCTTCATGAATACAAGGCAGTGGTAGACATCTGGCAAACGGTCCTGTGACCTTACAAACTCTACAGGCAGGGCTGTTAGCTGCAGCCATAGAGCTTTTCACAGCAAGCCACATAAAAAACACTGATCTACCTCACAGCAAGATGCTCCCTCTTCTGCTGCCCTTTTCAAAAGGAAGGACTAACTGCTCCTTCAAGCTGGGACAGGCCAGGGCTTGGGGTGGGATTGCTGAGCTAGACTGTAGAGGGGACACAGGCCTTGTGTGCAGGTGCTTAGTGCAACCAGGGTGCTGCCAGACCTGTACAAGAGGGGTCACCTGCTTTGGAGAAGGTATGTAACAGGAGTGCAGAATTAACTGCTTTATAGCATCTGCAGAAAAGGAATAATGGAGCTTATCAGGGATGCATGTAGCTGCTCCAGAAGGAAAAAAGCATCAACTGCATCCTACAGTGCAGTAGCTCACCGCCTAGCACTGAAGGCCACAGCAACACCAAGAATCCCCTCACTTAACTCAAACCATTGGAGGGCCATATCCTACTCATCCTCATGGGGTACCACTCAGTGTGAAATTAAACAGCTACACTGCTGGCAGGATACAAACCTCCCACACACATTGTGGTCTAGACCACCCAGTCTGTTAGCTGCAAATGGATAAACACACTAACAAAAAGCATAAATCTCCCTGAGAGGCACTCCAGGTACCTGTTATTTCTCCTTTCCTTACAGCAAATGGGATAACCATATCAAAGGGCCTGAACCCCATGCCGTTCATGTCTCCAACAGGGACATAAGCTTCTTCTGTAACCTAAAGCAAGCAAAAAGATGGGTCACTTCAAAAAAGCTGGTAGAGCCAAATGAGCACTGAGCAACTCCAGTGCAAGCACAAGCAGAAGAGAGTGTGCGGTGATTATTGCAGCCAGCCAAGGACTGGGCTCAACCAGAGCAGTGTCTGGCCAAGCTCTCCTTTACAACACCACACCGCAGAGCAGAGCAAATCAAACACGGTGCGGATGGAAGACATGCTGGAAAAAAGTAAGAAATAAAAATGGAACACAAAGGGATGGAAGACAATGTACTGCACACAAGACCCAAAGTGGCTCCATCTGAAAGGATTTAGTTGCTTAAGGCCTGGAAGAGAAAGTGATTTTTAGATGGGGTAGAATGATTGCAACACAAAATGGACAAAAGAAACAAGTTTCACAATGCGACTCTGAACTCAAGACACTGTGATTTTACTGGGAAAACAAAGCAGTGCACTCAGGGTGCTTTTGCCAACAGCAGACATTTCAGAAGTGGAAGCTGTGGGTGCAATGATCCTCTTCATGTTTACATGAGTTTATTTGGAGACTCCCTTCAAGCAGCAAAGAAAAAACAAGGTCTGGATCCCAAGAACAATTGATGAAACAGAAAGAATGAATACAATGACCAGAGCGATCAAGCAGTCCCAAGAAGCAGGCTGTCATCTGAAATGGAACACAGATGGGGAGCTGAAAAATGTAAAAATTGTGTACCCAAGGGCGGAATCCGGGGGGAGAAGTGCCCACTGGCTCCTGCGACTGTGCGGCGACATCATCTGCATCTACAGCCTGGGCAGGGGTAGAGGCAGGTTAGTTGTTACTAGATGGTATTCTGGCACCTTCCACAGTTCAGAACACACTGCTCCTTCCAGCTCAACATCTTCCTCCCACTGCGTAGCCCTCCCAGTCCTCTTGCCATAGCAAAGACCCAGATCCAGTCAGGGAAGCTGGGAAACTGCCTTTACCTGCAGGCACTGGGCTAAGCCACCAGTGGCACAGCAAAGGGAGAAAGCCAGTCCCTGCTGCTGTTGGATGCTTGGGAGGGAAGCGGAAAGCTGTGCCTGGACGCTGCTGGAATTGAATATCAGAGCTGCTTTCTTATGGGACTGATGCAGTGAGGGAAGGGGAAGGTTTACCATAAGATGAGAGTCCCTGAGCACTGTCCAGCACCACAGCCAGATGGGAGGCAGGGGAGCTGGCTGCTGTGGGAACACTGCTCCAGCTCATTCTCTCGGGTGAATGACCCAGCCCACGTCCAGCCATAGCAGCAAAGCCATTCTTCTGATTCATAGCTGGGACTACGTCGTCAAGACACCCAATGTGTTTTCCCCTAGTGAAGTTGCTCTTCCCACCAGGCATGCCAAGAGCATGACTTGCAAATTCCCATCTCTCCCATTAACCCAACACAACTGGCTGGGACTGACACCCACGCAGGCAGCTCCCCCACGCTTAGCCATCCCAGCCCCTCCTGCCCATTTACACCACTGTAAACCACCCTAATGAAATAACTCACTGGAAACTTTTGCATGGATGGACTCCACTAAGAAAACCAATGCAAAACAGAAATGCTGCTGTTTCACAGCTCTCTGTCCCCAACTGAGACACCCAAGTCAAACACATACTGTATCAGTCAGCTAGGAAGTGGGAATTTTGGCTGGCTAGGATTGGGCTCCCTGACCTCAAGAGGCATTTCCTGTGGTGAACCTTGAACAGTGAGTGACCAAGGGAGTCATCTCTCTCAAGGAAATCTTCAGACATCCATATGCAATCTGCCAGGCTGACAGGTAGGAAGAGCCAGAATTGCTGGCCCTCATCTGGACTCAGTACAACAGTACAGTCCTGTGATTTCAGGGACCGAGATGCACCCAAGGCTGCTGGGGCAGAGATTACAAGACCAGGAATTGTTTTGCCAACACACTTGTTCTTCACAAGAAGGCCTTCTGTGAGCCCTGAGAGGCACCTAGTCTGCTTCTCAGGGGGCTGGGGTATTGCTTACTATGTGTGGAGTACTGCACATTGGAAGGAAGATAATTAGGAGGCAGAATTTGGCTATAACAGTTTAACTAGCACATACAAATAATTTTAAAGTGTGAGCTAATAGTCTGCTTCCCTGGGATCTGTCAGCAGACCGTTCCTCATTTTGGGATCAACTTAATAAAAAAGGAGAGACAGAGAATGCAGAGCACTGTATCTGACAATGGCCAACATAATTAGTTGTAGAAGCTGATTACAACCCTTACATCATTTAGAAAAAGAACTACGTGGTCAGGAAATGACAAACAAATTTCTTCTGAAAAGCCAAGTCTTCATCCTCTGATGGTTTCTATCCCAATTCACTTAACTGTATTGCCTGCCCAAAATAAGCTCTGCAAGGAACAAGGATTCATTAGGTCCTGCTAGCCTAATAAATATCTGAACAAACATTTACACACAGAGTTAACCTACTGCTGAATAAAACACGGCAGCAGGAATCTGAGTGGGAGGTACTTCTGGAGCAGAACTGGCTTACCATGACGGTGAAAGGACTGTTGGGAATGTCCACCCCACCAAAGCGGACATAAATCACATAGGTTCCTGGTTTGGCAGCAGTGTAGAAGATATCATAAGTCCCGTCCTCATTTTCTACAACATCTGCTTCAGCTTCTGTCCCATCTGGCGTGAGGACGGTACACGTCACTTTTCCCTTCCCTGCTGATTTGGCGTCTACCACAAAGCCAACCTCCTCACCAGTCTTCACAGTGGGTGCAATTCCAGGACCTACAAGGCAGTTTTCATTACAGAAAGTGTTCACAGAATAGTTTTCCCAGGCAGACTGCTTGCGAGTTGCCTGGGGAGCATGGCACCAAGACATTAGTCCCAGGGAGCCACAGATGTGGTACTGGGAGCAGAGACGTACAACAAGGGACATTTGCAAAATTGGTCAGCACAGTGGTATGCAAGAGCTGGCTACCAGCTCTCCTTCATGCAATCAGAGAGGCTGCATGAGAACAGAGAGGGAAAAAAGCTAAGTTTGAAGAAAGCAATGCCTTAACCCATACTCTTATCATCCTACTCCTTTAAGCAGAGCCAAAAGGCACTTTCTTCTGCCAGCAACTCAAGCTGCACTGCTTTAACATAAATCTCCCTGTGTAAGCAGCTATAAAAGGGCACAGTAGCAACCATGGCCACATTTTCTCCACCATTATCCACAAACCATTTTCCACTGTTCTGCCACACATCCTGAAAAAAGAACATCATGCAACAATGCCAAAATTGTAGCAATCAGCTCTAGCTTGAAGAACACTGTGTTTAAATGCGAACTATTATGTCTTATTTGCAGTAGTACATATTGAATACTCCTGCTTCTGACCCTCACTTGTTACCAGGTAAATGGCTCATTTTCAAGGGGCAATGAACCTGCTGGTTTAATACCTTGGCAACACTCCAGCACTTACTCCTACAGTGATTGTATTTCAGCTTTACAGAACTGAATCAGAAGCACTTCGTGGAAATGGGAAATTTTAGCTGGCATCTGGCAGCAATCTCCATCTCAGTTACTTTGAATAGTTAGTGACTTGAATTACTTAGAAAAGTATCAGATTTACCCATTAAGGCATCTTTTAAACAAATTTTGAGGCAAAGAGGGTATTTCTTTTTTTCTTCCATTGTGTCAGGAACATATTTCTGTTTAAAACTTGAAAGCAGCCAGCTCACGAACAGGCTCCAATGCACTCTATCTGCACAATGCCCAGGTCCAGCACAATGCCCACACACTCTCAGAGGTCTAAAACAACAGATTAGGTTTCCCTATTCAATTTGGCCTTGCCTACTCTGTTTATTTATTCTACAATCAAGGGACTTAATGTTCAGTGGTATTCTTGCAACTAGCTCTGTCACTTCTGCTCCCTGGCACAGCCTCCCAGGAGGTGGGAGCACCCCTCAGTGACCAGTCCAAAGCCATGTGATGAACACCCATCCTTAAAACCTGTGTGCTCCTGCAGCAAAAAAATCTGGAGTCCCCTACACCAAGACAATGATTTTTTGAGTCACAGTAATATCTTTAGGTTCTCTCCTTCCTGAAAGCCTGTTCAGACCCAGGCCAATCTTGACCAGACTGAAAAGCAGCAGAAACCTCCACTAACACCCAGCCTGAATAGGCTTTGCTAATATAGAAGCACATGACCGGCTATTTACATCCTCAGAATTAATTCTGTTGTAGCTTGCAATGAAAAGCTTCTTGCAATGCTCACTGTGCAAGTAGCATGATGCAGTGGACACACGAGTACGGGTTATTTTTAAATGAACCTCACTTAAGTTCTCAGCTAGATTTACTGATGCCAAAATAAGCATCAGACAGTTGCATCTGGCTGTTTGTAACAGCCCAGGCAGTCTGACAGATTTTACTAAGGCAGCAAGAGATCCCTGCTCACCCACAGGGTGGACACTTTTTTATCTTTGGGAACACCCCTTCTGTAAGAGCAGCCAGAATACACAAGTCTCAAGCATGTCTTCTACACCCACCACATCCACTGTACCATGTTCAGAAGGCAGCTTTACACCCAGAATAAACAACAGCAAAGAGAGGAGTCAAACACTCACCTGTGGCCAAACACTTGCTGGCATCCCCAGCTGGAGATGCCCGGATCCGATAGGGAGAGGCCGGGATATCATCTCCACCATACTTAACACCAATGGTATAGCGGCCTGTTTTGTCAGGGACATAGGTGACTGTGTAAGTGCCATCCTTGTTGTCATGAATGTTCACTCTCTTGGGTTTGCCCTCTTGGTCCTGAGGAATGCAAACCAGAAGATTTAAGCACTATGAAGGTTTGGAATTTCCTTAGCTGGGCATCAAATCTGTTCATAACCATACTTAGGTGGTCTCAAACAGATACAAAAACTGCAGCTTTTCTAAAGATATTTTGCTCAAAGACTAGTGACAAAAAAAGAGTATTAGGAGCAGAAAGGTATCAGACCACTGCAAAATAATCAATGCTATTATTAACTACTCTTTGGTTGAAATGAAAATGTTTGTAAGAGCTGCAAGCCATTTTAAAAAACTTTATATTAATTGTAAGAAGTTCAGGCTTCACTATCATACAGCTGTTGGAAATGAAGAACACTTCCCAGGTCCCTGAGGCACAAATGGGCAGTCACAATGTGCAGCTCTATCCCGAGTAAGCACTGGGTAGCCTTGGGCAGGGAGAAGCATTACTGGAGTCTGCTGTCAACCCTCCTGCATGAAGCAGCTGCTGGTACACTGTGAGGTCTACAGTAAAAAGCAGGTCTACGCAGCCCCTTCAACTACCATTTCTGTCAGCTGCAAAGCTCGAAGCATTTTAGAAAGTCTTCCAAGCCTGCTCCCAGGGAACCATATGTTGACTCCATTTCATATTTTATGACTTAACACTGCCTGGGGTACAGTATAAACTGCAAAAGACTTGAGATTTTAGGTACAGCACAAAAGAGCTTACTTCTTTTTGAAGGCCTGTGAAACATTGGACATTCAACAGCTCAGAATAAGAAGCAAACAAAGGCTGCCAGAAGAATCACCAATGCATTCCTACCAGGACTCGTGGAACTTGATCTTCAAAGCCCCAGCCAGGAAAAGAGCTCTGACAAACATTTTGGGTCCTTTAAGAGCACACCTGCATGCCAGAATTAAATGGCAACTGCTTTGGTGCACCTGAGCAGGCATTGAGACAGGACAGGAGCAGAATGGGCAAGAATGCTGATGGGCAAGTACAACCAAGCATACCATGACCTAGGCACGCCAGAGCTCAGCTATGTGCTTTATGGTCCACGAACCATACACCTTTTCACTAAGGCCACAGAGTCCAGGCACCAGAAACTTTGGAAAGAGCAGTATCTCTTTCTCCAGTATTCCTTCAGTATCTCTCTTTAAGCTGCTTATGACTTCTGGCATTTTGGTAATTTATCATAACACGATGCTCA
The DNA here is from genome assembly GCA_009812075.1 of Sialia sialis. Taxonomy (NCBI): domain Eukaryota; kingdom Metazoa; phylum Chordata; class Aves; order Passeriformes; family Turdidae; genus Sialia; species Sialia sialis. The sequence continues at coordinate 8,556,986 of VRYO01000638.1, read as the reverse complement.
GACTGGTCGTTATCTCACGCCCTTGCTGAACACTGCTAGAAGACTGCCTCCATTTCAAGTGCCAGTATTTTCACAATCTTACAAGAAATTACTTATCTCGTTTTGGGAATTTCCAGAGTGTAATGTTAGGTAAGAGCCAAATAGAGCATATCTGATGACTTTAAGACAGAAGTTCCAAAAAAGCACTCTCAAGAGCTTCGCAAAAGCAGAGTGCAAGACATGCCTGTATCAGACCTTAGGGTCTTGTCAGCAGCCCAGTCTCCAGGACACTGGATGTGTTAGGATAAAGCTGTGAACACTTCTGAAAGGAGAGACTCATGTCCACCTGGAAAATATGTTTCCTGTCCTGCTCGGTTTTGTTACTTACCGTGATCTGCACAGCCAGAAGTCCCTGCCCAGCATCCTTAGCATCCACAGCAAACTCCACAGGCAGGCTGGCTAGAATGCCATAGGAACTGAGCCCTGGTCCACTCGCTGTCACTTTACTGGCATCGTATGTAGGAAGCACCTTCACCTTGAAGGGACTTAAAAGAGCAATTCATTATTTCCGCTCCTCCCAAGTCAATGGCTGATAGTTGCTGCAGTACATGCTGAGGTATATCTGCTGCAGCTGCAGTGGGCTTAAAACACCACTGAACGCTGAAGTCATGCAAGGAGCTGCACTGGTTAAGTAGAAAGGACCACAGCTAGTCCTTAAATGGTGCTCATGTGCTGGGAGAACACAACTGGATTGTTAAATCTTCAGTTCTCCAAAGTTTCTCTTATCAGCTTACCTTCGAGGAATCTCCTCATCAGCATATTTGACAGTGATCATGTAGGGTCCCTCCTGCATAGGGGTGTACACAACCGTGTGGGTGCCATCTCCATTGTCCACCACATTAACAGGTCCCACAACTCCTAAAAAAGCAACATATGATTTTATTGGCTATGCTATTAAAATACAGTAATTTGTTGCACAAAGCTACAGCATTTACAGCTGGCAACAAATTTAATTTTTTTTTAACTAAAGCAACAGGCATGAATCAATGATCAGTTTCCCTTATTTTGTATTCAAAGCCATTGACTTGAGATAGATTTATTATCCACTGCTCTCTGGGCTCCCATCTTCTTGCTGTAAACAAAAGCTAGCATGAAAATACTGGAGAAAGATCTGCTTTTCAATATGGTCTAGGTCAAGAGCAATTGCTAAAAGTGCATTGAAGATTTTTCAAGACAGAAAGTGAGTAACGTTTGTAATTGTCTGAACTGTCATTTACAAGATTACTTATTATTACTGGGATTCATGCACAGAATTGAGTTCTAAAGCCAGCTAGTATGCAGCATTCACCAACTGAGTCTTTCACAATCAGGTGTTTAGAAAGGCAGGCTTGCTGCCTAGGCAAGAACACCCTGGAAGCTGCCAAAGACCTAAGAAAGCAGCATGAATTATTTCAATTTGCATTAAGCTAAATCTACAACAGATTATTTGACATATCAGTTCAGATCAACACACAAAGCAGTCTACAATTACAAGTTGGCTTTAAAACACAGAAAGGATTAGTAGTAAAGCAAGCACAAAAGAAACATATATAGTTGCCATGCACAGCCTAAAAGCAACACCGTTGGTTCCCACTCCCTCCTGCACATGATTCTTGCTGCTGCCAACCGGATTTCCAAGAACCAAAACTGCCAGTAGTTAGTGAGAGTTCAAACCTGTCTCAGTGTCACCCTTTGGACCACCTTTAAAGAAATCCGAAATGGCTTTCAATGGGGAGCGCCATCCCTGGGAATCCGTCTCATCCGCTAGAATTAAAGAAGTGTTACCTGCGGGGCACCTGCACAGCAAGACCTGACACTCCAGTGGAGAGGTAGCTTTCACCTCTCAGCAAGGTGAGACTTGCAGCCAACAGGTAACTCACTGCCAAGATACTGTGCCGCTGAGACACGGCTTTCTAGGTTAATGCAAATACCATTAATGCTTGAGGACCTTGTTGCTCTCTGGGGACCACTGAGCAGTTTCACCATGATTCACAGACTCCTGCGATCCACTGACACAGGTTTCTCAAGCCACTGCTCACAGGTTAGACTTTGGATTCACTTTTTGATGTCTAAAACTTAGCACACAATTGTTCACTGGTGATGGCTACTCACATCACTTCTCCCAGCCCTGAAGATTAGGTGATTAGGCTAAAGCCATCAAAGACATTGTCCAAAGCAGCACTACCTAGGACACAGCTCTCCTTTTACAGCATGACATGTGGGTCAGCTGCCAAGGGGCACATGACATATGAACAGGACCAGAGGGAAATACTCATTCAAGTGGCATCTCCATCATTGTAAGCAGGGCCAGGACCACATTACCTGCCCAAACACAGATATGGGCACAGCCAGATGGAATTCTTTGGTTCTTACCTCTGGGTCCTGTCACGACCACTTCAAGAGGTGCTATTCCTGCCTTGCTGGCGTCTACAGTGAAGGACTGGGGGATTTTGGCTCGAACAGCTGTACCCAGACCTGGTCCTGCTATCTTCACCTTGCTGGGATCCACAACATCCTTCACAGGAACCTTGAAAGGACTGCCTGGAAGTTGACAGAGTAAGTGTTAAACACCACAAGGCTAATAGTTACAGAGAACAAAAGGTCTTTTTTTCTCCACTTTTCCTTCAGCTTTTTTATTACTATTCCTCTGCTGCAGGCAGGAATGACAACCCCACAGCCTCCACATTATCCCTCTGCTTCTGCAAAAGCCAGAAGTGTATTGATGGTGCTTCTACATTTTCAAAGAATTGCTGACAATTCTTTTGTGACTCATCTGCTCTTCACACCTCAGGAAAAAAGCCAAACATGAAAGAAACCAGAAATGTAAATGAAGCATCATGAAGGTGACACATTTCCTTGTATTTTACTAAGTTCAGTATGTCAACAAAGAGAATGGGAACAATAGGAAACATCCCCTCTTACTGCAGAACAGGATCTTTAATGCATCCACATATCAAAGCGCTATTTTCATGACCTGAAGTATTACACACCACTTGTGTATAATACCAGTTATTTGTCAAGGGTTAATGTCTCCTTTCCTGTCCCACTCATCTGCACCCCATGTGACCAGATGCCACTGCCTTTTCTGCCTGAATTCTGAGGAAAAGCAGAAAGCCAAAATCACATCAACATCCCACAGCACAAGGGAGAGGCAGCCAACTGCGAAATCTGAGTCCACAGTTTGACTTTTTCCCTCTTCTGAAAGCCACTGAGAAGGAGCTCTTACCAGGAATATGCTCTCCCCCATACGTGATGTTAACATCGTAATCTCCTGGAACATAAGGAACATACTCGGCACTGCAGCTCCCATCTTTGTTATCTTTACAACTGATTTTAGATTCTGAAGGTCCTTCAACAGTTATTCCAAGGCCACCAATTCCTGCCCCTCTGCAAGACAGAAACATACTTTGTTAGAATCACCTGCTTCTAAAGCAGCTTTGTAGCCTTCACGTGCTCTGCTGCATTTTCATCCTTTCTGGAAATGCGGTATCCTGACTTCCAATGTTCAGCCTTCAGCATGTGCTGGCAGGCAAAGCTGTTCAGCACTACCTCACTCAAATTTTCCTAGAATTTTCTCCTCAGTAACTATCAATCCCTAACGTCAAATGTTTGCAAAGCAGAGTAGATGATGAGGTAGCACACACAGTCATCAGCTGGACACAGCTTGGCCATTTTATAAATATTTGTACTGAGTTTAGCATCCTGCATTGCACACACCACTACACTCCTCCCCACCCTCAGATATTCCTTCAAGATCAAACAGGCTCTATCACCTGGTGACAACCGAAAAGGCATTTGGCTGATTTGTGAAAGCTTCTATAAGTCCAGGTCCTTCTGCCTTCACACGTGATGGATGGCAGCCCTCTGCGACATTCACTCTGAAGGGGCTATTTGGCACAGGCACACCATCATATGTCACGTCGACTGTGTGCGGACCTGTTAAGAAAAGGGAAACATCTCCTGAATTCCCTAAATATGCTCATCACTTAACGTAATTCTACAGTATGGTACAGACTCAAATGTCAGTATATGAGTAAGAGCTTCTTCTTGCATTGCACAAGACTTCACTAGTGTTTTGTAACTGAGATTCCATCTACACTGTTCTAAAGACAAGTTACCATAAAAGTCAGTTCTTCAAGTTAAAATAGAGCTACTTCCTGCAGAATCAGTTCTTCTACTGGCAGATCTCTTGCAAAGAAGCCAACAAGTTACGGGCAGACCTCAGGGGTTTGCCAAATTAAAGTGGCAGAAGAGCTGCTTGCTCTTGGTTTTCCCCTTTGAAGTAAAAGAAAACAAGTCCCGAGGTTACCCTTTTCAAACGGCGTGTACTCCACTGAGTATGTCCCGTCAGCATTGTCTTGGATGAGACAGTCTGTGGGGGAGCCAGATGGGCTCGTGATCTGTGTCCTGATGTGGTCACCACCAGCCTTTGTCAAAGGTCGAGCATCCACAGTGAACTCGGTTGTAGCTTCTCGGAAGACATCTACAGGAAATGATTTGAAGAGTCACTTCAAGAAGTGCATTTATTCCAACAACAAAACATTTGGTGAAGCAGCATGATAAACAACTTGTTTGGGATCCTGAGACTCCGGTCTGTCCAAGGATCACCATGGAAACACGCAAGGCTTTTACAAACTCAGAAAGGACTGCAAGTCCTACAAACTCTAATAACAGTTAGTCTCACCTTTTCCTTCAACTCCTGGCCCAAACACTTTAACTCTGCTTGTGTCCACAGCTGGCTCCACTTTGACCCGGGCTGGGAATTTAGGCACTTGCTCTCCTCCGTATCTCATCTTGATTGTGTACATGCCAGCTGAGAGTGGCACATAGGTAACGACATAGGTCCCATCTTTGTTGTCGTCAATCTGGACCTCGGCTTTGGAACCAGTATCTGACACCATGTCCACCCGCAGGTCCCCGGGACCTGCCTCCGTGCAGTCGACATTCAGCAGCCCTGCCTCACCCACTTTACCACGCTCCAGACCTGGGCCTGTGGCAATGACTTTAGAGACATCAAATGGCATTTCTATATCTGCCTTAAAGGGCGAACCAGGAATGTGAACTTCTTCAAAGAGGATGTTTACAAAATACTCCCCAGGCTTCGTAGGCAGGTAGGAGACAGAGCAGGTTCCATCGCCGTTGTCCGAACATTCAATTTTAGCTTCGCACGGGCCTTCTACTGTCAAACCCAAACCTCCGGTTCCTGCTCCTTTGGTATCTATTGTAAATTGGGCTGGTTTTCCAACAAGACCCCCTCGAAGACCTGGACCATGAGCTTTTACCTAAAAGACAATATGCAGTTGAGCTAAACAGCCTTTTCCATGTTATTGCCAGAAGACTTCCTAGTTAGACATGCTTGTAAGTGGGACTCAATTAACAGGCTCTCAAAAATAAACAGAAGGTACTGCCTCCTTTGCCACTCAGCTCATTTTTACTGTAAAGCTGGTACTTCCCCTCTGAAAAGGTTTCTAGGCAAGGACATTTATAATCTCACCATAGCTGTTTTTATATAGCCATGGGAAATAAAAGGTAGAAATGTTAAAATATTTGTTGTTTCTACACATTTTTCTTGAAATATATTTCCTTAAAAATAGCATCTTAATACATCAGAGATGCTTATCAGATAGACTTCTATTAAATTTGCTACACTAAGCAGGATGCTTGCCATATTTTTGATGAGTTCAACGCTTTTTTCAAATATAGCGTGTTACAGGAATGAATTGTACAAGTCATGGAGGCTGCAAAAGGAACCCCTGAGCACTCTGATTAAGGAAGTTCCTGGGTACGTTTTGGCCAAGACCAAGCCAAGTCTCATGCAATAACCCACAATTCAGTTTTCAGGTATCTGTTACAGCTCTACACTGTTCACTTACCTTGGAGGGGTCTGGAGGTAATGTGGCCTCCACAGTGTAGGGGCTCCCAGGGATTGGGTTGCCATCATAACTCACATCTACCACATACAGTCCTTCTTCACGTGGAATGTATTTTGCAGTGCTGCACTCCTTACCCAGAACTGGTTCCACCAGACATGGCACAGATTTCCTCATAGGACTGGAAATATTAACCTCCAGTTTACCTTGCCCACCAGCTCCTTTGGTATCAATTACAAATTCCTGATCCTTCCCTACTTCCACTCCTGAAAAAGACAAAGCCAATATTACATTACTTACTTAACATTACTTAACAATGGTCTGAGGAATCTCCCATGCACATATCACTGAGGGAGCAGGTACTGGCAGAGCCCTCCCCAGTCTGCATTCCTCCACAGGCAAAACACCCTCCCAAGCCAAACAAAAAGAAAAAAAGAAACCAACCAAAACCAAATGCTTTGGTTAACTGACACTACAAAGCTACAGGGGAAAACAAGACTGTAAGGTGTGGTCTGACAATACCAGAGGCTCATTTCAGGAAAGCAACAATATTGCACAGCCTTAAGTTCTTCCACTTTTGGAAACCAAAAGGACTGTATGAATGACACTGTGCATTGTAACAGTTTGATATGTTTGAACAGCCATCTAGATCTCAGGGAAACAGATTTCACCAGTGAGCGCTCATCCTGGTGAAGCATCCAGCTCTGTTCATCACAAAAGACCAAACCCCAAACACTTCTTCTCCAAATTACTATGTAATCTTAGCAAAAAAGAAAAACAAAAGAGATCTAAATTGAAATTCAGCCCTCAAGAGTACCACCTAAATAAGTGTGGTCAAGTTACAAAAGTTGGAGCTAGTTGATCCCCAGCTCTAGCAAGTTTAAAAGGAAATTGTTTTGCCTGCTCCTGTTCCAGCAGGACATGTTGGCTATCACCCAGACTTCAGAGACTCTCCAGAGGCTTCCAGCCCACAGGTACTTACTGCTTTCAAGTCCATTGACTCTAACTTTGCTGAGGTCTAGAGGAGCAGCAACGCCCACCGTGAAAGGGCTTTTAGGGATAGGATCACCACCGTAAGTTACCGAAACCTTCATTGGACCCTAGTGGGAGAATTTACATGTTAGCTCAGTTTCTCACTTCACACAGACACACCAACACACAAGCAGTACATAACCACATCAATTAATCTATTTTATCTGGCCACAGCCAAATTTACTGGCTTATGGCCACTAAAGCTCTCACACCACTGCAGCTCTTTTAAGTACTAAAAGGTTATTTAATGCAGAAAGAGCAAAAAAGACAGTTGTCTGCAAGATTTAATTAGACTATATTCAAGCTGCCTGGCAAAGCCTCCAGCTCAGGCTGGCTCCCACCCTCCCGGCGCTCAGACCCGACAGCTGAATGAATGTCCCACTGCTCCAGACCAGGTATCCCTTTCCACCACATGGAGAGGCCAAAGCTAAGACTGCAAAGAGGCCGTATTATTACAGCATCTGAAATACCAAGGGTTTAAGCTCTACAAGTCAGAAAGATTAATGCTCTTGTGTATTTTGGCTGGAATGCTGCACAGCCATGGCAAGCTCCAGTCCATGATGTGTGTTCCTTTTATTCCCTCCTACCGCAGTCCATATTTTAGCTATATTCACTGTTTGCTTACTTTTCATTCTTGGCTGGTTCTGCTCCCAAGTGAAATAATCATGGATGTTTCATGCAAGCTAGTGAATAGCTTTCATGATTATTTTTAGTTGTTTTTAGAAAACACACACATGGGTAGCTGTAGCAACACCACGAGACAGATAAGGCCAAATAAATAGCATTAAACCAAGGCTGCTCTGCAACTGACGCTGCCCCTCAGGAATTTAACTACCATCCTTCCCCTGCTCTGAAGAGTCCAGTCTCATTCACAAGGAACCTGAGGAGGACAGGGTTCAGGAAAGACCTATGTACTCGCAGCATGGAAGGACAACGAGGCTACTCTAACTACTGAGAAGTCTATTTTCATCTCTTTTAAACCACTGCTATCTGCAAGCAGCTCTTGTAAGCCCACAGCTCTTCCAGGACCCATGGTACTTCTCCAGATGGAAAACCCAAGTGGAAAACCTGGTTTGGGCATCTTGGCTTCATTCACCAGTGATTTTCAGGTGAAACACAGCAATCTGGTACTGCTCATGAACAGATGGAGTACAGAGGAGTGCTCCCTTCTGCACACCAATCCTGACTAAATAAGCCAAAGACTCTCCAAACAGGCATGCTAGCCACATCCTGAGCTCATGCAACTGCTTTATCAAAAAACAAACGCTATGTTGCTTCCAAGAATTCTGAACCAGCATTATCAGCTAAATAGTACTGCAATCTTCCTTATCAGTTTCACTTTTACATAGATCCACTCAAGGAAGCTGGGGCAGAAGACCTAGCTGTGCATTTGGTTGTTCAGGAGAACAGGAGCAGTAAAACACTTTCATCTCAGCACAAGAGCATTTATGTCTTCAAAAATAAGAGATCTGTGCATTCTGGTGTTTAGTGGCCCTTTACAAACATACACGTACAGCATAAGGAAAAATACTTCTAGTTATTAAGAGCTTCCACTTTCAGCTCTTTAATGGTGCTGCTAGAGAGGCTCCAACTTCATCACTTGCCCGCTGGGAACTAGTGCAGTATCACTCAAACTCTCCTTTTTGAACCTGCTCTGGTTTGCACTCCAGCTCCTTTGCCACCAGCAGCTTGCTAACAGGCAGCACTCCACAACCCCAATTCTGCAGGACTGTGGCAGCTGGGGCAGCAGTCAGCTCCACTGTGGAGTCTGGGAAGGTTTGACACCTTTCTTCTTCAACTGATAAGGTATTGCAAGGATGATGTGAGCTGTGTGCTACTGTGTCAGTATCTCTTTGCCACAGAAAAGAAAAGAGTGGCAAGCTATCAATAACTACACCAGAAAAACTGCATTACTGTTTTCCAACACCCATTGTGCTGCGGGCGTTAGGGATCCTGGGGAACAGGGTACTCTGGCAAGTGTTTTTCTGCTTTTTCCTCTGTGCACAAGTAGGGAGGGAGGTCATTACACTACAGCAACATGAGTTGTTCACTCTTGTACAGGAGTTGGACCTACCTGCTGTATGGGAGTGTACTTAATAGTGTGGGAATAGTCATAGTTGTCAATGATATCCAGATCCATCACTGCCTCTCCTGGCACTGAGCTGCTGAACTGCACATCCAGTGGTGCTTTTCCAGCTCCCTTGGTGAACACAGTGAAGTGTGTTGGTTTGCCGCTTTCCACACCTGAAGAAAAAAATGTCACTTCTAATTTACACACAGCTCACACACAGAAACTCTTCTCAAGAAGCACTCAGTACCAATAAAACCCAGTCAAGCAAAATGCCAAGGGAAAGGCATTGCTTGCAACTGCCTGACCCCCACTCTGCTGCTGCAGCCTAGCCATGCTCAGTCAGGCTGTGACCATCCTGCAACAGCTCCTCATGATCCAGTACTGATTCCCACTACATGAACCCAGCTCTCACCAGTTTTGTTCAGGCCAGGTCCTTCAGCTTTTACTTTGCTGGCATCATGCGAGGGGTCCACTTTAACTCTGAATGGGCTGGCAGGAATCTCCTGCAAAAGAAACACAACTCCAAAAATAACCAAGTCACTCTTCACTAGACAAAATTAAAGCGATAATAATTTTAAGATAATTCTGCTCCAATTCCAGCGTTTTAAATAAAATTTCACCTCACTTAAGCATTGCCTCACTGAGTAGTATAATTTAAAATATAGGGTAAAATTAACAACTGGAAATTTCTCTTCTGTTTTTTATTATTAAGGAAAACATTATTTTCCCTATTTTCCTTGAAAAGTCACTTAGGTTTTTTAACTTTAGAAGGCGACCTTGCCCTACCATGCAGGCCATACTCATTATGCCAGCCCAACACATTACAGAAACTTCAGTGTCCCCAACCAACTCCTCTCACTTGCATACATTCAAGTATTACAAAAGAAATTTCTGTTTTTTACACTGTTATAGGAACAGTGACCAAATCAAGTGCATGTGAGCTGACGTGAAGAGTCAGCTGTGAACTGGCAAATATATGGTGAGCACATAAACAGATTCTTGAAACATCAGGCTGCAAAACAAAGATTACTAACCTCTCCCGCAAAAAGCACTTTAATAGTGTAGCGCCCAGCAGCAGGTGGCGAGTATTTCACTGTGAACGTATCATTAGCATTGTGGATGATGTCAAAATCTATGTCCTCTTCCTCACTGCTGACCACACGAGCATCACACTTAATTCCAACACTGACATCACCTAGGAAAAGCAAATGGAGGTTTTGCTACTGGACAGCACAAACATTGCCAGACCATTGCCATTTCTAGCTGAGTCACCATGTTAACTAATGTAACAGATCAGATCACAATTCACTGCAATGTTCTGCCAAGGCTATTCCACTAATTAAGGAAAGCCAGCATGGAACAGTACGTTATCCCCACCTGGCATGACCTGTGATTCTGATACCACAGAACAGCCCAGACTGCTTTTACCTTCTCCTGCATCTGTGCAGTCCACAGTGAAGTGGGTCGGCTCACTTGCTTTCAGGCCAGTTCTCTCCACGCCAGGTCCAAACACTTTGACTTTCTGAGGATGACTCCCTTGACCTATAAGAACCTAAACAAATTCACAAGGGTCAGAATCACACATCTCTGTCACACTTAAGATCACAGCAAAGTCAGAGCATTGTGTGGAGACGAGCTACAGGATAACAGACACAAATGAATGGCCCCAAATCTCCCAGACATAGAAGGGCATACCACCTTGAAGTTCACAGAGGGATTTATCATCCTAGTAGTACTAACAAGTAGTTGTGAGCACCAACGTCCTATTTGGCTAGAATTAAGCACTATTCATCTCTGTACTTACCCTAAATGGGCTATTGGGCACATTGGCTCCTCCCCAGACAATAGAAATTGTATGTTTGATAGGTTTAACTGGCACATAGGAGCAGGCAAACACACCATCAGGCTTGCTCTTCATCTGGATGTCAATAGGATTCCCTTCTCCATCCTAAAAGTAGTAATACAAGCAGAAGGTTCAGGTACTTCAAAAATGTTCGCATAGTTTGAAAAGCCCAAGGCTGTTCCAAAAGGTGTCAGTTGCTTTTTTTTCCCAGAACTGCAGTTCAGAAATACTGAAGAAACGTACTATTTACACTCTTGTAAGTCTTCCTCATCTAACACTTGCTCATTCGTACACCATCCTACAACACATACAAAATTCACAGGCTCAGAGGCACTTCAGTGCTTCCAAATGACCACTCAAGGAAATTACACCTTTCTTTGCTGAGGAGACTTCAAGTAAGGAAGCAAAGCCATGTACTTCATAGACTTCAGAGCAGTCACGTTGTTTTCAGTTGTTGCCTGACTACATTACACAGATCAAAGCACAGAGCTTTGACTGAATTACACATGCCCAGAATTAAGTGGTGTTTAAGTAGAAATACTTAAGGCATTTTTCTAAACAGTATTAAAGCCCTTTCGCTGCAGTTTCACACAGCTACCTTTGGGTTATTACCTGTGCATATATCTTTAGAGGTGCTTTCCCAGCATCCTTGGTTTCAACTGTGAACTCAGCAGGATTGTTCACTATACAGCCAGTCCTCTCCAAGCCTGGGCCATAAGCCTTCACCTAAAAGAGCAACTCAAGAGTATTAGCTTGCAGTTCAGAAAGAGAAACAAAACTAGAGTGATTTATGTATGAAGACCTGCCCCCTCCACAAACCCCATGAAGCATGCAATACTACTTCAGCAAGTTTTCATTACACTAAATCAAAACCACAACAGTGTTATTAGAAAAAGCTGGGGAATATCTGGCTGGGTAATATCTTGGCAAATTCAGAGCTTTAAGTAGAGGCAGTTAAGAGTCTGCTACCAGAATCTCTACTGTAGTTAAATCAGGCAGGCTATGCCACAAGTGAGCTCCTATGCCTCACCTTATCCGCATTGAAGTCTCCTGAAGCCGGTCGAATGAAGGCCATGTAAGGGCTGTCTTTTATGTCCTCATCATCACACATGATGTGCACAGCATATTCACCTGGCTCTTTGGGCCAATACTTCACATCACATGAGCCATCGTTCTTGTCATCACACTCAATTTTAGCCTGAGAAGGCCCTTCTATTGCAAAGCCTGAAAAAGGAACAAGCAGGTTCCTCATGTTAGGTTTGTGGTACTTTAACACTACTTCTACAAACATTTTTTGTTAGCTCTAACCATGCCTGATCTCTCAGTCATCCTCCTTCAGCAACACAGGAGATAATCCATCATCCATCATTCCCTTCTGGATCTCATCCCACAAAACCACAAATTAACACTCTCCGTCACACGCTCTTGTCTCTAGGACTTGCCTTCGACACTCTGATAGATGTTTGTGTTTAGACCACAGCATCTTATATATATGTTTGCTTTACTGTTGGGAAACCTATTGTTTCTCATGAGTTCACTGCTAGCATTGCAAGACACAAATATTTCAGGGAAACTAAGTCAAGTAACATACCAAGAGAGCCAACTTCTGTGCCAATGGACTCGACCACAAAGTCGGCTGACTTGCCCACAACTCCCTCGTGCAGTCCTGGCCCCCAGGCTCGCACTTTCTGAGGACCTGCTTCATGACCCACCTGAACTTCAAAGGGGCTATCAGAGAAAAACAAAGCATGGTATTAGAAATAGGGACAAATACATCATCTGTGTTTTTCCACAGGCATTTTAATGAGGCTTTACATTGGATTTTCCAAATGAATAGATCTACAATTTGGTGGCACAGTGCCCAGCAGTGTCTTTCTGGCAGAGAGGTCGTCCAACTCCATCACCATCTTCCACCACAAATAATGCGTCAAATACCTGCTCTGCTTGCTGTAGTTGTAGACATTGAAAGAACAGATCCCTTCAAAATCTTACAGCAAAGTCCAAACTGCATGATCCACCATGTTTTATTAGGTTTTTTTACTCATGATTTTATGTTAGAAAGACTAATGCAAATCACCCTTCGGAGCTTTGTCAAGTTGCTACAGCCTGAAAACAGGCTGTTAAAAATGTTACAACAAAAATTTCCCACTAACTTTGTCTCCCCAGTGCTTCTTCAGCATTGCTTTAAAAGCCCACCAACCACACAACCCACTGAAGGACACAAAAATGCTCAAAAAGCTACTTTTCACTCACCTTTTTGGGATGTTTTGGCCGCCCCATGTAATAGTGACAACGTACTTCCCTGGTGTGGCTGGATAATATTCAAATGCATATATACCATCCATAAAGCCTTTTTGTTTCACCAGCTCCTCCAAGCCCTCTGTTGAAAGATCAGTTCAGCATTGAACTTAACAGTTTCCATCCTGCTTTCAATTACTCAGACAAGTTCATGTTTTCTAGTATTTATTTTAGCTTGCAAGAATAAATTTCTTCCACCAGAAAAAAAAAAGGTCAGGTTATAAGGGAAGTTAGTTCTAGCTGCCCTCTAGGACAAAGACAGCAAACACTTCCAGAAGAAATACAGCAGAAAGTATTTTAAGTTACCAGACTTAATAAGTTCCCTTGTGTTTTATTTTCTTAGTCTGCAGTATGATGTGTGTCATATGTTAAAACAAAAAAGCTTAACATTTGTCAGACTTTGTAACCACAAGTATGCAGGGAATGCCTACTTTTCATTTTCTTCAAGATGAAGAATTTAGGGAGAAAAGCTTAATACGCTAAAATTTACATTGATACGTCTGTTGCTTTTCCCCCTCTAGCCTCACAAAGCCACACAGTCAGAGCTCTGTGTGTGTGGAGGAGGTGAAGGCAATACAATGCACCTTTGAATGCTGCCCCAGGTGGGGGAAGGTGGAGAGCTCAGAGTGCCACACAGGGACTGCTGCTGGCAGCCACAAGAGCCAGCGGACCCTGTGCTCCCATCCTGCCAGGCAGAGGGTCACATCCAGAGCTCAGGACCAAGGCATCTGGGGATGCATCCTCACAGATGGTCTCTGTCAGCCTATGGGCTCCTTTCCTCCTCTGCTTGTGTGTCCAAGCAGCTACTGCCACCAGGGATACTGCTCTGAGCCATTCCCAGCTTTATGAAAGCAGGATTTCCATCCTGCCAGAGATCCCAGTGTGTGACTTGCTTCCACAGATTGGATGAAGATGCAGTGAGTACCCATAAAGTACCCACAGCAGGCATGGATTTCATTAGTTTTGCTAACTGATGCATTAAAATGGAAAGGACTAAAACCAGATATAATCTCACCCACCTTTGCAGATAAAAACCTCCCCAACAGACACAAAGTACCAATAAACCCTTCTGAAATCTGGCTTTTTATACAGATCCCATCAGTTCCATCAGGACACCATCTACATCTTGCTCTTCCTTTTCCCAGGCTCTGCTCCTCCCCCTTCTCCAGAACACAGCACAGATTCACCCCAGTACTCACTCGGTCCCTTTATAATCACTCCAAGATCTCCGCTGCCTGCTGCTCTTGTATCAACCTTGAAGTCGGCCGTCTCCCTGATACGGACGCCCTTGGGCTGCAGACCTCGACCAGTGGCACGACACGCGTTGGGATTGCAGGCTGCAAGGCAACTTCAGGCATTACTACTGTCTCTGATCTCAACATGCAGGTAGCCTAGCCAGCCTGGGACAGTGTTGACTCAGGGCAACCACAGATTAGCCTTCAGCACAAGGTTATAGCATTAAGGCAGACAGACATGAGTCTGCCCAGCTGCTGTCTATGCACCCTGGCTTTTAGACAGCTGGGCAGTCAGTGCAGCCAGGCAACACTGACCCTCTCCAAGACCATTTTTTAGAATGATTGCAAACACTGAATCCCTGCTGCTTTCTGATTCAGTGCCAGTTATCAATATAAGACTTCTACACAGCTATCACCTAGAGATGTTTACCACAGACAACTTTCTTCATGTCTTGCATTGAGGCCCACTGCAGTGTGAGGCTAAGGGTCCCTTTTGCAGATAAGCACCAGTGAACATTATTACTCTGCTGGTCTTTCAGAAGCACATGACTGGGATAATTGCTATTAGCATAGCTGAGTTTTGCCTGAGCTTCGTTAAAAGATGTCACATCAAACCCTCCCTGTTTGTCACAGTTCACACTTTCACAGAAGCCAAGTCACCAAGCCTCTGCAGGCTGAAGCAGGGTTGGGCAGGAGGGCTACACACGGCTTAGGCTTATCTTGAACTCTTTACTCCAAGCACTTCTCTGGGCCTGCAGAGTGGCTACAGAAACTACGCGCACTTAGGAATAGTTTTCATTACACAATCCCAGCTGTCATGAGGTTTTTAACGCCAGAGACCTGAGAGGTTTGAAGAGACATACAAACAACCACAGCTTCCCAGCACTGTAAACCCAACACGCATTTTCCCCAAGCACGCCGTGCTTACAGCAGGAGCACAAGTCTGCCAAGCAGCTTGCTAGGTTTTCACTCATTATACAACAGCTTACAGGTTTTCCCCTCGTCCTGCAGCAGCCAACATGGCCCCGTGTCCTACACCGGACAGTGTGAGCAGGGATGGTGTGCCATCTGCCAGCTCTGAAAGCTCAGTGGGAACACACAGGAGCGTGGCTGACGTGGAGTGGGAACAGATTGCAGAGCACTTACACAGCTGCGTCAGGCAGCTTGTGGTTAAGCCAGTTTCACTGACTGGGTCACACAAAGCTTCAGTTCACTTGCAACTTTCCTCCCCAACCCAACAAAACCAAAAATCCTTTTGGCTGGGACAAGCTGCAGGCTAGAAGCTTACAAAAAGCGAACATGACGGAGCATCCTGCACACCTCTTACCAACTATGAAGCCATTAGCAGTGAAGTCCAAAATTCCACAAATGGAGGGTAGCTCAGGAGAGATGAGCAGAGATCTAAAAGCATAGGAGCACGTAAAGATGGAACAGAAAGCAAATTAGGTGTCCGTTAAGGAAGAAAACAGTAAATATAGTCATTTGAGGAACAAGGGTGGAAAACAGCAAGACACTGCATAGCTGCATAAATTACTCAAAAAAATTCAAAGGCCAGCTTAACATTTGTAAGTCTAGGCAGAAAGGAAACTAGCAACAAAAGCCGTATTACTGTTAGAGAGCACTGGTTTACCCTGAGAGTACTCAGGTGACCCGCTGAAACAGGACCAAGTTGTTGAAAGGTACAGAGAATATAAAAGGCATGATCCAAGCATATTCTGTGATCATATCCAAGGAGAAAAGTGGCCATCTACATTTATATGCATTTTTAAAAAACATACCCTCTCCAATGAGAACAGTGCAAGGAGTTTTAGGAATTGCCTCCCCAGCAAAAGTCACTTTGACAATGTGAGGACCAGCTTGAACAGGTTTATAGGTGCAGCGGTACACTTGGTTGCCTTTGTCTTCCACTACAACTTCAGCAAGGCTTCTCCCCTGAGGATCCTCCACTTCCACAATCACATCACCCACACCAGCACCTGCAAAGGAAACAAGCCCAGCTGAGCCTTGGCTTCCCCACCAGCAACAGGTAACCTTTTTCAGACTACCACCAGCTATCTGGGCTCAGGCAGCCATCCTCTGCTGCCAATTCTAGGCACAGCCTCTGTGTTCAGCTTTTGCTGACAGCAATCAAACATTTGAGCAGGGAGTGGCAAGACAGCATGGTGGCATTCCATGAAGTCAAACTGATGGGCCTCTGCTGCTCCAGCCACAGGTTTCATAACATAGTACTGAATACACATATAGCCTGGTCACCCCATGGATATCCCCCTGTGGCACCTTTATCATATATCAGCCCACACCTTTACCAGTCAGTTCAATCTCTCAAGCTTTGAAGTGCTTTAGATATAGAGATTAGACAAATGAATGCTCGTCTAACAAGGATCCTCTCTGCTGGACTATATGTATTCACTTTTGTTCAGACACCTGCTCCTCTCACATCTTATTCAACTCATCATACAACAAAAACAGTTTTCTATACACTTTCAGAGGACAGACATGTCTTTACATGATTCAGCCCACTCCCTCTCCCAATTAGAGGCTGAACATCATACTTCCCTCACTACAACTACATTTAATTTTATTCCTGAACTCCCTCAGGCAGAAGGCAATTTCAAATATGCTACTCAGCATATTTTGGTGTTTAAATGCTACAAGTAACTGCCTTAAGTAGTTTCACATTGTTCAAAATGAATTAACATTTGTAGCATCTTATTGACTCATTCCTCTAGGCTACAGCATTGGCCTAATAGCAGGTAGCAAATAATGTGATGGAGATGCCCTAATGAAGATAGTAGCCCTCTAATAATTACAAGAGAGGTTGAAACCAGTTCATCATTGAAGTATGAACTCAAAGTAGCACTGCAGCAGGTTCTTTCTGTAGAGCTAAATATAGAACACACTATACATTTACAGTTTCCTTACAGTTTGTCCTTCACATTTATGTTCAACATGTCACATTCCTGTTCAAAATGAGTTGGGGAAAGAAACCAGCCAGGAACTTGACTGCTGCCATCCAGCAAACTCATAGCAAACTTCTGGGTCAGGCTTAGCACCCTCTTGCCCCAGTTTGGTTGGCTCTTCACTTCAATTATTTCATACACAGCTGAAGCCTTCTGAGCAGCCAGGCTGTTATTTCACCTATGAGTTTGATGGGAGTACAAACCCTCATCTACTTCTCAGCTTTTTTATTTCTCCAGGACTTCCATCATCACTCATCCTGCTTACCTGCTGTGTAGAGGTCAAAGTAGGTAGATTTATTGGCAATGTTCCCTGCTGCCTCCAGTCCAGGTCCCTTTGCTGTCACTTTGCTTGCATCACCCTGGGCTTTGTCAATGTTCACTTCAAAAGGGCTCTTTGAGATGTGCTGCCCAGCAAACAGGACTGAAACCTAGAGACAGACAGCATCAGCTTGGACCCACCAGGCAGAGGCAGAGCTCAGACCATAAAGCCAAGTGCAGGGTCAAGCACCTGCATTCCTAAGACACAAAGATCGCTCTCAGAGGTGAAGGACCATCCATCCCACAACCCTCATCACATCCATGCTAACTGCTAGCCACTTTCTTAAAGTTCTGTTGATACGGAGTCAGGCAAACCAACATGGAAGCTTGAATCGGGATGTGCCAATACAAGGTGGATTCACCCAGCAATAAACTGGCAGCAGAAGTTGCATTTTATCTTTTCAGGATAAAAGATAACCTTAAGAGATACCTTATAGAAACAGCCTGTTGTTTTCATCTGTGTCTCTGTGACAACCCACAAAACTGGCTTTGTGAGTTGCACAAAATGTCCCAACTGTAGCACTCAAAAACCAAACACAAATGTACTTTCTCCCAACACACACTTTTTTCCCCCTTGAGAAGGGAGCAGCCCAAAGGCCAGACAGAGAACTAAGAGCCACATCAATTTAACTTTTCTTCTGGATGCCTGGCGTGACTCTTACCCATCACCCAACAGGAAGCCCTCAGGGCCTCATGTTAACAACCAGCAGAGCAGCATGTCTAGCAAGAGAATACTGGTTACTGACACAAAACCCACCTTGTGAGGTCCAGTAACCCGTGGAACATACTGTACTGAGTAGGTCTTGTTTTTGTCACTGGATGGCGTTATCTTTGCCTAGGAGAGAAAACACATCCATCATCAAGCTGTGCCTACACAAGCCAGCTGAAGTCTTTACTGATACTGCAATCTATTTCCAGAGTCAGCAATGTTAGACACTTGCTGCTGTGAGAGCAGGGATCCTTGCTATCCCCCTCTTCTCAGATGGAAAAAATCCCACTGGTTTTGTCTTTACAAGACAGGAAGCAAGCCACCTTCTCCCCACCCCAGCCCTTTCCTTTGCTGTTAATTGCTCTAGAGGCAGGCCAGAAATGAGGAGACAGTAAGTCCAATGTACAGCTGTATTTTTCTGGAATGCTGTAACATGATCAAGTGGAACACTTGGATGAGAAGTTTCTATAAACATTAAAACCAGCATTTTAACTCAAAATGATTCATGGCATCTAAATAGTTGCTTTAGCCATTCTTGTAGAATGAGTAAACGCAGACAGTGATTTAGTGATGTATGTTATCTAAAAGCAGGTCAGAGTGTACTTGGCCAGTCAAGCTAAAGCTCTGCAACTACTGGACATTGGAATTGTGTTGCTTAGTTGCAGGTAGTGAGTTTTTTCCAAGGCAATTATGAAGAAAAGCTTGAGGCTTCTTGCACTTTAGATAAACGGTATTTTGCACTTTCTATTTAGATTACTTATTTGTTAAGAACTCACTCACAAAAGATGAAGGTTACCGCAAAAACTACAGCATTTGGACCAATCTGATTTTTTCCATACAAGATACTTAACATACACACCTCCTCTCTGTTTCCTTCTGGATCTTCTATGAAGACCATCAAGTCTCCCTGCCCAGCACTGATGGTGTCCACTGTGAAGATGGCAGGCTGCTTCACCATGTTCCCATGAGGCTCAATCCCTGTGAGACAGATACAGAACAGCACATTAGCTGCTACCACAAAACCTGGAGGACAGTTTGGACGCTACCCAAAGGCTGTCCAACCCATCAGAATCAGTTTCCCCAGACTCCTGCACATCTACCCTCTACCCAGAGCATGATGCTTACAATAAGGCATTCTCTTAAAACTTAAAAATACAAGCATTTTAAAAAATTGGTTGAATCATCAGCATTCAACTCATCCTACAATCTTTGACCAAGTCAGGAACCCATCTGCTATCAGGATTCAGGTGAAAGCAAGTTTACCCTGACAGGTACCGAGGGCCACCCCCACTGCTGGCAAGTGCAGGGCTGATGCTGAAAGCAAGTGGAACATGTGCATTAGCTGTTCTTTAGAAGCTAAATGTTTAAGTGTGTTGCACCACAGGATGGGTGACTAGAGATGCAGAAGGGAAATTTTGGGAAGCCTTTAGGTGAAGGCATTACCCTAGAGCCAAGAGTAAAAGACTTACTTTAAGCAAGACAATTTTTACCTGTACTGCCCCATCTTACTTCATTTTCAAAACCCAGCAATACAGATACTGCTCAGATTTACTATTCTTTGAAATCTGCTCAGACTACCTGGCCAGAGTGTACACTGGATAAATGGCATGCAGGAACCCCTTAAAACCATTAAAATCTTGCTACTCAGTGTGGTTTCCATTTAACTTTTAATCAGTTTCCTTATTCCCCAGCACAGGGCCTGCTACAGCACGCATTTACCAGCAGGGTTTCATCACCTCCCTGTACATAGTCCCAGGTCATGACATCTGTCATGGTGGTGTCAGACTGAGTGGGTGGAAGAACTTCCCAAAACTGCTGATTCCAGACTAGCCCAAACATATACCCTTCCGTCCAAGGCAATTACTCCTTGGCTGATTCATAAAACCGTGGGCACTACAGCACCGTAGCACAATTAGTGGAAAGTGCAACGTCTGATAGATTATAAAGGAAGTGGTTGTGAACAACAGAATTCCTGAGCTTGTTTATCTTCAGAAAACAGTAACTTGAGAGTAATGCAAGGAAGATCATGTTTTTGCAAGGAAATCTGAGCATTCTGATAAGGTGTTAACAATTGACATATTCATTCTTTCAAACTAAACCCTAGATTATCATCTAGCTGAAACTGCTATGAATTTGCTCTGTGTCTCTCCAGTCCATCCCACAAGCATTAGGATATGATATTCAAGTTAAATATCATGCCTTCTGCAAGAACAAGGAGAAGGATTGATTATCCTCCTCTGAAGACAATTTCAGCCAGGACACCATTAGTTGCAATGCTTTCTTAGCCTACACTTCATCTTTTAGATTTTACTGTCTGATCGGTAGTCTGCTTTGGATGATTAAATGAGAACTCCTAGTGCACCACTGATGATCTGCACAACTCTGTGCATCCCTCCTGCAGGCTCATTTCACACCGCCTCTACACATGGCTGTCCTTGGCACAAACCCCCATGGTGCTCAGGGTGGTGTGCTACAGCTACGACTCTTACTGAGAAGTTATGAAGAGCTTAGACGAAAAAGAGTAATAAAAAGAGATGAGACTGACCCACTTCGCACTTGACATCTTTTTTTGGAAGCACAAAAACCTATTGTTTCTCACCTGCCCAAAGACCCTGCTCAGCTGAGGACTGAGCCCCTTGCTGCTGGAGTTACCTTCAAGTTCTGACATATTTTAGCAGCTAGAATTATCAGTTAGTATATTTAGGGACTTTGTTTTGGCAATTAACTTCAGGAAAACATCAATCTTTCAAGAAGAGCCACTCACTTTAAAGTAATTTCCATTACAATGGCTCCGGAGCAGAACACACATGAAAGCAGACAAAGTAATTCCAGTTTTTGAACGAATAAAAACATGACTAAAGCCAGACTTGACAGATTGAGTCAGATTGATCAGTCATTTATACATTTGGGACCTGAAAAATGTGTCTGTGTATTGTGGTTTGCTGTGGAAGGCACCAACAAAGGACCTAAACCCCAGGTTGGATAGGTGCTAAACCCACTCTGACTGTAGCAACTGCTCTTAAGTGCATAAATAAAGCTCACATCCCTTTGTTCCACTAGTTCAACTTTAATGGAAAATCAAGTTAAAAAAACCTCAAGCAAATAAGAAAACCAGGAAAAAAAAGGAAAGTTTTGTTTCTTTCCATTTCACTCTCGTACACCCAATTATGAAATGCACTCATTCCAAAAATCTTGAAGGACCAACAGCAGCCTAAATATTAAAAAAAAAAAAAAAATTAAGATGGAATGGAGAGCCAAGTGTAATGCTGAAGAGATGTCTTCCAACATACCAACCATATTAAAGGTAAAAATCTGTTACTTATTCAGTTGTGACTGTGCCCGAATCTAGAATAGAACCTCACCAATATGATATGAAATTATCAGTTTAAAGGGTCAGCTAAAAACAAGAATGCCTACATAGATTTGCAGTTGCATAAGCATCTATGGACAATCACCAAATACAGCCTTCAGTTCTTCAATTGAGTAAATAAGACTTTTCCAACAAAAGCTCAGCACTATTTAATGTCTCAAGGGCTACCAACCCATCTTTGTACACGTGCAAAATTCAACACTACCAATGAACTCAAGTAAGTAATTTAGAATTAGCCCATCTAACATACATCAAACCTGGGAAATGGAAAACTGTCTCTACAGAGAGCCTGCTCAGAGAGACAGTGAGGTGATCAGGTTTTTCCTCTTTTAAGGGGTGCTTTATCACAAGAAGCATTCACTGCTAGATCATCACCCATCAGCAGCAATGCAGCTGGCCTGAATTCCACAGCAAGGTTGTTTTAGCTCCATGGCATGCTGCTTCTTCCAGCCGTGGATGGGAGGCTGGCAGCTTGCAGAACAGGTTCAGACTGGGGAATTTACATGTTAGAACTAGGAGTGCCTTTTGGACTATATCCATGTATTTCTGAAACCAGGCACCACACCAAGAGTATACAAGTGAAACTTTGAAGTCAGTTAGTTACAGTAGGTCTGAAGTTCAACATAAGCAGAAAACCCCACCCATCTTTCTGAAGAGTTACCGCTCCATGCAGCTTCAGTTCACCAAGTCCTTACCTCTGCCATAAGCTCTTGCTTTCTTTGGATTCAGTTTGGGTTTTAAAGGAGCTCCTGGTTTCAGCTTGGCTTTGGGGAACTGGGACAGGTAAGTCATCACAGAGTGCTCATCCACATCAGGGTGGATAATTTCTTCAGGGGTAATAACCTGGAATACAGTGCAATTAAGCATATTGTAGCACTGCCTGGTTACCGTGTGTCAACAGAGAAACAGAACTATGACAGACTTAGATTTCAAAACTCCTACATGCAAATGGGATTTCTCACATTTATTTTCCCTTTGATATACACAACGTCATTTATCATCTCAGGCAAGAAAATCAAGAAGCTCATTATTGTCCCAGTGTGGTTTGGGGGCTTTTTGTGCCTTGATTACTAGAGGTTCTCAGGAGACTGCAACAAATCTAATGGTATCAAGGCAAGAGAACATTAGTTATGTTTCCCTTGAAAAGTGACAAGGGGATAATCGATACTGAAAAAGTTAGTAATTCATAATCCTGTATGCTGCAGCTCTGAACTGCAAGGTTTGCAAAGTAAAACTTGTGACCAGTCTCTTTTCCTGCTTCCACAACACAAGCTGCTTCAGAGACTTCTGGAATTCTGTCCAACTTTATCAGAATAAAAATTATCCAGTTTTTAAATACATTTCTCTCTGTTAGAACATTACAATCACAGGTGATTTCTTAAGCCAGTAAGTTTTCTTTTGTGGAATTCAATTAAGCAAAACAAACTCACTTCATGGACTAACAGATCAGGCACCACCACATAGGCCCTCTTCTCCTACCTTAGATGCTGCAGCAGCAGCTGTCTTCAGCAGAGACACCTACACAAAAATCTTACAACCAGAGCTCTGAAGCGTAACAGCGTGTTTCATTACAGTGCACCCTTTCTCAGGCAACTCTACTTGAGTTAACAGTAACTTTTCAAAGCATCCAAACAGCTACACCTACTTTCCTCAATTTAAATTCCAATTAGTCACAAGGCCAAAGCTGGCCACAGGCAACCCATGTGTTGGTGGCCTTACCTGGGGCACACCCAGCCAGTCATCTGCCTGCTGCATGGCTTCCCGAGCATTGTCCACAGGCTTCTTCGGGTCCCAACTCTCCCAGTCAGGGCACAAACCTGCAAGCACATTTCAGTTATTGTGTGTTACCTGCCAAGGCGCTTCCCTAGCTGAATAAACCACGTGTAAACTCCATATCCCCTTGCATTACAGTGCTTTGCAGAAAGACATTCAGAGCCTTGCAGAAGTAATCAAAAGAAGACAAGCACATGCTGCTCACTGAAACAACTCTTAGACAATAATCAGTGTAGAGTCATAGAATGGTTTAGGCTGGAAGGAATCAACGGTTGTCTAGACTGACCCCCAGCAATGAGCAGTGACATCTTTGGCAGAGCCCTGTGCAACCTGACCTCAAATGTTTCCAGGGATGGGCCATCTACCATCTCTCCGGCTAACTTGTGCAAGATACCATTCTAAATTTAATACAAATACATCTACCATCCTTTATTTTTCACTGGTTCTCTTGCAGCACATTAGGTAAAGAAAATTTCAACCACTTCCCACAGCAGCCCAGATTGCATCAGATGAGCACCAGCAATCCACTTGCAAGGCTGTATTATAAGATGAGGAAATGTTGCCTTTTTCACACTCCATCCAATTATTTGCCTTAAGCAGCTCAGTCTCAGCTTGCTAAACACTGAAGTTTCAGTTAGCGTGCAGCTTCTGGCTGCTCTGTGCTCCCTCTGCAATCCTATTTCAGAACACATGAAGTCTCCCACTGCACCCTGAAGTTGAAAGGTTGTTGGCACTTGCCGTGGGAACAATCCTTTCTTCCATTTAGGAGCCAGCACTTGTGCCTTTGTCCCTTGCACCCACTACAAAGCTTAGAGTGGCGCCTCCCATAATGCAATCACACATTCTGCTACAGGCCAGAATTTCTCTTGGCCAAGAAGTTTACAACTTGCTGCTTCCTGCAGCTGGTCTCTTTGGATTCTCTTGGTTTTCTTGAAAGCTTCATTCCAGTCTAAAGCTCAGCAGTGAAAATGTCCCCCCATAGGAAGAGCAGTCACAAGGATAACAAGGAAAACACTGGCCATCAGAACAAAGGACTTACCCGGAGCACAGCTGTCAACAAGAGCACCCAGTGCTTTGCCATCCTGCCAGTTCTGATTAAAGTTTGTGATTGGCAAGTAAGGAATTTTGTTCTGGATCCAGCCCAGCAGCCTCTGCTTAGGGGTCTGCTTCTTTGCATCATCATCACCTTCATCCTCCCACACTGGCATAGAAATGGAGTAGTGAAGGATAAGGGTCCATATCAGGCCAAGGATCAGCTTCAGGTTTCCATCAACTATGGCTTTACTATCTAGAAGACAAAAGACATACAACTGATTATTTGCAATTCTGAAGAAAAGAGACATGTTTTTAAAACACTGTGCCTGCACTCATGCACAGGTAATCAAAGACAAGAAAACTGACCCAGGCCACTGCAGGCATTTGTTCAGATAGCGACACCATTCCTCACAGGAAACCTTAGACAGGACGAAAAGAGAGGAGTCAAAGGACTCTGTGCTCTCTAGTTGTCACTTGTCCTTCAGCTTTATGATGTCAGCTTAGGAAAAGTGTCAGTTTAAGATCTGGGTATTTTGATTTGGCTAAGTACCACCTGGTACTTTGTAACGGCATTTGTATCTTATGAAAAAAGCCAAACAGCATGTGATGGAGGTCAAAAAACAGAATAGACATGATATACTCCAGAGCACAGAAAAAAGCATCATTTAGAAAATAGTATTTATATACAAAAACATGTCTCCCACACACATCAATAATTTGCCTTAAAAGTGATAGGGAAGAAAATGAAGTCCTGCTATGTAGTGAAGACAAGCAAGTACAGCGTTTAGAATTGGTCTGGATACATCAAGACCTCTCTATCATTAGCAAAGTGGGCAGTGGAGGTCCATGGCTGATCCTTCATACCATCACACAAGACATTATCCTTTTGCACTACAAATTCAGAAGTAAGAATTTAGGAAAGAATACAGAGTTACAAAAAGAGGTGGCTTTTCCATATCATGCTCCAGCTTAAGAAAGATTTGTCACCAGAGTGGCCAGGCTGCTGTTCTGCTTTGAGACACACCATGGAGATAAGTTTAAGGCTGCTGGGAATCAGATCAGATTATGGTAAGCAGTGTCTGTGTGGGCAGAATGCCCTTCTGCATCAGTTTGGCCTTGTGAAGTGACCACTACAGTTTTGAGAATTCATGTGCAAGTTACTTTAGCTTTAATGAGTCACAGACTGGATGCCCTCGATTATAATCAGCACTGTTACTTTTGCTTTATTGATTTTTCCCTTATTATCCTTTATAAAATCCTTAGAATTTTGAGGAGTGGGTTTCGTTTCTCTCATCTCCCTCCCTCTGGGCTTGTTGGTGTTACACTGGTTGCATTACGCTGCTAACAGCTCCAGTTTTATCAAGCTCACCCAAACCAGAGCTCTTCTGTAATGTTTCAGGATGCTTAGCCTCACAGTTCCTCTTATGCACAGCAGAATAACAAATTCAAATGCAGTTACAGCACTGCATTTTTCAGTTCTTTCCTCCATTTCAAGAGCAAATTGTTACAGAAATCCCTTTTCAGTCAACAGAAGTTCCAAGTGACCTGGAAGCTTCTGTCTACTCTACAGCTCCTGCAGCAGATGCTGGAGTAAAGACAGTTGCAGCTGTATAAACTCCCTTTCATACCACCAGAATTATTATACACGAACCTTACAGAGTACTAGCTAGCAAAGTAAAAGTGCTCTGTAACTGGATTGCATTCTCCAGTTCACATTCAGAGTGTTAAAGTCTTGGCAGTAAAGCTCTCCCAGGTGACCCTCCCTGTGCCCAACACTCACTGGGCATGACTTACCTGCTCCTCCTTCAGCTGTAAAGACCACAACAGTAACCCAACACCATCTTATCAATGCAAAAAGATCTACTAACTTTCAAAACAAGTCATTATACAGAATAGTGACTAAGAACATAATCACCCTTTAACCTAATGCTCAGGCAAAGTGGTTAATATTTACATGGTTTCACAATAGAGCAGTATGTCCTAAAGAGATAATAATGTAACTTCAGACCTTGAGTGGCATTTGTACTTTCTGGGTAGTTAGTGTTTGGTTTCTACTCAGATTTTATTCATATCGGATTTTTTAACACCAGTTTTGACTAACCTTACAGGATTAGATTCATGTCTGCCACTTGATTGCTCACTGCTGATTGCACATCCAGTCCAAGATACACAATAGATATGGGGTGATTAAGCCCTACGAGGTTTTAATTACAGGTTCCAAGGTAAAAGTCTACATCACATAAACAGTGGGTCTCCTAGCAACTAAACAAGCCCTAGTTACCCATTTCTGTCCTCTTTCCAGCTGAGCTGCAAACTGGTCAGTGCCTTCTCTCCCCACATGGCAGCAGCTCCCTCATCCCACTCCACGGCACAACTACCAGGTCACACTGTGGTGCAGGAGCACACCAATGGCCAGCCCAGCTCTGCTCCAGAAATGCCTCCAGGCCTCAGTTTCAGATTTATATCGACATCGGCATTTTTACTAGAGGGACAGCGCGATGATTTAGTATGCTACAAGGAAGTTCATTTCAGAAAGCTATCCAGCATTTCCAGGGAGGAATGCCAGCAGGACAGAACCACCTTGAGTACTATGCTACACACACATTACTCCAGATACAAAATGAGCAATTCTTTATTTATAGCACATTAAAAAATGCCTATATGTGGTTGCACTGTGGTTACTGCAGTAACCAGCTGTGTCTTCACAGCTTCCCCCAGTACCCCATTGCCCTCTCCAAAGGCACAGCTGGGGTGTGGTCCTTTACCTGGGGAAAAACAGCCTGTACAGGCTTCACAGAAGAGCAAGAATATCCCATCTCATCAGCCTCATCCAGAGAGGCTGGGCACAGGGCTGCTGCCCTGATGACAGGAAAAGGTCAAGACAGGAACAGGACAGCTCTTCCTCTCTGGGGCTGGTGCCACTGCCACGACTGCACTTTGTTAGCAAGTTAGCAAGCTCTCACAGCCTCCCAGCTTCCTGCCACGCATAGGGATCTCATGATGTAATTTTTTCCAAGCTAAGGAGGAGGGCTTGTCTGCTTTCATTTGGGGTGGGAAGTAGGGACAGAGAAGAACTCCTGGGCAGGACAGATCTTATCAGCACCCAGCAGAGCCGCCCGCATGCCCTTCTCACAGGCACCCCACTCCCAGCACTGGCTCACAATCTCTACCACTATATAAAATCTCCACGTTCAAGAGAAGACCAAAGTCCAGCTCATAGCAGGCTTAGCTTCCATGCACTGCTATAAAGCTCAGCTCCACCTGAGCACTCAGCCTCACCAGAAGAGCCTCTGCTTTAGCACTGCCTTTTCCATTAATTGACTAAAAATATTCAGTGTATCTTGGGCTTTAAGATGAAAGTGGCAACCAAGAAGACATGCATCGATTCAGGTCCAGTACAGGGAGCACAGAGCTAGCCCTGAGAACACTCTTAGTAGAACCAAATTTGCAAGCATCCCTCATCAGCTCTGAGTGCACACAGTCAGTGTAATACTGCCAAGGTGTTGGGATAGTGGAAAAATAATACATTCCAATGACACTTGGGCACCAACAATCATTACTGCAGGCCCTAGGCTTGTACCCTAGCTCAGCTGGCTTTCCACTGAATTCCCTCCTTTCCCTGGTCTGCTTCTGGCCATCTCAGGCTGGAAAACAGATTATACAAACAGCAGATTTCCACTACTGCTTTCCTATAATAAAAACTACTTTTCAGCATACTTATTACTCACACAATCAATGCTTTACAGAGCCTTTAAAGTCATGTTTCTCAATTGCTCCACCGGAGCTTATAGCAAATCTACAATATCGAGTTGCACACTTGCAGTTAGCACTTCTGAAGCAAGCAACCCAGCCCCTTGACAATTCATCTCCACCACCCTCAGCTGCATTTGGCTTTCAGCTTCAATGAGTTAGGTGGACAGGAAAAATTGCCTGCTTTCAGCTGAGAGCATGTTTACTCCACAGCAGCATCCACATTTCCGCAGATTAAAAGAACCCTCCTCCTGCAAGAGACAGCCACTGGTCCCTGCCTTCCTGGGGCTTGAAGGAAGCAAGCCCTTGGATCTAATTTGCCAAGATCATTTAGCAGGGCTGAACCAGCTCTTTACAGCATGCTTGTAGATAGCTTTAATGTAACCTTTCTTGCCGAAAGGATGGTCATCTGCATAATTTGTTTTATTCATGTTTATTCAAGTGCTTATGTTAACATCTGCAAGATGCCCATACAGGTGTGTCAGAGAGCAATGTTCCCTGGTTCCCAGCAGAAGATGTGTGCTTTGGAGATCAAAGTCCCTGCACAGCTGACTCATACCTGCTGACAGCCACTGGAGTTCTACTTTCAAAGGGCACAATTTTAAGGAAAGCCCAGGCATGAAACAGCAATCCATGACACAGGTCCTCCCTCTTCCTTCATACTAGTATTTGGGAGGACTTTAGCTCAACTGGAAACAGGCAATTTCAGAGATGCCATCTACATCTAGAAGGGTCAATAGATAATGGGTTTGGAAAGAGGGTTTTGTGGTGGTTTTGGTGGGTTTGAGGTTTTTTTATTAGAACTAAGAGTTTTGTGGTTGTGATATGCAAGTTCTCCTGCCTCTCTTGCTGTGGACTCCAAAACTTTGAATGCTGTAATGTGACCACTTTCAGACAGTCTGCAAGTTTTTATGGCTAGACATACTGTTCTGAACCAGCAAGAAGCAAAAACCACAGAAACATTCAAGTTCAGATTTAACACAAACCTTTCTTCCCACCTACACTGTTCAATGTGCATTTTAACTTCAACCTACCATCTCCAACTAGCTTTCCTCCTCTAGAAGCACCCGATGGCAATCCAACACCAACAGAAGAGCAGCAGCCATCAGCAAGATGAAGACCCCATTCAGCTGCAGGCAGGCAGGAGCTGCCTGCAGGGAAGGGCTGCTGTCAGCCCACTGCTCAGATCCTGCTGTCAGGGTTCATCTCGACATGATGTACATGCTGACTGCTGGGGAAAACCTGCCAGCCAGACTTAAGCTGTTCTGCAGAATCAACAACAGCATTCAATAAGCAAGCATGCACTTTTTTTTTTTAAGCACCTATATATAGCCTACAACATTAAGTTTTATGTAGAAGTATCCTGCTTCCTACTCAGCTATTAAGTGGCTGCTTAGTATGGTGAAGAGGAAAACAGGCTCTACCAGAGCTCATTTGCTTCCCCCATCACACCTCTGAGTCTAGGTTTTAATTCTTCCACTTTTATTATCCTATTAACTAAGTGGCAACCAGCCCAAAAAATGAATTATGGCAATTCCACAGGCCAGCAGTACATACCACCAGTCTCAGTCCTGAAAAGGAACCAATTTTCAACTGCTCAAACTGACAATTGTTGCCCTATACTAAAATACTAATACAGTATGTTATACTTGTACTCCTAAAATCACACTCCTCAAAGCAAAAAGAAAGATGTTAAAGTGCCAGGGCTTTAGCTGGCATGACTGGTCTGAGCCAGCAATGTGACCATTTTGAGACAAATGTGTAGTTTGGGCCACAAAAAACTTCCCAACTCAAGCTACCAAGTAGAAAACTGCCAATGGTCCTGTGTATTTGTGCTTATAGCTGCCTCAGCAGGCAGTGCCAGAACTGAAACCTGGCATGGGTTTGAAGCTTGCACATTTATCTACTCCAGTAGAAATCCTTAAATTCTACTTGGAACACATGGCTTGAACAATATGACCTTTATTAGGTCTATAATTCTACAATTAAGGAAAAAAAAAAGCCAAACAAAAAAGTATCATAAACAAGTTTGTGACTAGTATCTTCTGCTCAAGTGCAAGTCTGCTCTGCATTCAGATTAAGCATAAGTCCTACCCAAATTGTGGCAATGTTGCTTAAACTCTGCCCTACAGCAGAACTGCAAGTCATTCTCTGCTGGACAATTAGTGGAAACAAGCTACCAAAGCAGACAGCTTCCTTATTAAATCAAGCTAGTCATACAGACTGTAGAAATACTGAAAAACAAATGAAGGACTGAAAAAGCAGCTTTTGAGTAGTGAATTTTATTTTTTTAAAATAGTTGCATGGCTGAGGCTACAGTCAACACATCTTGTTCACTATCTCACAGAGCCACCTCAGAAGCTTTGCTGCTGCTTTTCACACTGAGAAGTTAAACCACAACTAGCACTGATCTTTACATCCACCTTCTCTAAAAAGTGGTCTTCCTCTTAATTTTTTGTCTTCCATATTTAAACTTTTGCTCTATACATTGTATGTAGAGAAAAGCCAAATCTGTGGTTCTCAATACAAAACAAAGGAGAAGTCTCACCAACAGCCCTTACTCCTTATTTCCAGGCATGGAAGGAATTTTGTACAGCACAGAAGTGCATCTCAATCATGGATCAGTTATGAAGAGTCTGTAGGAATTTTAGACCTTAGTGTCTTTAAGTGTCCGAATATTTCCCCTCGCCTATTGTTGAATAGCTACAGCAGCTATGGGACAGAAAAATTAAGCAATTATTAGGGTTTAATCTTCCGGAACAGAGACAACCCCACTCTAAGCAGAGCCACATGCCAAACAGAAGCATGCAGATGAGATGGAGCTGAGCAAACTGCCCAAGGAAATTCTTTGCTGAAGCATACAGTGTGTGTTCACAGGCTTACCGTGCCTGCTAAAGACATTAGCGACATCCTCTGTAGGGATAATATGTCTTTAAATCAATTACAGGAGTTCCTCTGTGCTTTGAGAGCATACTGCAACCATTTCCTCCGGTGTCCCTGAAGCCCAGGTCCACATCCCAGCTCCTCAGGGTCAGCACATGGCTTGAGTCCCGCGGCATGCAGCCGCTCACCCCATGAAGCACAGGCAGTGCCTATCAGACTGAGCTGGTTCAACTCGGGCTGTGTGGATATCCAGCTGTGACCTGCCAGCCTCCAACTGCCACGTGCTCCAGTCCCACTGCATCTCTGCTTCTCAGCAGCATTTGCAGGCAGTGCTGTGACCTCCAGGACAGCTGATCCTCTGCATCCAGCTTACCTTAGTCTCCCTGGGCTTTCAGCTCACTGGCTCCCAGCTGAGCTCCCACACCCTGCCAAGGTACAGCCACTCCCCAGCTTCATGGATGAGCCTCAGGGATTTTGTAACCTGAGGAAGCATATCTTCAGGAAGTCTGATACACCATGTACACTCAGATCCACTAAGCTTTTTACAAGTTAGGTTTTCCAGAGGAGGAATGACTTTTCACTGAGGGTTATAAGAAGTAACTGAGTTATTATCTGGGTATGGACAGGAGGACAGAAAATAATATGGGGTTTTATTTTTTTTTTGCAAGGGACAGAAACCATTTTCTTCTAGGTTTACCAGGGTGATTGGTTACTAAAAAAAAAAAGTAGTAAGATTCCTTTGTGAGCCAAATCTTCAGATTTGAGATATTAAACATTACACTTCAGAGGGTTTGAAACTATTACAATACTGCTTACTTCAACTGGATTTGAAAGCAATTATAGCAGAGAACTTCACACTACTGTTGCATCCATCACCCTGTACAGCTTATTGATGCGTGTTGGGCCTCTAAAAAGGATGATGGCAACTGAAAAAATAAGTTCAAATCCAGTCTTTTTAGTGCAGGTTTGGCAAGAAAAAATATTACACAGACTTTTAATACAGTAAAGAAAAAAAATAATTAAACCAATGGAGCAAAATACAGATTAAAATAACAGTGCCCAACTCCTTAATAGGTACCCAGAGACCACTCAGGTCTCACATCCAGAAGAGAGAAGCATAACACAAAGCAAGTTGAAGCCAGCAGTTTAAAGCAACAGCAACCAACCCAGCTTCTCCAAGAGAAACTGCAATCACCCAAGAGAGCTTGAAGGAAAAGTCAACAATTTCAAAATTAGGAATTAAGGTAGTTGAGGAAAAAAGTCAAACTGAGGGTGGCTTACGATCAAATTCCTTAATTCTTTCAGTCTGAACACACCTAGGTTTCTGCTGCCTTAAATACCACATCCCAAGTTAGGATATGAGAAGATAAACACATTACTCATGTCCAGGAGCAGTTGCAGACAGGTGTTAGTGCACATCCAAGCCTTGCTGTGAATACTGCCTGGGAGCACCAGGAGGGCTCCGCACTGCTGGCACACTGCTGGGACGGGATTAGCAGTGAGCAAGGATGCAGTACAGCACAATTAGAGCTGCCATTCACAGAGGCTGTCTCAGAGCCGGCTGCTCCCTGCCAAGCAGGTCCCCACTCAGCTGCAGGACTGCAGTACAGATACCCCGCTGAACAGCATACAGGAATGCTGCTCCCAGTAGCTGAGATCCTTCTGGGGCGGGGGAAGAAAGGAAGCCGTCTGAATGTTCAGCCTTTGTAGAGCAGCAAGTTGCCATGAGTGCTGCTTTGTCTGCAGCCAGCGAGCCCCTCGCCAGCCTGGCGGGGCAGCGAGCCAGCGCCACACTGACCCCAAAACCCTGACTCGCCCAACAGCTGGCATGGCCGAGCACCCAGCAGCCGGGGGACAGCAGGCATCACGAGGGGGTTCCCCCGAGCCTTGAACTCCCCTGCCCCACCTGCAGCTCTCACCCCACACACGGCCAGCAGCACAGCGGCCTCTGGGCCTGCCACAGCACGCCGCCGCCCATGGCATCAGTGCCAAAACCAGCCCACAATGGGCCCTGTGAGCACGGCCCCTGCACCAGCAAAGCACATTCCCGGCTGCTGAGCTCATCCCAACGCCCCTCAGTGCTGCCACCGGCCCCAGGAGCGGCCCGGACCCGCGGCTCCCACATGCCCGTGCTAGGGACAGACAGGGCAGGCATCCTGCACCACCACCGAAGCAGCAAGTGATATTCAACCCCTTGGATGGCAAAGATCCACCTTTCCAGGGAAGCTGAGTGACAGAGACTCAGCCTTCATGCTTCGCAATGCAAAGGGAGCCCAAGCTTTGGTGGCACAATCCTGCTCCCCATAGGCACCCCATCCTCCAGGACAGCATAGCTGGCAGCACACAAAGTCTGACCAACCTCACAGACAGCAGGTAGATAGGGAAAGGCCCGGGACCACCTGGCAGCAAGGGATGGGGCTGTAGAGAAGGGCTTCAGGAGAGCACCCATACACTCATCCACAGCAGCCCCAGGTTCAGAGGCGGGTGGAGGGAAGCTCCAGGAACCCAGGGGGATAGCACAACACAAGGCACCCAAGTGCTAATTAATCATCCAGGAATAACTTGAGAAGGAAAGTCCCTGCAGTGGGGAGTGAACTGGCCAGAACTGGATTACTGTTAAATGATGGAGGGAGGGGGAAGAAGGCATCCTCCTGCCTTTATCACACTCTGCCGAGAAACACTTGGCTCAACTTTTGAAACCAACTGACATGACACAAACTATGCCTCCCCCCTCCAGTCATGAGATAGGAGAGAAAAGGGAATGATCCTACACCAGGTCTGCGCTCCCCACGACATTTACTGCCATGGCACAGAAAGGCTTCACCTTCCCATCAGAGCACACAGCTACACCCGAGCCAGCAGCACTGCTAGCCAATTAACAGGAAAGGAGTTTGTTTAAACAAGACATTAAAATTTCAATCAAAGGTTTAACTGTTCACCCCTTACAAGAAACACTTCCCTAGTCTGACCAACTCAAGGTTGTTTCACTCACGTGTGTAAACAAAAAGCACGTCCTCACAACACAAATTGTGCATACACAACTAGAAAACCAAGCCTCCTTCAGAAAGGCTGAACTGACAAAAAAGTAGGGCCTGAATACTGCAAGTGACACAACAAAGCTACAAATTGTCTCTGAATGTAATCCTTAATCTCACAGGTTACTTCAAGTCTCATCAAGGTCAAAACCTGTCTAGTTCTTGCAAAGACCTCCCAAGGGCTGGCAGAGACATTAGGTGACAAGCTGTTAGCAATGTGCTGTATCTCACATTACCGAATGAATGTTACCAATCTTCAGCACGAGGGGGGGGAGAAAAGGTCCACCCAGGCATTGGAGATGGAAAAATTGCGAGACAGGGCTACAAAACAAAAAAGATGCCTCAGCAAGACCAAGAAGCAACAAATAATGCAGAGGTTTCCAGCCACCAAAGTGACCTCTGTGCTACCAACAACGTGTTTATTCACACTGGGGGTAGGTCAAGATAGTTATATGAAACAGCATGTAAAATCTTGCTGAGATAAATGAGCCTATTCAGATAGGGCTGTCTAACATCTTCTGTGCAGCAGACACCAGGCACAAAAGCTGCAAGGGATAGACTTTGTGAAGCCAAAACCAACACATTTGAAATTATCAGAAGTGATTACTGTTTGGGGAAATCCTTGGCCACAACATCCACCAAGATTCAATTTTTCCATTTGAAACCAGGATTGCTACACTGACTGTGATTCACTGTGCATAGGGCTGTTCAAAGGAAATCCCCATTCATATAGCTCTGCACAGCTCAACCTATCTCCTCTCCACACTGAAGCATCAAAGTGCTGAGGATTGGAGCACATTTTGTGGTCTGGGGTTAGTAACACATCAGAAAGTAACCTACCAGTTACTTTAGCTTTGCAAAAGATTTGTGGTTTGTCTCAGTTTTGATCATCTCTGATTCTGAGCACGAAACAGCACTGCTCTATGCAGGCTTGTTTTGAAGTATATAATAAGCCCAGCTACCATGCTACAGATACTCTGCAGCCCTCTGCAGCTTAATGACAGAGTTATCCCAGCTATCTCTGTCCCACTACTTCCCTGAGAAGCAACAGGAAAGTTAATTAACTCTAACATTCTCCGCTCAGTTTGGCTGGACTAGAGTGAATTTCTTCACAGTAGCTGGAATGGGGCTAGGTTTTGGATTTGTGCTGAAAACCATGCTGATAACACAAGGATGTTTTTGTTACTGCTGAGCAGTGCTTCCACAGAATCAAGGCATTTTCTGTCTCTCACCCCACCAGTAAGTTGGCTGGGGATGCACAAGAAATTGGGATGGGACAGCAGATCCCCAGTGACTCAAGGGATACCCCATACAGACATGCTTAGCACAAAACCAGAAGGAAGCAGAGGGGGGCACATTTGGGGTGATGTCACCTGCCTTCCCTAGTAACCATTACACACGACAGATAGCTGAACACCTTCCTGCCCACACAAAGTGGTGAATGAATGCCTTGCTTTGCTATTAAACCGTCTTCATCTCAACACACTAGTTTTCCCACTTGTACTCTTCCAATTCTCTCCCCATCCCACAGCAGGGAAGTGAGTGAGCAGCTGCATAGGGTGGAGTTGCTGGCTGAGTTTAAACTATGACATGTGCAATTGTACCTTCAGTGCAGATTGGAATAGGCACTTTGGACTTACCCTCCAAATCTGAATTTCATCAGTTTATTTTGACATTCAGGCATAGTACTCACTCAACACAAACAGCACCAGAAGTAGCCCAACACCAGAACTGTCTCACCAAGCCACTGCCCTTCGGTACTGCTGTGATGATGCAAAACACCCAAAATGAGCTCTCATCCTGTCTTCAAGCTCCAGCCATCACCATAGGACACCATGTGAGCATGGAGCAGGAGGGGGTGACACAGCCAGGCTGCTTTCGGCAGCCATACACTAGGCAAGGATGTGCAGGACACAGTCACTGCAAACATGTGGCCTGGAAAGCACTGCTGCTTTTCCATGACCATTATGAAGATGTCTTCAAGCTTCTTTGTGTGAGCCAGCTAGATCTAATTCCCTATGAGCTTTCACATACAGATACCTATGTGCCCCCTCCACTAGAAGCCATGACTAGCCCTCTTCAAGAAAGGAATGGGGTTGCTTTCTTCCTGGAATGCCAATTTTTAAATAAAAAAAATATTGTGCACTGCATCTTGAAATAAAAATGCTCTCTCCCTCTTTCTGGGGAAACAATGAAACTTGAATGCATTTTTGTATGCTTGTGCAACACAGCCATAAACATACTTCCATCTGCACATCACACAAGGCTCTCCCCTGCACCATGTGGATTTGAGCCCTGTGTGTTTAACACCCCACACACAACAGCGCTATGTTTATATGGTTTCAGCTACAAGCCGCTAACATCAGGAATAGATGCTTGGCTTGAGGCCCAGGTAATTCATCCAACTGTGGCAACCACTATCAGACAGACCTCTTTTGAGAGGAGCTTTCATGGCTGGGAACATGGAGCTGCATCTGCAGAGGCCCAGTCTGAACGGGTGGTCTAGAAGACCATCTGGGATTAATGGCACAGCTTGAGCACACACTAGCCCCAGCTGTGCAACACCCGCTCGTGCAAACCATATACCGCCACCTCCCACTCAAACTCATTCCTGCACAGCAAAGCTTTGCCTCAATTGTGTGGATTTTGCATGCCCTGAATAGTCCAAGTCTCCATCTCACTCCAGCTGCCATGGGCTCACCAGTCCCAGGCCCCAGAGCTACCCTCCTGCACCATAGGTTCTGTGCCATGCCAGGGTACTGCTCAGGGGCCATCTTCTCACTCTCCTAGCAAAAAGCAGAGGCAGATCTGCTCATTTGACACCATCAGCCTAGTCCAACTTTGTTAGCAGCCAGAGCCTGTTAGAGCTGAGCAGTTCCTGACCAAGTTTCCAAATTAGCCAGTCCTCAGAGGGATACTACCTTTCCTCTCCAGACGCTGGACCTCAAATCCTCCAACTAAAGGCTTCATCGAAGTCTTTCCAAATTTCACAAGCTTGCAGATCTATCCCTAGTCTTCAGGGACAGCACTCAATCACACATACTGACCAAGAAGGGTGCAGGCAATTACCCAAAGTCTCACCAGCTGCAAGATCCCATTTTTAATCTGCAGCCTCACATTGTTCATATTTGCAAGGCTATTGTATTTCACATTTTTAAAACACTAAACATGTAGAGCACTGGCTCTAGGGACAATCTTTCTAGAGCTGGAATAGTTGCAGCAACTTCACAAGCTGCTCTATCTGATCTCCCATAGCTCTTCCAGGTTCCTACCATGTTTGATGCAGCATTAGACAACAATTTTCTAGTAATTCCTCCATTTCACCAAAAAGTGCTTACTGGCATACCATTACCTCCATCCAGATACAAAAAGAGCCCCACAGGTTTTTATCTTACTCCCAGAGGAAGTTTGGGCTGTTTCTTTTAGCTTCTACATTTGAGCTCAAACACTCTCGCTAACCAGGTACTGCTCCAGAAGTCTGAGTTACTTTTCTTACAGGTAGATCAAGAAATATTCTTCAGCTTGTTAAAGCCTATGTTTAAGTAATAAAGCTGGTTAATTTAAATATTTGAACTTCCTTTGCCTTAGGCAGTACTTTCAACCAATAACTGCAGCACTATGTGTGAAGCAGCTCACTTTTTCTCTTTGCAGTTAAAACCTTTCAAAAGGACATAGTTTTCTTCAGTTATTTATCTATATCTGAAGAAATATTTCTTTACTCAAACACCAAACTCAGAGCTAGGCTACAAAAACCACAGCAAAATTTAAAGTGTTGAACTAGGGCCTTATGCCACTAACTTCAGGGGGCTTCCCTGTTTGAGTCAAGACTCATTCAGCAGAACTTTCCATTCAGGAAATCCCAGACATTTCCACTGTTTACAGGGCCTGAACTAGCAGTTCCTCACTCAAGTCTGCTGCTCATGGTGCTTTCACAGCAAAGTAAACCTTCTCCCCAAGATGACCCTCGCAGAGTAGCTCCAAATTGCCCCCCTTCAGAAAGCAGTAGACTGGGATATACTCCAGTGAGAATCCCAATGGTAGTGCAGTTAGTTCTCTGGGACAAGGTCTTTGCAATACTCCTGTCCAGGGGTAGAACATGCATCTATAACTGCAGATGTCTGCAAGTCATCAGCACGCTCAGCAACACTCACTGAGCAGCCAGAGATCATCCCACGTGACAGAACCAATGGTAGTGCTGAGCCACCCCACTGTGGTACAGTGGCTGTGAGCTGAATGCAGTCAGTGTTTCTTCACTCATGTTTTTGGAGAGAACCTGGACCACTAGAAGACTATCTCAGGCTCTTCTACATTTTTTTTGGATGCAAAAAACATAACTGCCCCCCTAGGAGCCACATCCGCTTCTGCATGGCTCTGCGGAGCCCCAGGGCACACTGCAGCTTGGGGACCTGCAGGGGTACTCCTGGGTCACCAGAATTTGTGGCCTCCCACCAAGTAGACAAGTCACTTGGTCACTGGCACCTTGATTGAGCTGGCAACCCCTGCTCCCGCTCAGCACTTGGCTTAGGCCAGAGAAGTACTATTAGTACAGGAGCTGGTTTATCAACCTCTGCAAGCTGGGGTCTTCTCCAAAGCAGCTGTATTGGGCTGTGGCAAGCTACCCTCTCCCTTTGGCCACCCATGTGTGATGTCGCTGTTCAGTTGTCCAGCACATATGCAGCACCCTCTGTTAAGAGCATCAAATTCACATAAGTCAGCACTAAATAGCACAGGAACACAATCACAAAGTACTGAGAATGTTAAGGGGGCAGCACTATACAAGGTCCTGCAGTCCTGGTTTAAAACCCTCCATGTCTTTGTCCTGACTTCTGAGAGTAGCAGTGTCCAGCACTGGTGAGCTCAGGCTGTGGCACCATAAGTCATTGGCCTTTCAAGTGTCCCCACAAATTTTCCTGGCAGTCAACAGCCTAGATTTTCTGCTTCTTTGTAGCTGCATTTTTACTACATGCCTAAAAAAGTTACCAAAATAAATAATCCCCAGAGACAACTAAAGCTGTTTCTATTTGACTTTTAATTAGATCATTGATCTTATTCTAGCAGCTAAATGAGCTATAGGATATTTGCATGCAACCACACTGATAATCAACAGCCGGAACAAAACTGAAACAACATGATTAACATCCCAAGTCTTCCCACAGACAGTATTTTAAGTCTGCTCAGACCTCAACTTGTCCCCCACAAGGGAATTTGATAAGCCATGTCTGAGCAAGTGACAACTTGCTCAGAGTCACTGCTATTAGAGTGACATCAGCAAACAGCAGCCCTTCAGGAACATCCAGATGCTGGAGGAGGCTCAAAGATGCCTAGATTTCAGATTATTTGGGACACTAACAAGCAGAATTACTTAATTACTTCTAGTTTTGCAGAGAAGCCCTACAGAAATTCACTGTCTAGATGTGATGATGAGGCAACACATGATACCTTGCACCATCAAGATGACAGTTAGACACCAATTTTGTTTAGCAAGCCAGCATTTCCTGTTCTGTAGCAAGGATCAAAAGCAGAGAGATAAATCCAAGATTTGTGTCACACACCATGACAGACATAACGTGTATTTATTATACTGTCAGTTACCATCATGGAAGATGCATCAAAGACAAATGCAGGACCCTGCACATTATACCCCAGGACAGGCTCTTTGCTCCTGTAGTCTGAGGCCAGGGAAACCTGCTCCTACCACTCACCTTGCAACAAAGGGAGGATCTGCACAAAGGTAAAGCTCACCTCCAAGATGTACCCATCAGTGTTTTAGCACTCAGACAAAGTAGTTACAAGGCCTGGCTTGCCAGTATTTGCCTATGGAAAGTCCACTAAAACTGCTGCACCTACACTACTGCAAGGTTGTTGTGAGAAAAGGGAATGCAAAACATTTAATTACACCAATTAAAGGAAACACAGATAGAGCAAGTTAAGATCTAGCCGAGGGGAATAGTGTTTCCTCTTCTGTGTTTGAATAACCTTCAAATGCACATATCACAGCTGTTTGCTCAGCACAGCTCTGTAAGCTGTGCCTTCTGCTGCAGGGCCTCAGAGCAGACATGTACACAACATCGCTCACCAGTTGCTCAGTTTGGGCCCACCAACTACGACATAGCATTTTAAAATAGGCTCGGAAATACAGAATACATTGTCTCCTTATAAGAAAGGCCAAAGTCTAATCAAAACCAGTCACAAGCACGCAGGGTAGCCCAAAATTGCTGTGGGCTGTGAGCTGCAGAGAACAGCCACTAGCTTCCTACTCCAGGTCAGGCTGGGGCAGCTCCAGCTCACATGCACCAACGCCAGACATGCTCACAGCACCAATGCAAAAGATAGGAGCTGGAGTTTTAGAATAGCATTTAATAGCTCAGAGCTCATCACACAGGTTTCAGCACAAAAAGTGGGTGGAAGCACACCAGCTGTGG
The DNA here is from genome assembly GCA_009812075.1 of Sialia sialis. Classification (NCBI taxonomy): domain Eukaryota; kingdom Metazoa; phylum Chordata; class Aves; order Passeriformes; family Turdidae; genus Sialia; species Sialia sialis. The sequence continues at coordinate 8,516,364 of VRYO01000638.1, read as the reverse complement.
GCTAGCAGTTGCCTCCAGTGCTTTCAGCTGCTGATCTGCAGCAGAGCAGCCATGCAGAGGACTATGGTCAGTGTTGCAAATGCCTGCACCCCACCCAGGCAAGCAGAAGACAGCAAGAGCCACTCCAGCAGCATGGAGAGCAGAGGGTGGCTGACAGCATCTGCTCAGCACAGCATCCACACCATGCCAGAACTGACTGCAGCAATGTGACAGTGGGATGTGCTGTGACAGCCACTGCCCGATGTGCCCCTCTCAGCAGGCAGGCTGAGTGTCAGCGTGGCAGTCAGTGCCCACCTCACACTCAGAGGACCCATCCTTTGGGAACTGCACTGCCACGCAGCCTGGCCAGCTCATGCCAGAGTAATTCAATGCTCTGACAAATAAATGCGTCATGATTTACAGCATGGCCTGAAGCAAGGGAGAAGGAGCCACAGCCCATGATGTCATTGCAGCCTAAAGTAATTTTTGTGCTGTTACTGGGTAACGTTGGCATGAGAGTTCATGCAACCTGCTGCTGCTGTTAGATGAGAACAACTTGTCCCTTTGCAAGGCCACAGCATGGACAGTCAAAGCCCTGCCACTACCAACTCACCAGTGTGATCAGTAAAACCTGCTATATTTCAGTGACCCAAATTAACTCTAAATATCTGCTGAATCTATGCTTTAAAGTAAGAGACTGTCTTCTGTATTTACTGGTTCCTTCCCATTAGTTTAGCTGTCTAGTTCTCCAAGTTGTAAGGAACAGCAAAGGGCCATCACCTTACTCAGAGGAAGCATCCCAACAGTAACCAGACAGTGCAGCTGCTTGTGTGGCCATTCTTCTTAAACACTTTAGAGGGACATGTCTGTTTTCTTTCAAAAGCAGTATCAGCAGGAGGTTCACACAACTTCAACCCATCACACCAGGGGAGGCAGGATTCAGCTACTCCACCCTCTGCCCACTCCCAGGCAGCCCAGGGCAGTGTCTGTTGCCTTACTCACCACAAGGGAGGATGTGCCAGGCAACCCTCACTTCCCCAGGAACTTGGGCAAAGCTTCGTTTGGCTGCTGTTTGAAGTGGGCTAGCTTGCTTTCACTAACAAAAAAAAAATCCAGTTTATTCTTGCAGTGTTTGTATCCCAGTTGCCATGTACAAGCACAATAGGAACTAAACAATGCATACATCTCACCATGGATGTTAGACTTCAACTGCTAACAGCAGCATAGTACTTACACTAGGATTTGCAACCCATTAGGTGAACCCAAAGCCCACCACAGCAGATCCAATCCCCACTGTGATATAACATTATGTAGGCATCTTCAAAATTCAAGGTTAGTTTCAAGAGGGACGGAGAGTCAAGGGAGGTTGACAGACAGGTTAGAGAGACCACATCAGAGCCCGGAGAACCATCTGGTTAAGATACAGCATACACTTACTGCAAGGCTTTTGAAAACAGAACTGGGATTTATCTCCTAATGATGACCTTGAAGAAAGTCTTCCCTCTTAGATTACAGAGCACTAGTTCTTCCTTGGGAGGAACACAAACAGGCAAGAGAGCAACTACACAAACTTTTGCCTTGTGGGGAAAGAAAATCTGCACCAAGTCCCCAGAAGCAGAACCTAGGGGGGAAAACTCACTAGTTTCATTGCACAAATCCAAATAAACAGGCAGAGCTTGCTTAGCCCATTGCACAGAACCTCAGATCTCAGTTGACTCAACTCTGAACCCGAGGTCAAGTTCCTAGTACGAGCAAGGGTAGCTGTACTCACTCCACCCGGTGGGGGGTTTGCAATAGGGTGGGGTGAGTATCCACTTTTACCACACATACAGACAGACAAGGACAGAAATCGACGAAAGATACAGAAGCAGTTAGCACAAGATTCATAGAGACAGTATTTTCATGAAACTGCTACTCTTATTCCTCCAAACACCATCCAAAGACACATCCTGTTCTACCACCACCTTTGACCATTAGCAGGAATTCAGCCTGCAAGGGAAGGCTGTAGTACACTGCTCAGATCTCCTCAAGAAGGGTAGGTGGTGCCCTCCCCAGCCTTTTCTATGTATATTTTGGGCTCCATTCTTCCCACAGCAGTTAACATTCAGCTACACAGCATTTCCTTCCTCTGGCAGAGAACACACTTGGATTGCACTTTTCTTGCCACATCCAAGTTGATTGCAGCTACCCATCCACACCTACTTCCACCCACCATCACTACCATAGTCCTCCTCCCCATGGGTGGGTACTCCAGAACAGGATCCACACTACTATCAGAGGACACTAAAAAAAAAGCAAGAACACCCCACAGGCACCCACAGTTTGTCTGCTGAAAGCCTGGCTACCTCCCCAACAGCCAGAGTCACACTCAATACTTTGCAAGCAAGAGCCACTGTGACAGGCTCTTCAGGCACACTGGAATCACACCAGACAGAGCCAAACACCAGTTCACTGAGCTCAGCGTCTTTTTTACTGTAATGACTTGTGAGTCAGTTGACATATTCATGAGCTCACTATCATGCCAGGCAATAAAGGAAAACCACCTGATGCTGGTGGCAGGGACCTGGTAAGCATCACAAGTACAGCAGAGGTTTGTTCACTCCAGCATGACCAGCAATACACTTTCACTCTGGTGTGCTTGCTAAACACAGATTAGTGGTCTAAACTTAGCAGGCCCTTGTTCAGGACCCAAACTAGCTGCTCATCAAAGTCTTTTTCTGAGAGAAAACAGAATTCCTCTGCAGCCTGGGGGATTCAGAGACCATTGTTTTACTTCCCATTGCTTGGAGCAGACACAGAACAATGCTGGCAACATAGCAGCATGACCACACACAAGGCTAACCACATTCTTCGGTTACAGTTGTAGGCTAGAAAAGAGTTATCCTAACACATTTAGATTTAAACATCTCCATGTAAGTCAATACAGGACGTGGCATTAGAATATGGAGCAGTTAAGATTTCAGTCCATCTTGAATAGCTGGCATAGCCTTCAGGGCCTTAAATGAAAAAGCTGCTTAGCACATTAGTCTAACTGGCCCTAAGTCATTTTACTGAAGTTTGATCACTTTACAAGTTTCCGCTCATATGTAAAGGAATGTAAGAACAGTCTGTGTAAGCTACCTTAAAGTCTCCTCTAACTTGGAAGTCATAGTTCAAGCAAAGGCACTTTTTCATTAGACCAGCAGTCCAACTACTGAAACAGAAGGTCCTGAGGAGACCAAACCTTCCAAAGCTAAAGCCACCTCCAGGAAAGAAGTCCACTGCCCATCTATCAAAAATTATTTTCAAGGGGAAGGAAAGTGTCATATTTCCAAGAAGTAGGAATCTGCTTCCAAGACACGCTGGATATTTTCCAAAAAGCAGCATCCAAGGAAGTCACAGATAAGTGGCAGACAAAACACAAGTGTATTTTGACTACCTCCTTATGATATGCTAATAGAACACTGAGGGAGACAGAAGAATCCTTAAGTATACATAGGCTTAAAACATGTTTTCTTTTTTCAGTTTTCAAGGACCTGCCTCTAAGCATTACAGGGACAGCACATTTACTGTTTTACAAGACACTATTTTTCCCTCTAGAAATGTATGGTTTGCTTTGTCACTCTAATGTATCAGCAACAGAGAATAAACTTTGTTTTCAACTATTTTCCACAAATGAGATTTCTATAAGGTCCTCAGATTCACAGGTACTTTGATCTTAAGCACACTACAGACCACAGTGTGTACATCAAGTACTTGGTCATTAACCGAAACCCCACCCAATGTACAGGCTGAGTTTCATCAGTACTCCTGCAGGTGGGATATGCTACCACCAAACTCCATGAGGGAAGTACCAACAGACCATGATTACAACCCCATCCTCTCCTCAACCATCTCCTTCCTGGCATAGCCTAATTCCCTGCAGGCACTGCAGCAGGACTAACACAAAGCTGTACACAAATTTCACAACTGCAGCCCAGGGCAGCACTGGATCCTACTCCATGGCAGCAGACATGCCACTGCCCATCCATTTACTTGCATTGCCACTTCACATCCTGCCATTGTGAGGTAAGCCAGGTCGGCCCACTTACCTGGTAAAAGTGCAACCTGGCAGAGAAATAACATTTTTCAGCTTGCTCAATCTGACTGTAGCAGCCCAAGACTGCAGTTTTACTCAACAAGGCAGCTTGGCACTCATCCTCCCTCTACCAGTGGTGCAGCCTGCTGGGTGAGCAGCACCCATGAGAACACTGAAAGGTACTGAGCAGCAGAGTATGCACCTATGCAAGCTTGGCTGCAACTTGGCAGGTATCACCCCAAAACCATTTGCCAGCCTTCAGCCACCCAGCTCCTCTGTTTCTAAGCTACATCAGTTGACTTCTATTGCCAGTTACCAGGGTTTCAAGGGACAAACTTCATCCCAAATTAGCTTCAACTCCCCTCCCTTCTCTGCTAAGTAATCTGTAGAGTCGATCAGCCCCTTCAGCCAAGAGCAAAGCCCTTGTGCTCCACATTCCTGGCATCCTACTCCCAGTGCCTGTCATGCAGCATGCCACTCAGCACCCAGGAATTCGCAATTATCTCAGTCTAGCAGACAAGGAAAAAAGCTAGACTTAACACTTGTTAACACTTGAGCAGCATAGCAGTCACCTCATGTTGAGCAGAAGGCTCTATGAAGTCACCTGCTCCCACAGCAGGTTTTTAGAGCATTCATTCCCATCTTGCAGGATGGCACATAGCACCTATGTGCTTCATGGCCCTTTCTATAATAGATCATACGTGCAGTCAATTTTGCATTGAAGTGAAGATACTTCATGCCTAGAAGAAAAGCTTCTTGAAACTAGCAAAAGACTTTTGAGCAGAGACTAAACAAGCAGCAGGAGAGGCTGAGCTGCTAATGTGCATCCAGAAGGGTTGTGGTCAAACACTGTGTATAGGCAGACTTATTTTAAATAGACAAACACTGAATGCCAAAACCTTGCTACTGAAAAGGTATTAAAATGTGGTTGTAGTACAGCAGCGGTAGCTGAGCCATAACACATGGCTTCCAAAATGTTCCTGGAAGTTAAATAATAACTGGAACAGGCACTGCATCCACTTAGCAGAGGTCTGATGGCATTATTAATGCCAGAAATCCAGCAGGCGCAGCTGTCAGGTTTTCCCACTTGATTTGGCTCAGAGTTGGCCCTAAACACCCCAGGCCCTAAAGACCAACCTGGTCATAAAAGTTTTCCACCTAGAGCCTTTACTAGTTTATTTTTTTCACTTCAGCTGCAGGTTCTGCAATGGCCCTGGTTTTGCTCAACAACACAAAAGAGACTAAACAGTAGAAACAAAAAGAAAGCCTCAAGTTCTTCAGAACCTGCAGGGAAAAAACACACCAGGGGCAGATAGTAAACCCAGTGGACACTGCACCTGCAGGACATGTGCCGAGGGCTTCAGCCCTTCAACTCAGGAGAGCACAGCAAGCCTCACTCAGAATGTCTTTTTTGGAAAGGGCGTTCAGAACATTTTTTCAGGACAGGCTCAGTTTATCCAGGACTGTACAGTAGGGCTCCTGTACTACTCCTTGGCTCCAGCTCAGGTGGCAGAGCACAGATGGAGCTCTACACGCCCTCATGCAGAGGCTGGGACATGGCAAAAGCATCAACAGTCACAGTCATTCCATTCTCTCAAAGTTTCGAGTTCTCAGGGTTTGGGTTTTTAAAGTTTTATTTGTCTTTCTTAATAGCCAACATGATGCAAGTAAGCTGTAAAACAAATAGACATGTCTTAAATGATTACAGACACCCTGCAGTTCAGCCTAACCATGTAAAGGAGCTGTGCTGCTGCAGCAGCATTTCTGGAAAGGAAGTCACTGAAAGCCAGACCTGACTGGAGTAGCCTTGATCTCCCAAACCCGTCACCCTCGGGAAGTTCCACAGACAAAGAGGAAGGCAGCTGGAGCAACAACATTTTTCTAGGGAAAACAATACAATAGGAGGGGACTGCTGGCCTGGTGTTGGAGCTAGTCCAGCAGCTGCCACAGAAAGGTGAGCTCTGATGTTAGCAAAAGCTCAGCCCAGGAATCAGCAGCTGCAATTTGAACCCCACTGAGTGCAAAGGGAATCCAGCTCTAAGTAAATAATTAGCACCAGCTTCATTCCCAGCTGCAAGTACATTAGGCTGTTCTGCCCAGGGAGGACAATCAGCCACTCGGGACCAATAGTCCTCACTTGTCGTCCAAAGCTACTTTTTCACATCAGTAGAGACGAGGAAGAGGGCACCCAGATACAAGTTTCAAGAAAGGGTCAGGTCTCCCTCAGAGAAACTGGAGAAGTTTCTATTTTCTTGCTATTGTAGTCAAAGCCTTTGTAGAGAAGCAGCTTTTACCTTGGCCAAGCATTTTAGACAACTGAGGAGAGCTACACTCATCCTAATTCAGCTGTGCAATTCATCGAGGCCAAAATCATGAGGAAGCAGTAGTTATAGTTATCCAGTAAAGAACTAGAAAAGGCATTCACATGCCTTCCCAGAGATCTCTCAGGCATTCAAATTACTGCTTTACAGACTAAGTTGTGGCCACACCTGAGCTATTCCTCAAACGGTAACCGAATGCATTCCTGAGGGATCATCCGCAATCCCACGTGCATGCCAACAGCCTTCCAAACCACCAGCTATCAACCAGCTGCACACTCCAGTATAGCGCAAATCTCATGGCAGTCTGGGTGGCAGCAGCTCAAAGCACCCATTGCCTGGGCTTACTAGGGTTCCTCGAACATTTTCTGCCGTAATCTACCGCAGCAGAAAGATTGAGCAGAAAGTGCAACCGTGCTTAACGTGCTTAAGCAAGCATCAATGCTAATCTGAACACTGGCATCATCTACTGGGCTGTAGTGAGCAAAGTCTCCCTACTCTCCTATATTATCCACGGCTGCAGCTATTTCCGCACAGCCGTGAGTCTGGCTCCAGCACCCCGCCAGAGGCCAGGTACGCCCAGCCAGAGCGGCATCGTCCAGCCGCACACCCTGCCAGGCTGCTGGAGGGGTCAGTGCCTGGAGGAACCGGCTGCACAGAGAGAGAACACGCTCCCGCACCAGGTTTCTTCAATAAAGACGTGAAAGCAAAGCCTCACCTATGAAGTAGTGACCAAGAGGGACGCTGAGGAGGACAAGAGCTCATTGCCAGCGCCGGCAGCCGGTCTGTGGGGCAACCCCACGGCACACAGAGCTCTCTAAGGACAGAAGCAGCAGAAGCCTCTCAGCTTGCGAGCCCGCAGCCCCCACTGCCCTGAGTCCCGCCGTCATAGCTCCACCAGGCAAAGGTCCAGCGCAGGAAAAAAACACAATAAAACGAGAAAACAACAAAACGGCCCGCCGGAGACGCACTCACCGATGGAGACCAGCTTGATGCTCTCCCGCTCCAGGAACTCGAGGGCCACCGAGACGTTTTCCAGCTGCATCTGGCGGAATGTGGGCCGCTGGTGGTACTTGCGGTACATGCGCTTCTGGCTGAGCACCTCCAGCAGCGCGATCAGCCGCAGCCCGTCGCTCAGGTCATGCTGCAGGTTGCCGATGCGCTTGTTGACGCAGCGCAGGTGCTCATTGCACCAGCGGGTGAAGGTGTTCTGCTGGATCCGCTTCCAAGGCGCGTCCTCTGCCAGGTCCTTCTCGGTGGCGGGCATCTCGCCGTCGGGATCGGCCGCTCTCCGCGCGCCCTGACCCCGCGCCTGCGTGCTCATGGCCAGCCCCGCTCCGCCTCTTGGATCCGCTGCGCTCCGCCTGCGCCCCGCCCGGCCGCCTGCGGGGAGGGTGGGAGAGAGAGAGTGAAAAGCGCGGCGCTCAACAGCGGCCCCTCTCCTTTTCTTGCTGTCACGCCCGCTGCCGTTCCCTCCGCTGCTGCTTCCCAGCTGCCCGACCCACCGGCTCTGCGCGGCCCCGCGCCGCCGCCCGGCCTTTATCCGCCGGGAGCGGCACGCCCTCCGCCGCATCCACCCCGCGCCCCGCCGCACCGGCCCGCGGGGGCCGGCCTGAGCTGAGCTAGGCTAGGCTGGGCTGGGCTGGTCGAGCCCTTGATGGACTGGGGTCCACGCTGGGCTGACACTCACCTGGCCGAGGTGCCGGGCGGGGCCGGGGCGCGGCCCCCGGGCACGGTTTAGGAGCGCAGCTGGCCTGGCGCCAGTGCCCGGCCGCGGTGCAGCCCCCTCGCCCCGCAGACAAATAAAAGCCGCAGCAGGAATAGCAGCGCAGCCCCCGACCCGCCCGCACAGCCCCACCGCAGCCCCACTCAGGCGACACAGCTCAGGCCGCCAGCCGTGTATGCCGCGAATGGATAACCCCTCGCCGGACCTGCAGAGATGTGCAGGGTGGCCAGCAGAGCCTGGGCTCTGGGCTGGGGGGATTCTGTTCTGCACAGCCCCCGCCGGGGGAGGCTGAGGGTGCTGACACGAGTGCGATGAGACAAAGGGACAGCAACCTCTGTGCCGGCACACACGATTTTATCGACCGTTTGAAAATAATAGAAACTTCTAAAAGCAGTCAATTACGGTTCGAATTCTTGGGGGTTCTTTGCTTTTCCCCCCACTTTAGAGACTGATTTCCTGGCGCGCCACTCCCTGCTGACCTACAAGACTGTGACTTGCCGCTGACTCATTTGATGACAGCAGAGTCAATAGAACTACTCCAGCTGCCTTGCTGCATACTGAATCCTTGCAGGTCACCGAGACATCTCATGACATTTACTGGGTCTCTGAAAGGTGCGGTGAAGTGTCCCTGAGTGTCCCTACCCCGAGAGAAGCCTGTGCCCACCCTGCTCACCCTTGGCTCATCCAGAACGCACTTACAGTCTTGGCCTTGCTACCAGGAGCTGCTCTGCTGATTCGAGTGAAGTGTGTATGTGTCTACCTATTTACATCAAGGCTGCCACACTGAAAGGTGCAGGTGTCTGTCAGACAAAACAATACATTAATAGAGTCTTATTTAATTAAATTACTATAGTCATACTCAGCTAGAAAATTAGAATACACATGTCTAATTATTTTCTTTCAAGGGTGTTATTCTAATACCTCCACTAAAACATCACACTATGGATCCTTGCCCCAGACTAATTTATACTTGATGCATTTGTTGACAATAAAGAAAGAAGCAAATATGAAGGTGAGGTAAAGTGTGAGTTATGTCTAAATTTCCATTATTCACTAATCAGCACTGCCTCCTGTTTAAAAATTATCAAAGAAATCAGAGATCAGATTTAATATATTGAAATGTTGAGGTGTATCTCATGGCACAGCAGTCACTGCGCTTTCCTCAAATTACTGAACCAAGCAGCAGGAATCTGCTTTTATTATTCAAATAAAAACTCACGTTATGTGAGAGCTTTAAAGTACAGAGCAAAACCAGTGACAGGGCATAGAGATGCTGCAGTCAGAGCAGGTTGTGTCTCTGCAAGCAGCTGTCTCCTGTCAGTGCAGGCTTGTTCAGTCCAGGGGAAGGCAGCCTGGAAGAATGGAGCTGAGCCTTTTCTCAAGGACTTTTCTCCCATCATCCTATACTTCATCTTTTAATAGATACTAATTGCTTATTGACTTTGGCCTGGGCTGGGACTCCTTAGCAACCATTCCACATCCGGATTAGCTGATTGCTTATAATATTTTAATTTCCCTTCCTTTTCACTCCCACACCTAGTAATGCAAACTCTTTAATATCATTTTGTGCCCATGCCCTGCTGAAAGTTGAAGCTTCAGCCATTGTTTTTTCTGTAACAAAGGCAGTGAATAGGAATTACACAGGAAAAAGACACAATTAGTATTAGGACCTCTATTTTTAACTTCCGTATTTAGTTAAAATTTTCAATAAAAGTAATTTTTTCTATAGACCCAGCAAAGAAATTTTTTATCCCAATTATATACTGTGCAATGACATGCTCTGCATACATAAAGACAGCGGTTTCTTTGAGTGTCTTTCCACCACTCACTCCATCCATCCATCCATCCATCCATCCATCCATCCATCCATCCATCAGAAGCACTGAGGCACAAAACCAGATGTGGAGTGCTCAGCAGAGCTCTGGCACAGATTCAAGCCCACTCACCCCCTCAGACTCGGGACAAGGGCAGTGGCACAGTTGGGCTGTTGCTGTTGGGACCCTGCAGGGTTGGTGGGGTGCTGGTGGTCTGAATGCAGTAGCCCGTGTCACAGCTACCCTTCCCTGCCCATCACAGGGCTTTTGATCAGAATTCAGCTTTTGCATCCTGACTGCTTTCATGATTATTGGGAAACAAAGATTGCTTTATGGGAAGAGAATGAAAAAAGCAAAAAAATGTCTGGTCTGAAGAATGATTTTCTTTCCCTTCTTCCCAGTCCCAGATGACTCTGGCAGCTATGGTCTGATCAAGATTTCTGGTTGATGGAAACAAAGAGGGAAAGCCCCTGCCTGCATGGCACCCCATTGCCTGCACGGGTGACTGAGAGCAGGAGAGGTGCCCTGTCTGGGACCTGCCTGGCCACAAACGTGATATCCATCTGTGGCAGCAACTGCAGGGCTGGGCATCAATGCCTGGTCTCATCTACTGATGAGAGAGTCCTTCTGTACTGCTCTGTGATCGGATTCTTCCCGGGGTCACATTTGACCTGGAAAACTGTATTTTCTTTGAAATGAAGTTGGAAGACAGTTTAACACAGGTGAACCCATGTTTCAAGTTTCATCAGGAGGCAGAGAAATAAAAACAAGCTGACCCATGAATCTGTACTTGCTGGAATACCATCTTGGTAGTGTATATTATTACAAATGAATGAATGTATGCCTTGCAGAAATACTTTCTGTGCATATTTACATGGGTAGATATTTGGATGAATGTGTGTATATAGGCAGAAAGGGAGGGAGATTTCAATACTATGCTCTGGGGTGGATACTTTTTTCTTTTGATTTGTCCTGTATGACAAGGATCTTTCCATTCTGTTCTTCCTTTACTTGCTAGATGCAGACACAAGGAAGGAAGAACACTGTCATTGCTTTCTTGGTTCTCTTTAAGCGGTTGTGAAAACACAGCAATGATTTTTTTTTCACTGTTTTAAAAATACTCTTCCTCTATGGTAATTCACTGCAAGACTGAATTTTAAAAGACCCTGTTTAATTCAGCAGCACAGGGCTTTCTCTGCCACATACTCACTTTTTTTGGAACTGCTCAGGATATTTTGTGTTTGAAAATACAGCCTTGACAAATTGGATAAATTGTAAGGGCAATTCATTATGACATGCTCTATTTTTAGCAAAAAGTCACTGCAGAATATCTCTCAAACCAGAATATGGCATTAAGCTCTCCAAATTCACAGTGAGTTGCTTTGCTGGCAGGATTTTAAAAAATTAGGGGCACAGTTTAAACTGTAAAGGTAAATAAAAGTTGGCTGGCCTTTGCAGGTCTGTTGCTGCTATTTTTGAGATCACTGACAATCCTTAATGGAAATTTAATCCCATTTATCATATCCTCGAAGGCCCTGGAATGGTACCATGAGGCTCCATGGTGGACACTTGCCATTAGTTTTTTGGAGCATACTAACAGTAGAGGGAAATGGCAGTTCAAACACTGGCTGTTTCATTGAGGAAAAGTCTGTTGAAGCTTGGTTTTGCAAAAGCAGAAGGGTGTGGGGACTGGCGGCATGGGCCCTCCCTGACATCAGTGAACAGCGCATGATGGGCTGACTAATGAAGTCAGGTCTATTTCAGGGTAATCAACTTATCACAGTCTCATGTGATGATATGTTCTTGGATTCCTCCAAGTCATGGGCCATACATGAAAGATCCCAGCCATTTGGGACACTGTACATGCTTTCTGCTTGATGCATTTTTCATCAACAGCTTGCTTTGATTGTAAGAGTAGAAGAATCGGAATTAATCTCAACTGTTAATCCAACATCTGCACACTTTGCTTAAAGCAGGAATCAACCATGGCTGAGCATTCAGGCTGAGTCTTTGCAGGTAAAAGGACTTTTCTCTGCCCCTGGCAGGTCGTGCTTTAGTTATCATCTCTCTGAGGATCTGTGCAACAGAAATGTCATCTTTTAAAGATTTCAGTGATGCTGCTAATACACAAGGAGCAATGACTTTTTTTTCCCACACTACAACTAACCCCACACAAGTGACTTTGAAGATGCATCGTATCTCAGCAGAAATGTGTGGTGAAAAGCCAGGAGGATGCCTCAGTTTTTTCCAAAGGTTCCTGCCAAAGCAGCAGCACAGTGAAGGTTTGTACCCTGGGGCCATCAAAACTTGTGAGTTGTCAGGGCAAAGGCTTGGAAAAAGAATAAGTGGGCCATGGGCTAAAGCACCCAGGTAGCTTTAGAAATTTATCACGAGATTTAAAATATTTATCATTTTTTACTGCATAATAGCCTTATCCAAACACAGGACAGCATTGTGCATGAAAACAAAAGCCATGCATAACAAATGCCATAAAATAAATTGTAGCACATTCAAACCAGTGTGCAGATGCTAATCCTCATCCCCGCAGGGCAGCTCATCCACTAACCCAGCACCCAGCCAGTAACGCTAAAGATCCAGCAGCTGAGGCTCACAGTAGTTAAAGGTTTGCCTTTTCACAAGCCGCAGGCACCGTAACTTGAAGGGATTTATGACTAAGTGACCATAAATGGCAATGCTGCGCAGTTGGCAGCACCAAGCCTGGCTCAGCATCACAGCCAGGTCCTCCCAGCCTCCCGTGTCAAAGGTTTCCAAACACACTGCTCATTTTCTTCACCCGTTACCTATTTACTGCGTTCTGAAAGACAATAGAAGTGTTTCTTCTCAATTGATGAAGTAGTCATTATACCTCTCCTTTTGTTACCATGATCTCTACCAAGTGAAGCCAAACTCAGACAAGCCGTTCAAGTCAAAGCATGAATCAAATTAATTGCATCATATGGATTGCATTTTCCTTATTCAGCAGCTCTATGGAAGGCAAAGAAGCTCTGCATTATGCAGATATTGGCTAGAACCTTTGATACAACTTGTTCTGAGTTTTTCCACCTTCTGTTTCCTTCTCTGTTACCCAAGGAAGACAGCAATATGAGACCTGCAGCAGCAGTTCAGTCCAAATCGGACAGAGAAACCTCTAGAAATATGCAGAAAAATGTAACTTGTTCTAGAATTTGCCTTGAAATTTATATTTGGAAAGACTATTCAGGCAACATTGCTTCTAGTAGCAGTTGTGTCTGGGGCAATTTTCATCTCTGTGTCTGGAAGAACATGGTTTTTCTTCTACACAAAGTTCTTGCTGCATTATATATGTGTATATATATGTCTTGCTGCATTATATGTGTATCCAGAAGCTGAAACTGGTGCCAAAAGCAGCCATCCATCTGGCAAACACAGTGTTTTGCAAGAACTTGCAGTGCTGCTTTTGTCTTGGGTCCCAGGGAGACTCGCAGCTGGAATTCAAAGGTCTGGTTTTGACATAGTCTGTAAACAGCCCAAGAGCAAGGCTGCTTGTGCTTTTGCTATCCTGCAATCAGAGGAGACAACTAAACTGAAATCCATCTAGCACATACTGGAAGAGCAAGGACAGGGCATTCTCTGGGAGTGTCTCATGCAGGAATTCACCTAATTTATTTGTCCAAAATACCCTTGCTGCTTGTTCCCATGGAAATGTTATGAAGTTCATATCTTTTTCTTGGTTCATCTATTTTTCTGACTGATAAACTGCTGCAGGGCGTTTAATTTTACTTTTGATTTGTGAAGTTGATTTTAAATGAAAAAACACATACTCACAGCCATATATAAGCATTTCTGTTTCCAAAATCCAAACAAAGTACCTGAGGACAATGCCTGGCAGTGCAAATGTCCCCACAGCAGTGCCTGCTCTCAGCCAGAACAGCCTCCCAGCACCAGGAATGCGGCTATGGCTGCGCTGTGGGTGTCCGAATGAAACATAGCTTACCCAAATAAATGTGACTTGACATATCAAACATGAAGTTGAAAAATAATTTGAAATAGCAGCTCATTTTTAAAATAACTCAGGATCTGATTTCATGACCTGGGAAGTCAGATCCTATACAAACCCACACAATGCTCCAGTGTGCAGCTAATCAGGGCTTCCTGCCCCTAGCAGATACCACAGGCACGGGCCTCATTAGGCATTTTCTCTGCTTACTTCCAATCTTACTGCTTGTGTTTGCACTCAGGGTAACCAGAGTTCTCTTCCTAAGATGGTACACCCATTTTTCTCAGGGTTTGAATTTCTTTTCTTGTGCTTTTACTCTGTGAGTTGGAGTTTGCAGGAGTGACCGTGTAAAGTTGGAATTAAGCATCTCACATCTGCCAGAGCTCATGTACTGCGCAGAATTCCAAGTGTTTCCCAGTTACTCTTCAGGAGCTGTTGTAACCTGAGATACAGATGAATAGTTTTGTTTGACTTCAGAGGGGTAGCCAAGCTCCTCCTTGGGACAGCTGGATGTAGCATAGGAAGGAACGCTTTCCAGGGGAACAGTGTATATTTTTTAAACAAACCAAAATTCTTCTGTATGACATAAACAAAATTGTTGACCTATGTCCAGCCAAAGGGGAGTTTGTTTTGCTCCCCTGGCACACACCCCAGGATGCAGCAGTGGGGTGAGAATGCCAGCGTGCAGAGTGAGTGAAAACACAACATCTCAGCTCTTTCAGAGGAAAGGCATGACACTGCAGTGCTCACTTCTACCATCCCCACTGAAGGGTTCTCGTGATGGCGAATAACCAACCTCAACTGCACTTTTAAGTGGATTTGCTTTCTGCGAAAGGTTGAAGTCATGCTCCTTTCTCTTTTTTAAACATTCTCACAAAAATATTCCCAGACAGAAATCTTGCATGAAAGAAGCCTTAAGCCTACTGACTCATTTGAAAGCTGCTTTATTAGCCCCTACATGGCTGATAAGCCTTGCCTGGTGCATAAGGACACAAGGGCTGTGCATTGTTCTGCTGCTCAGCTCAGCGCAGTGCTGGCAGCCTGGGATTGATCCAGCCCAGCAATTAGAGAATTTAACTTCCTCCATAAATGCTTGTACGTGTGAGGCATGTGTTTGGGGGCATTCCTCTACTTGAAAGGAAGCTAAGGTTTTAAACATGTTGCAGAAGCAGAAGGAATGGCAGAGGCCTCTGTGGACAGCACCACATTGATTTGGGTGACAATTAGGAACAATAAAAAGCAGAAAAAAAGCCCGTGGACCTGGCCAGCAGTCACCAGCCTCAAGCCACCCTTCCCTCTGCATGGCTGTTAGTCAGTTCTGTTATTAGTGAGTATATTGCAGCATAACAATGTCCTGCAGCTGAGCTCTGCCCAGCAACACCCTAGAAGAGGAAAGGCGGGTGTCGGGTACAAGAAGCACCAGCAGGGGATAAAAGGCAGTGTGTTGCCGCTGTCCCAGAACAAATGGAAGACACCACCTCAGGGCAGGCAGAAGGAAGGTGGCAGTTTGAAAAACCCTGAGATATGTGTACCCTGCATGAACTAGGGGGCTGGGTGTCTGGAGACAACCCAGCAAGGGTTTGTCCAAAGAAACTGGAGTTCTCAGATGAGAGAAAACAGGACAGGAAGAAAGCTGAATAGATCACCCACCCCATGGCACAGTTAATGCCTTACCAATTTCTAGGATCTTCTCTGGCTGTATACGTTCCCTAAAAAAAGTGAGATTCCTGTGGGAGATCCTCACTCTGCTCTGGCTCAACCTTTGGCTTGTAGGGCAAAACTTGCAGTTCCCAGGTTCCTGCTTTTCTCAAAATGATGATTCCTGGATTTTGTGAAGCAAGCCCAAAATCACCAGCTCAGAAAAACAAAACCAAACCAAACAAAACCAAAACCGAAAAGGTATACTAATGGGAGATGATGGCATTAGAAAGGTGTAACTGGTGGAGCTGGCTGGGCAGCTGACACCTCTTGCTCTTTGTGTTCCTGGCGGTCCTGAAATGGGAGACAATATTGAGAATGAGCCCAGTCACAAGCTGTCTAATTGAAAAGGACCAAAAAGTAAAAATAGACCCTTTACAATTAAGGAACTGTGTATTTCAAAGGGCAATTCAGTCACTGCAGCAGCTGGCACTACATTTCACATCAGCCATCTGGTACAGCACTCCAAGCAAGGAACCTTGTATTTGTAAGTATTGTCACTTCCTACAGGTTAAAACACCAACCAAGAGCCTGGTGTGACACAGAGGGAGAAAACCAGAGCCCTGGCAAGCCCAGTCCTACTAACCAGAGTGAGCAAGAACCAAATGTAAAAGGGGAACAGGGTTGGAGCATGGTTTGAGAACCTATTTTGAGGATGGTTGCTCTGCCTTAGTTCCAGCTGCATCATTGCTGCAATAGTGGTTTTAGAGAAGGGGGAGGGAAGAATGACTTAGAGCAGCCTCAGGTAAGTGGTTTTATCTTTACAGCCCTGGTGATAAAATGGTTTGCAGCAGGATGGGGGTGATCTGATCCAGCTGGGGCCAGTTTTGCTATGTGGAAGACCCTCGGGGCCTGGCAGTGAGGATGTCACCATTGCAGGGCTGCAGGAGCTCTGCAAAGCTCTGGGTTATCACTACTGCCCTCTCAGAGGCACTGGATGTTTGCACAGGCACAGTATGGTGGCCGCCCAGGTGCCTCTGGGGGCCCTTGTTTGCTTTTGGCTCCTCTGAGGCTCAAGCTTGAGAAAGGGAGATGGCAGCAGCTGCTTTAGGGAGTCCCCAGATTGCAAGGTGCACTAGAAGGGCCAGGTGCACCCACAAGCCTCCTTCTCCTGCTCTCTGCAGAGCATTTGAATTCTGGATGTATGTCCTCTCTGTTGAACTTTGTATGTATAATTCTTCCTCTGCTGTGCACGGACTTTAGTTCCTTTGGCACAGCCATCACTGGCTGGCAAGCAGCTGGTATGACTGTGTCTTAAAGCATGGAGCTGAGCATGGCACATGCCAGCACACCTGTGTTATCTCTGTCTCTCTGGGAGCAGTAGGTGGGAAGACTCTACAGTGAAAGACTTAGAACCTGTGGGAAAAGCACCGATCTGGCTGTTAACACACTGCTGCTGGTGGTGCTCAGCTGGCACAGGTACTGTGACACTGCCCAGCCCAGAGCCTGGGAGCTCCATACAGACGGATGAGCCATTCCCTGTTCTGTGACAGGCTGGTTTGGCC
This sequence comes from Sialia sialis, assembly GCA_009812075.1. Lineage (NCBI taxonomy): Eukaryota > Metazoa > Chordata > Aves > Passeriformes > Turdidae > Sialia > Sialia sialis. The sequence continues at coordinate 8,499,291 of VRYO01000638.1, read as the reverse complement.
TCACAGGAGCCTTCCTCCTGCTCCTTCGCCAGACTTGGCAGCAGTGTGCTGAGTTTTCTGTGGCTCTCACAGCAACTGCAAATTTTCCTTCCACAAAGCAGAAATCCTCTCCCAGGTTTCTTGACAGCAACGAAGTTCCAGAAATGAAGTGCCAGGGGGTGATGAGGCAGTTACAAACTGGTCAAGCACAACTGGAGAACGGCTTCGTCGTCTGACGTGAGGCAGACCGGTTTCCCTTCCCGGCAGATCCAGCCGCTCTGACAGCTGCTGGGAACACTGATGAAGTGGGCAGAGGTCCGTGCGGGCACAGCCTGGCTCCATGCTCGAGGCCCCGTGCTCGCCGCTCCGCGCCCCTCAGGCCGAGCCGCCCCCACAGAGCCCTTGTCACTGCTGCCCCCTGCCGGCCACGGAGCCCCGCTTGGCCCGGCCCTCACGGGCCCCCGCCGCTCCCGGCGCCGGACAAGCCCCAGCAAAACGCCTTATTGGTACAATTTGATAAAAATCCCCACCAAAGAAACACCGCGGCGATGAAATAATAGAGACATAGAATCGCTTAGGCTGGAAAATCCCTCTAAGATCACCAAGTCCAACCATTAACCCAGCACTACCAAGCTACCCCTAACTCATGTTCCTCAGTTTCACAACAGCACGGCTTTTTAACACCTCCAGGTGATTCCATCCTGACCTAGGCAGCTCATCCCAGTGCTTGACAGTGCCTTTAGTGAAGAGATTTTCTTTAATATCCAATCTAAACCTTCCCAGGTACAACTTGAGGCTAGCCCTTCTTGTCCTGTCACTTGTTACACCTGGAAGAAGAGACTGATCCCTGTATGATTACAATCTCCTTTCAGGTGCTGTGGAGCCATAAGGTCCCCTCTGAGTCTCCTTTTCTCCAGGGTAAACATCACCCCCCCCAGCCACTCCCAAGGATCTTGTGCTCCAGCCCCTTCCCCAGCTCTGTTTCCCTTCTCTGGACACACTGCAGCCCCTCAGTGTATTTTGTGTAGTGAGGGGCACAAAACTGACCCCAGGATTGGAGCTGTGGCCTCAGCAGTGCCCAGGACATGGGGACAATCACTGCCCTGGTCCTGCTGGCCACACTAGTGCTGGTACAGCCAGGATGCCCCTGGCCTTCTTGGCCACCTGGGCACACCAGGTCAACCAACAGCCCCAGATCCTTTTCCAATGGGCAGCTTTCCAGCCACTCTGCCCCAAAATAACCCAAAGGCTGTGCATGCGATGGGTTCATCCACTCTCCCCAGGCCTTGAGAGCCATAGTGGTGGGGTGGGAGCAGGGAAGGGGCTGTGCTGCCCCTGCTGCGGCCTGGGAGTATCTTCTCATGCCGCAGGAATGTGGTTATGTCATGGTGAGTCCCCCACACGCCCCGCTGCTGCCTCCCAGCCCGCTGCCGGCTGACAGCTCTGGGAAGCATCGTTACTGCTGAAATGGAGGCATAAATTTCTGCTGGCAGGGTCCTGGCTGTGAAAACTTTTAAGCCCTAACAACCGCTCACTGCGACAAAGTTACTCCGACATTTCCCATGGTCCTGGTCCCATCCCTCAGAGCAGGGGGCAGGAAGAGGGGGAAAAAATTTTAAAAACTTTTTATTTTCCTTATGTAGTTGAGTGTTACCAGGGGCGATATTTCTGCCTGTGCATGAATCCTTCTTGCTGAACTCATGGGGCATGACGCACCCACAGGAGGGGAGAGCATGCCCAAGACAAGAGCGGCTGAAGTACGCTCCTGCTGAGCTGCTCTTTCTGAGGATTTGTATTTCTTTTTCCAGCCGAGGAGTTTTATTATTACAGAAAGAACATGAGATTTTTATGAGTGATTTTACAAATTAGTTTCTCAAATTGTTTGCAGCAGCACAAGAAATGTTGCAGTCGTTAAAGTTCATAGAAAGTATCAAATGCTCCATCACCACAAAGTTTCCTTGTGCAAGAGAAACAAAGCAAAGTCGCCCCTGGCATGTTTAGATGTCTGACTCAGAAATACTGTTCATCACCTCTCCACCATAACATACAGCAACTCATCCTGCCCTTGTGCACATTGCTAGAACGAGCCCAGAGCTGAACCAGCACAAACACAGCTACAAACATAATTTTAAAAACAAACAACTAATTATTTCCATTCACCTCATTTAATTTGGGCTCATGCAGAAATGTTGTTCATCCAATAGTCCAAAATATGTCACGTATTAGGAGCTAAAGAGTTCAACCCAATGAATGAGTCATCACCCAGTGGATGAAATCCCATATCTTCATGGCTGCTCATAAATAAGACAAGTTCAACTTTATAGTAAGTCATAAGTAAACAATGAACTATATGAAAATCAGACTCAGCTGTGTTATAACTGCATGGGCACAGTGCCCACACAGAAATGAAAAGCGAATGTGATACCATCACTGTTTGGCTTTGGAGACTGAATTTGGGACTGAGACTATGAGAGGGGTTTTGATGCGTGTAGCAGGGCAGTCGGACATCCAGGCTCTTTGAGGCCACTGGAGATGCCTGTTTGCAATAAATAACACATTATCCTGGCCATTAGCACTTCTGAACCTCAGAATTTTCTGAAATAATCATCTGATATTTTCTCACAACAGCCCAAAATCTCCTGGGGATGCTCTCATGTTCTTGCAGCCTGCTCCTTCATCAGTGCTCTCTCCTAGAGGGAAAAGAAGGGCAGCAAAAAGCTGCTCCTTCTTCCTGAGATGAGCATCAGTACATCCTGTGCATCCCTCATAACCATACCCTGAGTGCTGGGCTGGATTCACAGAGCTGGCTGGAGTTTCTGGTTTAATAACTATTTGAACCAGTGTTGTGAAAGAAGGCAGGAAATAGTGGAAAGTATTGATCAACCTCTCTCTTGTTATAAAATTAAGAGCACATAAAACACAGTACTGAAACAACTGGAAGCCTGACCAACCCAGCAGAAGGGCCAGGTGAGAGAAGGTGTGTTGATGGCACTGAGAAAGACTCTGGCACATGGTCATAAAGGGATCCTTCTGCAGCAGAGGCAGCTGAAGCCACCTCCAAGTTTGAGCTCTATTGCCACCCCAGAGCCCTGGCAACAAGCAGCTTATGGGGCTGCAGCCAGTTTTGCAGGGGCATTTACTCCAATAAAAACATCTTTCTGCTCCTGAGAAAGAGATGTGTTTTGCTATCTTGTCAAAAACTCTGGGAAATATCTTATACTTTCCTACTTGTATTCAGGTTAGTGGTGCCAGTGGGATACAAAGATCACAGGAAGCAAATCCTTGAATTTTAGGAAAAATCCAGGATGAAGCTGGATGCGCTAGAGGGACAATCAAGAAGGTTGACAATCTCAAAGGATATTCTCTTTATATTATAGTGACACTGTGCAGGTAACTATTGATGGCAGAGCTGCTACTGTCTGAAGAAAGTGCTCCAGGAATAAGTGCCTGACAGAGTGGTCGGCTTTGAAGTCTTCCAGGTCTGCATGGTCTTTGTAGTACACTCTGAAGTGGAGATGTCCTGCTGCTCCCTCACCATAGCCTTCTCCTCTCAAATACAGTAGAGCAGCTCAGGCTGCCTTTCGGCTGGCAGTGAGGCCAAGACAGTAGCTTTCTGGCTACAGGAAGGGAAGAGACCAAAGCAGCTTTTCCCTGAGAGAGCAAAGCTCCAGCATCTGCCAAAGTACACAAGGACACAGACCGCCTTGTGGCTGTCCCTGCAGAACAGGGGCTGGGGCAGATGGGGATATCCGCTCTACAGTGATGTGGCCAGACATGGGGGAGGACTTTGAGATGTGTCACAAGAATGGAAGCCCAGAGGAGGCCCAAGCCTGGTCACAGGCACTCGGTCCATCCCAAGGGATGCAGGGTCTCATACTGGGGAATGGGACCTGGCTCCCTTCCTCCTTCCTGCCCCGACATGACTGCATTTCTCTAAAAGGCTGAGAACAGTTGTGCCCTCTCAGGATTCCACAGATGATTTCAAGTCCTCTCAGGAGACCTCTGAAGAGCTCCTCTGGCTCCTTGCCTTCCTGATGGTCCTTGACCCAAATGGCTCTGGCAGTCAGAGCAGGCTGGGCAGTACCACAGTCTCAGCTCTGGCTTTTCCCAAAAGAGATGCCCTGATTGCGGAAGTTGTTTCCTTGGTACAGTTGCAACAGGGCAAAGCACGGATTACATCCAACCAGAGATGTGACTGCACAAGCCCAGATCCCTACTTGCTGTCCAAGCAGAGATCCTCTGTGTACATTCTTTTTTTAAATTGGAAAATTATTGTACTTGAATAAAGTTCTGTAAATGGATTAATAATTTCCAGGAGGAAAGAATGTTAAACTTGTATTGGCACAAAGTTACTTCTAATCAAATGATCTTCATAATTCTCCAAAACAAGCGAAACTTCATATTTTCCATGCATAACCATCTTTGTCACCCAAGGTACTTTGTATTGAATACAAATACCAGCTTTCATTAAAGAAAAAAACCCTTTTGGTACACAGTTTTTCTGGCATTGCACATCTCTGGTTCACTCACTCAACATGTTTAGAATTAAATCACAAAACCTTAACTCACCCTCTAATGATCTGTTTGTTTCCAGATCCATATTCCCACAATATGTTTGCTGACAGCAGTTGGGCTCTTTGACAAAAGTCAAGAAATTTTTCCCAACAATGTATATTTGCTTCGTTCTGGTGAATTACAGGGGAAGGGTGCAAGCTGTACAAGCTGTCACCAGTAACGTGACTGTAAGACCAAGTGTAATTTATTTAGTACAAGCTAAATGTTTATATTAAGTGTTCTTTGTTCCGAACATTATCACTTCAACATTGAGCTTTTTATGAAGAGAGTTGTGAGAAAGGTTGAGCCCTGTTGTGAAAGGATTTTTAAATTTAGCATCACTATGACTTGGAGCCAAAACCATGATGCATACAGTTCTCAGGAGAATGATGGCAAAAAGCTGCTCCCCTTGGTCTCAGGCACTTCTAAATTGGTTTTTTTTTTTACTTTGTATTACGTCTTAGAACTGAATAAGAGCAAACCAGTTCTTGAAAGGATATATTGTTTCAAAAAGAATCCAAAATCTTACACTCCAAATAATGTTCAATGTGGTACTTTGATATTATTGCACCTTATTTCTTTCTCCCACTCTTAAAATAATCTCTTCAAATTCATATCGATTTCACAAAGCACTTTGACCTCCACAGAAACAAAACACACTGGGATGAAATCTGGTCCTACCAATATTCCTCAGCCTTTCTCACCTACCCACTGATGGGTGGGGTCTGGAAGGTGTCCCCACCTGGGCCACACACAGCAGCACTTCAAGCAACAATGACCAGTGACACCAGTTTATTAAGTGAAAAAGCAAAACTGAGTCTGTGATCCCTGGAGAGCCCAGGATATCTTTTAAAAGTCAAGTGCAAGTTACTCTGTCAGAAGAGCATTGGACTTTGTCAGCAGCACAAATAATCTCATTCCACATAAACACACTTGAAAACCGCATGATATTTGCCACAAAGACAAGACAACAAGAAAAAGGAGAGCAGCAAGGAGGATGACGACTATGGCATAGGAAACCCACCTTGTAGCGAAGGGCTTTGGGATCTTGATCTGCTGCTGAGAAGGTCAAGGCCAGACGTGGTCACGAGCTGCAGCACCTGCATGGAGAGAGAGATGTCAGAGGCCAGAGGTTTCCACTTCCCAGCGGGAAGGTGACTCATGGCAGAAAGCTGCAGCTAAGCAGCCACACACTGGGGAAATATATATTGAAACAGGAGTAACTTGACCATATGAATAGCTGACTGTACTCTTAACTATCTCTTACAGTAGATCTTCCACCTCTCATATGGAAGGAAGAATCAATGTCAGATTTTTCTCTAAAACACATGTAATTTAAATAGGAACAGTTAAAGGTAGTTGTCCCACCTTAGATACTGTACTTTATTCTAGTTCCTGTTTTCTTGGGAGCAATTCTTCCTACGAGCAGTGATTCCAAGTTTTACTCCTAGAAAGCATTAACATCTCAATATTACTTCCATTTTTACAGCTAGAATTATCCTTGTTTGCTCACTGAATAATATTTTAGACACAACAAATAGAATACCTATGGGTTTATCTGAAGAAAGGAAATCCTGTTTGCAGATTCCCCTTTAGTCCCTGCTGAGTTGCCAACTCCAAAGCCTGCAGAATGCCCAGCAGCAGGCAAGGGTGTTTCTCTGGGGTGTGAACCCTGTCACAGATAGCAGCTTTATGGCACAGGCATTGTTCTTTACCAGTGCCCTGTTTTCACAGGTATTTAATGAATAGGCTTTCAACTGTAAAAAAAACACAGGCTGAGATCAAGAAGGCAAATGACCTTTGTGATCATGATTACATGTTCACATAGTTACGCTTATTTTCCTCATTAACATATAGGAATCCCTTTTGTGTTAATGCAATTTATTTAATTCTAATAGGCCTTTTGTTGTATTTAAAAATCTAGAGGAAAACAGAAAAAAAGTCCCATTGTTCTCCCACATGTTTGTTTTCACTACAACTACTAAGAGGAAAAGCCCTTTACAAAAACAGGATACAGCAGACTTCTCTATGCTGTGCACCCCCCACACACTCGCACACTCTGGGCATGGCTGCAGTGGTAATCGAGAGTCCATAGAAAGTCATCAGCGATTGAAAAACATCAATGGGAGTTTTATTATCTACTTGAATGAGAGTAGTATCAAGTCCCCGCTGAATAAACCTCACCAGCCTGGGCAGGTTGTGCTCCCTTGGGACAAATTACCACCTGCTTTAGGACACCTTCTCTGTGACACCCATTATGGAGAGAGGGGCAGACGGGGGATGTCAGCACCATTGTAGAAAGGCGTTAACTCAATGACAAAAGCCATAGCACCCATCATCCCTTCCAGCAGTCCTAAGAGACAAATCAGCAGGGAACCATCTGATGTCACCTACATCAGGTGCTGCCTGGCCCTAAGAGATGCTCCAGATCCCCCATGGATCTTACTGGGCAGCCACAGGCTGTCTCTGTGGTGCCCTCAGGAGTGGGACTCCCCCACTGCATTTCTACTAATGACTTTTCTTAATGTATCCCATGGCCTCCTTTCCCCCCTCTAGGATTATTGCTTCCCCTGACGGATTTTTGGCCATTCAGCAGAGGGATTCCTGGCTGTGCCAGCAGCCCTCAGGAAAGACTAGAGCTGAGGCAGGGGAACTCATAAGCTGCACTCATTGCAAAGCATATTCCTGTGGGTTGTTGTTAAGAAGATAATAAAAATTGCTATTTTCTTTCTCCCCACACGTTAGCATTTGGAAGAGTTTATACTTCCTAAGCGTAATACTGCCTTGCTCTCCATGATACGGAAGAATAAATCAAATGCAATTACCAGAAGATCTGCATTTCTGTAATCGAGAGCCTCATCTCTGGACAGAAAGTACCTTGGGGGACTCAAGTTCTAGCAATTGGGAGGCAATCTGAGCTTTTCTGACTGAAATGTGGTGATTGCACTTCCATTCGCCTGGGCAGAAACTACCACTTAGCAGCCTGGCAACCTCCTTCAAACATCATCCCAAGAGCATTTCAGTTTTTAAAAAAATACTCAATTTTTAGGGAGATATATCTTCTGATTTCTTTCTAAGGAAAAATGTAAAATGCCATGAGGGTTGAGGATATTCTTGCAGTGAAGGGAACAGAATATTGCTTTGATTTTAGCTTTACAGGATTGTGGTTCTACTTGTTTTTCTTTTAACTGTTTTAAGTAAGTCTTGTTAGTCTTGTTTCTTCACCAGAAATTATCTTGACTTTTGATTTAGCCATGCTTTCTGAACAAGAGCATTCTATCGTGTAAAATGATTACATTATAATGTAAATTATATGAGAAATGTTTATGCATCCTTAGGTAAAACAACACCCCTTTATTACTGAAAATAAACTTTCAGATTATTGACACTTTATCTTTGAAACCGAGAGTCTGCTATGGCTCAATAAACTGGAGACCTGAAGGGAGACAACCCAAGGGAGACAACTTAGCACAACAGGCTATCGCTGACGCTACTTAGACCACATTGTTTTCAGTTCAAGGGGAAAAAAACCCCAATTTCCAATTCTATAAAAATATTCCATTGTTTAAAACCAGTAAACTGACATCAGCTGCTTTTTTTGCATTTATTGGTAAATCTCTGACCATCATCAGAGGACAGGATTAAATAATGCAGCTGTCATTCCTTCCTCATCAGGGAGAAATAAACCCACAATGTCCTCCCTCGCTGCATGCAAGGAGTTCAACTACAAAACTATGCTTTTCCCGAACTCTCGGTATCTGCTGACTCGGTATCCCAAAGGGCAAGAAATCACAATTCCCCAGGCAGTGTAGGGACAAGCTCGCTTTGAGCAACTGAAAGCAGAACAGGCACAGCTGTGCGGGCACTCCCCCCATCCCCGGGGTCCAGGGCAGGTCCCGCATCGCCCAGCCCCGCCGCCCCTCGCACCTACCGTCCGCTGCTCCGGCCACCGCGCCGACCGATGGATGGAGGGATGGATGCAACTGCGAGCTGCTGCTGTCCCAGCAGCGGGAGGTCACCAGGCTGCTGCTCTGATCTTCAGTTCGCTTTCCAGCTGAAAAGTTTAACTCCTTCACGCCCTGAAAGGCACCACATCAGCAGACAGTGCGGCACTGTGCTCATCCCCTGCCAGGGACTCTGGGCACAGCCTTGTTCCAGGCTGCCGAGAACAAGGACACGCACCTGAGACAAACCAGGACGTGGGGGGTCGGCAGGAGCAGTTTTGCTCTGAGACTTGGGGCTGAATGTGATGTAAAGAAGTGCTCGATGAGATATTTCTCTTAACAACGCACACGCCTAAGCCCTGTTCTGAAGACTTCTGGATTCCCACACATTCCTGTGGCTGCCAAATCGCTGCCGGGGACCCCAGGGGCTTACACTTTGGAAGGGAAGGGGAAAACCTTTGACAGCACTTCTTGCCCTGTCTCACCAAGCCCCTGGGAAATTGAAGGGGTGGAAATTGCTTCTGGCACAGGAGATCCCCAGATCTGAAAAGGCGCACTGGGAAGTGGCCCAAAAAATCCCAGCCCCATCCCTGCTGCCAGGAAAGCCCAGTGAACCCTAGCCAGGCCATGGCCACTCCTGGGCACCCATGTCTCTCCTTGCTCAGATCAGAGAGGGGTTCCTGGTGATGGGGTTTTGTGGTCCAGCTCCAGAAGCCCATGCAAGAGCATGGGTAAGAAGTTGTCTCTGCTTTGCCCTCACAGCCCACGAGTTTCCAGTTTCTCTGCACACCAGCTCTAGACTCTGTATGTGGTACTACCAAAATGTATAGGACACAGTAGTGGCAGCCATCAGGAACTCCAATTGCTGTTTTTTCCAGCAAGATGTTTAAAATGGTTACGTGATGATGTCAACCCTGACCTCCATGTTCCTCTTGCACTCCTCAGCTGTGTGACTGTTGAGCAATGGAAACACTTCCTGGGTTTCAGGGCACGGAGTCCCATCCCCCGTCCCTGACTGTGGGCTCATCTCACCCTCAGCCACCTCACTATCCTCTGCAGCCTGTTCAGATCTGGCTGATGGAAAGTTTTAGGCTCCTGTGCCCCCCCCGGAAACTAAGCTAAATCTGATTTCTTCAAACACCACTTGCTAGGCATAAAATCATGGCTCAGTACAAAAGCCCACTCTCGCTGCCATACACACGCTGCCCTCTTGCCCAGCTGTAGTGGCACACACAGGAAAGGGACAGGCATGAATTTACCATCCTCCTCCAAAGCAGGATGTGCCAGGCAGGCAGGCTGCAGGATGTCACAGGAAAGGCCACACGTGGCAGGGACAGGAGCATTTCATGGGACCAGCAGGAAGGCAGCAGGTCCTGCTGTTGGAGGTTTTCTACCCAGGGTGTTGCAGCACCCTGTGGGCACAGTGCTCGCGGGCCCAAGTGCACTGGCACTTGCCATGCTGAGCCCAGCTGCTGCCCACCCCTGCTCAACCTCTGTGTCCTTTCTGGTGCTCATGCACCCACAGGAACCCATACAAGTTCTTATCACTGGCGACCAAATGCTCACAGCAAACAAACACCAGGCTCCTGTAACCCACAGCTTCACTGCCAGCATGTCCCACCCTGCACCCTGTGGCTGGGCTTCACCCGTGAGCTGCCCAGGCTCAGGCTTTGCTGAGACCTTAAGCCAATCCAGTGCATTTTAGCCCAATATAAATGACATGACCATCAGCCAGTCCCTCCAGAGGGGCTGCACCTGGCACAGTCTCTTCCTAGCGTAAAGGTGATTCCCAAAGGACCATCCCGCATACTACAGCCAGATCCCTTCAGCTCCCAGGCAGTGAGTTATGCAAAAGTTTTGTCCCCAGTAATAGGAGCCTGAGTGAGGGAGAGGTGGGGAGAGGTGCCCCCTTGCCCTTTTTCTGCAGAGCAGGAGGCTGTGGCTGCAGTGCTGTAATTCCAGGTGACGTGGCATGTCTGAGGCTGCACCCCTGATGGGGCACAAGATGGTGGCTGCCACACAATCCCTGTGCAAACACCCTCAAGGGGATGCAGCAGCTTTTCATTCATTCCTGAGATCAGCAAAAAACAACATTAAAGATAATTTTCCAAACTTTGCTCTGGAGGGAGGACAGCTTTGGGGCTTTCGATTTCAGGTATGAAAAATGTAATTATGGATAATGATGCCTCTTGCTGTAACCTAAGCAAAAAACCTTTCTGTGTTTCATGGCCGGTCTCTGTGCCCTAAAGTAAAAGAGGGTTTCTGCTTTCATTACAAAACATATTTGTATTTCAATCTGTAAGGCCTTCTCATCTGGGAGCTCTCTAGTGGCCAGCAGTCTCTCCTGCATCTGGTGTTACTTAGCCAGCAATTTTTTTTCTTTGTTGCCTGGGGGCCAAAAGTACTCCCCAAAAGGCAAAACACGGGTTAAAATTGTTAGAGAACAAAACCCTGTAAGAACATTTTATTGGAGTCCAGGGAAATTATTTCTAAAATACATATACATAATATTAGCAGCAATAATAGAGTTTTTAAAAGTTCACTGTGAAAATAATGATGTTTCAGATGGGAGCCAGCATTTCAAACCCATCTGTATGGAGATGACATCAGACACACGGCTTATATTTCCACTTTCAGTGGTGTGAAAGAAAATACACTGCTACACGTACTTACCTTGAGCTGGTGTGTTTGCTTAACTTGGACAGTTTGGTTGGGCTTAACTGCTTGAACTCAGGAAGCTTCACTTTCACAGAAAGCAAAACCTGCTGTTTTTTCCCCACTTACAGGCTTCTCAGCTTGTATCAAAACCACCCCTCTCAATCCTCACAGGGTTCTGCCACTATGACACTCAAATCCACTATTCTACTTAAATTATTATAAGGTGACAAATTAAGGACGTGCTGAACGCCAGACCTGAGGCAGCAGACATCTCACAGTGTTACACTGCAGATGTTTGGGCTCACCTGGCTGACATCAACCTTCCATCTCCCCCGACAGCTCAGGGAGGGGTGGCAGTGCCAGGGTGGGCACAGTGGAGCTGCACCCTGTCCTCCCCTGGGGCAAGGCAGCTCCAGCACTCCAGCAGTGCCAGGTAAGCAGCTGCATGAAATGCCGGCGACTTCCCGGCTGAAAATAGAGAGGGTGGGTTATTCCAGGTGCCTCTCCTGTGAGCAGGAGCCCTGTGTGCTGTGGGCAGCTGTGGGGACAGTTCAAAGAGGTGCAGTCCCCACTGCTTTGGACCCTGCCTAGGATGCACTGGGTCCAAGCACATTCCACATTGCATTTAATTAAGCATACTTGCCACTGATGGCATTTTCTGCCGGCAATGGGAGCTCCTGAGGACTGTTCCCATCTGCCATCACCTGCAGTGAGGGGATCTGCTAGCATGCACACTCTAAAGCCAGTATGAGATTTCCACATCATCTTAAAAAAAGGGTAAAAAATCTAAGTGATAAGAACAGAACAATGAAATCTGAGTAAACAGCACTAATGGATGTTTCCTAATTCCTTAAGCTCCCTCCTATGTTTATAAATGAAAGAGAAACATCCAGAGGTTTCTGGAATGAGATCTCATTTCTTTTTTAATCAGAAATACCTTGAATATTTCTTAGTTTCTGTTTTCAGATGTTGCCTTCTCACAGAAATGACCACCTAAAGCATTCATCTTTTTTATTAGAAATACATATTTTCATTAAAAAATCACATTGGGATTTCATTCTTATTCCAATTCCATGCTTTTCCTTTTTTTTTTTTTTTTTTTTTTTGACATGGGTACAAGCATTTTTCTAAACTTAAAGAAACTCTTCTCAGAGGGGGGTGGAGGTATGAAATATTTTTAAAATGTAGTTTTCTTTGATTTCCAAATAATTTGATTCCAGTGTTAGAAAGCTGCAGAAAATAATCCCAGTGAGAGGAATAACCAAAAGCCAGGTTTTTCCTAAGGCTCCAAGACCCTTTCAAGTTGGTCTGAAAACCTCATTGTTAATCAAAATAATTGCATGAGAACCAATCAGGAAATCCTGAAACATTCAGAATGAAACCTTGTCATTACAAATTCACCATCATGGCTAAAATACAGATTATCTCTGTCAAAAGCTGTGGGAAAGTTTGCTTTGTAGCAGTAGGGGCAGAAGTAAATATTTGCCCAATCTGTTTCGTTTATCCTAAAAACACATATACATGTACAGAGTTTCAATTAAACACTATTTTCTTTTTCCCCATGTGTACATCATTTGAGCTGCCCATGTGAGGAGCTTTTAAAGCATCTCTCCCAGGAGTCAGGGAGATGGCTCCGTGCCAGAGCCTTACTCAGACCATTACACCATGGCAGGGCAGGTCGAATTGCTTTGAATTTTCAGCCTCATTTCTTCAGTCTCACCTCTGAGTCCACTTAAACATAGCTGGCCCCTTGCTGTAATTTAAAGCAATCTAAAGCAGATGCACAAAGTGCCACTGAAAACATCTCCACAGAGGTGTTGGTTTTGCTGGTAAATGCCACACTTTCCAAGGCTGGTGATCATGGGGAGCAGGTGCAGGAGGAAGGGGTTCAGGTGTGGGTGGAATCTGTTTCACCAACACGCACATTCCCCAAGTTACTGTATTTAAACCACTCCAGAAATTGCATGTTTTCTTGAGGAAGAGTGGTGCTGGGGGTGTCTGAGCTGATGGAAGAGCTTGAGGGGACACTGGGACAGACCAAGAGTTCAAAACAGCTGTTTTACTACCCTGTGGGGGTCATGAGCCCCTCTTGTACCTACCCCAGAACCCTCCATGCTGACACCACTTTTGCAGGGACATGGTCAGAGATACAAATACAGAGTCAAAGGTCTCCAGTCTGGGCTGTCCTTTGCAGCAGCTGTTTGCAAAATTAGTTCCAAAACACTTTGTTTTAAAAATTAGGTCCACACTTATAAACATACCATTTAAAAATGCAGTCATAAAAATTTTAAAAGGGGCAAATAATAAAAGGGAAAAAAAATCAGCAAGTTGTTGAACCCTCTGAAGCCTTTTCTCTCTGGCAACAGTGTTCAAATAGGTGAACAGGGAAGAAAAACAAAGGCTGGAGAAAAAACAAATGCTCACCACGTTTAAAAACACCTGCTGGAAATGACTGCAGCAAAAAATCGTTCAAAACATTTTGGAAAATATCTGAATGATGCCCATAATCCACCTCTGCTGCTGAGGGGGCTGGAGACCTCCAGGCACTGCACCCTGGGACCCCACTGGAACATCCACTGGCATGCTGATCCCACTGGCATCACATGAAAGTCCAACAATCCTCTGTGAGGTATTAAGATAATTTCAAAGTCTCTTCTTGCACGAAACAGCTCACAGCAGAACAAAAGTACAGCTTGTTTTGTCCAGATTTAGCAAGTCTTAGATGTCTGTCATCTCAGGGGATCAGGGTCCCGGTGCCTCTCCCACCCACGTCATTGGGAATGCTGCCACAGGCTTCAGACAGCAGCCAGACCTGATCCTACAGGCTGCCCTGTTGTGCTGACACCTCTTCATTTCCCAGCGCCTATGTCAGCAACCGATTTACCTGCACTGGAGGAGAGATCTACCAGAGCTGGACAGTCTCCAGCAGAGCAGTGGGACAGAGTCCAGCCTCCTGTGCCTGCACAGGTCAGCAATGATGCTCAGTCATGACAGCTGCAGGTCCCTCCCAGCTCAGCCCCAGATCTGCTGCTAAACAAACCCGTGCCAGGATCCCTGTGCTGCAGGATGAGCTGGAGGGGGCATCAGGTTAATCACAGGTTAAGGCCATGGGTGAGCAGTGCAGGTGAGACAGTGTCCTAGGAATGAAAAATCTGGCATTTTGGCCCTGCTCTCCAGGTCATTGCAGTGCAGTGAGGGGCTGTCTCACCCCAGAGTGCTGCAGCCAGGACCGCACACAAGTTTGCACATAAACTCCACCACTTCCATGTGAGCAAGACAACCGGTTTGACACAATGGTCTATTTCAGAATAAGAACTAGTTGCAGCTACAGGTTGGTCTCTTGCATGGCTGGATTTAATTTTCAACCCATTTCTGTCAGATGTAGCAACAAACCTCTGTAACATCATGGAAACAGGCACATCCTTTGTGCATCCCCTACCAGGACCATCACTTCTGGTGTCCTGAGGTTGCTCTGTGCAGGGCCAGGAGCTGGACTCCATGAGTCCCTTCCAAGTCATGATGATCCTATGACCAGAAACACTTCCAGCCACCCAACCTTCTGTGCTGCAGCACCTCAGTGCCATCACAGGTCACTGCTGGTGACCCATCTAAACCCAATGTCAGCTCTGATGAACTCCACATACACAGACATGGGTCTGCCCCAGGTGAACGGGCAGAGCAGGCACTGCTGCCAACCAGGCACTTTTGTCATCCCAACCCCTGGAAAAAAATGGAGAAACCCAATGCAAGTCAAGGATACCTTAAAAGAGGAACAGAAAACAATGGGGAGAGCAATGCTGCGAGGGAAAGAGGCCAAGGAGCAGGATTACAGATGAGTAACACGTGCAGTGTAATGAATGTCGATTAGTTTTTATTTTATAGCATGAGCAGCCCGCAGTCGCAGCGTGCGGAGCTGGGGTCCCGCGGGCTCCATCCTGCGCAGGGCCGGCAGGGCTGGGAGCGCTCCAGGCGAGAGCAGGAAGCGGTGCCGGTGACTCACGGGCTTGCTCCGACACTAATGAACCAATTCCGGCACTGCGGCCCTTTCCACGGCCCCTTCCATTAATCTTCGCGCTAAAAAGCGCAGCAGTCGCTCAGAAGGGAAATTCCCACAGAGCAGAAGGATTTGTGCCGGGAGCCCACCGTGCTGACCTCCTGGGCAGCCCTTGCAGAGCCAAAATCCGGCTCGTCCGCCCCTGGGCTTTTGGGCTCTTCCTCCGCCCGCCGGGCAGGGGAGGCTGCGTGCTCGGGATGCGGCTCACAAACACATCTTAGTTCCCATAAAAGGTCTCCCTTGGCATTTTTTGGCAGATTGCAATTTCTGCAATAGCTTACAGCCATCCTCACCTCCCTCCCTCCCAACCCAGGGTCTGGAGAGTTGGGGTTTTGCTTTCCCTAGATTACAAATTGCTGCATGCTGTCCCATCACCAACAGGCACCACTCCTAAAGGCCCAAATGCCAGATGTGCCTGGAGACGTGTTAGAGCTTTCCCAGCTTCAAAAAAGTGAATCACAGTTAGAAATTGTTTCTTTAAAACTCCAGAGACAGAAGAGCTGCAAATGCCACAAACAGCAGGAGAGGAGGGGATGGTGGAGACAGGCTGTCCTGCAGAGCGACTGAGACCGAATTTGATCTGGCTCCCCCTTTCATCCAAGACAGTCTGTATTTAACATTGCATCATCATGTGGAAAACACCGACAGAATTCCAGGGATGGCAAAGATGTGCAACCAGAACCAGTGCAACTGGGGACTGGGGGTCCAGTTACCACACAGCTACTTTACTCCATCCTTTGTCTTTATTTTATATTTGTATTTCTTCAATATAATAGAATACAACTTATTTTACATAATGTATACAAACTATATCACAGTGCTTTACAGAGCAAAGCATGAATTACATAGTGAAATCTGGGAGAAAAATGACAATATCCTCTGCTTTGGCAAGCCCCTTCTTTTCTCCCTATTCCAGACCTCCCAGGACACCCCCAATCTAGTGGGAATCTCCCACCTGACTAATTACCGGCCCCAAGGTGAATTTGGCTCATCACCAGTGTGCTCTCCTCTCTTCAGAGCACTGGCAGGGCTGGTATCCCAAAGAGTTATCACGTTTAACCCCCGTGTTCTTATCTCCTTTTCCTCACAAGACAAGCAGCAGCTCTTTCTTTTGAGCAACATAATTACTCTCAAAGTAATTACTGGAAACTGAGGGAAACCCCCCATCATTCTTTCCTCCCAGGATGAGCTATTTTTTCCAGAGCACATGGATGGCCCCAGATAAACCGCTGGGTTTGGCAATGTTGTTTGCTGCATCTATGAAAGTAGTGAATCCATCTCAACTCCACAGTACCAGAGCCAGGGTGGGATGCAGTCCTGGCTCCTCCCACAGTCTCTTTGTAGCTGCTTTGTGAACACAGCAAGGAAAAAGCACTCACAACCATCACTCACTGTATTACAGGATACTGTAAATTACACTGGATCGATGGCTGCCAGGTCTCTGAGACCCAGGAATGAGAGTACTCACAATGGGAAATGGGAAGTTTTGGAAGCTGGGAGAGAGTGGGATTGTGGACAACAGGAGCTGAGGGTCACACACACAACAGAGAAATGGCAAGGACAGACAGAGGGAGACTGACCTTAATGCCAGATGAAAAGCTTTCAGATGGATCCCTAAGTGATCCCTGTAGGAATCCTGCACACATCACACACTTCCGTGAATACACACACACATAGCAACAAAAGCAAGGTGCTGGCCATGGCTTCCCTCAGGCCCTGAGCTACTGCAGAACATCACATTGTGAAACAGGGCTCTGTTTTAACACATACTTTTAATGAGTAATAAGAATAATAAACCGCCCATTTTCCATTCTCTAACCTAATGGAATAAATGTAGAAATTCCCAGCATTTGTACAACAATGTCATGTCCAGAATGATCAGGATCCCTTTCTGCAACAGTAAAATGGAACACACCCATGGCAGAGCTGATGACAATGGCCAGAAAAGGAGCAAAGGCAGACACGTAGGAGTAAGTTTTCCTACAACACTTAAAATAGAAACATAGGTCAAATATACATTTGATGAGTAGGAAAAAGTGAACAAGAAACCAAAGTTTTCCTAACTTCAGAGTCCACTTCCTCTCCTAACCCCTTTAATTCCAGATCCACATCAATGAATCAGAATTTGACCTAAAAGCTTTGCAGCAGGAGAATTAGCCAAATGCTTGAATTAAATATTGCTTATAAAAATCTATTTCCTTTTCTTAAGAGCAAATTTTCCAACTGGGAAAAGAGTTTGAGGCCCACGTGCTTTCTAAGTTTGGAGAATTAGACACTTCTCTCTTAAATCCCATCCTTCATTATGTGGAAAAGTTACATCTTTACACATAAATTATTTTCCAGGAGAAACTCGGCAGGATATTTGCCTAAGCAGGAGGACTTCTCTACATCTAAATGATTCTTGAACAAGCTCTCCATTTCTGACCACATATCCTGTAGTCATTGAAACCATTTTGAGTGTGATGGGACTCTGCTTGCCCTGGTGGCTGTTGTTTGGCATTCCAGGATTTCCCCCTGACCAGGACCTGGTGCATCTGCTGGGGCTGTCCTGGGCCCAGTGGCCAAGGGACAAACCCACCTTGGCTTGACTGCAGGGTCAAGTGCTACTGTAAGGTCACTCCAGCAGAAAAAAGAAATACCTCAGACTCTGCCCACATAACTTATCAAGGAAGTCCCAGTAGAACCTGACCAAAAAAACTCCATATCCCTCTCAATTTTATAATGCATTGATATGATGTAGCTCTAATCTCTGGAGCAGAGCAGCCATGGCTTGTTGAGCACACATGAATGAATCCTGTGCAATGGCCTTGCTTACAAAATAAACACACTGCCAGATCACACAGGGCCACTCTGGCACAGGCAGGGGAACCACAGCCCACAAAGCTTTTAATAAGTGAGTAAGACTCAGGGGATAGGACTGGGTCCTACCTGACTAATTTTGCTTTAAATCACTGGAGGTACACAAGCTTTTATCTCTACTCATAAAGTTTGGGAACGATACACAAGTGATAAAGATGGGAACTGTAATCACAAACAGTAAAATAACAAAGCACTTATTAAATGAGTACTGGATGGTTCATGTGAAGCTTCTTTTCCAGAGAAGGATATGACTATGATTAAAAAACATTTAAAGCCTAAATAGGACTTTGGTTACTATGTTAAGGTCCTATTTTTTTAGTCCATCAATCATCACTCTTGGCTCAGCTTTGAGCTGCAGCTATTTTTCAGACCATGGAAAGGAAGTGGTATCTTCCCTACAAGCAAGTGGAAGACCATCAGGCTAAACTAACGATGGAAGCTTTGCCTGTGGGAAATATAATTCAAGTTTCCAAACTGGTGGCACAACTGGAATATCTAAGTAATGGTGTGAGTGTTTTCTTGGACTAGTTTTAAGATTACTGCATAAAAGGAAACACTTTGAAGTTCTGGCAAAAATCAGAACTGGTAACTGGTGGTTTTATATCCTGCTGGGCCTTTCAGAAGCCATGGGCATAGACTTAGAACAGCAACTAGGTCAAGCTTTTCTGTTGTTCCCAAGAAATTTAAAAGCATTTTTTGAGAATTCTTCCTTAACAAGCGAGAAAAAGGAGGCAGCTCTCCCTGCATCACTCCTGAGTTTGTGTGCTCTGGAGCCCACTGCTACTCACGGGCACACAACAAACCTGGGGACCTGCAGTGAGCCCCTCGCTGGCTCTGTGCACACACACAGATTCTTCCTGCCTCTCCATCACTCTGCCACACTCCAGCCACAGCAATGAGTCCTGCAGGCTCCTCCAGGGAGCTCCTCTGAACCTCTGCCTGGGGCCTCATGTTCTTGCAGCAACACAGGGCCATAGTTCCAGGCAAGAAGACAACACAGACCTTCCCAAACTCCCCCAACACTGATGGCACTCTAGTAAGCAGCTTTTCCTGCACACAAGATTCCTGCCTGCCATATCTCACTCCCTCCAGAAAACAGTTAAGACAGGTAGAGCGAACTTCATCCACAAATTATTTTGGTGAGTGAACAAGAGCCAGAAGGCAAGACAGAATAAAAAGGGGCAAAGTACGAAAAATCTAGCATGGCACCAGTTACCTTAGATTAGTCTTTTTGCTTTACTCCCCTTGCTTTAATTGGGTCAATATTTTTAATGAAATATTTATCATGTCTTACCAATGAAAACATTACTCATTTTTTTTTGCAGCAAAGTAAGTGGCACCACAAAGCATAATTTCCTAGGATCTCATGCTCATGGCATGCTATGTCTCACTGATTCCTGTTCTAGGTGTGCAAATAAAGAAGGACACAGAAGATCCTAATAAATATCCATAAAACAGCTGTTCCTCAGAAAATGCTACAAGTAGATATATGGAGCACTGAGATAGTCCGGCAAAAATAAATTGTATCCTAAGGCAGTGATGCTTCAAACATGTGCTGAAGCCCATAAAAATAAGTTAAAGGCTGTGTTGACAGACAGGATGAAGGAAAAATCTGTTTCTGGGATTAGTAGCTACAAAAGGTCTTCCAGATCCTGGAGTAATCATAGGATGAAATTTCCAGATGGCTCACCAGGATCTTAGTAAGACCAGGGAAGAAACACATATCCCTAAAGTTACCAGGCACAGCAAATCTTCTGGATAAATGCTATCTCAACGATGCTCCTGAGAATTGTCACATGATGGTGGCACCCAAAATCTTTACCAAACAAGGATCAGCTTCTCCAAAACTGGTCCAAATCTCCTCACCCTCCTGGAAGTAGGAAGAGTGAAAACGGCTTCTTGCCCTGCATGTCAGCCAGGCTGACCCACACCAGGGAGGGGCACACTGAGGACCTGTTTGGGGCACTGCTGTGATGGAACTGGTGCATGTTTGTGAGATGCCCCAAACCATCTCACTTCTGCCCTCACACCAGCTGGGGTCACCTGCTTCTATAAAGCTGCTGTTTTGAGAGGAGGGTGAAGACACTTGGTAAGCTCAAAACAAAGCACAAAGTGTCATCAGGGAGTTACCCCTCCCAGGGAGCTGGGAAGACAGAATACCTTCAGATGTGATCTTCCTCAGGTTTAAGTGTGAAACTCAGGCTTTAGAGGAAGTGAAACCTGGCAGGAGCCACAAAAAGCAAGTTGGTGACTCCCCCACGGCAGCTCAGCAGCACTGGAGCCTTTCACAGAGCCAGCCCAGGCTCCAGGAGTGCTCCCTCCACTCCAGCCTGGCAGCACTGCCAGTGGCAACAGCAGAACCAGATGGGAGAATAAGGAATCTGACCCAGAGGTTTGCTGAGCCAGCCTTGGCTTAAAGCCAAGGAAAAGTGGCAACAGCTACTACACGAGGAAGGTTGGGGAAATACAGTTCTGCCCCTGCTATAATTCAACATTTGCCTTCATTCACAGAGGAAACAATTCAGAAAGACAGAGGTTCTCCATTTTAGGACATGACTGGAGACAGTGGGCCATGGCACCTCCCAATGGCCAACAGCACTTCACCCCAGCCTTTCCCAGGGCATGAGGCCAAGTCTGAAAGCAAACTCACTGGAAGCAATCACTAATGCTTGCTAAACACTTATTAATTTTTAAACAAACAAACAAACAAACAAACAAAGCCAACCCAAAGAACTTTCAGCCTTCTGTCCCTGCCTGACCAGCACAGATGTAGTCACTTCCTGACAGCAAGAAGAGGCACAGAGACATGTCCCTGCAGCAAGGCAGGTGCTAGGAAATGGGGAACTTATTTCTACTTTGCTCATGGTAATTCACTATAGGAGCAATTCTCTTCAGTAAATATGGCATAGAAAATCCAAGAGAGGAGAAACCAGGGATTTCTCTCTCCAACAGGCAGGTCCATGTGTTGCTGCACATGTGCAGCTATCACAGAGGTGGAGCCTGCTAATCTCAACCATCCCCTTTGGAGAGTGACTTCCCACTCAGGTACAAAACAGATGCGAGAACCCAGCCAGGCCAGTGCTCTTGGCTGCTCACAGGATGTCTTTAAGGGCTGAATGAGAAGCTGTAGAGCAGATGTTCACCCTTGGCAGCAACTCAGCCATACCGTGGTGTATGGTTTGGCTTTCTCAGCTCTGGCCAGAAAGGATGCACATTTCCTCCACACTGTGTGGTGGAGAAAAGACTGAACCTGGCTGTGCTGATATTTTCTAACAGACATCAGCAAACTTCCCAGTAGGAAACAGAGTGCTTTACTTGCAGTTCAGCAATGCCCTGAACACCCTGCCCTGGATGACTAACACTGATTCCTGGGAACAAGGCAGCCCTTACCCTCACTGGATGGGTCAGGCATTGCTTACAAAAGGCTTTTGGAGGAGTGCAAAAGCAGATTGCTGGAGAAAGCCGAAAAGGAACAAAAAAGCCAGCTCTGTTGCTCTTCCCACTCCCCAGCAGGCTGCAAGCACCCATTTTCAAATAGATTAAAAGGAAAAAAAAAGTGATTTTTACTAATACATTACAGTTTGAACTGGAGTAAAGTCAGATTCACAGAACTCATCTGACTCAGTATACAGCACCTTTCTTAATTGAAGACGAATCACACTTGTCTCATAAGGACACTTCCTAAAATTTGCTCTCGCATTAATGCAACAGAAGATGATGTCACTTCATGTTTACATAAATAAAGGCTATGATGCTCTGATCAGATCTAGGAAACCAGTCTCTTTCCTCTTAAAGTTATTAATCATGTCTACTTTCTTACAAGGTTGAGGAGTGTAAGAACTGGCCAGGGCATACACAGAGGCACAGACAAAAAAAAAGGTGCAGAAGTGACCCAAATCACATACTTGACAGAGATTCCTGTTGTTCTTAGAAAACTGGCCATGTTAAAAGTGATGTAGCACTCATTGTTCTCACTCTGACCACAGTAGGGAGATTAAACTTCTGCACAGGACAGTTGCAACTGAAAAATATTGCCATTACACTGAGCACAAATAGCTATTTCTTGAACACTGAGCATGCACGTGGCCTCCCCTCTCCCCCAGCTTACATTTTATGAGATTTTTGACAGTCAGAGAAAACTCTCCTTCCATATGTTCAGATGTTAAGATTTCAACCTCCTTGCAGCAGGAAAATAAAGTCATCTTCTTTGTAATGCCACAGCACTGAGCACACACAGAGCACTGAAACAGTAAACTGATCTCTGCCATTGCGGAAAACTGCAGGGATCCCGGAGCAGGTCTTGTTCCTGTCATGTCTGCAGATGCTCTGTTAAGGACTCCAGGGACATAGAGCAATTACTAGGGTTTGTTTCTGCTTTCCAGGAGCAGTTCTGTTTAGGAGAGAATAGAAAGGGATTATTTTTACCTTATAGTTTGGACTTACAGGGTGTGAACTGAATTTTTCTTCCCACAGAGAGGCATCATGTAACAACTCTTCCAATGCCCTGTAATGGGGCTGTTCCTTCTCAGCAGTGCCCCAAAGCCCAAGGGCTAATGAGGGTGACAGGCAGGGCCCAATTAGCAGCACAGGCATAGGGAGGATTGCATTTAGGCCACACACCGAGTAAAAAAGGTCTTTTTCCTTTTATTTTGGGGGCTTTGTTGGTTTGTGGGTTTTTTTGCTTTGAGTCTAGAAAGTTGACATCTGCTTCTGGTAAAATTAACAAACTATTTTATTTGTCAGTAAATGTAGATTGAAACAGTACTCAGAACTGCATTGTCTGGGTTTGCAGGACTGAAGGAAGTATTGATGAAGCATTTTCCACTGGCATGGGTACAGAGAAAAAAACATTCAAGTGAAGATAATTTTTTCCATATATATTATGTACATTATTATATACAAGTGAGAATTAGACAAAACAAAACTAGAACAAAGATTCTTTTAAGTTTTAAAAGGATCTTTGTCTCTCAGCCATAGGGATGGCTCAAGCCAAGCTCTGTGGATGAGGCAACACATGAGGCAACAGATGCATCAAAGGCATCTCACTCCTAGTACACAGATTAGCCAAGGCAAGACTCAGACCACGCAGAGACTGGCACCAACATCACTCTTGCTACAGCAGAACAGATGTTCTCAGCTCTTACCTTCTCCTGATGCAGCCAGGCTCAGGTGCACCCTCCACTGTGCCCTGCACAAGTCCTGGCATTTGGGCCAGCAGAGCTGCTTTCACCAGGGGCTCTGCCCACCCTGCAAGGGCACTGTGCCCCCATAGCAGCTGCATTGTCCAGCGTGATCTCCACCAAACCCCATCCCAGCACATCCCCTGCAGCTGTGACTGCCCAAAGACTTTGCATCCTGGACACCTTAGTGACTAGAAGGGTGCCTCCAGTTAAAATCCTCTGGAGCTATTTTACTGTTCACCTGCTTAATGCTGCAAACACAGCTCCAGATCACCTCCCTGCTGCAAAAGGCAGGAGAAATCTTCTGCATACAGGGCAAGGGAAGCCCATGGAGCTGGCTCTCATGTGGTGGTGAAGGTGCTGGCCCTGCAGGGGTGACAGGAAGCCACAGGTCACAGCAGACCCAGGGGTCAATGCCAGGAAGGGGATAAGAATGGAGCAAGCTTCCCACGAGGTTCAGGCACAGGGCAGGAAGGCAGATATTGTCTGTGAGGCCCCTCTCTTGCACTAAACACTAACAGCACCTTCCCTCTCACTGCTCCCAGGGTCACACAGGGCAGCTCCCCCTGCCCTGGCAGCAGCTGGGGCTCTCCACCACCACGCTGGCTCAGGGAGGCAGGCAGCAGACAGCAGAGGATGGAGATGCTCTTTCAAGGCTGGAAGAGTACTTTTTCCCTCCTTGGTAAAACCCAGGAACATCCTTCCCAGACCCATTTGACCCTTCCCTTCCTGATGTGTCCCCTACCCCATGCCTCTCCCTTCCTTGTGGGAACATTCCCCAAAACTTGCTGTTTTCCCTTCATTTCCTTCCTCTCAAGACACCTGGAATTTCCTCCTGCAGTCTCCTGCCACCCCTCATGGTGATTCAGGCCAGGTCAGGCTGCCAGGCCACAGGTTTATTGTCTAGGAAACCAAAACAACCAAACATCCAGCATGGGGCAGCTGGGGCAACGTGCTCAGAGACAGCACAGCTACCAGGGCTTTATGCACCAAGGATGACAAATAATTTATTTCAGCAAAACCACCCTGACATGTTTGAGGAAAAACAGAAGCAGCAACCACCAGCAAGGACACCCCCAAGAAGGCTGTAGGGGAAGTATTTTCCACCACAAAACATGTTTTGAAATGTGATTTGACATCTCAAGCTGTTAGTAGAAGCTCAGCTCCTTGCTTAAACAAGTAAGTTTTGCAATGCAGCACAGAAACAAAAGAAAAAATCCTCTCCAGCTTCAATGCCAGTTTAAAAGTTATTGGGAAGCAGCCAACATATTTGGGGAAGGTTTTTAAACTCCCTCTTTCAAGCTAAGATGCCTCAGCAGAGACCTGTGCACACAGTACACATCATAAATTGCAACTTCAACCTCACCCTTCTAATGCACTGAATTTTAAAAGCTTAAAATACCTTCCTCTAAATCTCTATCCCATTAAAACTGCATTGAGAAGCACAAAGCTTCATCCCACTAAAAGAGGATGTACAGATAAGTGGAGTTTCATGTTCAGCTACACCAGCTTGTTTCCTCTCCATGATCATTTGATTCAGGAAAGCATGCAAACATGAGCTTTGCTGGTCCATTGAATGTGCACTGTAAAACAGAAACTGGATAAATATCCCTAATCACAGAATATTCTGGGTTGGAAGGAACCCACAAGATCATTGAGTCCAACTCCTGAATGACCCATAAAGGGATCAAACCCACAACTTTGGTGGAACCAGCCCCTGCTTGGACCAGCTGAGCAGATCTGTCCCAGAATCATTGCACAGCTTGGACTGAAAGGGACCTTAAAGAACATTTTATTTCAATCCCCTGACATGGGCAGGGACACCTGCCATTAGATCAGGCTGCTCAAAGCCCCATCCAGCCTGGCCTCAAATACTTCCAGGGATGGGACATCCCCAGCTTCTCTGAACAACCTGTGCCAGAGCCTCACTACCTCATGGGGAAGAATTTATTCCCAATATCCCAACTGAATCCATCTGTTAACAGATGTGCTGGACTCCAGCTGAAAGCCAGCCCCACAAGGCAGACCACAGCACACTGAGATCCAAGAGCCAGACGCTGATGGGCATTCACAGCCACCCCAGATGGGTACTGCCAGCTGCTGGGGTTCAGCTCTCTCCACCTCTGCACCCTGCAGACACTGGAGCAGGCATCATCACCTGTAAACCACCTCAGCCTGGGACTGCAGAGAAAAGCATGGGGCTCTCAGCTGGAGAGAAGCAAGCCTGGGTTTGCACCCCACCTGAGCCTGAGCGCTCCACAAACACAGTGCTGAGCCTGAGCTGCCTTTGGGCAGGTGAGGTACCTGCATGCAAGACTTGGGCAGCTACAGATTGTGAAAGCACTGGCCTTTCTCAACTTCAAGGGGTTTCTTTCTATGGCTTTTCAGCTTTCATTAGTGAGAAGCAGGAAGAGTGAAGTGATGTCCCCAGGCAGTGTTAACAGGATGTGACTCTACCCTGAGTCATCATCCTCTTTCTCCTCAAGTGCAGATGGCTGCTCACACCTGGATCATGGACACCTATGGCCATACTCATCAGGACAAACTCACTGCTTCCCAAGCTTGCACTTCAGAGTCTGCAGGATGCAACCTTCACATTACACAGTTAAAACTTTATATTTTCAGGGTATCTTGAAAAAACAAAAGGAGACTGAAGAACTTCAAAATGTGCTCAAAATCTAAAGAATAATACAGCAGTTTTCTGATGAAGTGTCTGAGCTAGCAGGGTCACAATGAGGTCTTATTTAAGTCCAAGAAATTAAAACATTAAGCCACACAGCTGCAGAATATGACTAAATATGCAATTATTGTTCTCTATCTTACAATTCAAAACTTAGCATGTTTGAATAATCTCCAGTGAAATGTATTTCATGGGAACTGGAAACAGTTTGCATTAAATGAACCAAATGAACACCACTGTTAAGGAGTCCACATGCACATCAGCAGAACTGAGGTGCTCAGCTGAGAATTATCTCTGCCAGTACTGTGGCTCATCTTCCATCCTGACAAACTTTACAACAAAGGTTTCCCCCATACATTTCCCTGCCCATTTAAGGCAGTCATTCAGTAGCAGGGACATCTCACAGACTCACATTCCAAGCAGATGCAACATCCTACACATCTGACAAAGCAATTCAGTTCTCACCAAAGAAACATGCTAGAACTGCTCATTCAGATGGAATTATTCCAGTATTTGTTTTTCAATTACTGGAAGAAACATCAGTGTGGGGTAAATAATTTTTACCACTCTCTAGATATCAAATGAGGCATACCATGTAAGACAACAAAATTTTTTGGTATTTGTCTACTGAACATCCTTCTTAACAGGGACATGGATGTGCTAAGGTACACTCTCACTCACAGCAAAGGAAATCGTGTAAAGTAATAATAAGGGAGATTGTCAATAATTTATTATTGGCTGGGACATAATTCTTCTAAAGAACTGCAGGGGAAGGATGTCCTATCACTGCAACATGTAGCACAGCACACCAACACCTGGCCAACCCAAGGCTGGGAGTGCAATTAAAAAGTGACTGTGAGGCTGCCGCAGGCTGTGTCTTTGCTTACGTGCCACTGCAATAATTACGAAGAGGAAAAAAAAAGAGCAATAAATGACTCTTACAATGGCCAGCTACAGTTGGATTCCTGTCAGGTTCTGCAACAGAAAAACTGCCAGCCAGCTGGGGCTGCTACACTTACAACAGAAAGTTCAAATGTCTTGAATATTACATCTCCGAGCCTGGAATATTGGCATTGAACCTTTAAAAATGAGCAAACTTTATCACCACCTTTTACCTGCAGCATTACTCAGAAATAAACTCATTTAGGGTCTAAGAGCACTCTGTGCTGGTTGGGAGACAGGAGTTCAAGACAAATTTGTAACACACTAAGTACTACTAGCAATGTCCCATGAAGAGCAGCGGATTTCTTTATCACTTTTTTAGATTTCCTTCCCCCCACAACCATCTACTGTATCTGGAAGAATGTTTTAATACTAACTCTGACTTTAACTTTTTAAACTGAAAAATAGAAGAGACAAGTTACCCGGGTCTACCCAGGACTTAGTGCCTGCCTGGAGGGAAACCATGTATAGTTAAGCTGCACCCTGGGGTGGATCCAAACCACAGAGTCTCCAAACAGGGAGGAGACTTTCCTTCCTCAAACGCTGAAAACTATGCGAGTGACTCACTGAATGTCCTTCTCTTGAGTCAGCACTGAAACACAGCTCCAGAATCCTCTCTGATTTACAGTGGAGATAAGACTAGGACTGGTGGTTATCTTAAAGGACAGTCAGTGACTGATGCCCTGAGGATGTCTCACCACTAAACCCATCACACAAACCAAGCTTGCATTCCTAGCCCGTGCTCCAGCCCTTCCCTCCCTGGGTTCAGACCTATTGGAGCCCAGCTTTACCACGTCACACATAGGAGGGAAGGTCGTGTGGCTGCAAATCCCATTTGCACAAAGCAAGCAGGTAAATGGATTCCAATTTTGAAATCAGTTTAATCAATTCATTAATTAGTAACTTGTCTTCTATTGCAGTAAAGCAGTGTTGCAGGTTCAGAAGTTGTGGAGTGCTGAAATTTGGAGTTAGGCTGAAGAAAAGACTATGTACAATACAAATCAGCTTTCTGTTGTGATGTAAATTTATTCTCATAATTTTTACCATTTATTCATCCCAAAAGACATATTGCATATTTGGAACATTTTTAAAGTAAGAGCCACTGTATTCAAGACAAGAAGTAGTTTTGTCACATCAAAACTGATGACATACTCAATAAAATTATTTTCCAGAGCAAGAACTCCTTACAAGGAATATAAATAGAATATAAACTTCATAAATGATCTAGCATGAAAAGATTAAAATAGCAAATTCATTCCATACTGAAGGCAATACTTGACCATAGTATGTGTAGGATGTTTCTTTAAAAAAAAATTAAAAAATCCCTGTCCCAACAATGCGTACTGAAATAAATACAGGTAAGCTTTTGGTTACATTTTATTCCAATAGAACAGAATGAATAGATGACTTCACTCCTTTGTCTCAATTTACTGACTAATATGATCAGGTAATAAAGCATTGCTTTTAGTTTAACCCAGGCTTTGGATTTGTTCATCAGACACGATGAAGGGATGACACACTTTGGCAGCACATTGGCATTTTCAATACCACACCTGACATGACACAGGAATTACCTCTCCCTGCCAACATCTCCATTCCTACAGCTGAGAACCACTTACCCAAGAATCTCAATTACATCCCCACTCACTCTCAAGGCTGCTAAACACCAGTGACCACGTCCTGGTCCATATGCAAGCACAATCCAGAACAGCACGGACACACATCCACAGCCCTCGGTGCCTCGGAGCTGAGACAGCCAGCTCTGGGAATGATGCTCACTGAGCACACTGAGAAACTCAGTCACGTGAACACCTCCAATTTGAAATGCTTGGAGAGGGAAGTGGCAGTAATGTGCAAACAACATGATGAGGCTGAGGGAAGACAGTAAAATGTCTGATCCTTGGAAAAGGACTGGCTTTGCTTCACTCTAAGATGTAAACAAATCATAGAACAATCTACTGGAAGCAGTTAGCAAAAAATACAAGGATGTAGAATAATTAGTACCTGTCAAAGCATTTAGAAAATAAAATTCCTCTTGTGAAAGCTTTTTAAAAAATGGGTTTATTAGTGTTATTAAACCAAGACTTCTGTAAATCATGACATTCCAATAAAAGTGATGGCTACACTACTATCACTGTTAACTTATAATGCAGGTTACAGAACAGCCGTCACTTTGGAAAAACGAAGTGAAGGAATTATTCTATGAATATTTTCCCTATTGTACTTCAGGGATCAGTTCTTCTTCACTACTGTTCAAAAGTCTATGATCAAAAGTTTAGAATAAAGCTTCCGGAGTCATCCCTATAAAACCTGAAGGGAAAAAACCCCTTCAGTGCTGTGCTGAACAGCCATGGGAACAGGCTGCTGCTTGGGCCTGCTGCCTACAGTGGTTTTTACCAAACAATATTGCAAAGTCAGATACCACAGAGTGCACCTCATACCGGGGTGATGTGAGGAATACAGTGATATGATTGACAAAGATAAAATCTAGAAGCTAGAAATCAGTGAATCCCCCCAAAAAAGTTCTGTTAGACAATCAAACAGGAATACAAGAGTTGTTGTCTATGCATATGATCTTAGTAATGTAATAACTGTAAGGACATACTCTAATCTGGCATCTACTCTTCAAAAGAGAACATTTGGAAAACTAAAAATTGTTTTAAAAACTGACAACAAAAACTAGAGGGATGCAAAAAGAAAACTTAAAAATTCAATCTATTCATATAAAGTAGGATTGGAAGGTATGATTAGTGGTACATCAAATCCCTGATCACAACAACATTTGCAGCAAAAGAACAATCTCCAAGAGAGAGGTATTGGAGTTCAATTTTTGGAAGCCAAAATAAGATGAACTCAAACACAGGGCTGGGGATTGGTTTGGGGTTTTTTTTGAGGGAACAGGAGTTGCTCATGTATCTTACCTACAGAGGTGACAGATATTTTATCTCAAGTTCTTAAAATAAGAATTATTTTTTCTAACAAATGCTGAACTTCTTGACATTCTGCTGCTGCTGAAATCAAACAGAAGTTTTATGACTGTGATATTCAGATTAGTGATCAGATGAGTCCCCTTACCTTTACAAATGGGAACTGGAGCCTGTAATGTCCCTTCCCCATCAAAACCTGTGTTTCAATTGCTGATTTACCTTCTATTGCTGGGAGTCAGACACTGGTAGCATCCAGCTTTTAAGCAAGAATGGCTGCAATCTCTCTCTTCCAAGCAGAAGAACATGGCTCTGTTGGACAAACCTCTGCTCACTTTCAATAACTTGGTACAAAGTAAAAACCCAGGAAAGCCAGAAAAGAATCCCCTATACTGCAGCCCAA
Source organism: Sialia sialis (assembly GCA_009812075.1). Taxonomy (NCBI): domain Eukaryota; kingdom Metazoa; phylum Chordata; class Aves; order Passeriformes; family Turdidae; genus Sialia; species Sialia sialis. Next base: position 8,469,114 of record VRYO01000638.1, on the reverse strand, counting down.
TTCCCCACCAGAGAAAAAATAGGAATTCTGTGTTCATAAGCATGTGCAAAAAGGGACTGGGATGAGCAAATCAGCTGGATGTGGGGAATTCAATGCAGCTGTTTGCAGGAAGGAATCATCCCTTCAAACAGACCCAGAGGTATATGCAAGAGAGAAGGAAAAAATATGGCTTCTAATTCTGTTATATCATCAGTTGCTATAATTAATGGAGAGTCAAAATTTTGAGACAGTTGCTAATGAAACACTAATGGTGGATAAACAGCCAGAAAAGGCCCCTGGTGAAACCTGGCCAGCCCCACTTGCAGAGCCAGTGCAAAGGACAGTGGCTTCCCAAAAGCCATATGGTGACCTGGTGTTTTAAAGCACTCAGATGCTGCTGGTGGAATGAATTTGGCAGTGGATTTGTCATGGAAAAAGATTCAAGCACAAGAAATGATTCTTGCATGTGGCAGAACCCTATGGATTAAGGCAGGAGACATTCAAAATCTCACATAAAGCACACAGAAAACTGGAACAAGTAACATACTTCAGAAGACTTGATTAGAAAAATAACTTAGGGATATACCCCAAAAATACATGCACAGGTGATTGATTACCTTTGCTTCAGCTATCAGTCATCTGATACTAATTCTCACTGTTTTATGAGAACTTTTGCAATATATTGTGCAGGCTCATAATTCTCCATTTAGCACCAAAAAATCCAGACATTCTGCAAAAAGGATGAGGCAAAGACTCTGGAAGAACGCATTTAATTCAGCTACAAGGAACAGGAAAATCACTGTATTTTTCACATATTTATATTTTGAAATAAAAGGCCTGCTATTGTAGTCCCCACATAGATAAATTCTTTTAGAATTTAAAGAAGGTGTCTCACTCAAGACACCAAGACAAATCTGAAAAAGTGTTCAGATATTCTAAGAATTATACTAAATCTTCCAAATTGAACTAGCAACTGATAAAACTATTCTCTGACCAACTTTGCTACTATGAGGAACCTTTTCAAACCTCAAACTTCAGTGCAAGCTCAGAGCACTTGTTTTACAAGTGGAGCATCTCACACATGTGAAAAAGCTGCTTGGTATAGTAACTCCAAGGCTTAGCTAATCAAGTTTCACAAAAGAAAGAACCTAAACATGATGTAAAAGAGCACACACATTTACCATTAAAAAAAAAAGCAATGAAACCCAGAAAGATTTGTGCAAGGAGTTCTTACAAAATAACTCCACTTGGTGTTTTAGTATAAAAGCACTGAAGAACAGCAGCCTCCCAGTTACCCAACCCTTCTCCAGGGATTCTCACAACATAAGAGTGAACTGTGCATTTTAGCTCATTCCTCATAATTTTGAGCATGCAAATGTCAAGAACCCCTGGAAAAGGCACTGTATTAGGGAACCACAGGTATACTTGTAAGCACAAACCCCCATGCAATGTGTACTATGCACTTGTGCATATAAATATGTGTACATGCACATAATGAAATTAGAAATCTTTCTCCTTGAATACAACCATGTTGGGCTTCAAACTGCAGCTCTCTGATGCACTAAAGATTGCTGAAAACAGACTATTTGTCTTTAATACAAGGGCAAAATTAAGCCCCAAGCAGAACTGGTGTGGTGCAGGGTCCCCCAGCTGCCCCCAGGGAACCTGGCACCTTCCCTGCTGCCAGCAGGGAGGGATCCCCACCCCCAGCAGGCTCCATCTCCTGACACCAACTCCACAGACTACCAGCAGGGAGGAGGGAAGGGAATCCACTGCGAAAGAAACAGCAGCTGAAAGAGGGACAAACAGGGAGTTTTTGATGCTGAAGAGGTGAAGAGGCAGCATCAGGCTCCCTTCCCCCAGCAGGGCTCTCTATTGCCCAGGACCTGCAGGCACTGCTCCTCCATCTCACCACCTCTGCCATGGGCACATCCACCCTGCAGCTTGGAACACCTTCTCCTCCTCCATGGCAATACGCTCCCAAGCCTTCCATGACTCTCTCCTACCCCACTTCCTTCTGACAACCATACAGAGGGATCAGCTAGACCAAAACTTAAACCAGCACAAATGTGAAATAAAAGGTAAAAAAGGTCTTTTGTTCTTACTCGACATGCTGCAGACATTGTGCCTAGTAACTGTGGCAATATCTAGTGCAAAAGAAACTTAGCATAAATCTCTTGTTTTCAAATGACATTCAACTCAAACATGCATAGGGAGAGTAAAGTTATTTTATTAAATCATGCACATCACGTGTGTTAGTGCAAATAGTTTAATCTGTACTCCAGAAATTCTATTGTATTTTTATATCTTTACAAAATAGATTTAAAACAATTAATTACTTAAAAAAATGTAATTCTGAAGTTAAGCATTTCAGAACAATATTTGCAATAACCTATATACAAGAGGTACTAAGTACCACTGGCATACGAGTGTTCTGTGGTTGCGTGGCTTCCTGCAACTGAAAAGGATGAAAAGGATGAAGTGAATGAACTAAATGACAATAGTTATTTTCTACAAGTCACTTGTGGACTATTTTCTCCAACTAATAATCCTCCCATTAGCAAATCCCACGTAACTTAAGATAGAACCTTTAATTAAAGGACAATGACCCTTAAAACCTCACAAAGTAAATTATATACTAAATTTCTATTTAAATATTTAAACTATCTGTCGATTGCCGTAACATTCTTTAAAGCCAATTGAATTGCTGAGATTACCTCCCTCTTGAAGTTTCCTGCAGCAGAGCCATTTTACTTTACCATTCTATAACATATTAAGTCTGCAATAAACTTTTTTGACAGAACTGTTGAGCTGAACAAGACAACTACTGTCTACATTTAATTCAGCACTAACTACAGTGATTCCCACCAAAAGTCAGCAAATAGCAATAGTTATAGTACTTAGATAAGAAAAATAAACTTTGTAATGGGGACCACTGCATCATACTTACAACCATGTGATAAGGAGCCACAAAATTTTACTACCAAATTAAAATCATCTTGACCTGATAATACTTCATCAGGTATGATTCCAATTTCGTAGTATTTTATGTATCTAGATTTTTTCTCAGCTGATCACAGACATACTGTAGCAGTTCTCTTAATAAAGTTACGTCCACAGAAGCTTATTCTAAAGAGCTTCTCCAGCTCAAGTCAGAAAGTATCAAATGACTGAAAAAATAAACTGATACATGTGATATGTGAGAAGGTATTCATACTTTTAAAGAACATATCTCTTTAAATATATGAAATTTAATAAATTACATTCAAACTAAAGTTAACGTAAGTTGAATCAATGCACTATGTCCATCAAATGACCAAGTACTTGCTCCCAGAAACACCTTAGTTCACTCAAGAACACACACATGCTTACACTCGCACACGCGCACACTAAATACTTTAGGCTGGTCTTCACCATCAGTATCTCTATCTCATTAAGGCTGGACATGAATTGTGTTTATTCACAAAACCCATTAATAAAGCAATCCTTATGAAAGAAAAATATGCTTCCTTTGAAAGGCGTGGTAAGAGAAGTTTTCTTAAGTTTTGTTCCCAACAGCTCAGTGACTAACAGCAAGTAAAATGATACACTAGTTTAAAAAAAAATAGATCATACTGAAAGGCACTGAGCACACTGCATCTGTTTCCCAAGTATCTGCAAGGTTACTTGGCTTGGATGTCCAAATCAGTATTTTCCTCTTAAGTCTAGCAATCAGATTCTAAAGTCAGTGTCCACAACCCTAGCCATTATAAATAATTTGGTACCAAGAAGCCTGCTTTAGGCCACCATTATAGTATCCAGAATCCCAACACACTAATTTAAAACTTGCATGAAGTTGTAAGCAAAAATATTGCTCACAGTATGATGAATCACAATTTTATTCCCTCTTTATAGACAGATACATTTTATACAGTTTAAAGCAAATGACCCTACTGCTGTTCTCACGCGGAGCTGTGCTGTATTAAGAGGTAAAAAGGAAGAGAATTAATCTGTTTTCCCTCAGTATATGAATGTTGCCAGCTTCTAAAGGGAGGACGGTGTATGGATTCAACAACAGTTCTCATGGAGAAGCTCTGGTTAGGCCTGGGTACAGCACCACGGCTGTTACAGCAACCAAAGCTGCCATCACAGGCATCCAAGGCCATTGTCTCTGTGTGGAGAGAAAAAAGAAATCAATATCATATTTGCTCTAATTCATACTAATCAGTTTACCTCGTGGTTCCTGCAAGTGCTGAGTACCTGTTGATAGGCATCACTACAACGTTACCCACGAGCCCTGCTGCAGGCTAGTCCTGACTTGGAGCACCACAGCAATTCCTCTAGCACAGGCAGCTCCACAGCTCTTCGTGACTGAGGATCATCTGCAGGACTTTGGGCAGCTCCGTATTTCCAGGTCTGTTACTGCACACACCTCACAGAAATCTGCCACTGAACATGCCAAGGCTTGAGATGTTTAAAACATCACTCAAGCAAAGTCAAGGCTAGACAGAGGTTTTTGCACATCTTTAACTTTTGACCATTTAAATCCAGATCTGTGACTTAGTTTGTAGCAGATCCTAACAACATCATTTTTAACAGACTGTCACAACATTGCATGACAACAATGGCATTTTAAGAGGAGGACACACTGAGAGACAAGAGAAAATGCAAGCTGAGAGTTCAGAATACAAACCAACACCTATTTCTTGTCTTTTTTTTTTTCCAACTTTCCATCAGCAATAGTGAGAAAAATTAAAGTGTTTAGAGCCAGAGAGGAATTTCTTAGTCCACAGATAGGAACCAAAGCTTGTTGAGTTTTATTATTAGAGGCAAACTCTTCATTTTTCAGTTAATTAAGTAATTAAGTTTTCTTACAAGCCCTAGCATCGCAGCATTGTGCAAAAGGCAGCCCATTTGCTAAAGACAAACTGAGACCGAGTTAGAAGAGGCACGTTCAAGCACCAGTTAGAACAAAATTAATTGTTAGAATTAAAGAAATCACAGCAATGTTAAATGATTAGTGGATTGCTCAGCTCGTCAGTGTCAACAGGATGGCATATTAAATGAAGGGTTTGCTTCAGGTAAAGAAATACCTGTGAGCATTTCACCATGCACTATTTGATACAGAAATGGCACAAACAGGTGAGAGGGACAAACATACATTGACTGAACAGTAGTGCTTGTACCTTTCGCTACCACAATGGGCCGTAACACCAATACAGGAAAGCCAGGATTAGGCCGATGAATACGGCTGGGACGGGTTGTAATATGGAAGGCTAAAGAAGGGAAGGGATATTAAAAATCACTTTGTGCTATAAATCAATGAGGTAAAGATGATTTAGAGAGGGGAAAATAAGTCAGTAAGTTTTGTTTTAATTGAAATGTATTAAAGACATCTAATACATTACAGCATTATCTAATCTGGTATACAAAGTTAGTACACCATTCTACTCAAATGAACAGGGATGTTTAAAAATAAAGGGAAGTAAGCAGAAAATGTTCCAAGAAACCTCTTGTCACAACTTGGAATTTAGCACTTGAAAACAATATGAATGCTAAAACTGATTTGCCTTCATCTTATTTATAGTTGGTTTTAGTTTTTCTAAGACGAAATCCTATTTGGATTTCTTGAGAGACAGACTCACACCAAATACTAGATTTTTCAGCTATTTCTTCATTCCTTGCTAGTTAGCCTTTTCCATCACCAGCCTCTGGAAAAACGATCTTTTTTCCTCCATTAGTGAATTAATTACAGCTATGTCCACAGGTAAACTCAGTTGTTCAGACATTTCTGTGAGATTGTAACATGACTGTACAATCCACATCCAGTTACTGAAAAGCAGAGAAGCACGTTTCTATCAGAGATACCACAAAGCTCAGCATCTCTGCAAGGTCAGCAGCCTTGTGACCAAATGCAATTCTGAAAATTGATCAAATGCTGCAGCTGGGCCAAACCAGCATTTGGCCAGACTGCAGGGTTCATCCAGCTTATGGCCTCCTCAGAACCATCCACACTTTTTTCTCAGCTATGTTCTATTCATGGAAGCTACTGCACATTCTGGATGGAACAGCCTCTATCTGCAGTATGTAAAATTAAAAGCAAAAATGGACGCAAATGTTTTTTAAGCTGTCCTTGGAAGACACCTGCTTTCTATGTATCCTACTCTATATATTTGTGCACACACAAAGACACACAGAGGTTAAGGTCAAGCCATGCCAAATATTTTTAAACCTGTTTGTGCTGAAACTACCTTGATTTTGTTCAGTCAAATAAATAAACAAATGATAAATTCGTGCTTAACTTTTCTAAAACATTGTGATTAGTAAGTAAAATCTCATCCTGTTATGAATTTGTAGGAAACACTTATTCATAGAACCTCCAATATGGTTCAAAACACAGGAATATTAGAAGGTATTCTAGTCTTGTTCAATTAATTTTTTTCAATCAAGGCAAATACTTAACAGAAAAATTGTGTAACTATTTAAGATTTTTCCATGCAAGATTATTTTTGTGTCACAGGTGCCACGAATCACAGTGCCACCTTCCCACAGAAAGCCTGTTGGCAGAAATAATCACAGCAGTGTTCAAAAAAGGGCCAGAGGTTTAAATCAAACAGAGCAGCTGATGTTCTCAAACCATTCACATCATTAAATCTGCTGTGTAAAGCGCATCAGGAAGTAACCAGTGAGTACAAGCATGCAACAAGTAGTACACCACGCCACTAAGCATTTCAAAAACACAACACTGCAATCGCTTTTAAAAGTAAAACTTAAATATTAAAACTTAATATTTAAATGATATCCCAAATGGAGTTCAGAAGCCTTGTCTTTTCTAAGATTTGATGGTTCACTGAACAAGTTAACAGATTTCTTTGTAAGTTATACACATTCTTGGCAAATGAAACCAATGATAAATATCCATCACATTCAATGAGATCACCTCCAAATTATTAGATTTCCCCCTCACAAACTTATCAATGCATAATAAATCTCCCTATTGTCAAGGAGAATTTAACTAGGTGCTTCAACAAAACTGTGCATCTTTTATTAGAATATGAAGGTATGCAAACTCAGACACACGTGGCCTGTAAAAAGGAATAAATCCCACAGTGGGAAGTCACTTTCTGTCCTCAGAAATGAAGTAGCAGATAATGATTCCAGCATAAGGGGGCAATGGTACTTGAAAAATTTGACCTTGGAACTCAGCCCAGTATCCATGATGTTTGAAACAATCCCCAAGATGGAAATGTTTTACATTACTGACTGTGAGTAATGTTTGGTGAGCAGTGAGTTTGCCCTTATATGGAGGATGCTCTTCATCACACCCTGACCTCCGGGTTTCAACTGTCACAATTAACTCCTCTTCTGCAAGCAGATTTTGGCAACTGCTGTGGTTTCTGGTTTCATTTAAATACTCACCTCTAATTCTCCCTAAAACTTCCTTTTGGTTTTTCCACTTTCATCAGGTGCTCCAATTTCCTTCACAATATTTCAACCCTTTACTATTTCTCCTTTTTCACTGATCATTTTGATTCTAAGGTTAATGTTTTCAACAGAGCAGAAAATTGCATATTCACATTCATTTATTCAGTGTGATCTCTTCTATTAAAATGGGGTGGAGTTTTAGTCTGGTTGTTTTTGATTTCTGCTTTAAGTAAGTCAAGTAAATCAGGATTATCTCAGCACTGCAACTCTAAGCAAGAACCAGGTTCCAAGAGAATTATGAGATCATATTCCTGAAAACATGGCTGAAAAAAGTGAGAAAGGCTTTGAATTCTTTACACCTTTGACAGCTCCATGATGTTCAAGGTTTATATTCAAGAATTAATTATGGCAAGGATATTCATACAAACTTTAGGCATCCAACAGCCAGCTGATTTAGAGGATGGGATCTGTAAAATTTCCTTTGTAGTCAGAGAAACAGTTTTGCTGAAGTCTGTTACAGAGCATTCATTATCCTCCTGTTTTGTACTGTGCATTACAGGAGCTGTTCACCCTGCACTGACCGCAGAGGCAGCACAGGAAGACAAAACCAGTCCTCCCAGGGTAGTAAGGGACCTAAACCAAGGCTATGACCGCCTTATAATGTGTCTGCCACACCCTTAATGTTTGGAAGATTTCAGAATCCCAGTAAAATGAAAATTCTCTCTAGCTGGGAACTTAGTTCTAATGATACAACCTCACAAATAAACTGAAAACCAGAACACGCTATTTTCATTAGTGAATAGAAAGAACAGTTCAACTGTACTGTTTAAAGCATGAGCCCATCAGAAATAACCATGGTTAAGAAGCACAAGCAAGAGTAAGGAGGGAACATCCATTGTAATAAATACTAATAAAATGAGAGCAGCTTGAAAAGGTTTACTCGATTCATTTGGATACAGGTTTGTCAACTTTTACCCCTGTATCATTCTTTGAAATCCAAAAATTTTACTTAGTTCTGGTTCACTAGTATTTAAGCCACATGTTTTCCAGAGAGCAGGTATCTAAGGACATACTTAAAACTGTCAAGCAACTGTAAATTTAACTTTCATGCAGAATTGTAACAGTGTAATGATCTGCAAATCTGCACAAGCAGGACCAGAATGGAATTTGGCATAATATGGTACACAGCTTTTTTTTTTTTTTTTTAAAGTCTCTCCTTTTCTATTTGACTCTTTCCTATTCCCTCAATCAACAGGATTTCCAGTGTCATAACCTGAATTCCCCACACATTTGGTACAGACTTACATTGTTTCCTTTTTCTTGTAGCAGCTTCAGGTTTTCTTTACATTGTTTGAGCTCTTCAGCCAGTGACTGGTTTTGTTGTTCAGCCACCTCATACTTTGCCTTCAGCTCAGAGAGCACAGTCTGTATTCTTTCATACTAAAGACAAAGAGAGAACAATCCGTGGACGCCTGGACACCAGCACATGCTGACAGCTGCTTAGCACACAGCTCCCTTTTCTGTCATCTGCCTAGACTAACTTGCCTTGCATCAGTGCACTCTCTCTTCAAAAAGCAGGGTACAATTTAGATTTCCTTTTTTTTCTAAATTTTTTGCCCAGTTTGGCAGGGCTAGGACTACTAAACCCATAGAATTACCAAGTAAACGCAAAGCCTTAATTAATCTCTTATGCCAATTATTCATGATCATATTGGAAAGGGCTGTAAAAACTACAAGGATCAAACAGGAACCTGAGGAACAAGGAGTCCTTTACATTTGAGTAGTGATCTTACATCTAGGCTGCAGCTTACATGCCCACACCCCTCTAATAGGTGCAAAATTCAACACTATGTATGAAGTGAATCAAACCCTCTTCATACACAGCAAATTGAAATGTAAGAGCAAAGCAGGCATTAAAGAAATATTATGCCTTGCTACTGTCATGCCCTAATCTCAGTGTGGGTTAAGTACAAACAGTACTGGGTGAATGTGACATATTCCTACAGAGATGGGTAGCTTTTCTTTTTTCAACTCATATTCCATTTTTTCTATTCTAGCAGTCCTCACTGGGCTTAGTAAGGACAGAATCAATGACTTTCAGTATTGGCATTCACCACAAAAATAGAAGATGAGGCATCTTTACAAATACTGATCTGATTACAAAACAGATTAAGACAACTGGGATTTTCAGATTCTGAGAATTGTAAGGAATGTGACATGGATGGATTAACCACGGAGCAAACAAAAGGACTGCAAAAGAAACTAAGAGCAGTGTCTGGGGCAACATTCAAAATGCTCACAGGAGGAAGCAAGTAAGTGTTGGAGACTACGGCCTTCTTCCAGACAGTCTTTAGAGGCCAGGCAGATTAAATGCATGCCCAGAATGCTGGCTCTTCCTTGTGCACTTACGAATCCACTAAGATAAAAGAAGATCTTTGTAAAGAATATGTAGTCCCATTGCCAAATAAAAAAGTTCAAATCTAACAGGGAAGATTTGACTGTTGAAGAAAAATAATTAACTTTGATTCATAACAGCTAAAAAACTCTGGACCACGATGTTCAGAAAGACTCAGTGATGATTTACCTGTCTGAATATCTTAAAAGTAACTTCACTACAGTAATGCACCTAAGTAAAGTTTGGGAAGTTCTTAAAGAACATGTGTATTTACCTGAAGTCTTCCTTTTTAGATTTGACTTCCAGTTTATATTTTCTTAGCTGCCATTTAAACTGGTTGCAATAAACATATTAAAAAAATCTTTACTAGAAAACTTTCCCTTTTCTTTTAGTTCAGAAATGTCATTGGGCATTTCATTCTTGCAAAATGAAAATATTTCATGTTACCTCTTTCTGAAAATCTTTTGCTTGACTCTCAGCTTCACTGAGTTGTGTTTTTAGACTGGCTGCATCCCGTTGATGTTTTTCTTTCAAAGATCCCATCTGATTTTCAAGTTCCTTTCGAGACATTTCAAGAACACTTATATCGCTGGTTAGTGCTAAACTCTGCTTCTGAGAGCTGAAAAACAAAATCCAGTTGATTCCTTAAACATTTTAAATTTACACAAACAGGCACTTTTCACCCTTGAAAGCTGAACACATTGTTTTTTATATGTAAATATCAGCTTAGAGCAATCACAGAAGTACAGATGCCACTGTCTCCCTGTACAGAGTGCTGACACAAAAGGCTGGTCATGGTCTTGCCTTTAAACATATGTCCACAGATAGCTGTGCATAGTTAACATTCAGTATCTCTTTTGGGAAGAAAAGTCACCACCAATAACACTCTTCAGCTGCTGTGGTACCTCCTAGACAAACCATTGTACCCTTACCTAGAAAGCTCCTTCTCTTGTCGCTGAAGTTCAGATGTAAGTGAAGTATTTTCCTTCCTCAGTTTAACACATTCAGCTTCTAGAGCAATCCACTCTGCCTTCAACTTTTCAAGTTCAGCTGCAATGAATAAGTTAGTTAAGTAAAATTATTTCATGACTGCTTCAAGGAACAACTTGAATAAATGGAGGAAAAGCTAGCATCAGTTGTAAATTTCAAATACACTAGTTTGTAATCATGTCACATGAATGGTCTCCTGAGCACCAGTAAAACATTACAGTATCTTCTACTGTTATGAGGTTTATGACAAGGCAAGTTGCTTTTTCATTTTTTGATTAAAGGTTTTTCTAAGGTACAGAGGAGTAGAAAACCTTTTTATGGGCCAACTCCAGAGTATTAGAAAGAGCGGTGGAAAGCATATTTGAAGAAAATAATTTCCAAGGCTTGAAAATAGCAAGAGAATCACTAGATACCACACCTCTGTTACAAGGAAAAGAATTTTAAAGAACAACCTTTGGTTAAACTTTGGTTGAATTAAAACGTCAGGAGCTCCCACTTAATGGACTTAAACTATAAAGAAGTTACACGAGTCCTTTTGGAAATTTTTTGGCAATATGAATCCCTCAAACTGTAAAAATTTTCAATCTTTTCTAAGTGGAATTAGACTTGGTTTATTGATATCAAAGAGTACCTAAGTTAATTTAGGCACAATTGATGAAAACTCTTTAATGAAGCATGCAAAACATCTTTTCTAACCACAAGCCTTGGTACACACACATAAACACATGCTCATGTGTGTATACATACACACACAGACTAAATGACTAAAGGGACAGACTAACAGTGATTTGAGTAACTGGCATTCACCACAGTGAGCGGGATCTCTGCTAGCCATGCTCTGTGACATCTTTCCAAACAAGTACCTTTTAGGCGAGAGGCCTCCTCCTGCTGCTGCTGCTCACACTGCTGGCACTTAAGCTGAAAGCTGGCTTGCAGATTGACAACTTCTTTTTCATAATCTGAGGCATCTTTCCTCCACCGTTCAAGCTCTGCTCGCACTGTCTGCAGCTCAGTTTGCAATGTAGAAATATCTGTGTCTCGTTCTGATGCTGCCTTTTCTGCTACTTTTTGAAGTGACAGAATCTCATTTTGAGCACTGACTAGTTCATTTCGAGTGCTTGAAATTTCATTCTCCTTTTCCTTGCGAAGATTCTCAATTTCTTCTTGTAGCCTCCGCAACTGAGCTGGAAAGCAGATATTCATGCAAATATTTTTTCAAATTGAATTTACAAAAAAACCTAAAAACTTTACCTCCCTTTATCAACACATTGATATTTAACAGGACTAAAGAAGCCTAATGCAATTGAAAAAATGTACTTCTCCTGTCAAATGCTGTACCCTTAAAGAGGCAAGTACATGGCCATGTAACACAGAGGGTCAAAAGAAACAAACATTTTGTCTGGACAAAGCTTCCTTACACAAGGCTGTGTTGTGTGTGTGATACCAAAGCAACTCTCCAAAATCTGAAAACAAGATTTAGATCCAACATGACTCTAAGCAAAACAAGTATTAAGAGGACAAGGACACTGGGGCTTTCAGGGACAAGAGGAAAGCAAGAAAGCTTCTGTCACAAGCCAAACATTTGCAAGGCTACATTGGAAATGTTTGCCTGTTCAGCAGTTAGCTTGTGATGCCTATAAATATTTGAGACACAGAACAATTTCTACTCTGTTCTCAACATGCAGTAGAGGAAATAGACATTATTTCTTTGCAAAAAGCATTTTTCAAAACACGAGATGAATTTTAAGTTGAAAGAGACAGCTGCACCATGTATACTGAGCTAGGAGAAAGTCCTTTATCATTTACAGCTTACTGTAAATGTACAGCAGTCATCCATGAGGCTACTTGACGTTTCTGCATGAAGCAAACCTTATAAATTATTCCAGTCTAAAACCCTTTCATTACTAAAGGCATCTCTCAGCACAGTTTTTCATAAACACATATGCAAATGGAATCCAGTGCAAGCAGTTAAAAAAAAAGTACAGTACAGAGGAAAGGGAAGTATGAAAGAACAAGGAAACTACAGTTATAACACTGATGGGAGCAAAGTATTTAATTTGCTCCTGTTCTATTTCACTTGAAAAAAAAAAAACTTATTTCATTGATTTCAACATGCAAATAAGCAATTATTAAATTAATGAAGAATTACTGTGAGAAGAAAAGGTAAAATCCTTAAGAGCACTTGAAAACCTAATGTAAGATAGAACAGGAGTCAGAATTACAGATTTAAAGTTCTGTGTTTCAGAACCAGAGGGCAAAACAAGGACATTTAAAAGCATGGGGAAGATAACCAAAGCTGAGTAGCCATCCTAGGTTACTTCCATTTATTTCTGTCATCTCGATCCATTATAGAACATGACAGGAAGAATGTGAGTCTTGCTGTAAACTGATAGAGCATCAGAGCTACTCAAAAGAGACTTGCACCTCCATGACAAACATACTTGATGTTTTTCAGTAGCTACATATGCAGCAGTACAGAAAGAATTCATACACTGTACAACCTAGAAACTTGGTTGATGCAACAGCTGATGTGCAATGAAGAAGAAAAATTTCACCTTTTTGTGCTCTCCTCTAAACAGGCTCCAGCAAGACATTTATCTCTTTAAATACACTAAAGAACCTAATTCTCCACTTTGAAGGAAAAAGACATCATGTGAAAAAATATAGTAGTTATTATATATTGTAATATCTAAGACCTACTACAGACAATAGTAAATTAATTTAACGGCAATTCTGTGTAAGATGAAACAGTCTATCTGTTCCATAATGAAAATATTTGCAGCATGATGGATTTTGAAATACATATGAACAAAATGAGGCTTACTATAACCTCATTTGAAAATAATTTCTACAGGCTTATATCAATAGAAAGCAAATGAAGCAGTGGATGAGAACAATCTAAAAGGCAACACATGATCCATCAGCAATTGCCTTTCCATGTATTCTGATATTAGAAGCCTTGAGCATACCAAAACAATATGCACTAAAACACAAAGAACTACTACTGCTAATACAGCAGGTGCCTGAGCAAAGGAATGCAAACCATATCTTCCTGACAGTATTTTCTTCATCAAGCCAAGCTAAACTCCTTCTCCTTGCTGCTGGCAGCATTTCAAAGAAATGTGGGGTTTTTTTATCCTGTGCATGTTGTTGAACAACAACTCTCCCTTCATATGTTTATGCCTGAAAACAAGCAGAGTCTTGGACTGAAAATCCAAATACACACACGAGTTCTAAGTTAAGTGGAGTTGTAGAAATAACTTACACAGGAAAGTTACTACTAACAATATGGGACTGGTTTCTGAAGCCCTGGATATAATTTGAGAGGACAATTAAAAAGAAAGCTTCCATTACATCTCTCATTTATGTAAGCCATTACCTCATCTAAACTGAATGTTTTGTTTATTTCATTTTTTTAAAATAAGGAACAAGTGACTTGAGCTTCCTTGCTCTACCTATGTGCTCATCTAATGAACCTGACACGTAGAGACACGACCTCAGTTGTTTCTCTGGTACTTTCTCTTCTCTATCACAAACAAAGCCAACAACACTGACTGGCCTAAAACATTGATTCCCTGAAAAGGCTTTTAGAAATGTTACTTAATGAAGCTGCCAGGATTTTTTTTTCTCCCCTGCAGTTCACAGGGCCTGCCAAGGAAGAATCCTGAAAACTTTTCCCTAAGGGTGAGATGTGTCACACCCTAAAAGTTTGGGAAGCAGCAAAGCATACAGTGAACATCAGAACATTTTGAACTACAACAGAGAGAAGAGGAAACATTTACAAGACCTCTCTTGAGAAGGATCCAGAAAACAAAAAATACTGAGTTGAGAAGAGGAATCCTACAATTAAGTTTGCCTCTGTCAAGTTTCTACTTTCATTCTCTCTTTTTAGGAGGAAAAAAATATTTTTTTTCTTTGTGTGTAGAATTAACTATCAAATATTTTCTAATTTTTGTTACAGTATTTACTACTTGGAGAATATTCACTATTAGCAAGATAACACTCAAAATTAAATTGCTCCTCTCATTCTGAAGATGAGAATTCTTTAAGCTTCTTTTTCTTACAAGAGTAATGGCAGAAAATGTAAAGATTCTTTGCTGACAGTCACATAAAACAGAGTTATTACAGAAGATTTTCAGTGTAATTAGTATATGACAAACACCACATTACCGAAAAAATTATTCCCCAGAAAATAATTTCTAGGGCTATTTTGACTTCCTAATAAAGTCAGGACTGTCAGTCCACCTGCCTTTCTGCTCATCTGCCTTCCAGACAATTTTGGGTCCAAAGCAAATGATATGCTGACAAAGATCCCACAGGATTGAAGCTCCTGAGTTTTGTAATAATCAATGGCTGAGTAGCTCTTCAAACTAATGCTTGCTCTAAGGAAATTATAATGTAATATAACATTTTTTGACCTTAAGGCTGGACAGACTGACTCTTGATCAACAAGCTCACTCACATGGATGGATGAGATAGATGTTAATGAGATACAGAACATGTGACTCAGAAGTTACGTAAATCATGGGATTACATCCTGCTGTACACATTTTGGGCTGAAAAGAGCATGATTGATTATATCAATTTTCAAAAATGCATAGACAGGATCTCTGTTGTAGCAACTTTACTGTGTGCTCTGATGCTGCATGTGGATCTGGATGAAAAAATTCTTTAAGAGATCCTTTAATGAAGTGAAGAGACTGAGTAGCACAAAGACACCTAAAGCTTCTGGGTGCTCCAAAGGCAGTCACAGTAAGAATTCCTAGATCATTAAAACTGAGAAAGACTAAAGGGAGATGAAGAGGTATGTATTACAGATTACATCTTTTACATTTTGTAAGTTACTATTAGAACCATAGGAATTGAAAGGAAACATTCCACAACATTCAAAGATATGGTGAAAGAAATCAAATTGAAAACATACACTCAACTAAACATTTTCCTTTATTAGTGACTATGATGCTACAGAAACGATATAGTTTCCCTAAAGAGTGGGGGGAAAAATTCCTACCTTGCAGAGCATTTATTTGTTTGTTGGATTCTTCAACTTGCACTCGATATGCTTTTCTCTCTTCTTCCAAGAGAGCTACGAATAAAAAAGTGCCCAAGAGTTTTTGTTAGTAACATGTATTTCACTTGTGTAATTAATTTTAGTCACAACCTCTCCTTAAATGAAAAGATTAAACAAACATTACTTCAGGATGTTATCAAAGGTAGTAGCTGTGTAAGTAGTTTAATAGAAGTTAATACTAAGACATCATTCCATTATTGTGGTAGTATTAAAATTAATTTGAAATTGATACAATCTGTTGCCTGACCTGAAAACTGGTGTAGGAGAAAGGAAGAAAAAAAGGCTGTAAATATAACCCCTAAAGAACACTGAACAATATGCAATTAAACTGGACTATACTCTTTCCTCTCAAAAAGAGAGCTACATAGCTGATAGCATGATCTAACAAAGACCTACCACTGAAGACATGAAATATACAGAGTTCAAGTATTCAATATTATGAAAACATGTTGATTTATCCTGAACTAACTGATATATACAACTGAAATGAATACCCTACAGAACCAAGTTGATCTGGGTCTCACCTTGAAGTTCAAAGCACTTTTGTTTACTTGTCCTAGCTAGCTCTTGGGCTTCAATCAGATCCTTGTGCAGTTGCTGAATTTCTTGCTTAGCCCCAGACTCTGATTGTGCACCCTGCAATTCATCTGATAAAAGAACATTTTCTTTGAATCATAAATTTGTACAACAGCTTAATTTGCACTGCTATGTGATGATTGGCAACTTTTTTATTCAAATCTTCCAAAGTTAGTTAAAGTAAACTCAAAATTGGATTAGGCAAATATTAGCAAAAATATTAATATACTTTATAAAGTGTAAAACATATGCAAACTTTAAAACTTTCATTATACATAACATGCAATATGAAACAAATTAACAAAGAAGAATTAGAGAGTTTTAAAAAACAATGTATAAACTGGCAAGGAATTCTGGATTGACAAAACAAGGAACAACAAGCCTAAGACAATCCTTGACTGTGTTCACAACTTGTCTCTTTTTAAAGGAAGCTGCACTAAGCCTGTCTCAGTGCACAGGCTCAGGCAAGAGCTGCTATTCCATGTTTCACTACTGCCACCCACCCACCACACACCCAAGCTCAACCTCCCCTTCTCCCTCTGGAGACCAACAAGGAAAGGAAAAATTTAGGGAAATTTCCTAAAACAAAATTAAGAAAAAAGAAAATTCAAGCCTCCTTATTTCATTCAGTGGCCTTCGTGAATACTAAGATAAATATTGCACTTGATTAAAAAAAAATAAATCTTAAAATATTAGGTATATCTTTAATATAATAAATCTAAACATATATAACTCTAAATAAAAACATTTTCTCTTCCCCATAAGTTTCATATTAGCCAAAATACATATTAAATGCCTCTCAGGCTTACAGGAGATGACTTGCAGTCACAGACAAATTAAATACTTGCACAGCTGAAGTTCTGGAGGAATTTAAAGGAGGAAAACTAAGCATTTGTTACCAAGAGCAGTGTCCTCTAATGGGCACACATCTAGAAATTAGATGCAGAACATTCCAGCCTGCAGGCATCTGCAAAGCCAGAACAGCAAACTCTCATTTATTAGATTTTCCTTGAGCAGTGTCTGTACACAAACTGATCTTCCAGTAGGCACAAACATCACTAATAAACTCTATACACAGAGAGATAAAACCTGATATAAAGCTAGTTTGGTGAGAAAGGTAAAGGAAGGAAATTGGTGAAAGAATTCCAGCTGTGTATCATAGGAGCAAACAGATAGAAAAGGTTACACAGCTACCTGGTTAATAAACATCTGCAACTATAGACCATATGGATTTAAGATAAAGGCTTAGAAAAAATACTGTTTTGGTTTGTCTGGACCTTCCATTAATAGGGAAAAAATAAAAAGAAACTATAACTTAGCTCATTGTTATACTTTTGACATTCACATTTAGTTGTATAGGTTATCAATGAAGTAATTCTAGATTTTTTTCTTGTTCTCTTAATTAAGAAAATTGTTTAGCAAATCATGCTAAAGTCTTCATACTACATGTCTCTAAGGGGCTCTTTTCCTGCTCTCAGAAATAAACTTATGGGTTTGAGCAGAACTGAGAACACACATGTGCTTTTGGACTTTTTCAGAACAAAATTATGAGAGCAGAAAGAACAGAGAGGACTACATATTTCATCCAAATACTTTGTTTTATGGTTTATTAGTTCTGAATCCAAGTTTCTCTTTACTGAACATGTTTTGTTCTTAGCTTCTCATGGAAAAAGATTTAGGGCAATTAGACTTTGAACTCTCCTTAATGAGACTTTTCAGAAGAAATGGATGAGGAAGTTGACAAATCATCTCAAATCACAGCTGATAAAGAGGTAGTGTCCCAAATCCAACAACAGACACCCTAAATGAACTTCATGGTGGCAGTGTTTTCCAGCTGATGAAAGCACACATCATGGAAGACAGTACTGCTTCAAAAGAGATGAGAGGCTCAATTTAAGGGACAACAATCTGTTAAGCAAAGGCACAATAAAGGTAAACTCTCTCCTACATCAACACAAAAGGGGAATTTCCATGTGCCTCATATGCTTTTAAATCAAAAGCCAAGAAATAAGCACAAGAAAATACTAGTCTTAGTCTTACCCAAACCAAAAATTAAATGTCTTGCAGTTCAAAGCAAATGTAATTTTTGTGCTAATTCAAGTTTTAAAAAGTACTTACTCAGTAGGATTGCTCTATAAAACAATAATAAAACTACTAAATATCATCATGCTTCGAATCAGTTCCCTTTAGAAGCAAACTCACATCACGACTAACTGTCCTCAGAGAAGGCTAAAGAGTTACCAGTAATTACAAGATGACATAAAGAATTTAAAAAAAAAAAAAAAAAGTCAAATATTTTCATCTGTAATCAGTTTGCTTGCCACATTTTAGGAAATGTTCCCAATTAAGACCACGTTGTTTCGCACACAAGTACAGTGAGGCTTCCTTTAACATTAATGCTACATTTTAAATTGCTTAAAAAACTTTTTTTTAACAATTTTTTTTTTTGTTTTTTTTTTTTTTTTTTTTTGCTAACAGAGATTAACAAATCACACATAGGTTGTGGTCTTTGTGGTCTTAACTGATTTCTCATCTGAATGTGCCTGGCCTGTGGAAGCAACTTCATGAGCAGCCTGGTATTTCTTCAAGCCTCACTTCTGAAAGTTCACTTACAGAATTTTGCAGGATTTCTCAGGTTATTTAGAAGACAATTTTCAGGGTACTCTGGTGAAGTGAGACAACCATTACAATCCCGAAATTTTTATTTTAGCATGATAAGACCCACATCAAGAAGGCTGTATCATATATTTAAAATAAAGTACCTGGTTATTCTGACATAAAACAATGGTTCCCAAACTTTCTGAGCTAACAGACCACTGCTGATTTTCAAGATTTCTTATATAAATTACCACTATTCAGCAAGCCCTCAGCTGAAAACCTTTCCTACTAAGATTCCATGGATCAATCTTGTAATTACTATGAAAGCACAGGAACATTGGTAAGAACAAGATTACCAATCTTCCAATGACATTTATTGCTCCTTTCTATCTGTTTAACGTTTACCTGCCCTTAACTTTGCAATAGGTAGTCACAAGCACTCTATTTAAACAGAAGTGCCCAGGGAACTCTAATGAATGGTTAATGAAGTCATTTACATTGTGGGGGAAAAACCAAAGCCAAGTAATCTGTCACAGCTTCCCCCCTTCCCCTCCTGGCCAGATTCTGACTTGTAGAAACTTAAATCAAATCCTTAATGCTCTCAAAAATTTTGATGGCAAGTGCTTGGAGGAAACTACAGTAATCAGAAGTCTCATAACTTTCTGGTTCCATTAATTTGTTTTGTTAATTTCAACAAGACCACTGTTTCTGCATTCCAAACCGCTGCCAGATCAAAAATGTGCTCACTCTCCCTTAATTACATGGCTGCATAACAAGTCCACTTGAAAATCTTTCTGAGGCAAATAAGATCCTTTTTAGGGCAGAGTCAGACACATGAAGTAGCCCGCTGAAAAAAGATCTCAAACAAAACCATGGGTTTATATGCTCTTCACAAAAATTAAAAGGGCAAATGATTCATTGCACAGATATTTCTTAATGGTTTCGTGAGAGCAAAATAGGAATGGCCATAAATAGCCTCAAGAGGAAGAAAGAAAAGTTGCTGCCAACCTCAGTTTTATAACCAAAAATAAGACTACTATAATCACTATAAACAACATTACCAAGTTCTACCTTCTAGCATAGAAAGTCACTAAACATACTTGTTATTACTTGCAGATTTTAGAGCAAACCCCAAACAGAACATGTCCAGTATCTCAAACACTCCTTTCCAAACTGCTTTGCTGAATTGATGTCCACTGGGAAATATCAAACTCAATTTTATACATGTTGCCAAACAGCAAAAGTAATTTATGCAATTTTTGGAAGCCTTTCCGTTATAAAATTAGGGAGTGTAAACAATTGCAGAGAAAAGTTCTTTTACAGGTCTCCTACGTTCCATTATGGCTTCCTTCCTTTCTGAATCACAAAGAACTGTGACATTCTTTTACTTGTGAACCCAATAGCAGCCTAATTTTACAGATTTTATCAAGTGTCCAATTGTTAAAGAAGCATAAAATGATTTTCAGTAGGCTAAATGTAATAACTGATTAATATGCCAAAAAAATCTTCAGCAAATGAACATGTAAATATCAGCTTGCTAATTAAGTATATGCCTTCAATGTAAAACCAGTAAAAATTCTACTTTTATATCAATGAAGCTCAAAGCTAAGCTCAATAATCATTCCAAATACAGTTATGACAAACTTCCAATCTTGAGTGTGATAAAAAAAAATCTAAAATCTTGTTTTGATTAACCCATCAGCTGCAAACTAACAGAAGCATTTCTGACAGTGATGGAAGCTATGCAAATAAAATTTGACAATGCTTGAAAAACGTCAGTGATGGAAGAATCCCTACTCTCCACAGCATAATCTTAAATGTGTGCTGACTGTACTTCTCAAGTCAAAGTTATAACATCTAAATTCCTAGAACAGCATAGGTGAGTACAGGGATTACCTTTAAACACAGATTATTTCTATAGCAACACTCAAAAGTTGCTTTTACATCACCCAAAAGAGTCATTACTGATTTTTAACTCTTCCATACTGCATGATTAACATCTTTGAATTCCAGCATTCTATTTTAATGCACATTTGATAAAAACCAGTTAGATCAAAAGATTACATATACAAATAATGCATCTAAAGTTGCAAAAGTAAATTTGTTTACCTTTTAGAAGAGCTACTTTGACAATAGGTTCATTTAGATCTTGGTCATCCATTTGGGCATCTAAAAAAAAACCCGACACCCTTCAGAGAGCAGGCAGACTGCAGTCAGTTCTCATACACACATTCTTTACATACAGAGAAGATTTTATGTCCCTCTCAATTTACAAGAGTCAAATTATGAAGCCACAAAATAGACAATACTCAAGCTCAAAACTTGTCTCTGATTCTGCATAATACACTCCATTCCTTTAAGAAAATGCTCATGATTACCTAGATTGAATTTAAACTAATTAGAGGTTACAGACATGTCAGTTAAACTCTTACCTGTAGTGTCGTCGCTGCTTTTTTCCTTGCTTGGGCTAAGGGTGTCAGACAAATCGTTTGATTCTTTGACTCGTGCTTGGTTCTCTGCAAGAGACAAGGAAAAGCAGCTACAATCAATAAATGCTTTGTTCATGATTTCTCCTGTACACCAAACTACTGCAAAATATCAATAGAATACAACTTGGTTCAAGAAACAGTTAAAAACCTGCTGGGTGCTTATTTCTTTGCAAGCCTGGGCTAAAATGGATTCCGCATCCCTGGAGTCATTAACCCAGCCTAGCCTCTAACAAGGGATGCAATTGCCTCGTGCACAGCTTGAACTTGGGTTAATGCTGTGCTCTTGCCAGCTGGAACTGTGGGAAAGCTGATTCAATCAGCAAACAAATAAGAAAAGAAAACTAGAACAATGCAGATCCTGTAGCAAGTCAGAAAGAAACTGATGTTCAGAATAAAATTGTGTTTCAGTCTTTTGGACAAACAAAATAATAACAAGTCTTGTAAACACTGTACTGTTCAAAACAAGTGTGGTGTGAACCATTAAAGAATCACAGCAATATAAATTAATACACTACTTTCTAGAAGGAATTTTTGGATTAAATTGTATTAAAAGAAGCAGTGTATGTTGTTTCCCCAAAAAACTATCTTCATGTAATATCTGTTAATGTATAATTCAGCACTTTATTTCATGCAGCTTAGTGAAGCCACACAGTTGATTTGATTTTTTTTTAAATTTGCTAGATTTTGTGTTGTTTGGGATTTTTCCCCAGTTCCAGATTTTTAGTGGAGACAACATATTTTCAAAACAAGAGGAATTAATTAGATCAGTGCATCTTTGTGCCACACAGAATCACCTCTGACTCAAAGTCTAAATATGTGACTGAAATACATTTTTCAAAATTTTTCTTAAGTAACAACTATGGTTTAGTTCTGATGGGTCCATTAAAAAAAGACACACCATCTCTGGTGTGGGCTAACCCAGCAGGTCTGTCAGCAAGGAACTGTCACCAACATGCAGGTGAGGTTATGCAAAATGAAATCTTTCTTGGCTGCCTATTGAGAGCCTTGCTTTGACAGCACTGCTGCCCACCCACAGGTCAACAGAGGTTTCCTCTCAGTCTCAAGTTCCAGGTAGAGATATTATAAGAAAAGGAGTCAACACAGCATTCCCAATACATAGAGTTCTACCATCCATGGAGAAAAGCACAGTGAACACAAATAATTTCACCACACAGAGATAACGTGCATGCAACAATGAAGTACCAGCACACGGGAAGAAAGAAGCACATCAATAAAATGGTGTTATACAACAGGGTTAGTGTACAAAAATAAGTAAAACCCAAGGGAATTATAAGACATCTTTTCAAATAACAAGAGAATACATCAAACTAACTACCCTCAAAACAAAAGAAGTAGAAACTGGAAACAACTCGTGCAGCTACACGAGGAAATCAACATGACAGAACGTGGTCAGGTTAACAGAAAAAAATGCCAAAGTTTCCTTAATCTAACATGAAAAGTTTTCTATAACTCAGAGCTAGATTAACATCCACTTGTACGTGAAACAGAAGGCAGCAATACAAACAAAGCAGCTGATGAAGAGCAAGACTCTTCCCATCCTAATGCAATTGAAATCATGGGAGAAGAAGGGGAAAAGCACCTGTACAGTTACAGCACACTAGAGGTTCAGACATGGCAGATATTCCAAACATAACTCCCATTTTAGCAGACTTCAAAATTCATAATGACTGCCGTAGATAAAAACTTAATCTTTGGCGGAGGATGGTTCTTTGCTGAAAAAGGGACCTTTCTTATTTTTAGGAATAAGGTTTTTCAACTACTATCTAAAGTTGTTATGAATCAAAACATTTTACATTATCATATAGAAACAAGCTCACAGGATTGTTACCAAAATGGTAATAATTGCTAAATCAAGTAACATATTTTTTAAACTATTAAGAAAAGTATAACCTAAAAGCCTCACCCATGTCACTTTCGTTAGTGGCCGATCCAGAATCACTAAGCTGAGCAAGATCCATATCCAACTAACTTTACCATATCTGGGCATCCATGGAAATACTGCTTTACTGCTCTGTGCAAAATTGGAGGAACAGTGCAAGTTCCAGCCACTGAATGAATTCTCTCTCCCACAGCACCCGCTTATATATTCCCCTCCCATCCACCCTTGGTACATCAGCTTTTTCCCCCTCCTGTCCTCCCCCTCTCTGAAACAATGCACAAAAGATGAGGCACCAGAGGAAAGATGCACCAGCTCTACAAGTGAAACAGCAGAAGAGAGACAAATTAATAGAAACCTGCTTCATATTCTGGAACCAGAGTCACAAGCACAAAACTCTTTCCTGTACTATATTATATCACAGCAGTTGTTCCTATTTCCCATAATAAAACTGAGCTGAATAAATATAGCCAAAGTGATAAAGTATATTAAAATGTGTTGACATCATTCTTGATGAGTTAGAATATATTACTGAACACTAAAAATAGCTCAGAGCTTTGCAATGGAAGGGGCATGCAAGTGTTACATTACAGTTACTGTATGCATTCTTTTGCCAAATATGGCACCTTGTCTATAGCTTCCTCACATAAAGAAAGGAGTTAAAGGTGCCAATCCATGCATTAAAGGAAAAGAAGATAAATTAAAATGTAAAACTAAACCACTGGAGCTTTTAACAAACAAACATTTATTCAACACAACACTTTGCAGAAGGACAGAGGGTAAAGAACTGAGGTAGAATATCCAGACATCAATAAAACGCTACAAGAGAGCAATGAGCCTGCAAGTCCAAACAATCTTACATTATTAGACACTTGAGAAATATTGATCTGCACCCTTGGTACCAACCCTGACCTTGGCACTGTAAGGTAAGGATGACTGTTTCTTGACTTAGTTCCTTAAATTTAATTTGCTTTATACATTAGAGAAAAGAGTTAGAGAGGTGCAGATATATTCTACTTTTAAACGACACATTTAGGAGGTTAATACTTATTTTAACGTTAGGAAGGTGTAAGATAGAAAATAATCAATTTAAAATATAATTTTATTTAAAATTTAAAATGACACAAAACATTATTTCTACATGGCCTTATAATAAAACAAAAATCCCATTTAGAATTCATGCAGGCACTAAAGCTTGAATTGAATTAACAAAAATTACTTGCTTTAAAAAAATGAATATTCAAGAAAGAACTCAGTCAACACTGAGACTAGCATTTCATGCACTCGACCTTCAAAAATGTTTCTATTAAATCTTTTTAGCCTACAATAGTATTTGGAGTAGAGTTCAGCAAGCAATTTCCCTCCCCTTTATTGAATTTCTTCTCAAATGCGTATTCAATCAAAACTCAAACTGCCGGCTTAACACAGAACATGCACTGAGTGACAGAAAAAGCATGCTTCAAAAACAGTTAAATAATCCAGAAGTCTAACCTTTCAAAAGCTTTGTTTCTTCCACTTTGGTTAGATGTCCTTCATCTATGATCTTGTCTGCCAAACAAAATAAGTGTTACTTTCCAAGCTCAAATTTTCCCTGCACGCATCTACGTAGAGTACATTCCATGACCAAATTAAAAGCTGATAATATTACTTCCTACTCAGGCTTGAACAAAAACTTTACTCTGGCACTGAACAATGAAACAGAGAACACAAGCCTACCAGACCTTTGTGATACAGTGCATAATTATTTCTCCTTATTAACTTACATAATGCTGCAGTTCGCTAATGAGAACTTAAAAAATTAATTTTATGTACTTTAAAATAAAAAAAAAAATCTAATCAGAAGCAACAAATAATTAATACATTTCTGAAGTTTAGTTATCAAAATAGGAATTTAGAAGAGCTGGTTGCATCCACCCAACAAAGCAGAAATCTAGAAATGAACCACAGTAAAACAGCAACAGAGAAGACCCCTTGAAATCAACATGGCTTTTAACAGTGCCTGTGAAAGGCACACAGCCTTTCTTTGTTTAAACCTTTCAAGAGAGCTGCACAACCCTCCAAAAAACTAGGAATGCATTACATTCAGATTCATGAAAAATGGAGGTTTTATACAAAATCTACTTTAGGGAAGTCTACTCATGTATGTGAGGTACCCAAAAACCTTAGAAGTGGAATTTGAGACTAAATTGCTAACTTCATCCTAACTCCTGCTAGGATATGAAGGTAAACAAGAAGACCAAGGGAAGACCATGATTGGATTTATCAAAGACACTAAAAAACACTACTGAATAGTTTATTTCTTTTTGCAGATGAGATTTCATTATTTCTAAATCTTTAAGTGATGCCAGCAGAGAAGTACTGAGGGTCCCATCTTACAGATCACATCCTTGACTTCTGGGCAGTAGATTTTGCAGCTTAGTCCATTTTGAAAGCTGTAAGCCACTGAAATATCAGGCTTGAAGTTGCCCCTGCCTCCCCTCCATGCTCTCCCTGTCAGATCCCTGACAGGGAATGCAGTTTGCTGGATTCTTCTCCATGTGCTGTCAACAGGTAACTCAGACACAGAGAAGGCAGAATGAACAGCACAAACAAGAGTTCAAACTAAAGATGCTGGGTGACACTAAGTCCTCTTCAAATTAAAAAAAACAAACAAACAATCAACCAACCAAACCAACCAACCCAAAAAACCCCACGAAAACCTTCAGCCAGCATTTCCAGCTTCAAGTATCTCTGAAGATGAACTTGTCCCTCTACTCCTCTGATGGCATGTTGCTGTAACTATGACAATCTAAGGGCAGATGCAGGACAAGATCTGTCAGGAGATATCTTTGACAATCCTAGATGGTAGACAAGCTTTGAAACAGAAAGCCCTGAAGACTGAAGAAGGGTTTTCATGGCCAAAAGGTTGTCCATTATTCTGCCCTCCCTCACACAGAAAAACGAGTCTAAAACAAATGCTCCCTCCACCTACTGTTATCTGCAAATATTATCCTGCAGTAGTGTAACATTTTACTAAGACTGCTTCAGAAACACATAGAACAGCACACTGGATTATCAGGACTGGCTTTAAGTCTCAAGTAACTGCAGGAGATCACTCATCATCCAAGTTCAGAACAGCCTCGAGTTCCTCAGAGCTCATGAGAATGACTGTGCCTAGACTGAGGAGGGAATCGAGTTACTGGCAGCCACAAGTCAGAAGTTCAAGTGATGAGTCCTCTTCCATTTTAAAATAAAATAAATCTCAAAAAAAGTCTTGTCTCTAAAAGGACTCAGCTGTAGCTGGAAGAGGGGTGAAAAGGAAGGCAAGAAAAAAGCCAAGGAATTCTCCCTGTAGATCTGAATAAAACAGCAGAATGCAAAAACATCTTTTGCTTCATCTAAAGGGGTAACACCTCAACCATGCTAGACTGCTAGCTTAAAATAAGCTTCCATAATCAGCTTATAGAGGAAAATTCAGCATTATGAATTGATGGATATTTTAGCTTACACAATTCAGTAACTGCTAAACCCCGAATAACTGCAATACAAAACAGAAACGACTCCTCTCGAAACCGATGTTTTTCAAACTCAAACGTCTGCAGCAGTTCTTTACACTCCATTTCCATGACTAAGAGAAACTGCAAGCATGGTGGTTTTTTTGGTTTTTTTTTAAATTTCCATGGTAGCTTGTTGTTTTCTAGTGTCCATTACTGATTTCACCATTTGTACAAAAGGCACAGTTTCTTCAGCCAAGACCCTGAGCAGCAGCACACGAGTCTCTGCTCAGCCTGACCCAAAGCTGGCACAGCCGGTGATTTGCACTTGGTGACTGACACCTCTGCTAACTTTCAGAACAAGAATGCTTCAAGAATGTGTTTCAAGAATGCTACCGTTAATATATGGCATAAGCCAAGAAAATCCAGTTTATTTCAGCATGCTGGTATTTAGGTAATACACGGAAAAGTCGATGTTGGTATCACCAAATTCCATAGAATCTTATTATTGACTGTTACCACCCAAGTCACTAAAAATGGCAGAATCCAGACAACGAGAAAGAAAAGATAGAGTGTTCTTTAAAACACCTCTTTTATATCTCCGCATTTTAAAATTTCACTATTTCAGAAAACTTCATAAACCTGATTTTTAAAAAATAAATTAGGGTTTTCCTTGAATCAACACACACAATCTTTGCTCCCAAAATATAAATTAGGGTGAGGATCTTAGCTTTAATTTCTGGCACAAAAGAACTTGGGCTTTCAGGCTATCCAGTCCCTACTTAGCAGAAAGCAAAGAGGTTCATATAACTAATGTTTTTACCGACACAATCTGCTGTGAAGTTAAGCTTTCAGTTTGCCTTTAAGATAATTCATACGTCCTTTTGCAGCTTAAAGCCATCTTTCCTTTAGGTTTTTAGGCATTTCCTGTTTTTTCGATTTAAGAACTCCATTTCAGATTTGCACTAAGATCTGCTAACATTACTGTTATCACTTAAGTAACATGGCCCCTCTAAATTTATATTTTGGCATCAAAATAGTCTTTGAAGTAGGCCAGGTTTGAAAAACAATAAACAACCTGTCCCTCAAGACACAAATTTCCAACCTGAAATCTAATCTGAAAAAAGTGATACTAAACAGCTTTAACTTTACTTGATACCTGCAGGTCAAAAGAAAAGTTAAAAATAATTTGATCCGTTCAATCCATCCAAAAACTACTATTAATTAATTTGCAAAAACTGGCTTGGTGAAAAGAAAGAAGTTGACTTGCATTTCAAATTAAATGCAAAAATCAAAGTAAGGGAAAAAATAAGGATACAAATAAAGAAGGATTAGGCTGGAGTGAAAGAAAGGAAGCTAGCAGGGCAACAAATCTCACTTTGAGCTATACATCATGACATTTTTACCTATAATGCATATCATGTACTGATCAAAATGAAGCACCATGACTTACGCTCTTGATATCACTGATTTTGACCAGTGGTTACCAAAAAAAAGCCATGGAATGAGCAACAAGTGAACTGGATGTAATGATCATGAAGTAAGAGACTTCCCAGATCATTCAGAGCCAGATTTCATAACACTTCACAGATGTTAGAGATCAGGACACATTACTGGATGATATTGTGAGTGCACTGTGCTTAAAAATGAAAATAATTACATAATATCTTTTAAAATCTACAGAAGCTGGATTTTACAAACTGTCTGGTTTCTGGGATTTTTATTTTATCATTATTGTTTAAGTAACAAACCTGCTCCTCTCCCAGTACTTAAACCTCTGGGCAAAACCCCAAAATACTACCACATGATGAACTACATATTCTTGCTCTGTATTGTCAATCTTAATGATATTGTTCTACACTATTTGCTGTGTGCCTTAACACTTGACTTCCTGACTATCTCTGGAACTGTAATTTTTCTTCCCAGGAGTCCCCAACTCTTGATGCTACACAGAGCAAAGAACAGGAGCAGGACTGAAGGGTAGCATTTACATATAAAAGGAAAAGAATAGATGCTACAGCTTGCAGTTTTAAAGCTCATGATATTGTAAGGCCTAAGTACATTTGAATGTGGAAAAGGCAAATTTTTGGTCCAAGAAAAAAATGAAAGTGACAATGGTTTGGATTTTTTTTTCTTGATGTGAGAGTAAAAATTTAGACTGTCACAAAAAATGCAAAATACTGAACCCTTTTGAACTCATTAATTCCTTTAAAAGTGAAGCAGTGGAGACCTTGCAGTGTCTTCACTCTGCAGTTTTCAATGTCTTGAGAAAGGGTAAGCATAAATCCACTGACCTTAATTTTACTCTTAGAATATTTTTCTAGATACCATTGATCACTTTTCCTTCTCAATAGTGACAGGACTGGTCATGTTTAGTTTGCAGAAGTGATACTAACCTAAGTTTTGCAAAAATAGGTTAAGCTAACATCTAAACAATGAAAACAAGCAACCAATTTGCATTTGAACATCACACATTATGCTCTTCATGTTCTACACAAAAAAAAAGTTTACTCAAGCATTGAACTTCTTTTATGTACTGAAAAAGAAGATTCATATAATATCTTTGTAAAATTCGGAATTATTTTAAACTGCAGCCTGACAGAAAACAGTTACCAATTATTCATTTTTTATTTAAAAGTTTAAATTTTCTTAGACAACCATTGGCAGCATCATGTCATTTGGTTTATGGCACTGCAATCTGGATCACAAGTAGTAAAATCAAAGTCTGCTACAGTTCCTCATGAAAATTTGAGAGGGAAGAGTCCAATGGGCATAAAGTCAAAAATGATCTTGTCTTATTTCTGCTTCTAAATGCTCTCTGCTCAATTTTAGGTACACAATTTCTATCAACTCAGAAGTAAAAAAAAGCAGGCTTTCTTCAAGTTTAACAGCACTTTGCTTCTCTGCATTCTTATGATATTTTTCTTTCAGCAGGTAGAAAGTATTAACATCTTCACTTTTTCTTTAATATAGATGTGCAGACAGTGCTGTTTCATTACTCATTTTCAAAAGCATTTGCTTTGAAAAACACGTTTACATTCCAGAACAACACATCCATCTAAAGACTGGTATTGCAATTTTCTGCTTTTCTTAACACAGTCTCTTGGATTTCCACATACAAACTATGGACTTGTTTTCCCTTCTGTTCTTTTGTTACAATTAATTTGGAGAATGTGTAAGGCCTTTAATTATCAGATAAATTATAGATAGGTGAAAAGGCACCTCATTCTCTAGCCTTCTGCAGCCTGTGATGTTTGCTTAAAATGACAGGATTCAACTTAATTTGTAACAGGTGAAGAATTACACTCAGTTTTAAACACCACGTGGCAATACCACCACCCTTTTGTTGGTCAGGGCACAATAATGGATCAATTTTGAAGAAGACAATGTCATTTTGCAAGAGCAAGGATATCCTATTACTGCTTCTATCAGACGTCTGCTTAATACCACAATGCCACTCTATACTTAGAAAATTTCTGCTACTACAGAAATATTAAATAGTAGTGACAAATTCTGGTTACATCCACCTTTTCTGTGTTTTCTGCTGTTTTTAAAGCAAATGTGAACACTCTTGTACTCACTCTGACATTCTATGAACTGATGAATAAAAGTGCAGTCCCCTCCACTCTTTGAAAGAAAGTGCTCTAGTAGAGAAAGAAACACTTCAGTTTACATCTTCTTATCATTTTCAAATTGATGCAACAAAAAATTTGAAAAGCATATTAACAATATTTGTCAGCGTATTCACAATGGACTTTTGAATCAAATCTCAGTTAATATGCAAGCAGACAAAACAAAATTGAAATGATGTCGAGTAATACTAGGAAACAGATTACTCTTCTAAACTGATCAGAAGAAAGTACTTCAGCTGCATTTTCAAAAGAAACATGTTTTTAACCTATATTCTTCAGCATTTTTATTAGCTTTAAACAGGTATTCTCAAAGTTTTTCATTAATCTTCATGTTGATTCTTTATATCCAAAATTCTATTTTAAAAGTGCTGTTAAATATACTCCTATACTTTTGAAACAGTTTCACATTGAAAAGACAGTTCTGCAGCAGAGTTACTACAACTGAGCTCCATTCCCAGGTTTACTCAAATCCTTGTTCAGCTCCCAACTCCATCAGAATCCTGCATCTCTTCGAGGTGCTAACACTTCCTTTGTGAAGAACCTCAAAAACCCTTTGACCAAGAGTCCAGCAGGAAAAGGCTGCCATTAGTACAAACCTGCAGGATGTGGTACATGCTAACCAAATTGTTCAATCATTAGCTCTGACATCAGAAGCTCAACTGCAATACTAAACTTTGCTATATTTCAAAGTTACTCTAAAAAGTAAACTTGTTTTAACCCACAAGGACAGAGCTTTTAAAAAACAGCACCATGGCTGTAAAATTTATTGTCTATATTTAAGCTCCCATTTTTTTCTTTTAATTTTTACCTGGTCCTCTAAGTGACTATACACAAATTTCTTGTATCTTTTTTTATGTAATACATGGCTCACAAAATTGAAAAATGAAAGCTAGGTGTGGTACAACACACTGAGAAAAATACCACTTTTTGAAGCAACTTGATTCTACAGAACTTTTATCAGGGGCTTACTGAACAAACAAGTTCCTCTTTTCTGCACCGGCTTTTCTGTATGTCCAATCTGCTACAGCCACAGAAAAAGTAATGTGAAACTATTTTTCTTGTCAAGTGTGTGTCTATGCCCACACTTTCAGAGAAAGAGAGACAAAAGGAGTTTTTGAAAGCATACTGATTTTACATGGGTTTTACAGTTTTCCTCTTTCATTACCAAAGTTGCTCAATCCACATTATAAACCCAAAATTCTTGGCTCTTCTAAAATAAGGCAAAGCTACATAGGAAAAAAACCCCAAAAAACACCTCTTAAAAACCTCCCCCAAAACAAAAATAAACAAAAAACCAAAAAAAACTCCACCCCCCAAAAAACCCAAACAAACAGAAAAAAAACCAAGAAAACCTTCCCAAAAAACCCCACAAAACATCCATCAGTAACTGCTTCCTGCTGCTTTTATGAGAACAAAGTCCTAAATCTGGCACAGCAAATAACTGTCCATCTGTCATACAAGGGCTACATAAGGGACTGGAAGATGCAAAAAGGGACAGACTGTCATGAGGAGAACAAGGCAGCAAGCTGTAAAATGGCATTTTACAGCCAGAGAAATGGGGGTGGATCAGGTATGGCAGAGATGCAGAAAAGTGTACTACTGACAGAATAATGAAAAACTACACTAAAATACAGAAAAATGAAATGGCATGGTGTGTGTGCGACACAAAAGGTGACAGATTGTATAAACACACAGAAAGAGAAGAATGAACAGTTAGATGTTGTCTGTACTCAAACTAAAATAATCTGGCAAACTGCTTCCTAAAACATCCAGATTTAAGCACAAGTTGCACTGTTACTCATAGGATGGAGGAATCTATCTTGTCATGCATCATTTCAGATTACACTGACTCTTGTACAACTCAAAATAAGTCCCAAAGGGATTGCTTCTTCAGCTTTGGCCAACAAAGTGAGTTTCAGTGATATAATGATATTTGTTATAATCACTGAATTATTTTTAAATGGGCAATTTTAAAATCTGGACTTGTAAAAGGTATTAGTATTTTAAAATCTCACATGACATTCCTACCAATATTTTCAAACAAACAAAAATGTTTATTTAAGCAAAGTCTAGTATGATGTTACAAATTATTCACCTATAAAATAATTTGTATTTGAAGTTAGAGCTCAACAACTCTTACCAAAAGTTTCCAATTAGCTCTAGTTTAAAAAAGAGCAAAGCAGATCTACCATTCTAGCAAATATTAAGCTATTACCAACCTAAAATTGAAGAGAAGTGGGAACAAACATTGAATATCCTGTTTGCTAACCTCAGCATGCACCACAGCTAAGTGCCTAAAATGTAAGACACTTAGAAGCAAGCACTCTTAGCTTTAGGGCAGGTTTTGGTGCAGTTCCTGTAGGTGTTTAACAGATCTCTCCTCCTGTTCCCAATAAGGACCAGCTGTGAGGTTATGTCATGATGAACTTTCCATTTTGCTATTGCTCTCCTTAGTTAAGAACCTCATAATCTACAAATATGCATATGAAGCTCCAAAATTCTGTTTCAAAAATATAAATACAGGAATCCTTAAATACTGTGAACATTGGTTAAAATTATGAGTTCTCTATATATGTCTCTGAACCTTCAAAACAATGCTACCACCATTCCTCAAATTGTAGAAGCAAGCTACATCACGGAAAAAATTTAAATTAACATGAGAAGACAAATATATCTCAGCCAATTAAACAATCTGGAATTATAACAGGAGTATTTTTTGCTATATGTGATATTGGACAATTTCACTCAAACCTTGTTAAGACACATGTGTTAACATACATGAGCTAAAATATTTGGCTCTAACTGGTCTTTAAAAAACCTATCACTTAGTTCAATCCGTATTAATTCCTGTTTCATGTCAAGATACTCCCTAGGTTTTAAAATGTTAGTTTCCACCGTTTATAAATTTTATATACTCACATTTTTCATATCAAAGCTATTAAAAAAAGCCCAGGTTTTGCTGACTTTTTTTAGCACACCCCACTTTACTAGAAATACATTGTACGTCTATGTGTTGCAAGGGAAAATTAAAAGAAAAAACAATCAATGAGCTCTCCACTTTCTTGCGCCACAGCTCTGACATCATTCAATCAGTAGACTACTACAGATTGTAGTGACAAACAAAAAAACCCAAAAAACAAAACAACAAAAACAGACATCCAGCAAGGGGTTTTGCTGTATTTTACGGAATTTTCTGAAAACACTGACTGGAAGTAAAAGCAAAAACAAATTGCTGGTCAGGAGTGGACAAATTAATTTGTAAAGAGAAAAAAATTCCACCCCAAACTTCAGAGAACATTTTGAATTTGTTCATTTTCAAACATCAACTGTAAAACAAAAGGTAGCCTTCAGATACACTACCTTTCTCTGTGCTCCCATTAATTTTAGGTATGAAGTCGTCAACTTGTATGCCTAGGATTAAGAAAGGGCATTATTTTTGGAAGCAATAAAAATGTTTTGGGTTTAGTTTCTTTATAAACACAGCATTTTGAAATGTACCTGGCTGTCCATACCACCTCCTCACAACCACCTAATCAGACAAACCAGACAAAGTTTGAGGTGCTTCCTACTACAGATCATGTTGCTGTATGTTCAAACACCTAAGAGGTTATTAACTCCAAAGAATTACTGCCTATTACATACATACACATGAATATATATATATATATAAAAAAGTATTTTAAATGTATCGGCTCAAAGGCCCCTCCAAGCCTCGGGCCAGAGCGAACAGCCGCAGCAGCAGCGCCCTCTGCCGGCCCTGTCCCGACACGGACCCACCAGCCCGGGACTGCTCCCTGCCGGGCCAACCGGAGCCACAACCGGAGCCACAACCGGAGCCACAACCGGAGCCACAACCGGAGCCACAACCGGAGCCACAACCGGAGCCACAACCGGAGCCACAACCGGAGCCACAACCCTTCTGCCACACACCGAGATCACAACATTATCACAACCAAAGTAAGGGAACAGCAAAAGAGAAAACCAGCTTGAAATAAGAAACGGATCATACCTACCTAAGCTGTTGTGTTCTTTGAGAGTTTTCTCTTGAAGGTGTTCTAACCGTACTGTAAACAGAAGTCCAAGAAAAAGGTATTTCACAGATTAAAAGAAAAACAAATAATCCAAGTTTTTCCCCCCGCTATTGACTAACCTTGTAAAGCAGTCAGCCGCTCATTGGTGAAGTCATTATCAGCCTGCAAAGCTTCTATTTTTGCCTGAAGCTCTTGTTCTCTTTCTTCCATTTCATCTATTTTATGCTGCAATTCCTTTTTCTCAGCCAGCCCTTTTTGTTGGATTTCTTCTTGTCTTCCTTCTGCTACCTGCTCAAAAAGATTTGTAAAAATCCCCCAAAAGTCAAAATTAACGTGAAGAATAGATCTTCTTGATTTTTATGTAACTAAATGTACATAAGTAGCTTTCTTTGCTAATGTGATAAAGAAAATGAGAAAGAAAGCGAAATCCATTACCTTTATAAAATTTCACTTCAAGTAGACTGCAAAATCTGAGAATATCTTAACTTTCTGATTGAGCAACATAAACTTTACAGAAACAGTAAAGGGGCCTAGAACTAAGAAATGCCCAAAGTCTCCAGCAGCTCAATTAAATCAAAACCCAAGAACCCTTCAGAACTGAATGTATACTCCATGGACCACCTTGATTCTAAGGCACAACTTTTTCATTGCTGGATCTCAAGAACTTAAGTTTTAGACAGTCTCCTCCCTCAAAACAAGGTAATAAGTTTCAGTTTTGATCTTTCTGGGTCATCTCATCATCATCACTGATCAACCCATTACTGGGAAACCAACTGCCTTAAGACCACCAATTTAACATTATAATTTGAAAAGAAAAATTTCTCTGGAGTACTGAACTACGAACCTATGCTCCAATTCCAGTATTTATCCAGGATAAATGCAAAAACTGTCTCAGGTCTCCAGAGATAACACCACTATCTTCCTCTTCCACAACTCTTACTTATCTAGACTGGGGACTCTTGGAGAACAGGCTTTATCATAAAGTGATTATTCTGTTCTCCAGCATAAAGAACCTTAAATCTTCATATACTTAGATATTTAGTTTAGTATCAAACTTGATAGCAAGATGGAAGCTGAGCCATAATATTACAATGTGGTGGACTGGTTATGTTTGCTGTAACTGCACCAAGAGGCAACACGAAATGCAAATTTATTTCTAATTCTAGTTTTTATTCCACTCATCTTTCTGGTGATTAGCTTGTAAGTTGTTAGTCTTGGACACATCCAGGACTAATCCATAGCTGGATATGAAGTTTTATACTATACATCATTTTATACTATAATATACTGCAGCCCCAAAAATATGGTAACTTTCAATGTGAATGAAGTGGGTACCTTTTTAGGAAGTTACTCAATTCATGACAGTTTCAATCACATGAAAACTGAACCTAGAGAATATGATGATATGCATCTTTCTACTGTTAACTGTTGTTTAATCAGTTTCTTAACTTTGTTTGTTTGCTGCATTAGAAATTAAACTGTATTTATTTGTTCCATTTATCACAGTTATATTTTAAGTCAGATTAAACTGTCATTACCTTTAGCTTGTCAGAAAGATCTTTAATTTCATTTACAGCTCCATTGTACTTATTAGCTAATTCCCTTAATTCTTCCTGAGTCCGCTCATTCATTTCTTTCAGATGTGTACATTCATCTTCTGTATTACTTAAACTCCGCTGTAAGACAGAATTATTATGCAATAAGTAATAACAAAAGACTGACAATAAACAACCAAACATTGCAGGTGAACTATTTTTTCCAAGCAGTATATATGCACAGGATGACAGCTAGCCTTATGACACTTCTTGACCAAGGGAATATAGCAAATAGTGATAAAGGAAAATAAAATAAAGGAAAATAGAATAAGGCAAGATATTATGGGGGCAGAAATCTTGCTTCAAAAGAGTGCCTAACACTTCAACTGTAAAAGCTCATTGTAAAAGATCCTTTTAAAGCATACTTTGTACAAGTGGTTAAGTGTATGTTCTCATAAATGCTGCAGCTTAAACAAGGTCTTACAGCATTTTTTAAAATGCATGTATGTCATTTTCCCTGTGTATGTCCCACACACAGCAACCTCTGTAAGACAGCATCACAAATTGGGAAAGGAGGGAGAAAAGGGAAGAGCTGAAAGAATAGTTTCTCATTAATGGTTTAAACCAAACACTACTACTTAATATCCTGCAAGTGTCAGAGCACAACACATACAGACATATTACAGTAACAAAGCAGGGATCTAAATAGAACCAGTTATAACTATTTCAGCACTTCCACAAGACCAGGCATGAAACTTCAGTACCTCCACTTCAGACAATTTTCTGACCACTTCAATTTTCTCCTGAAGGACCCGCCTCAGGGACTCTTTGGCTGTTGTCTCATAGTTGTGTTTGTCTTCCTGTAATGCTATAAGCTCTTTTCGTATACTGTCTTCTGTTTGA
Source organism: Sialia sialis (assembly GCA_009812075.1). NCBI lineage: Eukaryota > Metazoa > Chordata > Aves > Passeriformes > Turdidae > Sialia > Sialia sialis. Next base: position 8,432,141 of record VRYO01000638.1, on the reverse strand, counting down.
TTCTGCACATGCAAAATAATTCAAGAATAGAATAATTACTGTTTTGCCCACTAAATAAATTAGATTGTGAAAAAACTTGTCCTATTCAAAAATGTTTAGCAATTTCTGATAGAGGAGAAAATGTTATGCACAAATCAGTGATCAAAGATTCTTGATATGACTGGGTATAAATAAGTTATTTTTTGAAGTGCATGTACAGCAGCACACATTCAGTGGTGAGTTCTGATCCCAGGATAATTATGGTGCTTTTTTTTGCTAAGGCAATGTCAAGCCCAGGAGACATAGAACTGGACAAATCAGGTCCCAGAAGAAAGAGCTTAAACAAGACCTGCAGAAAAAGACCTTACAAAGTGGATAGTTGAGAAGAAATAGAAATAAAATTAAAATTCAAGGCAGGCATAGGTGGCCTAAAAAACAACCAGGCCAGCACATACTTGTAACTCTGAATATCAGACAGGACATGGCCAATGAAAACAGCAGTCAGTTATCAAAATGCCTCGAAACACAGAGCAGATGTACAGTTTTTGTGCTACTCAGATTATCAAAGCTCCATAGGCTCATTTTGGAAAGCTCATGTTCCAAATACTTTCCCACTAGCTACTTGGAAAACACTTGAGAAGAGCTGCCCTTCAGAATTCCTAATATTTGACTTTAAGTGCACTACTTACCTTTGAACAAGCCTGTAATTGATTTCCCATAACCTCTAGTCTTGATAGCAGCCTGTCTTCATCTATTAAAGCCTAGAAGGAAAAAAACAATCACCTCAGAATTATCACACGCTTAATGTAGTGCCAGTAGAGTTCTGCTTTAAAGATTTGAATTTTGTTGGAGTACTTACTGCTAATACCTATTTCAAAGGTACATAACCACTAAATTTCTTAAACATTTTAGAGAATCTCCATAAACTTTTTATTATTTCTGCTGCTTTCCCCCTCATTAACAGCTAACATTTCTATGGCAGTGCATAGTTCAGTCCATAAGGAAAGGATGCCTGCAGATACCTGCCAACTAGTATCTGAAGCCTCTTGTGTGACAGCAAGTAATCGCTGAAGGGTTGCCAGCTTCTGTTCCAACATTTGTTCCCGATGTAAGGCTTCCTGTGAAGAGAGCAGGGCACCAGTCAGTTCAGCTAGAACAACTCAGGAAATCAGGAGCAACAGAAGAGATCCCAAAATACAATTAAAAAATGAAATGTGAGCAGAAAAAAATGTTGACTTGTTCAAAACCACAATAAGCCCATTCCATTTTATCCATTGACAAATTTATTTGGACAGTTTAATTAGAAAATGCTACCCTATAACCTCAGGTTCCTAAACCCTTCATTTTTCATGCTATGTTGCATATGCTGAGGACACACTCTTATTCTTCCTGAGTTCAAGACACTTTGTCTTATCAATAATTTGAGTAACAAAATTGTAGATACCAAAAGACAGCTTGGCAGCTTCCATGCAATGAGCTGTTTGTCCTCAAATGAGGTCACAAAAGAGAAATGCCAAGCAAGGACTACTATTTTTGTTTGATTTTTTGGTTTGTGACAGGAAGATAGAAGAGCATTTTTGTTAACTCCAGGATATGGAGGGTGAACAGATTGGTGAGTGAATATGTATTTGGCTTCCAAAGAAAGAGCATCTGCATGAGCTCCTTCCTGCTATGTCAGCAAATATATATAAAGATAGCATCTATCTCAAAAGCCTTGATGTGAACAAATAAAAATTGCCATTATCAAACAAAACCAGGCAGTAGAACTTATACACAGTTAAACCTAGATAGAATTTACCAGCAAAAAAGCTTTCATTTTTTCCCCAGAAAGCTAATTTTATCACTTGAGTAAACTAAAGAGTTTACTTTTATCTATTAGCACACAGTTTAACGTGCTGCCATAGAGCAGTCTAATTTTGTGACATGACATCTTGGGAAAAGTACACCCATTAAACTGACACAGAAGCAGGCACAGCAAGGCTGGTGATGCCAGTGAGGAAGAAGAGCTGCCAGCACTGTCCCTTCCTTTGTAGTTTCCAATAGATACAAGCCACAGGATAAGATTTGTGTTTTGAACAAAAATACTCAGCCAAACTAAATGCCCTTTCAAGAAAACTTACTTGTAGATACTGTGAAAGCTGAAACAATTCCTGAGAATACATACTGGGAGTGTTAGCAGCAACCTGAAAAAAGGTAAGTAAGAATCAGAATAGTTCTGGAATTTTCATTATACACAAATAATGCAAAATTCACTTAAATCTAATCACAAAGGGAAAGTTCAGATTATCCAGTAATAGCATCCTGCTTCATTTCTTGTTCTGTTACTATTTATGATTTTTTTAATCATAGAACTTCCCAGCTCGCGGCTTGGGCCCCACTGTGTTTCTGCACAAGTTGAACAACCAATACAACCAGATTAAAGCTTTTGGTAGTGTTGAGACTAAACTGACAAAAAAGAAACAAGGGGCACAAAGGCAAAGCCATTCAACTTAAGGACAAACACAAATTGTGGGCTTCCAACTCGATGTCATCACACATTGCATGTTTCTTGTTGACCTACAAGTTATCATTATAATCTCCTTTTATAAGTATCTATTTCAAAATTAAGAAATACCTGTATTATCTTTGAATAATAATGAACTTTTCTTCACTTGGAGAGAAGTGGGGGGTTCTTCTGTGTGTTTATTTTAGCCAATATATTTATTTATTAATTCCTGTAGGCTTCCTACATTGAAATAATTTTTAACTGTTTTCCCACAGTTACATCTGCAGTCCCTCCTCAGGATTTCTACCCTTGCCCTGGATCCAAGACACACATATTGTCTTGAAATCTCAACTTAAATACAGTCTCTAAACTCCTCAGGCTGCTGGTTTCACAAATAAGTTTCCAGAGTTTCTTGAAATTTTGTTCTTGGTGCGTCAAACTCTGATTTGAACCTATTTGAGTTAATCCTTCTTTTTAGAGACTAGAGAAATAATCACAATTTCTAATCACTTTTCTCAAAGGAATATCTATTAGCAGCTTTTCCACAAGTCCCCCACACTACCAAAACTGAGTTTAAGAAATACACTTAACAATACTGACTCTTGACTTTATAATGAGCCACTCGGGCTATACAAGAGGCAGAGAGGTTTGGTCTCAACCTTCCTTGGGACCATGACAGCGCCTTCCAGACTGTGCAGAGCAGCTTCTCCTCCACAGAAAATGCGATATAAAGAAAACAGACCTCATGCTAACACCAAATCATGAGCTATTCTTGGGTCCCACAGAACACCAAGTATTAAATTAGGCAAGATCTGTTATTCTGTCAACTTGTACCCGGAAATTAACCATCCTAACACCAATGGTTTTGTTCCAAAGCCACATTTCAGGTGCCACAACGTAAAAAGTCAACTTACCTTCAAATACACACCATAATACTGCATTACGCCTCTACCTTAAATATCACTCAAAATATTAAACCAGGTAAAAACTGCCAGTGGACAGTTACTGAATGTTACTGAACAGACTCCACTATGTTTTTCATCTTTATAACAATTCTGAAAATAGCATGTGTCTGAATAAGGCATAAACCAGCAAACTACTGAATTACCTTGTCAACAGGACTTGGTAATGGAGCATGGATAACACTAAAAAAAAAAGTGGACACAAAATAAATGTTGTACTTGGACATTTTCATCAAAACTATAAGTATAGCACCATACATTTTTACTGTTTCTTATTTGGACATGAAATTATATGGAAAACCTTCTATAGTAATTTACTTTTACATATCTTCCCACAAGCAAGCAAGACACCCTAAAGCTTTACATAAGTATTTCTGGATAATAATAATAAAAGGATATTTAAATAAGCACTAAACCCCACAAAATTATTGATAATGAAAGATGACTAAAATTATGCCATTTGTGGTTAGTACTCAGAGCAAACAAAATGTTAAAGTTTTTGTTTTCTGCTCCTCTTGGAAGATCTCTCAAAAATGGGCATATACACAGAAAACACTGTCAATATTAACCTGAGTTTGCATTAGCTTCCCTTTAGTCAAGTCTATGTGCATTTAAAAGAACCAAAATAACAATCACAAATAAACAAAGAGGGCAGGAGAATCTGCTTATTTGCTTTCTTTTTCTCTATATTCTTCTGTTTCTAACATCAATTTCAGCAGAGCAAACCACAAGCATAAAAGCTCCACTATATATATCTTTTTCTTTTAGAAAACTTCTTTATTCTTCATAGTTGTCTTAATTATTTAAAACAACAAGCAAATGAGGGTTTCTTTTTCCTCATAATGCCTGCAAAAGATTCATGCACTCGGTTACTCTCTTTGCAGGATCACAGGAGAATAACTGCTCCCATGATAATTTGCCATAATATCCATCCAATCCTCACACAGTAGCTGAGTTTTGGTACAAGTGATTACATATTCTTACTCTGATCGCAATCGAGCTTCCATTCCATCTGGAAGGAACAGTTTGATTGTGGAGACTATACATCCATGGGTAACTGAAAAGAAACAAATACTAAGTCATCATGATCCAGTACTACTAAATTTTAAGTTCAGTGCTTAATGTTATAGTAACTAAGCAAGGTTTGAGACAAGCAAAGAGGAGGAGACATGAGCACCTTCAAGCACCATGGCCTTCTCAAACCTCCTCAGGAGAAAGGGAACTCCATCATTACAAACTTGGAGAGGTTATGCTGTGTACTCAGTCCTGCCTGTGGAGCAGCTCCAGTTCCAACTCTTCCATGGGCAGCAATACCTGGAGCTTGTCTTTACTACACTAAGTTAAAAAAGTGAATGTTTTGATCATAAAAATGAGTGAAGAGGAGTGCATCTTACCTGCACCAGGTAACGGGAATGCAGAGATATAAACAAAATAATGAGCTGCCTTTTTGACAAGATTGTGACAAGCATATCCAGGGACTTAAAAGGTAACACATTCAACATGTGTCACTGACACTTACTTCAAGATCTGGAACTTGCCAAGCATAGGAAATGCAACATTTGATTCATATATCAAGTTCAAATTTTCTGCACGATGTTTCAAAAAATGTTACAGATACCATTTTCAATGTCTTTGCAAACAGCCAAAATATGTGTGTGTCTTGGTTGATTTTTCCCCCTGCATGGTTCTATGAATTGGGAAGCAAAAATTATTTCCAGATACATGGAAAGATAGCTGTACATTGTTCCCAAAGCACTGTCACAAGTGAGATAGAAATGAGTGTGTGGTCACCTATCATGGACCATCATACCTCCAGCACTCACTAATATACAAAGACAAAGAGCTGCTCTTCTTTCTCAGTTATTAATATCAGCAAAACAGTTAATCTGGCTTTGAAAAAAAAGGGCAATGGGCGTTTTAGGACACTGATAATACTCCAGGGAAATGAGACAGGTCTTTAAGGAAGCTACCTCAATACAATCTAAAAATACAGGAGAAATGATCCAGCCAAGACAACCTGGTTTTAACCTTTATTTAGCAAATGCTTCGGAAATGTATTCTTCTGCCTAGAGCATCTTGCTTTTCCAAGCTGACCTGGTAAAGTATTAAATTTACATGCCAGGGCAGAACAGATTAAACTGAAGGGTTTGGGGTCTTGATTTATAATGGAATAAATGCAGTTTGCAAAAACATTTTAAAATACATTAGCAATATTAACTGTACCCTGCAATACAGAGCTTTCATACTGCAAAATTCTTTCTTTAAGAGGAAACCAGTGATTTAAATAAGAAAACATCAGGATACCTGACATTAAATACCAACAGACAGCTTTACCTTTGGGTCACATATCAGGTAGGTCTGCTGAAAGATTACATAATTCTGAAGTTTTTCTGTCAACAGCTAGGCTCACAAATCTCCTAAAATCTGCAAGAGCTTTATTTCTGCCAAATGAAGATATAATGGGCATCTAGCAAAAGGTCTCAAATAAACAGTGACTGGGAAAAGGTACCAAGCATTTTGACAAACTTATAAAATTAGTAAGAAAGGAAACAACATGCAAACTGCAGTATGACCTCTAGCCACCAGTTCATTGCAATTGGAAAAATAAGGAGAAAGCCTGAGTTAAAGCAACACAGAAAACACGAACACAGTACTGACTGCACAGAACAGCAGCAATGGTTTAAATTCAGGTCTACAGAACTTCTTTCGAGCAATTCACAAGAAAAGGCAGTAAAGCAAGCCCTGGTTTGCCCATAGAGCTGAGGCACCCCCTGTCCCCACAGCTCACCCCGCTCTCCATCCCACTCACCTCGGGGCGCTCCGCGGGGCCGCCGCTCCCGCGCGGCCCGGCCGGCATGGCGCAGCGCGGCCGCCAGGGGGCGCCCCAGCGCCTGCCACCGCGCCACCGAGCGCGCCCCGCCCCGGAGCGGGAACGGCCCCTGCTCCCTCCATGGTGTCTCACAGCCGCCCCAC
>VRYO01000638.1:8305712-8418869 GCA_009812075.1 Sialia sialis | reverse complement strand
CTTTTCACTCTGTTTGTAAATACTCTTCTTCCTGCATCTAGTAAAGAAGCAACACCAGCCACATGTTAATAGCTGATATCTAAGGAAGGGAAAACACACTGCTTTCAAGCTTTGCTATAAGGGATTCAGTTATCTTTAATGTAGCCTTTCCTCAGGAACCCATTGAGCCAGTTCCTTTCAGGTGGCAAACTCAAATGTTACTTCCATGCTGGTTTTCACTAGTTCAAATGATCTTTCTCAAAGGTCAATCTCTCCATCCTTTTGCATAATTACTAAAGCTATCTTCAGGAAATAAAATCAAGTGCAAGCCCTGACACAAATGTGTCCATAGATTAACTAATGCTTGCAGCAGTATTCAGTTTTTAATGTACTATTTAATTATGTGGTAAGCACAGGGGGTTCTCTGATTCCCAAACCAACATCTTTTACACAGCAACTGCGTAACACAGCACCTTCTGTGAATCCAGCACCATTTGTCCTTCCTGCTCCCAGCACAGCCCGAGCTCAGGCAGCAGTGCCAGCTCACAGAGCAGCCATGAATCCTGCCCTTCCCAGCTCTCACTGCTGAGCTGTGCCACCCCCTTGTCATTTGGACTGGCTCAGGTGCTTGTTTAGTCACTGCAAACCAGTTTCGAGCTGATGCAAGGTAAACGAGGAGGTGCTTAAGCCAGTCCTGCCAGAAAAAATGGCAGCATAAACTTGGCCTAATTATACCTGCTTTCGTAATTCACTCTCCAGAGCAAAGTCCCAGCCCTTTTGTACCTCATATTAACTCCAAGTCCAATCTAAAGCAGAAGGCAGCTCACACACAGTCAGAACAACTCAGCTTTTGAGGACTGTTAAAGAATTACCACATCCTTAATTCAAGGCATAGCTGTATATATCGCTCCAATGCTGGCTTCCCCTCCTTTCTTAAAAACAAGAAACTTATGCTCCATTATCATAACAGCTCAGACAAAAAAAAAAATCCTAGCCTGCATTTCTTCTTCAGTAATTTATTGTTCATATCCCCTCCAACCAACATGCCATTAATAAGATCAGTTAACTCTGACACCTTACCAAGCTGCTTCCACAAAATTTGTGAAGATTTTATTCTAAAGTAAAACTTGCAGTTCATTAGTACCCATAAACTTCTCAGTACAGTCCATCTTCCTTAGAAACTACATTATAGGAGTTTCAAAAAAACTACAGATTTTTGTTTCCCCATTTTGCAAAGAATTATGTACTTATTTCACTTATTTAGTATTTATAATATTTTAAGTTACTGTTCAGTTTTGCAAATGGAACAAATGTACCTGCTCTGCTCTGACCTATGGTGCATAAAAATCACATTCCTTCTTCTAGGTCAATGATTCAGAAGAGTATCAACAACCGGCCAAATCAGTTCATGTGTTATTTTCATGCACTTAGATACCACTGATTTCCCCCTATAATAAATTCTTAGTATTTTCTTATTAGAGAAATAGAAGATTCTTCTGTAGTGATCCCAAACCATAATACATCAAAATTAGGCACAAAAAATAAGTTAATTCTAACTGATAACAGGAAGTTGCAAATTGCTATGCTCCATGAAGAAAGCTTTTAACCTAACTTATGAAATGTAGGTTAATCTGTTTTCTTCAAAGTAATAAAACCAACTAGCAATAACAAACACATTCTGTTTAATGATCGCTATTGTAACATCTTCCAGGAGGCAGGCTGAAGAGAACTCCTTAATTAGCCTGACAAGTGAGAAAACCATGAAGTGTTTTCTTTCCCAAGCCATATGCAGGCCTGACACAGGATGAGACACTTCTGACGGATCTCAGAGAAGACAAAATATAGGCTCACAGACATAAAGAAAATCTTGAAAAGAAAGTAGCACACTTCTTCAGTGATTTGATTACCTGCATTTAATTACAGCAGAATTACAGAAAGAAAGATCTGACCAGCTTTTTAATATTAGTATTTGCTATTACTGTGTACAGCCATCCTTTGCCATTTTAACAGCACATTGCTCCATCTACCCAGCTTGAAACTGCAGTTCAGGGCAATTATTCTGAGAATTACATTGAGGAGAATTGCTGGAAAACTGAGGCACTTTGTCCACAGAGATGAGAGACAAGTATGTGAAGAGGAACAACTTCTACTTCAAAAATGCAGGAAGAAGAAACCATGACATATAATTAAACCTAATTCAGCCTCATTCCATAGCTGAATTAATAATTAAATAAGCATCAAAATGTAGGTTATTGTCCTTTATACAAAGTAAAAGATTTACATCTTTTATTTGTTAAATAAATTTTCACTGCCTAAACAACTAATGTAGAAAAAGAACCCCAATTTCAGAATCTCCTAGTTGACCATTCTTTTCTCCCACCTCTTATATCCTTTGTGAAAGAAGTACACACAACTCCCATAAGCTTCAGGGTCCTGTTACACCTTTGTAGCTTTAGCTTGAACCAGAAAGATATAAATTATTTGGTCAAATCATGAACTATAACCAGTAAGGAGACGGCAACTTCATTTCTGCCATGGTTACAGCTACAAAGAGGCAGCAGGGCTGTTAGCCAGAGCAGTTAAATCATAAAATGCTGCAGTTCATGATGAAAGATTCTTCCCCTACTCATACTAAATCACTGAACAATTAATGCAGGCATTATAAATGCATCCCCAGAGTACTAAAGCTAATACTCAAAAGCAGCAAGTAAATAGGGATCTAGAAATTGCAATACTTGCCCTGGAGTAATACTTCACTAAGCAGTAATGCATCCGAATTCATTTACTCATTGCATGCTGAGAATTCTACTGGGAAACAAAGTGCACTGTGCACAAGTCCAACTGTGCAAAGACAAAGACTTTAAAACAATATAGACCAGGGTCAAACCAACATGGCCAACATTTGTCACACTGTGGCTAGAAATTATTTTCTCTCACATTGTTACAAGATTATTTTATCTTATTTGAAGTCTTAACACTGACAATTTTCTCATTTTGTAGCAGTACTCTACTAGCAGTACACTGTGCAAACCACACTGAATTCCAGGTCAGTCCTTGGGCTGTGAGATAGAGAAGTTCAAATGCTAAATTATCTCCAGATCCAATTGATTGAGTTGCTCACTCTGGTCTGCTTAGACAGATCCTAAATTCCTTTCCTCTCACTTGCCTAACTCCACCCGCCTATCAAGGAAGTAGAAGTATTTGTCTCCATAAGCAAGCATAATTCACAGGGTGGGGTACATCAAGCAAAATTGCTTTTCTATTTAGTTCTCTTTCTTAAACACATAGATCCTATTTATTTAGTATGCACTTTGCTTGCTAAACCCCTATTCCTTCAACTCAGAAACAAACCTAGTCCATTAGCTTTTGAGTTCTTATGAAAACTTCTTTTAAAAATTATTCTAGCTACCACAGACAGGCACGCACTATGAAACTAAAAGCAAACAGCTGTGTAGAGAGGGAATTTCCAGCCAGATTGAACAGAGTGAAGGAGTGGCAGTTGGCTTTTCAGGGACTGTAAGTATGGGGTTTCTCAACTGAAGCAAAACTTGCTAGTAGTTTTTAGTAATTTTTCTAAAAAATAATAAACTTTACCACTTTTTCTATGCAGTAATAATAATAAAAAAGAAGGATAAAAAATTAACATTCTTTGATATAGCACTGGACAAAAAAAGTCACTGTGTTTTTAACTCAAAGTGTAAGCCTAATAAAAATCCAGCTACAGTGATGAGAAAAAGTTAAAATCTTCAGCTATCCCCAGGAATCCAAGGCTATCCTTCCAAACCTGCCAGTAGTTCAGAGGGGTAGAGGGGAAAAGAGACAGCAGGGAATATGCTCTTCTGCTGACCAAGTTGTTCCTATATCTATTTACACCTTGAGGGTTTGTTGTCTTTACTGCCAGGACAACCCTGCTGGTTGCTCATACCTGTTGTCAAGCAAAATAAACCATGCCAGTAAAAGCAGCTTTGTGCCAGCATAACTGAGCCTGGGTATAAACACAGTTTGGCCTTTTTAGATGTATCATTTGAGGTGCTATAAAATATTAATCCCTGTGTCCCTTGCCATGTCCTGGTTGTTCAAGTGCTTTGAATTCACTATAGGCCTTCACACAGCTTAACTTCTGTGTGAGTGGTCAGCAACTTTGCCTGAAAAGGACACAGGGACCACAGCAGGAAGGGGAGGTGGATGGATTTGTGGGGAGGTGAGGAAGCACCTTAGGTAGGCAGAAAGGCAATGCTCAGCATTGAGATACCAACAGATTAACTGTGCATAAAATATGTTTGGCTACAAACTGAGTTGCTCTAGTCCCTTCCTCAATAGCAAAATGTCACCTTTCTCAACAGAACAAAGCAAACACCTTCAAGTTGTACCTGTGAACATTTCAGCACAGACTTGCTTTGACATTTGACTTTGCAATGCTTATTTTGACTGCTGATTTTTACAGATACACTTAAATCTATCAGAACTTTAAATTCTGGCACATTAAAATCCTTAACTAAAGAGAAAAATTTTAAAAAGTACATTTGCAGACTTAATACCATCTCCTACGTGTTGTGCCCATTTAAGCATTGCATTTACTTTCTAAATCACTATTCAAACCACACATTTGCTTACTCCTCTGAAGGTGAAAAGCTCAGGATTCAGTGTTACTATTAGTCAATAGCTCTATATTATTCTTCAAGTAGTTATAGATAATCTACTTAACACCCAAAAATTCAGAATTATTTTTGATTTGTATTAGAAAGTGGTATTTATTAACAGAAAGGCTACTAAAAATATTAAGCAATTCCTTCTAATCATTCACTATTACAACTAGCTACATGGAGCTTAAAAATGCTATTTAAATGGTTTGAGCTATTTTTATTAAACATAATTCTCAAGTAGTATTGTTGCATTTTTCCAAGTAATTAATACTTCAGAGAATGACACAAGATGGCTAAAAGTTTAAGACCTCAAACTATATCACAATCCAAGTTCTCTAGTTTAAAACAAAAGCAACCCATGCTCTCAATTCAAAATTTGTGCATATATAGGATAATGAGGAGAAAAATCTCTACTGCTTGTGTCCGAAATTTTGTGATTATGCACTGATGCCTTTAACTTTAACCCACAGTCCCCCACACCTTTCACAACCATTACACTATTCCAGACCAGTTTGTTCAACTGCCGTGTAGTAATGGACAAAAGGAATGAGGCAGCTGGACCAGGATGGTGGTGGGTTGTCTGCTCCTTAGCCATGACAGAAAGCAGCAAAATTGGCTGGAAGGCAGGGACAGTGCAGTTTCAAAACTACTACCACTTTCAGTTTGCTTAACTTGGTTGGTATGTAACGATGACCTGAGCTAAAAATGAGCAAAGTTTAGAAGCTGTTTCCTAAGGCACACACTCACACCTCCCACAGCAGCAGCATCAGTCAAGAACAGAACGGCACAGAGCAGGCTGCATTTACAGTGTCAGCCACCTGACTTCTGTCAATTGTAGTATGTCAGAAAAAGAACATAAATTACATAAGTACTTATAAGTACAGTTCACATACAAGAATCTGAGGTTCTGGGTATTAAGAGGCAATTGTCTCAAGCTGAATTATGAAAATTAAGGAAACCATGACCTACATCATCAATGCTTCCATGAAACACATGTTTTTTCACAAAATGTATTTCTGGGTTTCTCCATGCAGGAGAGACACGAAGCCCCTGGAGCAGGTCCAGCAGAGGTTACAAAGAAGATTAAGGGACTGGAGCTTTTCCTATGAGGACAGGCTGAGGCATCTGGGGCTGTGCTGCCTCAAGAATGGACAATTGAGAAGGGAACCAATGATAAACACCAATCCCGTGCCACATGTTCTCAGATGGCCCTGCCTGATCAGGGAGACTGGGAGATGACCCACCATGGTCCCTTCCAATCTGAACCATTCTGAAAAAACACAATAAACAAATTGCATTACAATTCCTGAATTCCTCAACATCAGTCAGTGCAGAGCTGTATGAACATCACTAACTCACTTGCAGATTGCTTTTACTTACTTTAGTTTTGAAAGGAACTATCAAGACTCCAAACACCTAAAACAAGAAAATATCTGGGAAAAAATCCAGTAGTGTCATGTTGATAGTTTATAGAAGGAAAGAATCCTTCATGTAAGATGATAAATATATATATATATACATACATAAACACTGAAGTAACAGATTAAATTGAAAACAAAGCTTTTACTCCATGATTGTGCACTATGATTGCACACAACCTATGTGAGTAGAAACATTATCACAAAGGATGGCTTCCCTCACTAACCTATTTGCCTTCACCCTCCTTCAGCAGAACTGGTAGCATTCAAGTAACACACAAACTATTTTCTAGAAACAAACATTTCTAATCTGACTTGACAGTTATGAAATTAACACCTGCCAGCAATCATATTCCTAATGGTAAAACATAGTACAACACCAAGTCACAGAAGAACAGGTCCCTATCATGCTGTAAGGCCTCCTCAAAATTCTGTAGTAAGAACACTCTGGTAGAAGATTGATGATGAAGGACATGAGCAGGCATGATACAAAATATTTGTTCCTCTTTCAAATATTTTTTTTCTGCAGGAAACACAAGGTATGGAAGCAAGTGACTGCAAAAGGCAGAAGTTGCTCATGTACCTGAGTGCCAATCTATCCCTAGATTATTCAAATAATCCAAAAAGGCATTCACTGTCAAAAGGAGAAGAATGACAAGATAGATACTCACCAAAAATTGCAAGATTAAATGTTTTACCACAAAATGTGACACCACCATACAAAAATAGATCCCTCTCTACACATCAGTGTCACTAGTTTTGATGCAAAAAGCTATTTTTAAAAAGAAGAGATGTAGAGGAAGAGTTCTAATTTACAAGTAATTTGGTTTATATATAGATGACTGACTTGCTACAGTGAGACATCTGTCACCATAGTTACTAATTACTACTCTTCAGAATGTCTCTTACCTAACATTTGTCCTCACAGTTCACAAAAATTTGAGTATCAGCCTTCTGCTACAAGTGCTGGATGGTTTCAGGATAACTAGAAAAATTTTATATTTATTCTCTTCTCAGCAGAATGGAATTCTGGCCCTTCATATACATCATGCTTTTAAACTTTTGTACATGAATCACGAAAAAGATGAAGGATATTAACAATTTCAAACAAGATGCAAGTCCATTCCGAATACAGACAAAGCACAAAAGTTTCCTAGAAAAAAGCCTACCCAACTCAGCACTAGTACTAGTTATATACAGTATTCTTGGGGAAATTTTTTCAGCCTACATGAAAATTCTCAAGTGCTATTTTAATTCCATCCTGAAAATGTTGAGAGAATTTTAAGGCACATCATTACTTTAACTGCAAAGCTAGAATACACCAACAATAAAGTACAATCAACAGAAAGCTTCCCAAGAAATGATTACTCACATCATCCCAAGATGCTCAAATTGACTCATTAGAATATTAAAACAACATAAAGAAGAGACTTATTCTGTCTTAGTGCTGTCATAGATGACAGTATCTTACATAGAGACTTCAAAAGAACTTTACCTGCTCCATATTAAAACACTGACTTGTGCAATGTACTCATAAAACCAGTAAAAAATAGACAAAAACACGTTTTTAGAAGGAAATTGTACTTCTTGCAAAGAAGTTTTCTGCTTTATTTCATTAAAGAAGCTCAGCCTCCTGTAACACAAGACATTTGTACAGCTCCATATCATATCACTGTGACACCAGTGATTACTTTGTACAATTTATCTCAACTTCTATCATCACATCAGACATGGACCCTGAGGAAAACACATGGCCAAGGTGACTTCCCGAGGTTTCACTTAATGCTACTGTGTTCTCTACATTCATCAATTACGGAAATAAGCTGCAACTTAATGCAGCTCTAAAATAAAGAAATAAAACACCCTAATAGGCCATTACTCAGAAATCCAGACCTCTTCAGGCTAATTACCACTAAGTGCAAAATATTGCTGAAATACTCATCAATCCTGATGCCCTTATGGGAATACTTTCCTACAAAACTAGACTGAAAGCTAAACACTACTATTTACTCTAATAAAGGCAATTAAAATTTGGCAACATGGCACACTCTAATTTTGCAATAAGTAAAGTTAACTTGTTCTCAACATGTACAAATTCCTCAAGACTGTATTTGTAGGACATATGTATCCAGATAAAATAAGGTCTGCAAAGAGCAGGTACTCATACACAATCTCAATTTCTTTTCAAATACACGTTTCTAAAGGTCTGTAATGTATTATTGCAACTTACTCTTACCTTTAGGAGGCAAAAGCCCCCATAAATATTCTGCACTAGTAAAGAACACTAAGACTATTCAGAAGACAAAAAGTTTTATTCCTAAATTCACATTTAAAAGATGGTTAAACTTGATAGTCCACATTCTTTGGCCAACCTAATGAAGCACAAGACCAAAATAAAGCATGGTTTTGTCTCTGATTACTGCAATGAAGAGTATGACATGGAGAGGCTTGTCATGTTTGTAAGAGCTTTACCCTAATTTAAGAGCAGAGGTAAGGAACAAATCTCTCCTGGTCTTTAGATTTTAACTGACCTTATTAGAATCTTCCATAAATCAAACTAAAATCTCTCTAACACCTACTAAAGAAACCAAATTAATTGTTTTCGAATTGAAGAATAACCAGAAATTACAGAAAAATGAGAAAACAAATGAAATACAACGATTTTTTAAAAAGCTATCTTGAAATACTATCAGTATCTGTCAGTAAATATCAGAATGAGAAATCCAACACCAACATTATCCATTGTTTCTGCTTCCTCAAAAATCTTGAGCTAACGAGGTAACTAAATAACTAGCAAAAATTAATTGCAAGGGAAATTTTCCTTAAGAAAATTGCACTGTTCAACTTCTATCAGCAAACAATTACATTTTCATTTGCAAGCCAATTGGAGAAAACCCACAACAGAAGCCAGGATTACCAGATACTCCGCCAGAAGAGAAGAACTACTTATACAAAAGCAGAAGGTTATGAGGCAGCTCCTTGGTCTATCAGGAAACTCCAACTCTCTACATAACCCCAGACATTTCAAGGCAGGTGCAAAACTGCAAAAGCTTCTTAATTGTCTTGCTACTCACTGCTAAGTTGCTAAATTAGTTAATCTTTACATCAAAGCTCCTCCACTCCTGGCACAGAAGAATCTCTTTTCTCTCAGGCTGACTTTCCAATTGCTTAGAGAGTAAAGGGAGTTGCTGAAACTATTTCAAACTATTTCTCATTTCTACTCGTTCCACACAAGGTGCTGTGTTTACCTACTATCATTAATTCCATACCGCTGCTGGTTTATGGCAGAGAAAACTCCCAGCAATCACACATTCAGATAAAGAAAAACCACATCAGATTTCACAGACACCTCCAAATACAATGCAGCAGTGCTTTGGTGTTCTCTCTCTCCATATATGAAATCTCTCAAAATGGTCTTTTATTAAGGGACATATTCCATCTGAAAGGACTTGTCTAATATCACTACAGTATTTTTTTTAAAAACAAACATCTGCAGACAGCCTAGTTAATTCAACTCTCCCTTTCACAAAGCAATGTTTGCTTGCTTTCTGCCACCATCTGCTCCTGAACTATTAATTCACAGAGCACAAGTGTCACAAGGAAAATAATGTTCAGCATATTGCTAAACTTCAGCTAAAATGCCTATGGTGAGAATAAACTTAAAGCTACTGTGATATAAATTCAAGACAGCCAATAAAAATGCAGAAGTACAAGTCCTAACTGAAGGGAACTGCCTTAGTACAAATGACACTGCACTAATTTTAATCATGTCAAACAAGATATTTTTGTAAGAGGTCCAAACCACAAATATTACCCAAATAGAGTGTAGTGAGAGTTCACTACACAGTTCCTCATACTGAAAACAACAGGTCACCAGAACAATACACTCCTCCTTGCTTTTTGAAAGGCTTTTCTGTACCAGGAACAGACCAAAACTTGAAAAAAAATTACTACATTTAATTTATTTTCATTCTGTGTTTTGAACTTCAGCATTCCATGCAGAGAGCAAATGCAATTAACTGGAAACCAAACACCTAGAGAGATGGGTGCGGCTCCATTCAAAGATGGAAAATTCATTTTCCAGCACAGAGGAGAAATCTGATGATTGGGAGTTCAATACTTGTACTCAAGGCGCTGCCAAGCCATACCTCCAACAAAGTGAGAGCAAAAATACCCTGGGAGGAGGCTGTAGTTATTTGCAAAGAATTCCTGGATCAGGACTTTCCAAGCAAGTAGTAATTAAACACTGATATTCACAAACAAAGGCAGATTTATTCTGGTGCTCCTTTGAGATCAACAATTTCACAATAAAGAAAAAGATGATTTATTTTAAATTTAAGAAATCCACATATGGAGATGGGAGCGATGGGAGAGAACACATGAGCTGATTTTTGAGAGGCAATCTTACAGAATATTGATCAGTCCTAGCTGTGTCCTACTGGCTTCAAAACAAGGGGCAGCCTTCTCACAGTTCATGTCAGAACCACCCCAGCAGAGGAATGGGCAGAGGACAGATAAGATGTTCAAGGATCTGGTAATTACAGTACCAAACATGGTGACTCACGAGTCATACATCTTAGTCAAGGGCAAAAATCACATACAAGGTACATTAGATGTACAGATTAGACAGGTTGCTAATATGGCAAAATCAGCCAAGGTACAGCTTTCTAAAAAGACAGACACAGCTATTTTCCATCAGTGTCAAAGATGTTACACAGATAACACCCGTGCCCATGAATGATTCTTCAGACAAGCTAAAAATAAAAAACAACACAAAACAACCGATAACCCAAATCTCAAAATCTTTGTCAATAGAAATGCACCCAGAACACATCAGTGCCAATCTGCCAGTGGGCATTAGGAGCAGGGGAACTGCAAAGTACTGCTGGCAATCCCACACACTTTCCGTTGAAAAGCCTGGAGGAGTGCTTGTCCACACCCCTGAAAAGTCATTATCAAGCCTTACAATTTTTTGTACTAAATGTGCCATACTTCCCTCTAGAAAAAATTTCAAAGCACAAAAAAGAAAGACTTTCTTCTTGCATCAGAGGTCCTAGATGGTCAGTGCAAGAAGAAAGAGCCTCCCTCAATGATTTAATTCTTTAAACCACCATAAGATTTTTTTTCCAAATCCCTTCCCAAAGCACGAAAATGCCTTTTCTGTTCACTATTTAAAGCCGAGCTGCAGCCACTAGAGGGCAAGGCCATGATGCACAATACACTGTCTGGGCTGGGTAATGCAAAACCAATGCCACAAAACAGAGAGGAAACTACAGCTGAAGACTGTTTATATTATGAAGATTTGGTTGTTCAAGGCTTTCTTTAATACTGAATTTTCCATTAATTATAGGACTAATACCCACATATTCTGTGCACTGCCTAAAATATTAATTCCATCTTTACAGTCTAAAGCCTCCCAGACAAGCTACTTCTACACTTCAACATCCACATTAACAATTCTCATACTTCTTAAATTTTAAAATCAGGTTTCTCAACTTCAGTGCTCCTGATACTGAAATTATGCAAGTTATTGGAATTCTACCCAGAATAAGCAGGCATAGGTAAAAACCAGAATGCTGCCAAAGGCTTTTCCCACTAAATATAGAAATTGAACTTCCTAATCAATGGTAAAATGCATCTAGCTAGAAACTGGCCATATGCTGCAAAAGAACAGGAATTAACATGCAGATTTTTTGTGTCTAACCAGCATTTTCAAAAATTGCTGTTCTGAGAACACAAACTTATTCTGTACAAAGATAACCCTTTGCTGAAATGTACTCTTGACATTTAATATATTAAATTCTGCTACAATTCATTATCTATGTTTTTAGCAGAACAGAAAACAAGGTCCAGAAACTTAAGCAAACCAGGAGAATGAGTCATTTATTAACAGAAAAAAAACTCCAACTAACTAGAACATTTAAAGAATTATTTCAAAATCTATAGTCCAAACAAAACATGGAAGAAAGTTTAGCAAGCTTGTCATTAAAAATGATGACACTTAATAACAGTGGCAATGCACTGGTACTGTGCATGAAATTAGTCCCATCTACACTGGCCCATCTCCTCCATGGAAAAAAAAACATCTGTACTGTGTATCACCAAAATAGATGAGCCCTCAAATTAAGTTCACATAACATTCAAACTGCACTCCCAGTACAAACACAGCCTTCCCACAAAAAATATGTCTGCTGTTAAGTAATAAGCTTTGACATACCAAGAGGTTTGTCATCCAAGCTTAAATTTAATACAGCTGTAGACAAGATTACACTTTGATTAAAGGAAAATCAGCAAGACTTTTACACTACCTATAATTAGTCTACTATTAGTACAAAGTTTTAATAAACTTTAATTAGAATTAGATGCTATCCAAAGCTTGTTTCAAAGGAAAATAGGTTGGGCCACTGGCAATTGGCAGCATTAAGAGCTACATGGTTAAACACAAGTTTAAGAGAAACATGTGAGTCCCTACTTCTTCTTTCAAATTTTTTGGAAAAAGATTTTCTTCTGCAGCCAAATAGTATGCTCGGGTCTTAAGCAAATACTAGGCATTCCAAACACAATATATGATGCAGGTTGGTAGAATGCTTCATTGCATTATTACAGTTTTGCACTATTTCACAAAAGAAAAAAAAAAATTAAATCCCAAACAACTCTGTGACAGTTTTGTTAGATGAATTTTCAAGTGTTTACCAGAAAAAAACACTTGAAAACTTTTCCCAGCCAGCCTTAAAACAATTAAGATGTTACTGTTATAATAGAAACAGAATGTGAGATTTGTATATAGATCAGTAACAGCTCTCCTGAATGCTTATACACAAATTCATGTGACTATCCACTGAAGTTACAAAATCTAAGAGATACAGGAAACAAGTAAAGGGCAAGGCCCTCTCACATGAAAGTACCTTTCCACATAGCTCTGGTGAGTAGGCAGGAATTAGTCTGTCTACCACAGACTTAGAAGTAAGCTAGTCGTCCTGCTTGATCTTAAAATTACCTCCTGACAGTAGATCCTCGGGGCTGAAGAAGCAGCTGTATTTTAGACATCCTTAGCTGACAGACCGCAGCAGGAAAGCGCCGTGCGCACAATCTCAAGCCTTTACGGATCTCTTGGCTTCACTGTGCTTGACTGCACTCAATCTCCCATCTAGGTTTCCAGGGAACTGTCAGGAGTCAGCTCCCTGCCTTCTTCTCTGTATTTCACATCGTTCTCATTCCACCAAGTTCCCCATTCACACCAGGTCTATGCTGGGAGCAGTAACATTTTATAGAAATTATTGAAATACCCTGTGCAGTCCACAGCTGCTGTGCTCTCCCTAACATCCACTTCAAGAGTTGCACTACAGGACACCTCCAGCTTTCTCCCTGTTTCCATGTTCTGGTTTCTTTTGGAATAGCCAAAACCCTCAAACACGTGGTGGAACTGAGTGTAGACCAGTCCCCTCCCAGCACGCAACAGCAACACGTGCAGAGCACACAAGGGACTGGAAAAACAACACAGAGTATCCTGTACTCTTTCAACATTCAACAAGGTACCTTAAAAACAAGGGGGTGCTAAACTTCTCGGTGTAAAATACATTATTTAATTCTTAGCAAGATCTCATGGGACAAACAAACATTTATTTCAGGGTTTGCTTCTCTGTCTCTAAAAATGAGTTCAAGTCAGATAAAATAAACATGTGCTCTTAACAAAGGTGCCCCTCATTTACCTTGTTACGTTATACTTTTCACACTTAATTCAAAACTGGTCAACTTGAGCAGCTTATCTACCTTCTGACTGCACAAACTGGATGGACTTGCCAACTTCCAGACTCAGCAGCTGAGTGCCTCCAGCCTTGCAGTACCATCCACTCTTCCACTGCCAACAGGACTAATGCAAAGCATGACACGCTATCATCAACCACCACCCAGCAGCTTTCTGCCACCTGTTTCTCAACCTCACTGTTTCTTAACAGGCACATCAGGAACGCTGATGTTTTCTTCACTTCCCTTTGAAAGGTTTAGCTTGAAAACTTGAATACCAGAAACAGCAAACTAGTAAACAAAATTGTGTAAGCCACATCAACAGTTCAGAGTAACAAAACAGAGAAAAATCCCAAGAGAATTCACACAGCTATTATTCTAAAAGCAACAAAAGCAGGCATTTAAAACCAACTGAAGTTAAATCTTTATTCCTAACTACTCTATGAATACCTAAGCATTTTGAATAAACTGATTTTCAAATATAATTTTTTAAAATTTCAGAAGGTCCTTCTAGATTTTATTAGTCACCCATACATACAATAACCAATGTGCAAATTATTAATGCACTTTTCACTTACTACTTTAAGAGAAAATTAATAATCATTTACAGGAAGTAAGTCACTTGACAGTAATATTTCATAATAAATTACAATAGAAGTATTCTTGCAGTAGACTTCTTGATAGAATGCAAAACATTTACTTCTTTGCCAGTTAGAGAAGAAAAACTCCAAAACTTCATGCAGTATCAGGTAACACCTTTCATTCTCTCATTCCTCTCTTACCAGCTGTGTGTGACTGACAAAGATTTGGGTCAGTGACCCAGAAAAAAAGTGTGTCCACAGTGAGTCAGTGAATCCCCTGGAAGCTCAACATCACTTGAACTGTAATAGGTTACTGGTCATCCTCTCTCAGATTCATGTACTGCATTTCAACTAAAAAGTCAGTGTATATTAAAAAGATTCAGTCCCTAAGCCATAAAAGTAAAAAAAAAAAAACAAACCAAAAAAAACCAAACCAAAAAAAAAACCAAAACACCAAACAGAAATAACATTTCCAAAAGCAAAAAAGCCAAAACAAACAAAAATCCAACAAGACAATCAAAGTGTCTTTAGTCAACCAAATAATGAACTTAATAAAGAAAAAACCAATTACCATTAATTTTAAAAGAAAACTACTAGACCTTTTACATTCTTCAGAAATTATCATTGTCAGTTCAAAGATAAAAACATTCATCTCAGTATCTGCAAACTGAATTAGTTGATTTCATGAAGCAACATATTCAAACCTATATTAAGTATTACACAAACTATTTTAGCTGTGACAGGAGCATATAAACAACAAGTATTTCCACACTGCTACATCAACTTAAACCAAAACCACCAAGTGCACTCTAATAGGGAATGCTCTCATTAGCAGATCACAATTAAAAACTGGTGAAGTGCTCAACAGCAAGTGTCTCAAATATGGCAGAGAGACAGCAAACTCCTCACTAAGAACAGTCTTACATAAAGAGCTGAAACTATTTTTCCTAAAATCTTTCATGGAAGATGACCCATTTTCCAACTACATGAATAGTTCAATAAAAATATCTGTCTGCTCTGGAAATACTTTACTTCAGTACAAATACAGCTCCTTACAACTGCCATTCCTGCACTGCTCGTAACATTGGCTCTTTTCAACATGCCAAGAATATTTTAACTGAACCTGAGAAATTAAACTGAGATAAGTCAGCATTTTTAAAAATTAAATACTCTAACAGCATAACACAAAAAAAGGCCAATAAAAAGCTTTGTTACCTTAAATGATGATTGTGATGTTTACGATCATTTTTCAACAGCACAGAACTCTGCTCTTTGGGCATCTGTGCTTAAAGGTACAAGTACATTTAAAAAGGAGAAGTAGCAATACATGTTTCCTGTTGGTTTTTCTTTTTCCTTTTTTTTTTTTTTTTTTTTTAAATTTTTTTTAAAAAAAGGGCAACTTGCAATCCAGAGTGTGCAATTGTGACTTCAATTGCTATTTAGTTTCAATATTCCCTTCTGCATCCCTTGATCCACTTGTAACACCGATCCCCTTGTCTCCATACCATGCAAACTCCCTGATATCTTCAGCGCTCTTCTCACACAAATGTTCAGTACAGTCTCAGTGCTGGTATGAAGCTCACCTCAATAGTTCTCCAAACTGGCTATACAGATGTGCTATCTGCCCTCACAGCATCTGGGAACCTGAAGGCCACCTTCCATGGCTACCAGGCTCAAACCAGAGAAAGTGACCTGACAACTGATAGCTTGTATTTACAAAGAATGAGAAACAGAAGCAGAGAAGTCTCTTCCAGGCTTTCATTGCACTCTTCTTTCCCCTGATTTTTCTCTCTTCATCCGTTAAATCAACTCATGGCTGCTCTGTCACCATGCATACTCAAAGCCACTTGGACATGAGAGGAAGGCAAGGTGCACAAAGCTGGAATTTTACCACTGTTATTTATACATTGCAGAAAGGGACAGTAGCAAGAGGAAGGCGACAGCTGGGATTACTGATAGACTCCAGCGGGGAAGAATGGTGAAAAACAGTAACTCTTAAAAATCTGTAATTCTTTTCATCCCAAAGACTGGAAGGAAGACAGCACCAACATTATAGAGGACAGAAAACAGAGCTGAAGTCTAAATGTAATTGTTTTAAGAGTGGCCCAAGTGTGAGAATTAACACAAGAAGGATAGGATGAATGATGGACCAGTTACGCAGAAGAGCTCACCTGGCATTTAACAACTGGTTTAGAAACATTCTGTGCACCTATAACTTTTTCTGTCATAGAGTTGTTCTTATTTCTTCAGTTTTGTCAATTACCTTCCTAAGAATCAGTATTTTGCAGAACATTTAATTTTTCACCTTCGCAACTAGAAAAAATAAAGGGAAATTCCATTCCAACATGAAGTAACACATTTTCTAATGGTAATACACATACATTAAAAATAAAAGGAAGTTATTACCCAGCAATGGAAAAACACAATACAGAGAGGAACTCCCTGCTAAAGAGGCTTTAGACCTGAATATCAGTTAATTGAAACAAGGAACACCCTTACTCTGATGCTGGGGTTCACTGTGCTTTTTTTGCTGCCTATTCCATTTCACTCTTCCTGTTCAATTAGATTTCTGCCCTAATGGTGGCAAAAGCATCATGCTCTAAGTAAGTGTTACCACCAACATTTTCAGAAACATGTAGATACAGTGACCTTGGATTTTCTAAAGTACATTTTGGCTGCACAATGTAAGCTGACAAGATTTTGTTCTATGCTATTTGCTTCAGTTGTTCTGTCAAAGGTACTAGAAAGTGCAGAGGAATACAAATTGATAATGTAGGAAGTACCATTCACATTGGAACAAAATCCTGTAAAAGAGTAGAACTGAAAAGCAAGAGTTCTCTCTGAATTGCAGTTCTGAGTTTTGCAGCAAGTAACAAAGACTCTGTATTCCACCACAGTCTTCAAAATGCAATTTCTCATTAGCATTATGGAAAGATACAAGTCCTGCAGGCTTTCTGCTATGGGACACCTTTAGCAGCTCCAACCAAGCAGAAAAAACCTGTTAACACCTTTATAAAGAACAGTCATCCATGCCTCTTCTCCAGAACCTAACACTCTAGTATTGAAAAAAGTAACAACTCCAGTTATTTAAATGATAATGTTCTCAAAACTTGTAAGTTTGGCTTCATACACTGCTAGCATATTAAATTAATTAAATACGTAAATTACCATAATTCAGACATTTAAATGATAATACTCTTACTGTGCCTCAAGTGCAGGCAGGTATCTAAGTGTTTTACACTGTAAACAAGCCACATTTAACTGACTTTATCGCTTGTGATTATATAAAATAAATATACAAGACATTCCTCTCTTCATAATCCTTCTTCAAGCAAGGTCATACAGCTCTTTCCAAAAGCTTGTTTATCAAAGCAGATAAACTTTCTCCTCCCTCTTTTAAGATGCCAGCAAACAACACATACTTCAAAGGCTGCATTAAAAAGGCAAGTATAGCTCATACCCTTTCAAATGCTCAGAAATACAATGCATGAGGGAAAAAAGGAGCTCACCTCCACCAGCCTAAGTCTACACAGCATATGGATAAACCAAAAGAACCCTGCAAAGATGGCCCTCAGACCTGCTCATGGACACAACCGATAAAAGTGCACTCCTGACAGCTGTTTGAGCAAATGTAGAGTATCTAACACCTATTTGATCTTGTAGAAACTTACTGCTGGTGTGCTTTTCTTCCCCTGAAGTGGGACATTTCATCAAGAATTGTTCAAAGCACAGAAATTCTTCTGCTTTGGAATATAATAGTAATAACAACAACTACTATCACTACTATGCTAATACTTAATGAGCACAATGGAGTTCAAAAACACCAAGAAAGTAACAATGATGGGGAAAAAAACCCGAACAACTGGAAGATGTCCCATCCCTGGAACTGTTCAAGGCCACATTTATGGCACTTCGAGCAATCTGGTCTGTGGGAGGTATCCCTGCCCACAGCAAGGGTGTTGGAATTAGATGATCTTTAAGGTCCCTTCCAACCAAAACCATTCTGTGATTTCTCTGATCAGTAGCAGGTTGGTCCCGTCCATTCACTGTATCATCTCTAGCTTTATGGAAAGGAAATCCCAGAGCAGGAGTAATATGGGTCAAAAATAATAAAAAAGACTGAACTGAATTTTTCATATTTGACTCAGTACACTCTCTAAATTTTTTTTTCATGTCCTAGCAATTATATTGTCACTGCTAATATTAAAATTAAAAAAAGTTGCCCCCTTGTTATGTTCCAAAATATTTGTTTGTCTTTTGAGGTTTTTTACCACGCTATTTGTAAATTCAAGCAGAACTTTCCAAAAGTCACAGCTTCTTTTCAGATAGAAGAGACTGTACCTAGAAAGCTGATTTGCCTCAAATGCAAATTTTAAAATAAAAATGCATGTTGACTGTGTCCGCAAACACAACTAAACTTCAAGTTTAAAACATTTTTCTGTCCATTTTAAAATTCTGTCACTACAATTGTCCCATGAAAAAGAACACTTGGGACACCTCAACATAAATGTAGCAGTTGAACAAAATTACCTCTTCCAAATGCCTACAAATATAACCAAACACTTATTATTTCTTAAATTCTTCGATTATCTGTGAAGTTTCGGCCTAGGCAAGACAGAATAGTCTCCACTGAGCTTTGCTCACCTGTATAATAACTGTCTGAAGCAATATTGAAAGCAGAATGGTTTAACATACTTTCTAGATTTGAGGCATAACACCAGCAAGCAGATCCAGTCAGGGAAATAATGTTACAAGATTATAGATACCCTAACATTAGACTCAAAACTACATCTTCATTAAAGGCTTTTAAGGATATTACAAAGCAATTATTTATACAACTGCAATTATAAAAGAAGATGCATATAGCAAGTTTAAACCATAACACACATCAAAGAGAGTTCAAGTTAAGATCTCAAAGAGTAGTAGTCATGAAAATCCTTTAGTATTAGTTTATAAAACTAAGATCATCATCTAAAATTTATCCAGCAAGACTTATCCAGGGAAGGCTCAGCATTAAGCTGTGTGGGAAATGAAGGAAGGAAAATGAGCATACTTACATTTGATAACCAGGTGAGACCAAAAAATCCCTCTTACCTGCACATCTGCATACAAAATTGTTCAACTGCAGGCACATTTACACTGACCTGTGAAGCAGGCAAAATGCCAGAACAGAGTGACCTCAGGAGACCCCAGAAATGCAATCTGGATGTCCCAGAGTGGCTCAGAGAAAGGACAACTGTGTTGGTGCTCTGTTCTGCCTACCTAACCCTTCCCAAGTACACTTCTGGAACATAGGGTCAGGGGAGGTCAATCTGCAGCTAAAGTGCAGATCTGCATTAAATTGATCAGGAAGCAATAGGCTGCAACAGGATGGGTGTACAATCTGTGCTGATCTCAGTCAGTGAGGCAGCATGTGTACAGAGATTCAAAACTCAAAATCAAAACATGCATTTTGAGAGGAAGGTCGTCCTTGTGTGCTGATGCAATGCACTTGCTCAAGTACAAAAAACCTGCAGAAACATTTCCTTCTCTGTTTATGTGGAAGTTAGAAGTTAACTAAACACAGCATACATACTTTTAACTTTCTAATTAAGAGTCATTCATAAATGAATCAAAGATCAGAATGACGCCACAGGTAAAGAGCATTCAACTAGACTTACAACATTCACATGCCTTTCTGTGTTATAGGTAACATATTATTAATATAAATAGCAGCCTATCACTTCTTCCCTTAATTGCACAGGAAGGGCTCTGTTCATAGACCAAATCACTGGTCTTCACTGTCACTAGCAATATTTATATACCTACCAAAGCTCTGCTTAAATAGGGCAACCAGCAGCTTTACCTAATGTCAAATACCTACAGAGACTGCCAAAACAAATATACCCTTCCACAACAATTTGTATTCCTGGCCTTCTCTTAAAAGCGCTGGAATATGCAGTCTATGAAAAGTCATGAGAGGAAGACCAAAAAGAAAAAATTTCCCCTCTGAGTTCTAAAAAAGGAAGTAGTGGTTGACAGCTGTAAGTGAAAGTGCTGAATTATTTCCACCCTTATGGAATTAGGAGTGGAACTAGGAACATTCTCATGTCATTCATTTAGTGCTTCTTCTCCTCCAGAAATTCCTTTAAAATCTACCTGGCATGTTTTCGTGGCAATTTTAAGTTACACTATAGAAGAAGTACTCCAGGTAATCATAATACTAAATTCCAACTATACATACATACACTGGACGTTAGAAACATAACTTAAAACAGCAACACAGGCTAATCTACCAGGTAATATGCCTGACACTGACCTCAGAATCCCTACCAGGAAATAAGCTTAATTCTGTACACAAAATCCTCCACCAAGTCCACAGGCAATCTCAACTCATTAGACCTGTTGTGGAACAGTATATTGGACTGGACAATCTCCTCAGGTACACACCAAACTTAGTCATCCTCTGCCAGTTCATCCACGTCATAGGATTTGCTGTCCTTGTTCACAGCATTGTAACTTCCCTCAAAGTAGATACCACCCTCATTACTTAATGACCTAAAGTTCTGGAATCCATAGAAACAGA
Source organism: Sialia sialis (assembly GCA_009812075.1). Lineage (NCBI taxonomy): Eukaryota > Metazoa > Chordata > Aves > Passeriformes > Turdidae > Sialia > Sialia sialis. Next base: position 8,397,940 of record VRYO01000638.1, on the reverse strand, counting down.
AGAAACTTCACCCAATTTATTCTTTGTCCCTTAAAGGTATGTGTTAATATTGACATAACCTTTAAAATCCTCTGGCATTCAGCAAGAGGAATCCCTGTAATGTAAGAAAACAAGGAGTTACCTACAGAGATCACTTGGCTGCTGAAAGGATTCTTTCACAATCAGATATAAAAAAAACAAAGCTTATTTTTTTAATAATAAAGTTCACAAAATGAAGAATGACAAAAAGTTCATTGTGCCTCCTGAAAGCTTTTTAGATTCTTCAAGCACCTGGAAACAGTAGGTATAAGTGCAAGACCCAGCAATGCCAGAACAAAATCACAAGCAATACTAGAGAAACTGATTTGCAGTTCTATTGCCTGTAAGTTCTGGCATAAATATCACAGTTAACAACGAAAAAAAAAACAAAAAGAGAGAATGACAGTTAATTGTGCCACGAGTTACTAGGAAAGGTCACCAGGATATTAAAAGGCAAAAAGGTAGGCAGGCTAAATGCTCAGCTTTGCAGAACCAAGAGATCTGGTTTCTAACCTATATAATTAAGCATTAATTATGGGGTGGGGTTAAACAAGCAAAAAAACCACTTAGGAAACATTGACACTATGGCAAAGACTAAGTTTTAGATGAATCAAGATTTAAATTTCATCTCATGCAACTTCCAAAAAAAGAACAACTTTGGAAAAGTTCCCTTTAACAGCAAAAATTCCCATATCAGATAAGACTAATGACATATGCAGATAGCAACAGCCAGTACCAAATGTCTTCAAAAGAACTTGCTGTACCAATATCTATCTGGCCCACTACAGAGCTTTTCATCCTGGATCTGAAACATAACATTTCTAGTCCTTCCTTTAAAAAGGGTATTGCTCAATACATGTTTACAAGCATCCATAACTTTTCTATCTTAAGCTCTTGCATTTATTTTATTTTTATGGAAGAAATACTACAAGTGTAATTATGAGAATATGCAGCACTAAACTTAATTCTTAGGCTTCAATATTTTCTTAACACAAGGGCAAAAGGTCATCCTTCTGTTCCTACATAATTTTTGTATGCTTTCTGTATTGAAGACTTGCTGTAATAAATATTTTCAACACATTTGAATTATTATGTGAAAACTAAAACTTAAACAAGATATTCCTACTGGGGGGAAAAACTTTTAACAGTAACACAACACTGTCAGTAATTTTTGTATTTAGTTACAAGTCCTCTTCTTTTACACTGTTAGGACATTTGCAATTGAGCCCATCTCACTGTCAATTCTTTGGTTTTTGCAACAGTTGATTAATGTTGTTTTATAACTTAAAAGTTCTATGAGTAGTGCATATTTCGCTTAACTACACATCACAGTTCAACAGTCAATAATGTAATGTTCCTTAGTTCTGCAAAGATCTTATAAATTGTTCATGTCCTAAACCACCCTTGACCAATCCCTGTGCTTTTAATGTTCATTTTTTACAAAAGTAAAAATTTAAAAAAAAAAAAAACCAAACAAAAAGCCCAAAATAAAACAAAAGGTCAAACTCTAGCTAGCATTTTCTGTGTTTTTCCACTCAACTACAGTGTTACTACAGGATTTTGGACTTTCTATTATAAGCCTGGTGGAAATTCATCATTTATTTATACTTTCTCAAGACTGAAATAAACTCTAAGGCATTGCTCAATTACACACAACTCTGGTACAACACAACAGGAAAATTGTATCCAATTAATTGTCTGGCTCCAGCACCATGATTTTCCTTTTTAAGGAGGAAACTGTTCTGGGCCTCTGGCAAAGAGACATGTCTTCTTGTAAGATGATTCAGTCCAACCCATCTCTCTGCCTGATGTTCCCACTCCTAGAGCAGACTGAAAAAACACTTGCCTATATTCAACAAAAATGTGACAATGCTGAGCCTTCTTCCAACAATTCTGCCACAAGCAGAAATGCTTCTGGAAAGACAGGTAAGTTGGGAATATTAATGCATGGCCACAGCAAGATGTAACAAAATTCAGAGCTCTTGGATAATCCAAACTCTCAGCAAGTGAACAACATTAACAGGAAGCAAGTACTGATATGATTCAAAAGAAAATCCAGAGACAACAAATAGTCTAATTTAGCAGCAGCAGACTGTAAAAAAGGTAAAATTGCTAGCTACAGGGATGGAGACAGAATTCTCCATTCCTTTTCACTGCCCTGGTTCCACATTTTTTTATCTATTAAAAGAAACGACAAAATCCAAAATGCTACAAAACAGCTGAGTATGTATCAACACATTTTGCGGAATTCTAGCTAGATCAGACTCAAATCAACACAACCAAAGTAGCACAGTGACACAGACACTCCTCACCCACATGGCCCTCTACAGCATACATAAATTCAATTACTTTCATTAGATAAATAAAGAAATGAAGCTGTCACATTTACTAAGAAAAATGAGAAGACAAATCAAAGTATTTTTCCAGTGCCATGCAAATCCACTTGCAAATGATCCCTGGATTGCACAACTAACATATAAAAAAAGTAAAAATCAGGAACAATTTTATGTAATCAAAGTGTAGGGAAGCAAGGTATTGCATTTATAAGCCTGGGACCAGCAGCAAACCGAAATCATCCCATAAGAGATTGAAGGAAAACACATTTATTGGCCTTCATTCCAGTTAAGTAACCTGATTCATTTGAGGTTTGTAAAAATTCATTGCAAATACAAAAGGGATTTTTGTTTGTTTTTAAAGCCTAATCAATGTGTTGGTGTTCCTGGCTCAGGATAGATGCAGCATGACTGCAATGGATCAGTTCCAAGAATTACAGTATTAACTCTGCAGCAGTGGCCCTAGATGGTATCTCTGCAGGGAAATCCTTGTCAGCACTGACTTACCTCTACTATAAATGGCTGCCTGCACCCCTACACTGGCTCCTAAAACCATGATGCTCAAGTTTGTCAAAAGCAAGAGCTCCCTACCCCATCCATGATCATATCAGTATAAAATTGGATGGTTCATTCAGGGTGAAAAGCACTTACATAAAGATATTAACAGGTGTAGGTAAGGGTTGCCTGGCATCACCCTCTTACCAGAAGCACCTAAGCACTGGAGTTTCACCTTAGTGCATTACAGCAAATCCCAGGTCAGTCCCCCAGAGCACTTGGAAAAATATTCAATGTTTGGAAGACAGTGTCTCCGCTGCAAACTGCCATCACACAGCATCATCAAGAGTACTGAAAAATAAAACATCTGTTCATCTCTTGGACAACAATCCTAACAGAAAGTTGAAAAGATGTAAGAGGAAAAAAATAAATCATAGACGTGGTATCTATCAAAATAAGTGCTACTGATACATGGGAAACTAAACATCCTTTACACAGATCAACACTAAATAGGCCAGAGTACCACACAGGATTCTCTACTGGAAGCAGCAGGAAAATCTCCCAGCAAAACCCTGCAATTCCAAATACTATTTATCATATCCCACTTAGTTTTTTAAGATAAATTTACTAAAATACTTCTGAACAAACAGAACATCCAAAGAAAATGTTCTGTGCTTTCCTGAAACATGCCAAGTTCTTGATAGCCACAAAACATTTTATGTAATGTTAACTATTTCCTCTTTGCTAATTTTGTTTGCTTTCTTTCATATCAATTTATTTTTATCCCGAGTACAATACAGCAAAAAAGTCTAATCTCTCAATTCCTGTTTCTCAATGTATTTCTGGCATTAGTGGTCCAAAATTAGATGCAGTATGCTAGACAGGGTCTAATAAACTGCGAGGGGTTCTTCCTTTCCAAGAGCAGCCTCCACGTTTTTCCTGAGGCTCCTGTCTGCCCGTTCACTCAGCACAGCCAGGTTCCTGTGGACAAAAGCCCTGCCCTTGAGCAGATCAACTCCCCAAGCACACCAACACTCACATTTGGTGCCATCCCAAACAGAGAAAACTTTGCTGTGTCCTTCAGAGCACGTTAAACTGGCTGTACCTCGGGGCTGCTTGTTTTGAGTTGTTGGGGTTTGGTAAGATTGGTTTGGTTTGGGTTTTCTTCTTGGATTTTTGGTTGGTTCTTTTGGGGTCTGGTTTTTGAGGGTTTTATTGGGGGAAGTGGAATCTATTTTGTGTTTGTTTTCTTTAAGTTTTTAGTAATATTTTTTATCTCACATATTTTAAGTCTAGAAGCCATAATGCACAATTTTAATGGAGTTCATTTACTATTTACAGGGACTATGGATTTTAATATACTAGTTAGCATTTCTGTCACCAAAATATGAATGTGCCCAATTCAATTCATATCCACTTGGAATTAAATGAAAACAATAGCATTTGCTACCATTAACACAGCAACTTGTGCCTAAACTTTCTTTTCCAGTTATTAAAAATGACCAGTTCTTTGGAGTGCTTTTTATCTAAGAAAATATTTTCTTTTTCGCAGTTTCTCAGAGCCTTTGGTAAACTGTGGCAATGAATTCCCTATAAAAGATACTTATAATAGCAACTCAAGACAATCTCAGGCACTGAATAATTCCAGATTTTGAAAACCTGGATATCTGTTCGGAAGCTTCAAGTTTCTACAAAAAGCTTCTACAACATCTGTCAGAAGCATTTCAGCCTGGAAGTCACATACAAATTCTCAAAGGTCCTCCACTTGCTTATTTTTAGAAATGTAAACAAAATCCAAAAAAGAAAGTTTAAGATTATTACATTTACACAATTTTTAAGAGTTTCTTCTCATACACAGTGATTTGAGCTGAACAAACACATTTAGATTTTCTGAACTATAGCCCACTTTTTCTTTTACTTTGATTCACACTTTTTGGAACACTCTATGCTCAGCACAACATCTTCTTCCTACATACCTAGTGAGTCACTTTTTCAGGCACCTCTAGAAAAACCCAAATTCATTAACTTACAATTATTAAAAAAAAAAAATCAAAATGAATTCTAATTACAATATTCTAGTGTTATCACTGCATGAAAAATTCACTAGTTAACTACGAGTTATTACGCTGTATCTCTAGAAACATAGGCAGGAAGAGGCATTGCACTGCTTGTGTATAAAAATATTACTAAGCACAGAAAAAGTACAGATAATCACACCACCACCTCCTTCCACCTTTATCATACACATATTTAGGCTTACATACTATGTTTAAAATATTTTAAAGAGCAAATCCAACTTTAAGTACCTTCTTTTAATTGCTATGTATTAGCAATCTTGAAAACTCATTCTATTTTCATCCTTAATGCTGGTGTTACATAGACGTTATCTCCCTGGGCAAATAGCTTTTTCTAAGCATAATTAAAGTGCCTTTATACAAGGTAAACATTTACGTCTTTCAACTAAGTAACATGTTATCTTCAGCTTAGTCTACTTAGAGCAATATATTTCAGCTTATACTTTCCTCTGCCTTAGGAAAAAATTTCCGTACTACTTTCCCTGGCACTGCTTACTGATGCTCCATCTCTTCATGATCTATCCCTATTTACAGATAATACTGACAAAAATTGTTTACAGACTATGTAGTAAACAAGATCACTCATATGATTCACTAAACAAAATAAAACTCCAAGTCCTTAAAAAAAAATAAAATAAAAAAAAAATAAAAAAAAAAAGTACTAGAATGTAACTGAAAGGCAGGTCAAGAGGCAGCACAGAGACTGGACTGAGTGACTGGTAATGCCTGAAATTGATATTGATATGAAGCTGTGGTCCAAGATCATTCATGAACTATTTTGAAATATCTGTAGGTTTTTCTCAACACTAAATTAACATTTGAATATCTTTTATCTTTTGAAAAACCCAGAATTGATAAATGTCCTATATATAAGCTTCTAAGAAATGTTTACAAATACTCTGACAAAGAGAATTTGTGCAGGTTTAAATATAGGTCATTGATAGGATAATGACAATTTCCTAAATGAGATGTGCTTATTAGCAGTTATGTAAACAATGATAATAGATGTTCTCGCATGCAAATGTTCTGGCATAGCTTTATGGTTTTGTTTGTACTTTGAAAACACCACAGAATTTTTTAAAGTAGCTCTTGTGATTCAAGATCAAGCCTGAATTTCTCAGTATCTTCTACCTCCCTTTTTACAGCAGCATTTGATACCTATTATCTCTAATGGTTCCATTTCCCCCTCTCTGCCAACTGTCTCACTCACAATTTACCATTTGGATACTCAATCAGATGAAAAGCCAGTTCATATAACCAACAAGCAGCACACAATCTGAAATTCTCCACACTGCTTTAAACCTTTTACAGTACCACATCTAACATGTAATAGGAGTGGATTCCAGGACATGATCCCAAACCCATTTTTTAGTTGTTTACCATGGCTACAGATGTCCACCTTGGCAATTTTCATCAGACTTCTGTCAAATTTTCACATGATGTTATTTCAAGAACTATCAAATACAATCCTCTTATTTACTACTACTACTACTAAGTTGCTACTTTAAAATAGATAAACAAAATGAGTAAGCATATAAATACTTCACCTATATTAGAGAAGTCAAAGCTAACTAAAATTTAAAAACAAACAAAAAGCCCCACAGCTGATGATTTTGAAGCTTGTCTATCAGTCAGGAGACTGCTCAGACTTGCTCAACACTCAGTGCTTGGTCAAATGAACCATATTGAATATGACAATTTGTGACCATAATAGAGCATGTGGGGATCTAAAAATCTTTTTAAGTCACAAGAAATGTTGATAAAAAGCTATATGCATAATATTTTCTAATTTAAAAAAGCACAATTAATTGGAATATTTTACTTACTTCGTTGTGTCAAACAAGAAAGGTTGAAAGTATTTCAAGCACTTAAGTTTTCTAGAATCCAAGAATGCACATCATACACTCAATAGAGCCAAAGCAAGATGCTTAATGAAACATTTAATATAGATAGCAGTTTGCACAATTACCTGCAGGTAACTTGAAAGCCATGCCATAATCCAGCCTTAAGAAATTAAATGCTTGTCTTGTCCCATCATGTCCAAGTATTGCATAATACAGGACAGTTAACAATGGAAGGTTTAAGAACTTTGACTGCCTTGTACTGCTCCTCATGCTGTGTCATACTACTGAAAATTCTGCATGAATTACAGACCATATTATTCTTAAAATCCACAGCTACACTGACTGCATTTCATAGAAGGACTTGGTGTGAAGCTAAAAGCCAGCTGATGTAGAACAGGCTAAGTTCTAGAGCACAACATGAATATATTTGGAAAAAAATTACAGTGCTGAGCAACTGTAGCCTGCCCTTTGTTAATTTTTCGCTGGATATTTAAAATTAACTTGACAGTCATTAAGTAAAACAACTTTACTTGTCCCAGTTCAATCCCTAGTGGACAAAGTACGCACTACAGGACCCATCAGTTTTGTTTAACAAGACAGCCAGACTTAAGAACACAGGATGTATTTGAAAGCCATTTTCACTAACAATGAGACTATATCATGAATATCACCCGTTACACTCCTGTTGTCTATCGGAACCAAACAAAATACTCCACAACATTTCAAAAACACCAGTAGGAAAAGTGCCAAACAAGCACAGTATCCTTTTAAAATCCATTTTTCAATGCTCCTCATGATCAATTTTCATACATCAATAAAACACTAACTTCTCTGCATTTGAAAAAAATACTATTACACCACTATATCGATACAATGCCCTTTCACATTAGAATGACTCACCTCAAAATCACCTACTTCCAGTAACAAATAAGACACATGCAAGCCTTTCAGTACTCTAACCATTTTCAAGTGTTAATTTTATATACTTTTCATAATATTCAAAGTTTCTGCTTAGTAAGAAATTACCAACTTACCTGGAAAGTTACCACTTTAAAACAAATCTTACTCCTGCCCTACACAATCACATCTATTAGAGCGAACCCAGAGTGATGCGCAACCTACAGCGACTCGCTAAAACAAATGTGCAGTTTCAGTGTTTTTAAATAAACACCTTACCTTGCCTGTCTTGTGATCAAACCAGACCAGAGCATGGTTCCTGGACAGCACCTTGCAGTCAAACGTGGCATTGTTCTGGGCTGGCCGGCAGCGAGCCACGGAGCGGCCGATCTTGACAGGCTCGTCCAGGTAGACATGACGCTCCTGAAACGGGTGGGAGTTCGGGCGGCAAGTGAAGATGGCCAAGGCTGAAGGCATCGAGGACAGATTGTGGTTGCCACACCAACCAGATATGAAGAGAGCCTCTTCTGATGCAGACTGTCCTCCACAATTTTTAAAACACCTCCACAGCAACTTAAAGCAGGGCAAATATTATCGTAGGAGAGGCCTAACAACTCATTGTTTCAGTGTGTAAACTAATTCTGGCAATAATCCAGTGAAAAAATCCCATTATGTCTTTTAATAATATCAGCAGTAGCCCAAAATAAGTCTAAAACGTACAACTTTCAAATCATCCTCCTCTGGAAGAATAGGAATAAGCATCTGATTCCTTCAGAGAGAAGCAAAGGCCCCGTGAAAGAAGGATACAATGTCTTAAATCCAAGTAGATGAGTCATACAAGTACTTTTGTTTGTAACCTCAACTGCCTTCTTTCCCCCCTCCCCTTCCGTAAACAACACTGACCAAAAGTCTGACCAATGCAACATGGAAGCAAGGAAGGTTTAGGGAAGGGGGATGAAGGAGGAAGATTAGCGTCCTCTCACACAAGGAACAGATCAGGAACTGGAAGGTGAATACAAAGCTCTCGCTCCACAACAGAGACCTACAGGTTCACCCAGCAATCCGCATGTCACCATCTTCGTGTGTTAAACCCCAGCAGAATACGTGGTCCTCGATTTAAGACGGAGCGTGAGAGCTACACTGTTTTTCTCCCCTGCACCAGATAGAGCTGAACTGGTCTACAGCTTCTGGGAGCCGCTCAGATAAGGAACTTGATAAGGCATGGAGAGGCTCCCAACTCGCCTTCTCCCAGGGACAAACCAACGCGTGGGAAGGGCTCCTGGGGCCGGCCTGCGAGGTGCCCTGACAGGTCGCTCCCCGGCGGCGGCTCTTGCTGGCGGCGGGCTCGTTGTGCGTCCCTCGGTGGCGGCTCCGCAGGGGCGGGCAGCGGGCAAGGGGCTGCCCCGGGAAGTGCCCGCCAGGAGCCCCCGGCGCGGGGCGCGGCGGCGGCGGCTCCGCTCAGCCCCTCCGCAGGTGGCTGCGCATGAGGTGGGCCCGCTGCGCACCCCCGCGCTCTCCGCCCGCCCAGCGCGGCTCCGCTGCCCCGGCGGCGGGAGAGGCCTGCCGGCCGGGCCCGGGCGCTCCCGCTCGGTCGCTCTGCCGCTCTGCCGCTCAGGCGGCCACCAGCCGCGGGAAGTTTCCTCCAACCTGCGGGGCCCAAAACAAACCGAGTCAGGCGCGTCCCTCAGCGCGTCCCCCCGCGTCTCCTCGGCCCCGCGGGCGGCACGGGTGCACCCCGCTCCCCCTTACCTTGCGCGCAGCCGCCGCCATAGCGCCTGGAGCCCTTCCCGGTGTGGCCGCGGCGGCGGGGCCGGGGCAGGGCGGGGCCGGGGGCGGGCAGCGTGCGCACCGGCGGGCCTCGCGCACGCGCCGCGCGCACGGTGAGGCTGCGGCACGGGCCCGCCCCGCCCCGCTCCGGGCGCGCGTGGAGGGGGTGGCGGGAGAGGCCGTGAGGGGCGAAGGGAGAGGGGCAAGGGGCCGGCTGCTGTTCCTCCTGCCAGGGCACGGCTGGGACGTGTTAGCACGGGGCAGGTCGCTGAGGTGAGTGAGCCCCGGCCCTGTGCCCTCGTTTGCACTCGCTGTTCTCAGCTCTGGGAGGGAGGGGGCGAGCGGGGCCCGTCAGTCCTTATAAATAAGAAGAGAGGGAATGGCCTGAAATTTTGTCAGGGGAGATTTAGGTTGGATTTTAGGATAAATCTTTTTCACACAGAGGGTGGTCGAGCACTGGAATAGACTTCCCAGGGAAATGGTCCTGACCTCAAGACTGCCAGTTCACAAACCTCTAGGACAAGGCTCTCAGGCACACGGTGGGATTCCTGGGGCACCCTGCGCAGGCCCAGGAGTTGGACTCGATGATCTGACTCCAACTCAGAATATTCTGTGGTTCTGTGAAAGTGCGGAGCTCAGAGGAGGAGCTGAGGTGGCACCTTCTCATCAGCGCTTGCATGAGAAACTGCAGGAGTCCCCTGAGTCCTCCTGCTTTCCCTGTACGTGTCCGGTCATTTTACTATCCCAAATCAAAATCCTAGGGAGCCGCAGTGTGGTTTGATGTGTCCTGGGGCCGGAGGAATGCTGGCCATGTTTGCCATGTCTTGTTGCAGGTTGGCAGCTGAAGCAGGGGGACTCTTGGAGCAGCGGCTGCAGGGACAGGAGTGAAGTGGTGTCACTGGTGCTGTGTCTTCCTTCACCACGCCATGGAGTGCCATCCAAGGTCATATTTTTGCCTGTTTTCTAAAAGCCGAGGAAAGGTCACTTGTCAAGGTCATATGGTAGGCTGGTGCTGAACGAGTCTCTCCAGTTCAAATACATTTTTAATTCCGTCATTCCCCGAAAAGCAAACAAATGGAAATTGTTGATATAAGATAGATGTTGGGGTCATGCCAGCACTATAATTACCTTGTGACAGGGTGTTAGGATTAGGGATATGGGAGATGGCAGAAAGAGCTGGCAGCCGTGGAGCACAGGAGTGAAACCAGGCCAGGCACTTCAGCAGTGGATGAGGGAAAAGCAGCGATCAAGGTAAGGCAGTGCAGTGTATGAGACAACGCATGATTGGTGCGTCCTTAGTTGTAACACGGTAAAATCTCAGGGCTGTCTTCATTTTTTTTCCTTTTCTTTTTGACTGCACTGTGATTTGGGGAAGGGAGGTTGATTTCCAACAGACTAGTTTTCTTCCAACAATCCAGTGAGAAAAATACAGCAAAACCAAGCTGTAGCATTTGTGTTTGAAGCAGAGAAATAAAATCCAAGGTTAAAGACAAGTCTGATTTTGTGAAGACAAAACCACACAAATGATAGGTGGAATGTTTAGAACTGCTTATCTGTAGTATTAATTTTCCTGACAGGGAAAAAAAAAAAAAGCCCTGGCACATCACTTCATGGCTTTCATCAACTTATGAGATTGTACTACTCTGACTAATATAATCATAATTTGCTTTTGCTAATTTTTTTAATAAGTGGAAATTCAGTGTGGCTATTGCTTACAGCACACAAGGTGCTATAACTAATCAAAGCGAGAAGCAAAGGTATGAAAAGGAAGTGTAGAAAGTGAGAATCAATTTAGGAGTAAACTCCATTAGGAGCTACATTTGAGGGAATGAGTTGCAAAATTAGAAATAATTGTGAGCACTTTGGAATTTCAGAGTGTAAAAAGTGGGGACAAAGGGTACTACAGGTGTTGGAATGAAAATAATGTTTCTGAGAGCATTTTTTATATTTTTATGTGCGTGTTTAATGGAGGAAGGAGGCTGAAAGTAAAATTAGAGATGAAAAAGATCCATTTAATGGAAAAACTGCCTTCCATAGGGCCTAAGAGAATCAGGTAAAATAATAAACTGAGCAGTGGACACTTTTTTCTGATGTTCTAAGTATTTATAATAACATAATAATAAGTATGTAATTTAAACTGTAAGCCACTGGCATATTATGTTTGCCTGAACCCTTCTCCATTCCCTGGAGAAATCCCACTCTGACAGTCTCACAGAGAAGAAGTGGTATGTGCCAGCTGCCTTTCTAGTTCTCTTTGGCACTGCCAAATGGCTCATGTAACAACTGAGCTGTACCCACTGCTCATAGAGGACGTTAATTCGACCCTTCCTTCTCTGCATGAGTGCCACCTCTCAGTGGAGCTGCGTGGATGTAGTTATCCTCGGGCTTTTTAACTCCTATTTCAAATTGCCTGATGGGTTTAGAAGTTGTCAGGGGCAGAGTCATAGGCTAAGATGAAAATATAGAAAGCAGCTGCATTCGAAATCAGGATATAGTTTTTGTATGGGTATTTTATGAGGTGTCTGTTGCTTACCAGAAAGTGTCTATCCCAGAAGTGTGGAAAGCAACAGGTGGATGAGGAGTTCTGTGTGAAGTGCTCGCCGTTGTGCTGTGCTGTGCACAGAGCAGGAGAAAGAGGAGGAGGAGGGAGGAAGTGTCAGCTCCAGCTTCGTTTCTGCAAACGCTGGCACACAACTGAAGCAGGCAGAGCACCTCGCAGCCATGTTAGCTAAGGGCAGCAGGAACCAACTGTGTCCATCCTTTTTCTGGGCAGGAAGTCCATGAGAATGTTATGATAGCCATCATAGCTGAGGGCAGAAAGAGCCCGCTCCAGGCCATCTTGGATAAGGGAAAGGGAGCAGGGGACTGTCACTGTCACATTTGTCCCCTTAAGAGCTGGTGGCTGTTTCAGGAGATGAAATGCAGCTGAGATAGTTCATGTGCATACCTGAAAAACATCTGGATTTGGCTTCAGTGTTTCAAAGTCTTAAAGACTTGATGAAAAATGAGATCTTTTGCTGAAGGAAGCCTATTATGAATTCTAAGCTAACTGTAACTGACTCAGAAAGAAAAACACAGAGCAGCATTATAGGCAACTCAGTGCCAGATTTCTGACTACCGTGCAATGATGACCTAAAAGGCTTTTAAAATAATTACTATATTTCAGACAGTGCTTCCAGTGCAGGTGCTTAGTGGGAGTTGCCGATTCCAGAGCAATCGTTACATTTGAAATGATTGAGGCAAGCTTAGGCATGCTGTTACATGCAAAAGTTCCATTTCTAGTGTAAAAATTAAGATGCAAACTGATAGTGAAAACAGAATAAATAGGTAAGGAGAAAGTTGAAGATGCACTTCTCTACTGAGTTTTCATCCCTGAAACTCATTCATCAACAATTTATTCAATCAGTTTTGTACTGATTTTCAGAAATACAAGTAATTCCATGTATAATTGCCATACCACATTTCAAATATGGCAGTCTAAGAAGGCATTTACTGCCCTATAGAGCAGCATGGAAATTCAAAGCCATTTTTGAACTGTTACTTACATCCTTATATATCTTTTGCAAAACAAACTTGCTTCAGAAGTAGCTTCTAAAACATTCTGAACCAAGCTGTCACAAAGGAAGGAACTCTTTCAGAGAAGTTTTCTCCAGTGTTAAAAAATTCTAATTATCACCCCAGATTTAGTGAAGGGATTACACTTTTTTATTTTAGTGCTATTATCGTTCTTTAGTTTCAGACTTATTTTCTGTTTGTGATCTTCTAACTCTTTGACTGGTTATGTAAAGAACAATTGCATTATCTTTCAGCATTAATTTTAAAAGAATAAGCAACTCTACCAGTTTAATCCTCTCTTGTCAAGTAGGTTCTCCATTTATTGCATTTTCTTTCAGATCCTTCCCTGCTCCTATTTCTGGTTTGCATTTAAAAAAAGATACTTGAATCCAGTGTACAAATGAGTGTCTTACAACATAACATTTACATTAATGTAATATATGTAATAAGCATATATTGAATGTACTATTCAATTTACATTGTGTAATAAATATGAATGTTTTGTACGATTATTTAGAAGATATTATTTATTGTGTGCTATATATCCTATCTGTTTATATATACAATGTACATGTATTTGGTATGTTATAATGTTATAATGTAACATGCATACCATGAATACATGTTATGCTAATATATAGCTAATTTTACATGCAGTAAATTCATTTCAAATTAAATCAGGGAAGTTGAAATAACTGGCATTTTCACTGCTTTATCATTTTAGTCAGCTCTTACTTGCTTTCCTATTAATATATAAATTTTACAGTCAATATTAATATTGACTTTTTTTAAATGTTTGATGTTTTCTGTAGCTATTTGAAAAATGGGAAAGATGCTTTAACAATAATTATTACTTCTTTTGTGTGTGTATTTATTTGTTTTATTTATTAAATCAAATACAGATTTCAACTACAAATAAAATACTGCTTTAAACTGAAATCTCAAGGCGGGGGATGGAGGGGAAGATGAGCAGATGATGTTTATGCAGTTCTTTGGTGTTACTTTGGTGGATGTGAGCAGTCTGCACAGTCACTCCCTGCTGAAGCTGATGGAACCTGGCCAGCCAGCAGCCAACACAACATTTGCTGCTACCTGATAGAAACCATCCTGCTGAGAGATGCAGGACAGAGCCGTGGAGATCACAGCTGTAGGAGCAAGATAGAGCATGGAAGAAAGCAAGGCAAGCTCAAACACTGAGCAGTTGGGGGATCTTTAGAACCCAGCTGTCCCACACAGGAATCTTCTTGTTTTTGTTCCTGCAACTGACAGGTCATGCTTTTTCTAGAAGTCTTTCTTGTCCATACCCTTCCAGATATTAACAGATGGCTGTATTTCTGCAAAACTAGGCAGAGTTCCTGGAGATTAGTAAGGGCGCGTTCCATATGCAGAGCCCCTAGTGTTTTTTGAGGCTTTATTGCACGTTGTAGAAAAATGCTCTCGGTTAGTAGGTTCCCAGCTCTGAAGTCTGTCTTTTGTCCTGCATTGATACTTCTTGTGGAAGAAGTCAGTCTCAGATGTTTCTAAATGTTACAATACATGCAGAGATACTTTTCTTCCTCAACTGAAGAAGATAATCACTTTTTATCAAAACTAAAATGTATTTGAAATGGCTAGGTGAAAATCTTCCTGAAGGAGTGTTTCCCTAGTTATTGGGAATATCTCCAGTAGGTAAGAATTCTTTCTTCTGTACTTTTGTATCAGAGATGGTTTGTCTATTTTCTTAACTTTCTCCTGCCAAAAGATTATTTGTTAAGCATCCACTGGAATTAATTTACTGTTTAATAAAATGAGCAGAGCATATCACTCTTACTAAGTATTTTATTCTTATTATTTCACATAGATACACATATATTTTTTATTCACATGAAAACTTAAAAGTGGGGACCAGCAAAAACTAGAAGGACATGTGTGATGATAGTAGCTAAAAATTTTGGTTTGCCCATGACACCAAGAACATAAACAAGGAAAGGCTTATAAGAAGCAGTGACATGGAATCTTTTCTTATACCAAGTGATAAAAGCTTTTGGCCCAGCCATTTCAGTTCTTAAATGGAAACAGCAAATGAAATTCCACTGAATTGAACTGCGCTGAGTTGAACTTGATTAAGCTTAGCCTTAGTCATGTCTTTTATTTAGAGAGTAATCTTCTACAGAATTCAGGAGTTAACTGCTTGAAAAATCTGTGAGTCTTGCATGGTATCACTGTAAAATACTGAAGCAGCTGGAGACAGCAGAACCTTCCCACAGAGCCCTGCCCGAGGCTGCACACTGCAGATCCCCACTCCTATCTCAGTTTCTATCTAACATTCACTTTGTTACTGATGGTTTATCATAACTGAAGGCCGCTGTATCTCAAATTAGTACCATGATAATTTTGTGTGTTATAATTTTGTCTGAGTTATGTTTGTTCATCTTTTGTCTAGAAAATTACTCCAATGATCAAAGCATACTTTAATTTCTAGTAGTGTGCTTGTGATAGATAAACAAATGTTGTTAATGGCCCTTAAGGAAACAGTGCATCTAAGGAGTCATACATTTTCTTATAAGTATGTAAAGATGTATTATCTTGGTTTTAATATTTGCAACACTGTTCTGGAGACAAAATAGCATGTAGTGATTCAGGTGGCAGCCCATCTATACCTACTGCTGCTGCTGAAGCTGTTCTAGTAGTAGTCAACAAAAGTCTAGTGTGAATAAACAGGTCAGGAGTTTGGGGACTGCATGTACGATATATATATAGTTTTTGGGGTTTTTTGTTAAATTAAGTGGCTATTTAGCACTTTAAACTCTACAAAATGTTTCATAATGAAATATAAATAGCTGTTGGACTGTGCTAAAAGAATATTTGAAAGCTCTTACATTATTAAAGAGCTTGGGCTTTGGCTAAGGCACTAAAAGAGGGTTTAAGAGATTTGGATGCTTTTTTTATTATCCCAGTTTCCTGTGAGGGTGAAGCTGTCCAGCCATCAGCCAGAGGGGTTTATCCCTCTCTCTCGTGTGCCATGCTCACCGGTGCCTAGGACACGATGGAAACTCGGCGACCGCATCGGCCCGCAGCAGGTGCGGTCACTGACTTGTCAAGGAGGAAAAGAAAGCTGAGTGAAAGGCTGCCTGCAGAGCTGCCCTCGCGAGCGCCCTGCTAAGAACCGCCGGGGCGGGCTCCCCGGGGCCAGCTGCGGTGTCTGCAGCCCCGGCAGAGGAGCTGCTTTCCCGACCCGCCCGGCTCCGCCAGCCCGGTGCCCCCTGGAGGGACCGGGCCGGGCCGGACCCACCGCACCGCACCCCTTCCCTTCCCCGGCGGGCCGCGGGAGGGCGCTCCCTCCCTACCACGGTTACCCACCCCCCACACTCCCCGCAGGAATGGTTTGGCCTCCCCTCGGTGTCCGCCTGGCCCCTCCCACTCCGAGCGGCTCCGGGGGCAGCGGGCGGAGCCACGCGCGTCACCTGACTCCGCGCGGCGGGGCCGGGGTCGGGGCCATGTCGCGGCGGGAGCGCGGCCCGGAGCCGGGGCCGGGCGGTGCTGAGGCGGCTGCGGAGGATGCGGAGTCTGCGGAGCCAGAGAGTCCCGACCAGTGCCTGTCGCTGCTGCCCTGGGACCGCTTCTCAGCTTGGCTGCACTGCGTGTGTGTGGTGGGCTTCGACCTGGAGCTGGGCCAGGCCGTGGAGGTACGTGCGGCGGCGGGCGGGGGCACCGCTCGCCTGCGGGCTGCGGCGGGGCCCCGCCGGAATCGGGCGCTTCCTGTGGCCCCGGTGTTGCACAGAGGCGGGGGAAGCTCGGCCGTGCTTGAGGAAACGTGGTTGTGCGGAGCCCCAGAGCGGGGCAATGCCGTGGGGAACCGGCTCGGCTGTCCCGGGTGAGGCTGGTGGTTTTTGGGCAGCTCTTCTCATGGTGCTGCTTGTGCTGTCACGGGCGCTTTTAAATGGTTTGCATCGCGTGCCGAGATTTGCATGAAGTACATCGTCGGCTTTCTTTGCATATGAATACCGCTGATTTCTATGGCATTTAGGTGTTTAAAAGTGTGATAATAAGGAGAATATGAGTAATCTTCCTAATTAACAATGTTTTCCAGGTAGCTGAGGCGTGCGAAAAGGCTCTCTAGGGATTTGAAGCGTTTTCCCTCTGTTCAAGCTGGATGGCGGCCCCTGGCAGTGTCACAGCTACGGCTGCGGCTCCCAGCTGTGCCCTCTGTGCAACAGGCAGGGACAGCTGTGGCACTGCTTCGGGAGTGCAGGGACAGGGACAGCTGTGGCACTGCTTCGGGAGTGCAGGGACAGTGACAGCTGTGGCACTGCTTTGGGAAGGCATTGACATCATAGGCAGGGACAGCTGTGGCACTGCTTTGGGAATGCAGGGACAGCTGTGGCACTGCTGTGGCACAGGGAGCTCACAGTGCTGGGAAATGGAGAGAATTACCATCCGCATCAGTTTCACATCCTGTTTCACCCTGTTCATGTGACTGCGCAGCAAACTCTTGGTCTGCAGGGAAAGTGTCTTTTCCTTTCTCTTGGCTTAAAGGGATGCCAGCATAAGTGCATGGCAGACTGGCCTAAAATTCAACCAATCCTGCTATTATATATTATAGTATGTAAAACACGTAACTCTCTGCTGCAGTGAAATGCAGATAAAACCCCAGCACACTGTGCTAATTATTTGAGTTCTCTTCCCTTGATCTTGTAGGGTGGTGTTAACAACAAAGACAAGTGTTTCTGTATAACCTGTGACTTGGGCAGCTGTTGTGGCTGAGGGAAGCACAGCCTCTGTCCTGAATGCAGACTCCTCAGTTGACAGTTATGTTAATATAACTGCATGTATGAAATGAGACTTAAAATATCTACAGAACTAAGACCTGTTATTTTTTGTTTGGTTGGTTTTTTTTCCAGTATGTAGCTGCAGGAAGAATAATTAGCTTCAGTTTATGTAGGAATTCTGGGAAGAAACACCTGCTGGTGAGGAGAACGAGTATGAATTCAAGTCTGCATGTCAATCTTCTGATAATTTCAGCATCATTCAGCTACTGAAAGAGTTACATTTAATGTACAGCTGCTTAGCATAAGATAGCACAGGGAAGTATTAAGAGTTGAAAAGAGATGGTGATGGCATTACGACATGCAGGATGCAGGTGTTCCACTCGTGTCTACTTTCAGCTTCAGATGCACCAATAATGTCTTAAACATCTGGACATCATTTGATAGGAGACTGAGGGGGAAAAATGCACTAGGGAATTTATGGCTGGAGGACAGAAAAGTGCTCAGTCAGCTATCAGCCAGTGGGTATATTTGTTGTTTTCTATAGAGTAGGACAGTGTTATCTTTTTAGGAGATAAATTTACTTACATTTAGTAGAGCAAGATTAAATGAGATAATGGGATGTTAGCTATATGGCAAGATGAGGACTCTGCATGAAGCTGCTGTTCCAGCACTGAACTTCTGCTCTTCAACTAGGTCCCATCTTTGGAAGCCCTGAAAACTTCTTTAAAATATAATCCTACAATTTATGTCAGATTTCCTCTGCTTATAAACGAGCCTCCCATTTCAGGAGTTTTGGAGTGGGTTGTTTTGAGGGCCTTTTTAGGTGTCTGAGGTTTGTCTTCTTTCCTGTTTATTCTGTTGCCACTTGCTTGCATAATCACTGTTTTCGTACATGCTTTCTTTTTTGAAATAATGGTTTTGTTATGCATCTTATGTTGCGTTGCATCATTTTTGATTTCTGTATTGTGAAAGCTTACTACATGATCTGTTTGGGTTTTTTCCTGTAAATACAAAAAGCCGTGACTTTGAGTTATTCCTTGAGCTTTCACAGTTGTCATTAGGGACTAGTGTTCATCCTCCAAGGGCTGGTAATTGCAAGAGTTCAGACAATCATGTGTGTTTGCTTTAAATGTGATCATCTACTGCATTTTGCATCTACAAGTAAAATCTGAAGGATGTAACCGTGCTCTCCTTTGAGACCTTTTGCACCAAAAATCTCAAGTACTCGGAGTATACTCTGAATGTTTTCTTTAATGAGCGTGTGTGGTCTCTTAATTGGCATCCAAAATACCTTGTAAAGATGGGTGATCAAGAAAGCTTAAAAGCGTATGAAGATAGGAACTGAGACATAATATTAGTGGCTTATGATTGAAAATGTCCTAAAGCTAGGAAGGTGTTTGAGGGTTGTATTGTTAAAATATTTGATGGAAACTTACTGATTATACCCAGCTTAGTTTCAAATAAAATAATACTGTTTTTTTCCTGTAGGTGATATATCCTCCACATTCCAAACTCACAGATAAAGAGGTAAGTCATAGTTGCTATATATAATTTGGTTTTAGCTTAAGAAATATATAAATATATTATATGTCAGGAAATATAACAGCTCTCTTTTCTTTTCCCTACCCTTTAGAAAACCAATATTTGCTATTTGTCTTTTCCAGATTCCAATTCGGGTAAGTGCTTTCTTCACTCTGTAGTTGTCTGTTGGACTAAACTGTGTTAAAAAAGAATTTGACAGGATGTATTCTGGGCTTTAGATCAAATACGTATTTATATATCTTAATTATTATTACAAAACA
Organism: Sialia sialis; assembly: GCA_009812075.1. NCBI lineage: Eukaryota > Metazoa > Chordata > Aves > Passeriformes > Turdidae > Sialia > Sialia sialis. The sequence continues at coordinate 8,378,406 of VRYO01000638.1, read as the reverse complement.
GAAATGTTGCAGCTAGGTTAAATATAAAACTGCAACTGTCTGCATTGCAGTAAGGTCTGAGGATTCTTCTCTGGTTTATGTAATTGTGTAGGACCTTCCAGATGACATTTGTGCAGACGTTTCAGAATACTAAAGAATGAGCATCTTAATCTTGCCCTTTAAACAAAATAATAGGATTGTCACTGTAGAGAGGAGAGTAGGCACAGAATTTGAAGGATTTAACAAAGCAAATGGAAGTGTATGAAACCATCTTGTTGTAAAGGACTAAATGTGTGTTTTCTAAGTCCATAACACTGAAACTGACTTTTAAATTAAAAAGCATTTAGAAAGAACAGCTGTGAAGGGAAAACCTCAGCTGTCTTCTCCATTCTTGCTGTGCCTGTATCTGTATATGGTTTGTTAACTTATTCTTGAATCTAAACTTCTGCTTTTCTGCTGCCAAAGAGAAATTGAGACGTGGCTGATGGGTTGGACCACCTGCAAAAAGAAATGGCAGAAGTTCAGATGCTTCTTTTCGCAATATTTGTACAAAAGTAAAAGCATGCAGGACCGGCATTATGCTTGTAACTGCACTGACTCTGTGCTTTTGGATGCTCTGCAGTATGACAGCTTGGATAGAGGGTAATGCAGATGTGTGCTTGTAATGTGTGTGAGCTCTCTCTTAGGTAATTTTACAAAGCATTTTGGCTAGTTTTTCTCCTTTGTCTGAGTGTAACTAAAATGAAGATACCTTTTCTGTATGTAAATAGAGGCACAGCTTCTTTCTGTTACTGAAATTTGAGGTAACTGCATCTTCTAATTACTCTCATTGTTAATGGCTATAAGTATCTTCAGTCTTTGAAAGGTGTCTTGGAGTCAGAAAATCATGTGTTAGGAACAAAGGTTGCTTTCTTAAAAATTTTTAGTGTATTTTTTTCAAATAAGAGTGTAGTAAAGTTGCTTCAGGCAGAATAGGTATATGTGAGGAGACTATACTATCAGCAGGGAAAACTTCCACTTTAGTTTTTTTTTAATAATATCCCTACTAAGAAATGTTGGTTCTTGATTATTCTTGGGAAGCTTAAGTTTCAAATGATGTAGAGGGAATAACCTGCATAAAAACTGCCTTCCATAAGGCTGGAAGTGAATCCCATCTGTTAGGATTTATTTTTTCATCATAGGCCCTAGCGTAAAAAGAAAAGCTTTACGTAATAGAGCAGTGAAGGAAGTTAGCTTACAGCTAAATTTGAGGTCAGTCCATCCCAGGTTTTCATGGCTCAATGTTAATTCAGCTTTTTTGTCTTATTACTACAAAGAGATGTTATTCCAATACTTGCAGCTGTGAATTTAGAGGAGAAAATTGATTTAATCGGCTACTAGATCACAGCACTTGTTATAGTTTTAAGCTGTACAGTTATGTTTAGAATAATGCTTTTACCTTCTCTGCATGGATAGTTAAAGAAGAACAGACATTTACCAATCTTTTCTGGAAAAGCTTGTTAAATAAGAAGACATAGTCTGAATGATATTTCAACATATTAATGATTAAGGGTAATTTAGGTCTTCTATGTGTAGGTTTTTATAATAGTTCCTGAGGGTTATTTTTCTTTGGATGAAGGGAATGAGCTTTGCAAAGTTGAAGCAAATATTTAGTTCTGTGTTATTGGCATGTGCTGTGTTTTTTCTAAAATTGCATCTGTATTGCTGAGCACTTGTCACCTGCTTGAATTGAAGGGTCCCATCACACTATGTTTTGCTGCTTTCAGTTTTGTCTTGGTGCATTGAGGGTTTAACTGCAGCTTCAAGGGGTTCTGAGACTCAGACCTGGGTGCTCTGGGCTTGTCAGTGTTACTGTGCACAGCCAGTGCATCTGACTGGGGGCTTGGGCTGTCTGTGCTTGTAACAACACAATGTGTGTGACTGAAAGAGAAGATGAACTTTCTAGTCTGGTGAAACACTTCCCTGGAGAACTAGTTACATTTTTCTCTAAGAAATTAATTTTGATAGAAATGAAGGAAAACTTTGCTCCTTGGGGATATTACTGGGAAGTCCTATTCAATTTCACTCAGTTTTCAGCAATTAGCTTTGCAACTTTCAAAATGATGAATCCTAGACGGAGTTACAGATCAGCATAATGCATCCTGCAGTGTGACTTCTGTATGGTGTCAAAAAAAGAGGCAAGGTGCAGCCATGTAACAGAGGAATGATGTAGCTAAGATGATCAAAACTATGTAGGCCTGTCAATGAAATGGGTAATGCCAGTAGGAGAACAGCCATTTGAGCTGTTTGAGGACATGATATTCACTGTGGGGCAGTGACTTCTTTACCTTATTGCAGACAATATATTTACTGTTGCCAAAGATGCCAACTTTTTTACTTATAAAATTATAAATATATAAATGCTCACAAGAGCAATGCAAGATAAGTGAACCAAAACTCTGATACCTCTTTGACTGTAAGTAAAGGCTCATGTTAAACAAGGCTCAGAACACTGTTTGTTTGTTGTTTATCTTCCCCCATGTAGGTTGTATTGGAGACACACAATTTTGTTTTAGATTCCGACGGTCTCCTGGAAGGAAAGTCTCATTGTGTTGTTTTCTGGACCAATTGGATAGAGATCTACCAGTTTACTTAAAGGTCGGAAATGAGAAAAAATGAAGTTAAATTTCTTTTGAGTAATATTAATTTGTGGGTCTTCACCTTTAAATATAACATTTGAAAAGAAAAGTCTCTGAACTGGATGTTCTGAAAGTCAAAACTCATGTTGTGGCATGTTATTAGAAGAAGTAGTTTCATTAACTATCCTTTTTTTTATTAGTACCTTTGTTTTATTAATATGGATTTTTGATTACAAGGAATTAAATTGAAGCCCAGATCTGTATCATTATTGACTAGAAACTTATAGATCAAATTGTAAGAACCATTACTGTTGTGGAAATATGAAGTGCTTTATAACTTAATTTAAAAAATTCCAAGCAACTTGGGCTGTCTCAGTTTCCACCTTTCACTTTTTGAAGATGGAGCAGTTACCTAAAAGAGATAGTGGGCAAAAGTTGTTCTCATCATGTCCATAGGGTGTATTGAGGCCTCTGGGAGCCTGATTCTCAAACTCAATTTAGTTCTGTTTATGTGGCAAATTCCTGTTTGCAGGAGGGATGAAGCTGATGTCTTGTCTTTGAAATGTGAGAGCCTACTTCCTTAATATTCCAAGAATCTTTTGTAAAACTAATACATTGAAAGACTAGGGTTTTTTATCCCTTCAAGTCAGGGCTTTAAGGTTTTTAACTGCTAAAATCTTTTTAGTGGTGCTTTACAGAATTATAAAAGTTGATTTATTCCTCAAGAAATTATTTCTATTTTTGGTTTGACAGTGCCTCAGGAGAATGTAGTTATAAAATTAGTAAAGCCAGAAAGCACAGCTGTTTCCCCATGCTGATATTTTCTCTTTGAAGTACTTACTAAAAAAGATAATGCTAATAAACACAGTAATCCTTCTAGTTTATTGTATCTAATCAACTTTGGAGCTCACAGGGGATAGGCTTTTAAACTTTATGTTGAATACTTCAAAAAGGAGGGCAGTAACAGGTGATTGTTTTGAGTTTTTTCCTTTCTTTTGCAGAAGGATTCAGCATATTACTATGGCTATGTGTATTTCAGACAAGTTCGAGACAAATCATTAAAAAGAGGCTATTTCCAGAAGGTAATTTCAGTTCTTTTAGGAAATTATTAATTTGGAAATTAATTGTTTTTCAGTGACTGCAGAGGAACAGGAAAAATGTCTTGCTCTCTAACTAAATTAGTTGTTAATTTGTAGTAAATTGGTCAAATTTTACATCAGCTATGCTATGTTCCAGCTCTGCTGTCAGAAGAGACAGTTTTGTGTCTGTTTAAAAACAACAAGTTGGGAAGTTTTGGGAGTTGTTTGCTTGTAGTTGGCCTGTAGTCAGATGTGTGGTTGGCTTGCAGGCGTGAGAAAAGTCCCACTTGGTGTTGTCTGAGGGTAACAGGTGCAGTAGAACTGAGGGGAAGTGTTGACTTGAAAATCTGTTCTGTTGTTCTTCATTCCAGTCGCTGGTCCTCATCAGCAAGCTGCCTTATGTCCATCTCTTTCGTACCATGCTTAAGCAAATAGCACCAGAATATTTTGAGAAAAGTGAAGCTTTCCTGGAAGCAGGTAGAGGTCCTATAATGTTGAACTCTTACACTATCACATAGTTACTCTGGAGAAATAAACAACACTGTCATGTTCTAGTTTGGGGTTTTGTCATCTTGCAGGGTAGAGGGCTGAAATTTTAGCCAACTGTCTTGACTTCTAGATTACTGAACAGAGCTAAATGAATTCTGGATCTTCCCTGGGAGAGTTTGAGGTCCCTCCTGAAGCACTTCTAGGGTTGTGTGTGTTTCAGGACCAGCTGTTGAGCACAAGGAGCTGATGGCAATCCTTAGTTTGCACTCTTTACCACCCAAGTTCTTTTGGGCAGTCTGACAACTTTTGCTAAGCAACTGTACAAATGCCATCTTACTTGGGGTTTGGTTTTTTTGCGTGTGTGATTTGTTTGTTTTTTGACCAAATGGAAAAAGTGACAGAGCTGGACTGGTAACAGGTGCCTCAGCCTTACTGCAGAGCTGAAAGAGCTGCAGAAAGACAAATAGAAAAGTTATTTGCTCTTTGCCTTAAAGAGTTCTGTTTTGTGTACTGTGCCTGCCCCGTACATACAAAAACTTCCATGTTTTTGTGTTTTCACTGAGCAACAATTTGTGTAAACCATGAAAGAATTGCATTTTTTAATCACCTGTTCTCTTGAAAAGTTGTGTTATGAGCAAAATAAGCTTTGAAGAAACGATGAGAATTATGTATTCTATTCATAATGGTTTACAAGAAAATACTGGAAAGCTTTCTAGCCAAGCTACAAACCAGTCTTTTCCTTAACTGCTGGTGTTTATTGGTTCTGCAGTAGCCAATATGCATAAATGGAGGCATTCTTTTCAAATTTTTTGTGATTACTTTTATGGTTTCTCAGATTAACATTTCTTCAACTAGTTTTAAGTTTCATTGCTACAAAAAATGGAAGACCAGAGAACATTCTTTTCTTGAAATGAAAGTGTTTATAGTTCTAATGGAATAATACATAATGTCTAAAAGGCTGTAAAACTTGATTAGCGTGATCGAGAGACAGGAATAACTGCTGTGGACTATTGGCACTAATTTGAAGTTGCAGTGTGCACAAAGGTGACTCTGTGATCATGGTTTATGGCTTGCAGAAACTGTTGTATTTTTCTTTCAGTTTGTAGTGACATTGATCATTGGCCACCACCAATTCCAGGAAAAGTTCTGCAGTTGCCTATTATGGGCCTTATAATGAAGGTAAAGACTCTGCCCTTGTTCTTCTCTGAGGTTTTCCCCACCTTTTACTGTACAGTTCCTCACTGTCTCGTGCCTTGTTTTCATTGTCTTATTCTTCCAAACAGGAGTAGATGTTTACAGCACTCAGAGTGAAGGTCTGGGAGATCTTGATTAGGTGCTTTGATTGAAGGGAGGAGGGGAAGATCTTTAATAGTGCTTAGGTTAATATTTAATAATTGTTTGTGCTGTTTATATTTTCAAATGGCAGTGAAATATGTTTGAAGAAAGCTATTAAATAAGTTGTATCTAGTGTATAGGGAAGAACTGTAGAGTTTAAATAGTGGTTAAGAACTGGGCCTCTGGGAGTTGTATCAGTTTCATAATCCATATGAAATGCAATTAAATGGATTTGACAAAATCAGATGTTACAGCCAGATACTCTCAAGTTTATGGACAGACGTGTGCATCATCAGGGAGAGAGAAGTTTCTGAAACTATTCTAAAAGCAGAAATTTAATAAAATGGTTCTGGGTGATGAGGAGTGTCAGATATATCTTGTTTGGGTATTGTCTGCATTTATCTCATCAATAATTCTTCCTCATGAAAACTGAAATTGCATTCCTAAACTGAATAAAGCCATAATTGCTGCCCAGTGATATTGTCCCTGTTTTTTTACACTGCTTGGGCAGTTTTAAGTGTTGTACGTAAATCACATGCACTTGTGCATATCAGCTTCCAGTACAATTAAATTTCTGGTACTCAAGACTTACAGATGCAAACTGTGAAGTCAGAGAAGTGTACTTATGTTCAGAATATTTGGATTCTGTCTCACTTGCCAGAACATCTTGATTTTTAGGAGAGAATTTTTTGTAAAAGTAATTCTGTACCATCTTAAACCCCCAAGACCATATTTCAGACCATTCTTTCCAACATTTAGAGGTATTTTTACTGAAATTACAGTAACAGTTTTGACTTAGTTTACCAATAGTCTCTTTATAAGTTGAAGTATTATTTTCATATTCAATTTTTCACTTTGCAATTGGAAATAATGTAGGTGGAAGTTCTGTAAATAAGCATCATGCTGCAGTATATCCTCCTGAAGATTGTCTCTAAGTAAGCATTTGAAGTGTTTGCTGCATTCAATACAAGAGAAAATAAATCTTTCTTTTTCTTTCGAAGTTGCGGATTCCAACATATCGTGACAAGCCTGGAACATCACCGATAGTACAGAATATGCACCAGGTAGTGATTAGATACTGATGTTGTATATAGCCCCTGACAAAGCTAGAGATCTGCTTCTTTAAACTAGTTAGAAAAGACTGGTAGCAAATCATCATATACTATGGTAATAATGAAATCCACAATCTTTGAAATTTTGAATGGAGCAGTCCAGATTTGGATTATTCATAGGAAGGCTATTCTAACTCAGTTACCCTGAACAGGGAGACATATCCAGGTCCTGGAAGAAGATAGTTGGCTGACAAAATTAGTAACATGAACATCCTTTTAATGTTTGGATAGTTGGGTTTTTTTGAGGTTGAATCCAGAATTAAGTCTTAAGCCATAGAAGATGTTTATAAAACAAATTTATCTGTGTCTTCATGTGCAGTTATTCAAAACAGCTTCAGTATTTTATATATTTTTTGGACTGAAAGCCATGTATCTGTAAGTGGGAGGGGTGTGTCATGAGAGATGTCCTGCTCATAGAACACAAAGATAGTTGTGGAGATAATGTGCTATATACTGCAGCAGTACATAAATAATCAGACTATACACTGTCTACTGTCTGTAAGCATTTAAGGGAAACCATTTCATTTAATACCTAGGTGTTCTGATGACTAAAAACCAAGCATTGCGATGTCTTTTAGGCAGATGCTCAGATCTCCATGGCTTTACCGACTGTTCATGAAGTAGATCTTTTCAGGTAGGAGTTTGGACTGATTAGTTGTGAACTCACACATGTTTTTTGATTTATGAAAGTTCCTTAACATGTCTCCTGGCTCGTAAGCTAACATTTATCAGTGTTGGTTTTAATGCTTTTTTCCCATCAAGTTTGCTAAAACACGGTTAAGACAATATACAGGCTGAAACTGCAATAAATAAGCAAGTTCATTAAATGATCCATTTTATAAGAGTATTTTATGTTTTTGAAATTACTGTTAAAATACTATCACAACATATTTTTTTATGCCTTCATTAACCAGAAGATATATGCATTTTATGATGTCAAATATATTAAAATACCTCAATCTGGTTTTAGGTGTTTCTGTCCAGTTTTCTTTCACATTCAGATGCTTTGGGAGCTGGTGCTGTTGGGAGAACCACTTGTTGTGATGGCACCATCACCAGCAGAGTCTTCAGAAACTGTGTTGGCCCTTGTTAGGTAAATGTAGTAGATCTTTCTAACTAGGACTAAGGGGGTCAGTGGAAGATTCCAGCTGAGTGGACATTGATTTGATCCAAGTGTGACAAAGCATTACAAATTTTAGATTTAGCCTTGTGTTGATGCCTTGGGTTCTAGCTTTTATATTTTTCAGAATCTCTGCTGCTTAGTGTGTAACTCTGAAACTTCACAGAGTAGTTAGACAAAACAATCCCTTCATAGCTAGACAATCAAGGACAGCCAGTACACAAAAAGTATAAACAATAGTGAGGGAAAGGGAGAAGGCCAGGGAGCTGAGACTTCATAGCCTGGGGCTGTGGTTGGATAATTGACCCCACTATGTAGATGAACCAAAACGTAAAAAAGAGTAAAAACTGCTGACTGGGATCCATCTTGGATTTTATTTGGGTGTAGCCCCAGCTGGGCTCTTGCACTACCCAAGGTGAATCCTTTCAATAAATACCTGTTTTATTCCTTTTGCTCTGTCTAGTCTCTGTTCCAGGTCAGCCTTTCCAGGCAACGTTGTCTCATGAAAGTTTGCACTAAATACTTAAACCAAGCTCATCCTTCTTGTACCTTGCAGCTGTATTTCACCACTGAAGTACTGCAGTGATTTCAGGCCATACTTCACCATCCATGACAGTGAATTCAAAGAATACACAACTCGCACACAAGCCCCGTAAGTAAATCAAACTCTCTGGAGAAGATGTTGCTCAATGCCACTCGTAACCATAAATCTGTATTAAAGTACTGTTTAACTATTCTGGATTTCTGTCGTTAGAGAAGTAGGTCTAGATTTTTTTTTGGTAAGATTTATTGTACAGTAATTAGCTGATTTAAGTTTTCATTCCAGTTAGATAGGACAAGGTTAGAAAACAATGCCATAATTAAACTAGGCTTGAGTTTCATAGGATACTTCTCTACAGAATAAGTCAAACAGACCAAGCAAAGTTCTTGCTTTTCCATAAGGGTTTGTCTGTGAAACACCAGCTCCAGAGTAGCTTCTTGGGAAATTCTGCTGTAATTGATGTAATTTTTAATTAACTGCTAAACAAAGTGACTTGTAGAATTCAACATCCATACAGCTATTTTGTAAAGCTAAGTCAGTTGGTGTCCTCGTTAAGACAATGTAAAAATAAAGTATCTCGTCACTAAATTTATTAGATTATTAATGTAAATAGATCTGAAATTAAGCTTATTTTTTCAAGAATGTGAATGTCCAAAACCAGTGATGTTTGAAATTGCTCTAAGGACACATTTTGCCCCTTTATGCCAGTATTTCTTAATAGATAGCTATTGAAATGCAGCTTGATTTGGGAATGGAGCGCATGTGTTAGATTTACTGATCTTTTAATGTCTTCACTGTCTATAAATGTCTGTAATGTCCCAACAGGCAGAGGTGGTTGATTTGGGTTTTTTGTTTGCTTTGTTGGTTTTTTTTTCATCTCAATGGATGTATTGTCAGAGATAGAGCAGTGGAGAAGCACATAAACATAGGCAATATGTTTAAGACTGTGTTCCATGGGAATGGCTATGCAGTATGTAATTTAGTTTCTAAAAATAATTCCAGGAACAATTTGTTTAAACTTCAGTAACCCATATTTCAAAATTCCATCTACTCCTCTGTGGCAAAATAGAAAGGCTGGTCACTAAATGGATTATATTTGAAATAGAGCTGAAATTGCCCTGACTTCCTTAGGGAAAACAAAAAGTAGGAAAGATTGGAAATAAGTTTTTAAAACCATGGCTTGAAGAAGGTGAAGAATCCAAATGCTGCAGATTCTCTGTATTTTATTATCTTAGTAAGAAGGGAGCATGGGAACTTATGGGTAGTGCACCGAAAGTGCTAAATTTTGGGATTAGCTGATGTTTGACTGTACAATGGGTGGCAGCCACTGTATTGAAAAATATGTTCTTATCAGTGCTATAAATCCCAAATTTTGCAGGCCTGTGCTGTAGCAGCACTGTGCCCTTACTGCCTCTTGTTCTCTGTGTGACCCTGTGTACCCCTCAAGCCAGATGCCAAGCACAGAGCAGGCAGAAAAATTTGGCAGTGTGTGAGCTGGGGCACAGTGCTCTTAATGTGTTTTTGTTGCATCACTTGATAACTGCTGCTTAAGGCAAGTAGGATATTAAGTGTCTCATTTTCTTAATGACATGCACATTCAAGTACTGAGAGTTTGTTATAATCAAACCTTGAAAAGCAGCAATTTGTCTTTCAAATATGGGTCAGATTCCCGCTCATAATAAAGCCAAACAACAAACCAACACATCACAAAACCCCAGTAACAGCTACTGTGCTATTCTCACCATTGCAAGTGAGCAGAATTTAGCCAAGTCTAAGCAGATGATTTCATTTTTATCATTCACTGTTGTTTGTACTTTAAGATGCCTCTGTCTTATTTTCTAAAACATTGAAATTTTGCTAAACATTGTGCTCTTATGTGCAATTTAAAATGTAACTCTTAAATACCAAAAGAAAATAATTTCAGGTTAAGAATTTATGTTGACCTTTTGTATTTGTTGAGGCAAAAGCTCTTGCTGTCATATTTTAAACAGTGCTATTACTTTTCTAGGCCATCTGTTATTCTAGGAGTGACAAATCCCTTTTTTGCTAAAACACTTCAGCACTGGCCTCACATTATCCGAATTGGAGATATTAAACTTCCAGGTAAAATAGAAGTATTTTCTACAATCCTATGCAAAGGGATCTAACTGTGTGCTTATTTGTTTACAAACATATTTAATTATGTTCCATTTAATTTAATGCTAACTAAATGTTCATGGTTGTAAATCTGTCAAATGAAATTAGAATCTTGACTGCTCTGTCTTGTCTTTTCAAATCTACTATCTTAAATGCAAAAGGCAGTAATACTTATTAGTAATAATGTTCTGCCTTTCACAGAGTCCTGATTTTGTATCTCTACCAACAAGATATTAAAATAAGACATAATATATTACTGATACTAATTTTAGTGAGTAGAATGCAATAAATCAGTCGCAGCCAGCACAGAATATAAGACCCACATTGGAATATTAGGGTAATCTAAAAAGTTCTTGACTGTATTTTGATAATACATTTCTAATCTGGCAATATTCCAGTAATTATTAATTGTTCAGTCTGGATCATTTCCTTACATGATTGAGTAGAATTTTCATGTAATGTTTGGATAACATGTCAATTGCCACCACTCTAATTATTGTATGAAACTCCTGACTGTAGCTGTTTGCTGCTTTTTGCTTCTTTCGGTTTTTTTTTTCTTTACAACAGTGAATACTTATATGAAATTAAAAGTCTATTTGCTGTTATCCATGTGTTTGCTGAGTGTTTCTGGATATATATTTGGATTCTTGTCAATGTTTCTAATGTTTCTTACAATATTAGATAGTCTTCAAGTAAGATGGCTTTATATGTTTTGGCAGGTGAAGTTCCAAAGCAGGTGAAAGTGAAAAAACTGAAGAACCTAAAAACTTTGGACTCCAAACCTGGTAATGACTTCAGATTTAAATGGACAGTGTTTTCATTTTAAAAGGCATACCTCGTTTCTCCTTTGGCTATATGCTGTTTCTTTCTTTAGGTGTTTATACTTCTTACAAGCCATACTTGAACAAAGACGAAGAAATCGTTAAGCAGTTGCAAAAGGTAATGGTGTAAGTCACTTCTTAATGGCAGCTGGTTTGTGTATTTTGTGTTCTGTTGTACAGTGGCTTCAAATAAGGCTGCACTTTGTGCAATAAAAATAAAACTGGATTCTGGTTCCTTTGCCCCAGTTCATAACAAAATAGATGTATATATACACCCTCATTGTAGAAGGGCTGCTGTCTTGTTAGCACCTTCTATAACCATGTGAATTGTGGACCTCAATAAGTTAGCTTAATAATTTAGAGAATTAAAGGTATTTCATCTGCTCCTCTGTTGAGGTTTTCCATCCTCTGCCACCCCGACTCTGATCTCTTTGGTCTAAATGTTTCACACATGAGGTGTGTAAGAATCAGTTTCCAGATTTTAACTGTTTTGCAAACACTTCTTTATAAGAAATGTTTCTTTACATGAAAATAAAAAAAATCAGTAATTGCAAAGAAAAATATCTGTACCAAAGAACTTGATGCTATTGCTTTCCTTGCCTGGTTCAGGGTAGGAAGTGCTGTGTGTGGGCATATGGCAAATCAATACAGATTCCTAATAAATATTCATAAAAAGTAAACCCACCACAACTCCCTACATCCTTTGGAGTAACAGACTGACTGTGTTTTGTTGTTTTGGGTTTTTTTTAAGGGAGTACAACAGAAACGTCCTACAGAAGCACAGAGTGTGATACTTCGGCGCTATTTCTTGGAATTGACGGAAAGTTTCATTATTCCATTAGTGAGTTCTTAGACTACTGGGGTTTTTACATAAGTAACGAGGAGTAGTTTTTCTGGAGTTAGCTCAAGTCCAGTAGCTCTCCAGTGTACCCCTGCAATCAAGCCTGGGGCCAGCACTGGGCCCTGCTGGTGAGGCACAGCTGCCTCCTGCTGTCACACCTGACACTTGGCCCCACTCCCTGTGCCTTGGACACCCTGGGGCTCTGGCCGTGCCTGTGCCAAGCCTTGCTAGAGCACAGATGGCCACAGCTCAGACAGTCTTCTGTGGTTAGTTCTAACTAATGTTTGGGTAAGGGACTCCAAAAATCTCTTCCAGACACTTGATACAAAGTGTGATTCCTGTCAGAGTACCAGGATACCTGTGGACTGTTTCCAAAGAAAAGAGAGCTTGTTTATCAGTGGCTTAAGTTCAGGATATAGATATTCTATGTGTGCATTTGCTTCCTGTCCTTCTTTGCCTCGTGTCCTGCTTGAACTTTACTGGTTTAAAGTTCTGGATTTGGGAAGTACAGCCTGTATAAGATAAGCTCCTTCTTGTCTTCTCATGTGGTAAATATGCACAACCCCACCCTGTACCAACACTGGGAGAGAAAATGCTGTGGTCACAAGCAATAAGTAAACACACATGTGGACTGCCGATCTTTCATCCTGTAATGCAAACAACCTTTCCTTTTCCTTTCCCCAGGAACGTTATGTGGCAAGCCTAATGCCTTTGCAGAAATGCATATCACCCTGGAAGGTAAGGAAGTATAATTTGAATGAGCTGGAAATTGGTAATTAGAGAAATTAAGGTCTGCTAATTTTTTTATCTTTTTCCATAGAGTCCACCACAGCTGAGGCAGTTTAGCCAAGATGACTTCATGAAGACATTGGAAAAAGCAGGACCACAGCTCACCTCAGGTTTAAAAGGAGATTGGATAGGACTTTACAGGTAATTTCTTTCATCAGCATAAAAAACTATATGAATTAAAACAGATCAGTAATATTAACAACTTTTTTTCCTGCAGAAACTTAGAATCAAGATTGATTTGAATAAGACTTTCTTTTAGAATATATGCTTTAATACAAATGGTGCTAAGCATACCTGACTTGTTTAAATCTCTCTCTGCTAGCATTACAGGTTTCTGTAGATCATTGTTATTTGTGGTTTTATTTCTGGTTCTAGTTTGATTCCTCCTTCCAATCAAACGTGAAAATTAGGCTATTTCAAACTGAGCCTTGATTTCCTTTTTTGTAAAATTCCCTAATCTTTATTGTGTTTCAGACACATGTTCTTTACATTCTTTTCTCAATCCTTATTTTAATTAATAGAAGCACCTGTTAATCTCTACTTTAGAATATTACATCTTTTTGAAAGTATATAGAGAAAGGGTTCTAATATCTTAGTCAATCTAATATAATTACCTATGATGATGTAGAAAACACTAAATTGTACTTAAATTATAAAGTGTATTTTTCTTTGGTGTTTTACCAGGCATTTTTTGAAATCACCAAACTTTGATGGTTGGTTTAGGAGCCGGCAGAAAGAAATGACACAGAAGTTAGAGGCCCTTCATTTAGAAGCACTCTGTAATGAGGTTAGAAAAATGTATGCTTACGATTATATTCATCATCCTGTAATAAAAATACATTCTGCCACAAGTCAGTTTTACTCCTGTTTTCATAGGTCATATGTGAAATTGTTGACAATTTTGTGAATCCTGATCTAGAAAAAACATGATTTTGGTAAACAAGTATAAGCTAGAACTAATACAGCAAGAGAGCAATATGAAATACAGTTCACTTGTTGTAACAACTGTCACCGTTTGTAAAACCTACCTTTAGTACTTTTTGTTTTGTTGTGTATTTTAAAATAGAGTACACACAAACATACCCACCCAAGAAAAGGTTTTTCTTCTTACTTGACAATCTCATGCTATTCAGCTTCCATCCTTGGCATGCTTGACAACATATTTTCAGTTACGATATAGTTTGTGGCTTTAAAGGTAAAAATTCAATGAATTTGACGTTCTAATTGACAGCTAATTAGATATATTTAGTAAATAAGCCTACAACTGATCCTTAGTAATGGAAAGCTTAGAAGTGAAGTCTGTTTATTGCCACATAACTATTCAGATGTTGTAATATCCATTCCTTAATTAAGAAGCTGAAGTGGGTATCAAGGTAATTTGAGTTGGAACAACTGATAGAGAAAGGAATTGCAAGAGGAGAACATGTTGTACAGCCAGAGAGGGAATAGTAAGAACAAAAACAAAGTAAGGCAACACCACAGCTTTTTAAAACAAACAAACAAAATTGTTCTGGTTATTTCTCAAAAAACATTTGTTTTTTTCATTTGCTTTGTCAATTCCCAAACAGTACAAATGTAGCAAATCCTCACAGATTAGTCAAATAGAGCAGACCAAATAGTTTGCCGGTCAGTTATACAACTTAGACGCTATCCAACTTAAAAGGAAATGTGTTACAAAGTTATTACCGATTCTACTCCTTTATTGTTTTTTCTTTTGAGCCACAAAAAAAAAAATGTTTCTTTGTACATGAACAAATGTCTTTCACAGGTGAGTCGAAAGGGGGTAGGGGAGCAGAACTTCCATAAGAAAATTCACTTGATTGTATCTTAGTGGTTATCAACTGTGATCTCCTTTAATGCCCTAGAAACAGTAAACACTGCCCTGAACTACTTTAATACTGCATTGTGCTGGCAGTTCTGATTTGGTAATCATTCACTGCCGTTTGGCATTGTAGATCTCTTTCTCAAACTAAGCCTGTTTGGCAGGATTTTTTTCCCCTTTAATTTATTTGTATTGTGTTTGAGTGCAAGTTTGCTGTTATGTGAAGTATTGGGCAAACATGCAAATGAAGCAGATTTTGCAGTTTACAGTAAAGACAGTACATGAGTAAAATGAGGTTAGCAAATGGCATAGGAATAAGTGAAATACCTGTTCTGAACATTAGGTATAGGTATAGATTAAGACCTCTTCTGAAAATTTCATATGTAACCATAAATAATTCAATGCCTATTTTTTTTTATTTTAGAACTTAGTTTTCTGGAGTCAGAAGCATACTGAGGTAGAAACGGTGGATCTTGTCTTAAAGTTAAAAAATAAACTGGTAAGTAACTGAATTGAACTGACTTAGCTCCATAAAAGCATTATATAGTTGGTTTTGCAAGTACATAAATAAAAATATTCTTCATGATCTAGATAGTTTAAAGAATCAATCATTAATTCAGGCTTTGAAAACAAAACCTGTCAATTGCAGCCATGCCTGAAAAGTTATTTGGCTCCCCACTATCATCTGACTGTGCTGGAAGCATTATATTGCTGGGGTTTTTTTTTAAATTAGTTTAAACTCTTTGATCTGAATCCCCAGGGAAGAAAACCAAATTTTGTTGTTATTTCTGAAAGTCCAAATCAGTGTTGTTCTCGCTGTTGCGTGGTTGCTGAGGAAACCTGCTGTTATCCAAATTCCTACTCAATCAGCAAATGAGAAATTAATTTTCCAGATTTTCTAATACATGACTGATTTTTCTTAAGGTAAATTGCATTTTTAGTACAAATCATGTTTTCTGGTACCTTTGCAGTTGCAGGCTGATAGAGAACATCTTCCTGTGAAAACTGACACGCTGAAAAAGCTGCGGACACACATCAATGATATTATACTGGCACTGCCAGATGACTTACAGGACATCTTGCTCAAAACTGGCACAACATGATTTCTACTTTTGGTGCCAAAAACCGAAAGGCAAGTAGTCTCACAGAAGACAGTGGCTTACCAAGATTGGAACAGAGGTCGAAACCAGTACATTAACACTACAAATGGACTGTACTAATAGTATAGCCCACTGTATAATTTTCACTGTTTTTTCCTCTTCAATACCAATGCAACTAAAGGGATTATTGTGTCTAATACTTTTTGAAATAAGTGCTCTTAAAGAATAATCTGTGGGCACCTGAAGCTGTGCCACAGTATAGGACTACAATGCAGTGCTGGCATTGCAGAATGTTTTCCAATTGGTGCTGCTATACCAGTCCTACTCAGGGGTAGGCAATATTGACCCTGTACTGTCCTGTTGATGTAGTATCTGATTCTCTTTCTGTGTTTTTTACTTTTAGTTTTTAGCTAGTGGTAAGTCCAACTGACCTATTGGTGATTTGGCCAGAATGCCTTATAATTAAGGTATTTTGCTGGTAAATCACAGCTTTTAAAACTGTTTCAGGAACAACTGAAATGATCAGATCCATTCTTAATGTTCTGCATTTCTCTTTCTTATCTTAACAAAATGATACTGATTTAGCATCTTTAAAGAAGAGAAGGCAGCTGACAAAAATTTCCTGAAGAGAAGTCTTTTCCACCCACTGTCAGTTATCACGGTGCTCTTACATGCCTTAAAGTAATTATATACTAAGTTATGGTTTTAAACTGCTGATGTCCAGGATTTCAACTGGATCACTCATACAAATGTAAGCATGCAGTGTTCATCACAGGAAATAAACACTGTGGTGTTCTAATAGGGATTTTAAAATCGGTGATTTTAATAGAGTTAGCTGATACACAATCTGTTTCAGTTGGAGATCATACCAGTCAGCTCCTGTTATAATTTTAAACTTTATTATTTTTGGCTTACCCAGTCAGGTGTTTGAGGAGGTGATGAGGCTGGAGGGAGGAAATGTTGGCTTCAGCTGAAGAAAGCCTCTGGACAGGTCAGACTGGCAAAAAGAAAGGTTGTAGCATGAAATTATGCTCAGTATGTGCTTACAGCAGACATGCATAAAGACTAATTTATTCTTGCATATTAAGCAACAAGAATGGGATCTTCTTGAACAAGTTTCAGTGGTATGTAAGAACTCAGCTGCTCCACATGTAGTGTTGTACTTTGACCAGTTTCAAGTAGAGTAAACATAATGCTATAGTGTACACACAGCATATACTTTTATATGTCAAGTGGATCACAGTTATTAAAAAAAACCCCAACCACTCTGCTTTTAAGTGCATGGATAGAATTTTTTAAAATCTTATGACATAATCCTGCTATAAGAATATGTTTTTGTATAACAAATATTTCATACCATCTTTCTAAAAATGTCTTATTTAGATATAAAGTGTCACAACAGTATTTTTATGAAAATAATGTATTTTAATACTGTTATGTTTTGTATACAATTCCTCATGACCAAAACTTTAATGTATCTATTATGTTACTGACACTATACCACTTCAGCATTAATTGCTAACATGCAAATTTTTTTTTGCACGCCCTGATGAAAAGCATTTCTAGTCCAGAAATTGTTAAGTGGCCATTAATATCCTAAATTATCTTAACTATTTAACATGGAGCACTGTCATTTCTTGGAACCATGTAAACTGGTAACAACTATGCTAACTAGCACATGACTGCAAAAATGTATTTTTTTAAACAAAAATAAAGAGTTTGATTTTTATTTTTCTTTTCTTTGGAAGTTATGTGACTTAGATGATGGGTGTGTTTAGTTTGCTTGGTTTTTCCTCTCTCTGTGAGGAAGGCTGTTCAGCTTGCAAAGATTGCTGCTTGATTAAGCTGCAGCCCTGGGCTGACCAGAAATGTGATGGAGTGCTGTTCTAGTTTGATTATGCATGGTGGTTCGAATGACAGAGCTACAGGATCCTCAGCAGAGCACATGGCAGGGCCTGAATTCTGAAGCAAGTGTTTGTTAGATTGTACTGAAAGAACTGAAATAGTGAAAATTATCAATTAACAATGCAGATACACTAAGAATAGGCCAGCTTTGAGATCCAGAAAGTAACTATCCTGAAGCACAAGGAAGCTTAACTTTCCTAGCCTCAAAAAAGGACGTGTAAATACTGAATGCTCTGAACAGAAGATAGGTAAATATTGGTAAATACTCCTTATGTTACAGCTTCCTGATAGTTTTCATGGTTGATCAGGATCACATTAACATCTTAGGCACAAACTAGATTTAGGGTATGATTTATGTGTGTTATAAAAATACAACTTTCCATCTTAATTTACACCAGGTTTTAGGTTCAGAAGAACATAATATAGAATTGGAATAAGGTTTTCAACATGATACCTACAAACAGCCCTATCCCTGAAGTGTTCAAGGTGGTGTTGGACAGGGAATTGAGTATCTAGTCTAGTGGAAGGTCTTTGTCCATGGCAGGGGCATGGAATGCGATGACCCAACCCTTCCAACACCCAAACCATTTTATGAATCTGTGAACAGAACAGCCTCAATTGTCTGGCTTAGTAGCCAGATGTTAGGATCTGGTTGAGGACTATCGTAATAAAGATAATAAACAGTGTTTTTCTTAAGTAAAGGGTAAGTGAACACCTTCTGTTAACAGAACGCTGCCCCTAGCTTGGTTCAGTTTCACGCTGCTGTTGCGTCCCCGTGTCTGTGCTGCCTGCCCATGAGCGCTGTGCTGCAGCTCGGGCCCTCTGGGGAGGGTCAGGGTGGGGTGAGAACAGGGCCCACCTGTGACCGGGCTGCCTAATAATTACTGTAATACAGGATATATATTATATACATATAATTAATAATAGTATAGTGATGTGATACAGTACTGCCTTTTGTCGGTTTGTTTCGGTTTAGCTTTCAGAGGGTTGACGGGCGTTGTTTTGGGGGCTTTTTAGTTACAAGTCCTTGTCCCTGTGCTGGGAGCCGGAGCTGTTTCCGCACCCCGCGCCCGCCTGGCGGCTGCGAGCGCAGCGTTACCGGGGCTGCCACCTGTCCCCGCGGCCAGGGCGGGGCTCGCCGCACCCGGCGTGCCCCGCGCGACCCGGAAGCTGCGCGGGGCGGGTGGGCGCGTCCGCCTACATCCCCCGGTGTGCCCCGCGGCGGCAGCAAATGAGCGCGGGGCGCAGAGCTGCGCAGCGCATCCCGGGAGCCGTAGTCCCCGTCTCGCCGGGGCCGTGTGGCGGAGGGCGGTGCCGCGGTCGGGGGATGTGGCGAGCGTGACGTGATCTTGTCCGCGTTGGAGCCGGGGCGGCCGCGGCGAGCGTGACGTGGCAGAGACCGAGCGAGGTCCCCGGTCACAGAGCACCCGCCGCAGCCGCCGGGCTCCCCTCGCGCGCGGAGGGATCCGTGCGCGCACACCGGCCGGGCCGCGCTCCCTCCCGCCCTCCTTCCCTCAGCGCTCCCTCGCCGCCGCCCAGCGCCGCCCGAAGCCGCCATGGGCCTCACCATCTCCTCGCTCTTCTCGCGCCTCTTCGGCAAGAAGCAGATGCGCATCCTTATGGGTGAGGGCCACCGCGGAGCCCGGACCGGCCGGGGCCCTGCAGCCGAGACGGGGGAGGGGAGGCCGCGGGACGGGCCGCGGGTCACGGCGGGGAATCGCCCTGTCCCGGGCTGCGGGGAGCGGACACCGCGCTGTGTTTGTCCCGTAGGCTGCGATGGGGGTGGGGGGGCCGTTGGGAGAGCGGCGGGAGGGGAGGGGGTGCGGATCGGTCTGTATTTGCCCTTTCTTTTCTCCCGCCGTGTGCCCGTTCCCTCCCTGCCTCGCCCGCCGCCCCCCGGTCCCACCGGGCACGGCGAGGCCGAGCCCATTCCCGCACCTTGGCCGGGCCGCCAGCCGAACAAAGGTGGAATTGCGGCCGGGCAGGGCCGCTGTCCCCGGGAGAGCGAGCCCTGGCCGTGCCCTCCTGCCCCGGCACTGCGGCCCCGCGAGCAGGATGTGACAAAGCCTGGTGTGTGCAACCAGGGGCGTAAGAACTGCCGTATAATGGCCGATTTTCCGCAGCTGTAGGGAGCTGTAGTGTCTGTATCTTGGCTCTTGTGAAAGGGCGTTTCGGTATAGCCTCTGTGGACATGAGTTTTGTGCCTCGTGTACAAACCGATAAAACCCTCTAGGCAGCGCTTACCGTGCTTGCTTAGTCTTACTGTGTGTCGTCCCCGTCCCCCCAATAATTATTTATTTTTAATATCCATTTATTTTGAAATTATCTGTTCCCTTGATACGGACTGTGTAGGAGTTGAAACTAGTGGCTCTTGAAGATTCTCACTTTCTGATTGTAGTTCAAAAGGTCAAAGCCAGCACATACTGCATTGGTATTTCCTCCTCCGCTTTGAGTTCTTCCCTGCCTTCTTCCACCCACTTACCCACCCCTGCAAGCTTTATGTACAAACAGTTCTTAGCCTCTAAATTTTTCTCAAATTCTGTTACCAAAGTGAATGGAATTTGGTTCATGGCCGTTGACTGTATTAGCTTGTCCTAAGGAAATAAATAAAATGCTCATTTGGATATAGCCAGCAAGGGGAGTGGGTTCTAACTGTGAAACTTCCTGGCACACGCCTATTCCTAATGCTGCCTGGATATGCACAGCAGACACGGTAGCGAAGCTTTTAAAAATTATAACCTTTCAGATTCTCCATATATTTTGTGATGGCAAAGTTCTTTATTGCATGCCCAGTAATTTTTATTGTGTCTTATCTGTTTGAAATTAGAGATTCTCATTAGTTTCAAGATAATCAGAGTAATTTTAGTCTTCAAGACAACTTAGGACATGTGTTGGCTTCAAGGAGGTGATTTGGTTGTCTCCCTAACAGCCAGACTCTTCATATGACTCCTAATGAATGAAGTCAAGTCTTCAAGTGAGCTTGACTGTAGGATGAGACAGTGCCTCTGGTATTTGTTGTTCTGTTACTTTTTACAAAGTACTGAAAACAGGAAAGTGATGTCATACAGATCTAAACTGCTTGCAAGGCTCTTCACTGGTAGGAAATCAGGTCAAATTCAGGTTACAGATGGCTTTAGAAGGCGCATTTTCTAGCAGTTGGTTCAAATGAGTTTATATTTCTTAACAAATTTTAAGACTTGTATTAAAATACAGGGCTGGATCAGGGCACAGGATAGCACTGTGTTTTTTAGGTACTATAGGAGAGTAGAACTTGGGGTAGTTGTGGTGAGAGTGTGTTATGGGACATGAGCTGGATGTTTAGAAACAGAATGTTGTGTTGAATATGAGATAATTTGTGTATAACTGTAACACTAAAAATAATCTCTTCTTAGCATTCTACATCATGTATCAGCACTTTGAGGAGAGATGTCTGAATGAATACTGGGTTAGAATTAGAACTTTTCCTCAAGGTTATAATGTTCAGTGTATGGCTTAAAATGGGGCCATACAAGCCTAGACATTTAAATTTCTGTATGTAGAACACCAATTAAGAAAAGAAACTTTATGGGGTAAAGTACTTAGGGGAAAAATATGATGTGAATTGATATCTACAGATAATTAATTTATAATTCTGACTTTCTTGTCACAGGTTTCTTCTGTTTCTGCAGACTTGAAGATAAATTGTAATTAATTTAGCTCCTAAAACAGACTCTGTGTCTGCAGAATTTAAGTATTTCTCATCAGGGACCATTACCAACAACACTCACTTATTTTTTATGTTTTTGAATTCCATTTATGATAAGAAGTGGATATTTAATGATATTCTGTTACTGAAACTTTGTTTTTTGAAAATACAAACTTGTACAAGTAAGTATTTTTCAAAAATATTAAGCTACTATTTGGAAGAAATGCATTAAAAGAAGATTCACAGATTTTCTTTGTAAATAGGCATAACATAAGGGAAAAGAAAGAACTATGGGAAAGGGCTGAATGTTTGAAAGTCATATTAGGTGACTGGAGCATTAAGAGTAGAAACACTGAGTCCTAACCCTACATGTGAAACTACTCTGTCTGTGAAACTCTTCACTGATGTTTTTTGTCCTTGAAAAAAAGATACCAATTCACTGTGCACTTCTCAGTATCATAATTTAGTGTTCTGTGTCTTGGTGTAGTTGTGCAAGTGTTAACTGACATGTTAATGAATCAGGAGTTTCAAATGCAAAGGTAATTATTAAATACATTGGGTGGAAAATGTCAGATTCTTTGGGAATTCTGTAACGGATCATAGTCATTTAGCTGTTTTTTTATTTGGGCAGGTGTTGTTTTAGACAGCTGTTGGTTTGCATGCTGTTGGCTTTCTGTATTTTTTTTGCAGTTTTGTGGTGTGATAACAGAGGCAGCTTGATATTCAGCCACTAGCGATCAGAGTAGGAAGCTGGTTAATGAAGGATGTGATATGTAAGGAATCAAACAAGTGAACTAGAAGCTTGAGTTTTAGAAACACAACTGACAGGTTGTGTATAAGACGCTCTTTAAGAGGAGTAAAGGGCTTAGAGCCGCAGTGATTTTAGCAGAGCCTGAAAGCATTGTAGATATTTTTTCTTCATCTAGAGGAAGAGGATGTTTGATTCAGTTTAAAGGTGAATAGTTGCAAGAACAGATCTATGCTTCCCATTTGTACTTTATTATAATCTTGGTGCTTTGCAGTCCAGTTGCTTAACCTTACACCCTTCATTGAGTCTCTTACGTCTTGGTCTTGACAAGGGTCAGGCAGTAGAATCAGTGAAAATGTACAATTGGAAATTCACTTTGGGGATTTCAGATGTGGCTTTTGATCTTGCTGAAGATTATGATGTGGCAGTAGCACAGGGGTTTACATTTAGTGTTCCAGTTCAAATGTAAACGTGTATTCTTGGATCACTAAAAGCAATAGTTACACTTCCTACCAGCTCAAAAGATTAAATGTGATTAAGTGCTCTGACATTTTTTTAAAGGGTGGTAAATTGCAAATTGGAATAAGAAATATGGATGGAGGCTGTGTGTTTCATTACTTGCTTCTTTGGATTTCATAACATTTGCAGTTTGGCCTGAAGAAGCAGTTTTTGCAAATAGGTTCACAGGGGTTTGCATTAGATCCTTTCCTGAGTTAAGCTTCTGCCTCAAGTGTGAAGAGAAAAAACACATACTCATAACCTCGTAACTCAGCCTGCCTCAGTGCAAAGTCCAACAGCTTAATCAAGAGTTGTGGGTAAGAGTGGATTTAAGCAAAGTCTGGGCTTTGTGTGCTTACATAGGCACTGCAGCCTTCTACCAGCACCACTGAGGTGCACAAGTGTAGAGTGGCTAACTGGGGCAAAATAGAAAGTAGTTTAAAAATCTTGACTAGTTTCTGATTTCTTAACTGAGTCATGTCTTCAAATGGATCTCGATACCCTGTGTACATTCTTTGCAAATAGATCAGCTTTTTTTTTAATCTGTGTTAGTATAAACCTCAGATACACTCAAACGGTTTGTGTAGACAATGGCATCTTTCTTACATTGTCAGTTTTAACAGCTCTTGTTATATTGGTAATAGAGTAATTGTTTTGGTGGGGAGCAATAAGAGAAGAGTTTTTAGTAGTTGTAACTCCAATTGGTTCACTAAATTATCTTATTGTTAATTTACTGGGAAAAAACCCTGTCATGCATTGCAGGCATTACATGTTCTTAGGAAGATCTGTGCATCTTTCAAGTGCTTACTTGAGGCTGAGTTGTGTGAAAATAGTGTTGGGCTTCAAGCATAGTGCTGTTAAAAACACTGGTTTTCAGCATAGATGGAGTATATGAGGGTTCTGAAATCGGCTTAGAGGGTTTTGTAAGGTGACCTGACACTTAACTGGTGTGGGGAAAATTGTGGCATTTACAAGTTTAATGACTTGAAGGTTCTTGTGTGACTTCTGCTGCACTGTGATGTTTTTTGTTCATGCTTGTGTGTGGTTCTGAAGGAGACCAACACTTAAACAATAGCAAACTCAAGCCCCTTAAATTTCATTTTGACTGTTTTGGGAGTGAAGGAGCTTTGGTTTTGATGGTGGATTCCCACCCCACCCCCTTTCTTTCATGCTGGCATAACATTAAGAATTAAAAAAACTTTTTTTTCCCCTATTACGTGCAATGACATTACCAAAGAAACTACATTGGTATGTTTAATCCTGTGCACACTATTAGAATATAGGACAATTATAGATAGGGTTTTTTTAATTAGTTTGCTGCAACAGCAGTTTATGTCTTGAGAAGAAGGAGGTTTTTCCAGAGTTTGGTTTCATTCTGAATGAGCAGGTAATTTTGAATCCTGTGGTTTTTTGCAGTGCTGAGGAAACAGTTGTATTATTAATAGGCAAGTCAACAAACGACTTAAAACTTAAAATATTGCAGTTGCAGAGTAGGAAGTTAACTGAGAATGCTTAAGAATGTGTGTTATCCTTATAAAATGAGAATATAATTTGATTTCTTGTAAAAGTATTAATTAATTCTTTTGATGGGGGTATTTTTGTTTAGGCAAAATGTTACTGACAAAAGATAGACATTTTGTGCTGTGGTGTTTAGTATCTATTGTTTATGGAGGTGCTTATGTGCTAGGTATTGGGTTCTAATTTAAAGAATTCTGTTTTGAGATACATTTATGTGTTCTAAAATGCTTAACAATAAGCAGTTTCACAAATAATTTTAGAAGATGATGTGTACGCTTGCAATGTTGGTGATATGTCTAAAAAATGTCTTTTAGTCTTCATTTTATTTTGTTACTGAAAGATCCCATTTTTACACATAGCTTACATTGAAAAACAGCAAGCTTAAATTTTGTTTTAGAAACAGAAGAGCAAATTTAAGAAGGTCTTCTGTAATAGTCAACAATCATTAGGAGGAGACTCCTAATGGAAGCATCTTAGTGAATCTCACTGTATGGATGGAAATGGTATCCTGAAGAAGACCCACAGCCCTTGTGGTATATGTGGAGGGATGATGAGAGATTCATGGTGTACGTGGTTTTGTCAGTGCTAAAGGAATGTTTTAGCGAAGGGATGAGAGGCTGGAATAAGAGACAAGAAGTGTCTTTCATGTATAGTGCCAGCTTCAGTTGGTCCACATCTCTGTGAAGCTGAGCTCTGCAGGAGGTTAAGTGAGGCCTTCCCCAGCTTAGTGAAGTAACAAATGTGTTGCCAGTTAGAAACTGTGTGCTGCTTGTAGATTGTTGCTTTTTAAATTTTCCTGATTTACACAGAAGTGACTTTCAATGTGAATGATAAAGCTTAGTTAACACAAATACCAAGGAAGATTACTAGAAGCTTGTGAGCCTGTAGGTTGTGAATGGCAGTGTCTTACTGAGCTTTTCTTCATGGCTAGTTCTCTCTCACTGCTGGGTAGAGGAGACGGAAAAACATCCAGTAGTTTATCAGCAATGAGTTGAGAGTGCTGAAAAAACTTTTCTCAGTAAAATATCCCTAGTACTCTGCATGTAAAATGTCATGTTTTTAAATTAGTAGGTTGTAGTTCAGTTTCCGAACTAAAGCAAATTTACTCTTCCTTCTAGTTGGTTTGGATGCTGCTGGTAAGACAACCATTCTTTATAAACTGAAACTAGGAGAAATTGTCACCACAATTCCCACTATTGGTAAGTTCACCAGTTCTTATGTCTTTATTCTTGTTATTCTAAACCTGACAGGCCTCTGAAGGGTGCAGGGATTTTCTATATTTGTGGTTAGAATAAGAATCAAGACAAAGATGAACTGTCTGGTACTGCTGTGGCATAACTGTGTCAGGCCAAAGAGACATCCAGACCAGAATCCAGCTACTGACTGTGGCCAGTAGCAGACACTCAGGAGGACAGGAACCAGATCAGTAACACCACTTCCCCCAAAAACCACGAGCCTCACAGTTCGTGGCTGAAAGATTTGCTCAGCCACTTGGATTTAAGTGATTCGTGGTTTTATCCCTTCAGTCAATTTTCTTCCTGATTTACCAGTTCAGTATTGATAAACCATTTTAAGTGTACCATAGGAAGTATCTAACATGGTTAGAATTATGTTTTAACACTAGAATTAACTATTTCTAATTACTAAACTCCTTCATTTTTAGGTTTTAATGTGGAGACGGTAGAATATAAAAACATTTGTTTCACAGTTTGGGATGTTGGTGGTCAAGATAAAATTAGACCTCTTTGGAGGCATTATTTCCAAAACACACAGGTAAGAGTACTCAAATGGCAATAGTTAAAGACCTATTTTGTAAAGCCTTATTGTGTTTTGTAGAGTACATATGGAAAGTTGTTTTCTTTCTTTCAGAAAGGCTCTGCACTACTTCCTGCAGCTTCTGAGGGTACCCAGATTTTACTCTAGTTGAAGCTAGTTTGTTCCCCTGAAGGTTTCAAACCTAGTTGTGAGTGTAGCTTCTCAAGGATCAAGTCCTTTAGGATCTACCAGTGTTCTGTAATGTGCCAGAGCACATTGTTGTGAGGACCTCTTAAAATATACAGCTTTTACTATGCTAAATCAGTGTTTTTAGTAAGCTGAGCATCTAAAATATGGTAAAAATCTTACCAGTTGATTGAAAAATGCCTGCTTCACATTCACGTGACTGCAGTCAGTTTTTGGGACATAAATATGATATCTTTCGTTCACAAGTAGTGAGGTAAGTTTCTCAGCAGTATCAGAAAACTTCTGGAGTGAATTTGTTTGGGATTTTTTTGTGTTGAATATAGAATTGTTTCCATGATATTTGTGTGCAGAATGATGCATTTGATTGGTGCAGAAAAATACAGAGGTCTGGATTGACAAAAGGGACCTTGCACCACCATATTGTTGTGAATAGAGTAATACTTAATTTCAGTTCCTTATTACTGTCCTGTTACTAAATACTTCTAAAAGATACTTCTCTTTCCTTGAAGAGAAGGATAAAAACAAGGTTTTCAGATTGAAAGGTTAAGATTAAATGGTGTAAGAAGAACACTTGAATAGCTGAGATGCCATTAGAAGTTTGATAAAAATTTATTTTTAACAAATTCAGGCATTACTTTGAGGGTGTGGGGTTTTTCAGTGTGATATGAGATGGTGAAGCACTTGTGATTTTCAATATAGTGGGTGAAAGGGGAGGGGAAGGGTTAGTTTATGTAATTTTGCTGCTTTTTTCCCCCCAACTTAAAAATAAAGTTGAGACATAGGTAGTTGTTCAGACACGCGTCATGCATTGTTTAAACAGAAATGCTGTTAAATTTGTCCCCTTTCTTAGGTAAGCAATCTCAGTATTCAGTATTTTGGTGGTTTTAAAATAGCGCTGCACATTTACAGTGGCTTTTTCAAATCTGCTAAACTTTCTACAGGGCCTCATTTTTGTGGTAGACAGCAATGACAGAGAGAGAATCCAGGAAGCAGCAGAAGAGCTGCAGAAAATGGTAAATATCACTATCTTCTGAAATATCATTGTTGGACTGACTTAGACTATTTTT
Source organism: Sialia sialis (assembly GCA_009812075.1). Classification (NCBI taxonomy): domain Eukaryota; kingdom Metazoa; phylum Chordata; class Aves; order Passeriformes; family Turdidae; genus Sialia; species Sialia sialis. The sequence goes on along the minus strand of VRYO01000638.1, from coordinate 8,351,241 downwards.
GAATGTTTCTCAGGTTCTCTAAGAGATTTAGTATTTTAATGTTTTAGGGAGTCTGTACAGTGCATGTTGTATTTATCTAGTAATAATTCTGGGTCATATAGTGCACCAAGTTGTAATTTCCACTCCATAGAGAGCTAATATTGTGTCAGAGCCTTTCATTCATGAAACCTTGATAGAACTGCAGTAGAAAAGGAATTTTGGAAGAACAGATTGGTGCTAGAGAACATTTCATTGGCAAGGTGCCCATAAATTTAAAATTTGAAAATTGAAAGGTGGCTTCCTTAATTGCAGGAGTTCTGTTCTATTACTAGTTAAATTTCACTCAATACTTGTTAGTGGTTCAGGAGCAAGAATGAAAATGTTTACAACCCTTAAATCAGTATTTAGATTTTTTTAGTTCTTGTTGTAGTAACTGACTGACAACTGAGGCCATTTGATAACATGCTTGTTTTTTCTGTTAGCTTCAGGAGGATGAGCTGCGAGATGCAGTGCTGCTTCTGTTCGCAAACAAACAGGATCTGCCAAATGCCATGGCAATCAGTGAAATGACAGATAAACTAGGCCTTCAGTCTCTGCGTAACAGAACTGTAAGTGCTGAACTTTCTGACTGATTACTCTTTTCTCCCTCTCTTATATATCATAAAGTTCTTTTAAGGGAAAGGGTGGTTTTCACCTCTTTCTGTAGAAAGATGCACACACCTGCTGTTAAACTTTATAATGCATAATTCAGGTCCTTGTTCAAAATGAATGATTTAGGAGTATAATCCAGTTCATTCAGCAGTTAGAGGTGTTTCATTTCTCACCTTTTTTGAAAACATTCAAACACTCCAGTATATCATTAAAATACAGACATCCAGCATTTCACAAAGTATGTGATGGGTTTTCCTGTTTTCTCAGTATTCTGGGAGAACAAATGCATTCTGCATTCCACCTCCCAGAGGAAATTACGTAGCTTCTGAAGCATTAGATTCTATCTGCTCAAGCTTTAGAGAGACAGGTTTGCTTCACATTAACCTTCCCACCTTTTGTAATCTGAGTGTCTGTGTTGACACACTAAGATCCTGACCATAGAAGCTGTTTCAGAGGTCCATTCATGTAGGTAATTCCATATTCACTTCCTGAAGAGCTGTCTTTCAGAGACAATAAGTAGTTCTCAGCATGTAAACAAAATATAAGTTCTGTATTTGTTTCTTGATCCCTTAAACTATGTTGTAGCTTTTACTAGGTCGACACTTGAGTTTCTGGATAATGTCTGAACCTCCTCTACACTATATATACTAAGGAAAAATTTTAAAAGTACATTTGTTCAGTCTTGACTGTACTGCACAAAACAACATTTAAAGAACATTGTTATAACATGCAGTGTTATAACACACTAAAGAGCGTGATACACTGTCTTAACGTAGCTTGCATTTTGTCAGTATTTAAATTTAATTTTTGTGTTCTGCATTAACAGTGGTATGTCCAGGCTACCTGTGCTACACAAGGAACTGGTCTGTATGAGGGACTTGACTGGCTGTCAAATGAACTCTCAAAACGCTAATTCCAACTGGATGACTCTTTCACCAGGGACATGTTTGATATAAGTGGTCTAGGCTTGTTACAACAAAATTAGTTTGCATCTTGGTTATTACAGTATCTGGAACTGATATTTGGGCAGGATATTACAGCGTTTCAACTTGTTTCGTTGCCAATTATTGTTTACCGAGCTACATGTTGCAAAGGTAGCAATATGCTTGGGTAAAAATCTCCTTAACTTGGAAAAAAGTGTATCTTCTGATTTTATTCCCCTTGTTAGCCTAAATGCCTGAATATAGTTATTGTGACATCTTTAAGATCTGTTTTGAATACTCTTTGAGCCCCAATAAATTAATGTTTTAATTTTTTTTCTCCCTGCTACTCTTAGTTTACTGATGCCCTGTTTCATTCCTCAGACAGTCTGCTGATTTAAAAATGTAGCATTCCGTATATATTTATTTCTCTCCCTTGCCAAAAAGATTTCCTAATACTGCTTGTTCCAAGCCAAGGAAATGCTCTAAAACACTATACAAATCTACTGCACTGAGGAACATTTTATTAATCCTTGGGTTCTGTCAGCCCAACTTGCCTTTGTGTGAATTGGATTTGATGGGTAGAATAGTTCTGTGCTGGTTGCGAAGAGCTCATGTTGAGGTTGTTTTTAATATTCAGCAGATTGTCTTCCTTTATATTGTATCTTTTTTTTATGTTGCATGTTGCTTTTTGGTATCAGCCTGACTATTTTTGCCCAGTGTATAATAGTTCTGCTGAAGTTTTACTGTTTGTTGGTGAACATATCTTCATAAGGAAATTTTGGAAAATTCGTCAAACTCAATGGATTAGTTTCTTCATAACCCACTTGGAATTATTCCTAATAAAATGATAAAATGTATAGTTCTGTGTATGCTCTTCTTGATTCCTGAAATAGTTGAATGAAAATTATCACTTATTCTTTCACCATATACTGAGCTTTCCTGCAGCTTGAATATGAACACCAGTCTCAGATTTTTCACTTGTTTGGAGCTGTGTAGAGTGGGACATGGAAGGGAGGCAACCAAGTTGTATACAGTGCAGTAGAGAGTAGCTGTCATCGGGGCTTACATAATTCTGTAATGTCTTTTGAAGTTGTAAATCTAAAATTCTTTCAAGATGTCCAGATATGAAAATACTAACAGTTAAAAAATTGTAATAAAACAAATTTGAACTGCCTGGAAAGCATGCATGTCTGTTTAATAGTTTCATCTACATGTCAGAACCTACATGGGTCCCAGCAGGAGAGTCACACATTCTGTTGGTGGCTAGCTGGGAAGGTAACCTGGGTGATTTTACGGGGACATAGCAAATATTATAATAATGCTGATAATTGCCCCCAAAAATCATCTCTATACAATTGGTACTGTGTTCTCATTTCTGTCCCCTTACCCCTTTGTAGTTCAAGAGGCATAAATTAGTATGTGTTTTGAGGCTGCTACTAATGGGTATTTTTGAATCTATTTTTCTCTTGCCTGTGTGCTGTATAGAAGCAAATACTGCTCAACTCCCCAGTTAAAATGTGCTGTCCTATTGATTGGATGTCTTTAGGAGTCCAAAGCATGATTCTGTTGCAGTTTCAGGCTAAGTGCTTCTTGTTTTCCACCCAGGTCTTGTTACCTTTGCAACAAGAAATCCCAGTGACAAGGTAAATTCAAGCTAGTTTTGCTGGGCAGCTTCTGCTGTAAATGTGGTTTTCGTTCTTAGGAGGTGCTTGTACTGTGAGCTAAGCAGGGAACATTGCAGAGTTTTGAATATAGTCCTTAAATGTCTTCAATGTGTAACAGAAACCCAGGAGACAGTGTAAGGTGAGAATGGTTTTGCCTGCACCTTTAATGAATTGCTGATTACTTATTAATCAAAGCTGATATACCCATGCATTTCATCAGTAGCTGTTTATGTGCACATTTCTAGCAATGCAGTTCCTTAAATTAAGCCTTAAAAGGTACACCTTGTTCAGAAGGGACAGCTTGTCCCTAATACAAGTTGGTTTTTGTAGTCCCAGTAGGTTAAAATAAACAATGTTTGTTACACAGTTAGAGGCAGTCTTTAAATGAAACAGTAGACATTTAAATTAGGCTTTTTACCATGAAGGAAACATTCTGCTTGGTAGAGATTTAATTATTTAAATGAGTAAGTGTTCAGGTTTAGGTGAGCTCTGTTAAGACACTATGCTTTTCAGTTGCAGCATGTGTTTACGAAGCTCATATGTCAAAGTTACCATGTTTGGGTTCAGTAGGTGTAATTCTATAAAATTAATCATTTCTCAAAGTCAGAAAGTAATGAAGATCTTGAGCCTCATTAAAGAGTGATGGACTCTGCCTGAGGGTTAAGGCTACAGCTTGCACTGACATGCAGCAAGACAAAGTCAATGTTGTATATTAGTAACAATGTAACATACAGCTCTGTTCCTCAGAGGAAGATGAATTTCCCATGAACATGCAATTTTCTCAAGTCTGTTAAGAGTTTAGGTACTAACGTGGTTTGTCATTTCCCTACCAGAAGTCAAATACCTGAACTGAGCTGCTATCCTTGAAGTTCAAAATCTTGAACACACATGAGACTGCTAAAAATGTGTTCCTCCTTCACTGTAGTGACAGGAAATCCTGAGTTCCAGTGGCTGAAATTTCTCCTTGTATACATTAACTTCTACATTCAAACAAATAGTTAAGTTCTACTGCACTGGAGAGTTAGCCCAGTGATATTTGTGTACAGGAGGCTTTATTTCCTGTATCAGATGGCCAGCTTAACTATAGAGAGCAAAATATTGAAGAATAAGTGGGTTTTCTTCTATTTGACCATAGTGACACAATTAATTTTCAAATATCAAGTACATTCATGATTTTTTTTTTTTTCATTGCTTACAAGAATAGTCCAGGTTGTGTAAAACATTTGTTTAGGTTTTGCCAGTAATGAAAATTCAGAGCCCAGTTATTAGTCACTTGTTAGTCTAAGAAATCCTTCTGTAAAGGTCTGGACAAAGGCAGTTTGAGTGCAGTATGATGAAACTTTGCACATCACCAAGGGTCTTTCCCACTCTTGTCAAGAATGGGGACTTAAGAAATTACATTCCATATGCTGCCATTGGATTTATGAATAAAGCTGAGCTGCCAAAACCGAAATATTTAAGGCCTTTCCTCTTACTGGGTAGGAGTCGGAAGACTTGAAACAATTTTCTTTCTATGCCAAGAATATGAGAAACAGGGCAACTATACAGTTGATTTGACATGTTGAAAGCTCTGATGCCTCAGCACACTGGCTATTTTTCCCCTTTGTTTTTTCATACTATTTTTCTCCTCCCTTTTCTTCATCTTCCTCTCAGTCATATTTGGCATCCTTGCTTCTTTATCATCATACAGAGGTATTTAATGCTTGAATTATACCTTTCAAAAAGAGCAATGACACAAGAGATGTGTGAGAATTCAAGTACTGTCACAGGAGAACAGACCACTTTGGAGCAGATATGGTCAGGGGAAAGAATAACAGGAGTTCCAAGTTGCCAGACCAGTCTGAAGGATCTGGCAGAACTGGTAGATTTTGTATGTATCAAATACACAGGTAAATATTTCACAATACCCAGAGCCTAAAAGTGAGCCAAGTCTGTTGTCTCCAGAAGGTGTTTTGAGTGCCTTTAGTTCTGTAATATTATTGTGAGTGATGAGTTTGTCCACAGCAGGAGTCACTATGAAAGAAGAAACTTTGCCCTCCTGAGACTGCAGCCAGGCATGAGGCAGCACTGTCTCTCTTAAGTTTAATGAATCAGAGGTGGGAAATTCAAGTAGAAGGCGAAGAGATTTTCCTTAAGAGGTGGCCTGGGAAAGTAGAGTAACAAAAACAAAGAAATCCCACACACTTTTACAAAGATGCAAAGAAAACCCTACCCAGCTTTTTGTTGTGACATGGAGCTTTCCAACTGCTGGATGAGGAACAAGTACAGGTGAGTTTAGGTTTGTGAAATGAGATGGAGATAAGTTGAATGGGATTTGTTCAAATGTAGGTTCTGGATGTGATTTAGAGAGGAAGAATTAATTGCTGACAAGGTACAGAGGTGTAGGGGGAGCCAGAATGGGAGTTAAAATCAACATATGTGCAGTAGGAACCATCATCTGTTACCTTACACAGGTGTAAATACAGCTTGGGAGCATTGGGGGCTCTGGGACAAAGGTTCTCTTACCCCAAAAAACTCAGGTGTTTTGAACTGTGCCTTTCCTAATCTAAATGTTAGTGCTGCATTCTCATTCCAGACATGCGACAGGTTCCTGATACATTGCTGCTATTGGCAGTCAGCTCTGCTGCTGCAGTTTCCTAATTAAATGGAGGATACTGAGTCTGGAGATTCCCCACATCAGCTCACGGGGCTGAATTTCTCCTATGCATAGTAAAGGATTATCTGCCATGTGCAAAGGCCTGTTGCAGTGCCGTGTTTGTCCTCACCACTTGCTTTCTGCAGATTTCAGCTTCCCTATGCACTCCCTCTCCCCGGTCTGCAGGGAGTCAGAGGCAGCAGCCCAAGTGCCAGCATAGCAAGCAGGAAGGAGCTGCTGTTTCTCGGAAGGGAGGCAGAGCACCAGGCAAGTCTGTTCTCTGAGTAGCTCCATCTTCTGGTTCCAGGGACAAGTTACAAATTTTTAATGTTTTTGGTTTGAAAAAGACAAAGTAACCCAGTTGTAATGGATTGGTACTTAAAAATGAGGAAAAGAATGTTCTTTGAGTGATAAGGGGAGCTCAGCCTATATAAGTAATATAATTTTACTTCCAAACTTCACAATTGGCGATCTTACTGTTCTGAGTGAGTGAGACATTTCTCTTGCCAGCCCACAAGCCTGCATTACTCAGTGGAGTTTGGGTTTTTTTCAGAGCTGGCAATTTGTAGGCCTCTGTATTTCTGACTCAGCTGTAATGCAGTCATTTTCAGTGTTGTCACTGAATTTTTTTCTTGAACAGATCTTCCAATTAATTTTTCTGCCCTTTAAGATGCCATATGCTTGCAAATGTTACATCGTCAGGTATGTGTTTCCTCATTTACTAAATTAGTAAAAATTATTTGTTCAGATAGGGGGTTTACAGCTTTCATTCTGTTTGCAAGATTTTCTCCTCACACCTGTATCTTTAAGTTATGAATCAGCAGTACTTTTACTATTTTGCGGTCTAGGAGAGTACAGACATCAACTCATGCAAGACTGAATTACATGTTATTTCTTAATTAGACCTACAAAAAAAACTAGTCAAAGATTCACCCAAATTATTTAGGGTCCAATTTTTCAGGGAGAGTGTGTCGCTAGTGCAGTGATCTAACATTCTTCATTGCCACTTTTATTGCCACATTGCATTTTGCTTCCCTTTTGTATCCAAAGGTGCTTAGCTAAAGTGCTGACTTAACAAAACCAGAAATGTGAGGGGATATACATATAACCTAGAAAAGCTGTTGGAATAAATGAGCACCATTTCATTGAGGTCTTGTGTTACGTTTTCAGGTGGATCTACTCGAGCAGGTTAATGTCTTGCTTTAAGCTTTCATCACCTCTTTCCACCCACCTCCAAGCCTGTATCTGTTCTTTGGGCACAAAATGGCTTTAAGGTGACTAAGTTCAGGATTTAGAGATCCACAAAAATGATAATACAAACAAGAGAACTAAAGGCCCTGTATTTTTAACAGGATCACGTCCCTGTTTTAGTTTAGTGTGGCATGAGCAGGAGTAAGGAGACAATTCACAGGTGGTAGAGCAGATCAGGTAAGAGAGTTTGGGATAAGGGGGAAGGTTAACTGCCTATACTGCTGAAAAGAAACTGCTTGCAAAGGGCATTTACATGAGCTCTTTAGCAAGACAGGCATCTACAGATTCAGAGGAGTGGAACTGGTCCATTTCACTTTATCTGTGGGCAGAGTTGGCAACGAAATACTGGAGGGTTCATGAGATTTGTCTTCTCACATGATGCTGTTTGAGACACGTTTGGAGATTTATGGGCCTGTATCTTTTCAGCCTTGCATGATCTCTGAAGGTAAACGTGCCTTGAGGGCTTTGCTTCTGCACCTGCCAGCATCATGTTAGATGCCCAAACACTACAGCAGCAAAACACAGTAGTAATTGTATTGGAAATAACAGAAAAGAGCTGATCTATTTAAAAGCTTTTGCACACCACAACCCTTCACAGCATATCAAGTACTATAGCAAGAGACAGCACCAGGAATCCTCAGAAATATCCCACCTGAAAGTGACTTCTGGTTTGAGTAGTGTTTAAACAGTTGAGCGAATCCCAGGTGCAGCTGCAGAGCACCTGAATCAGGAGGGTGAGCAGGTGTGCAAGTAGAGAGTACACAGCTTTTTATCAACCCAGGCAGACTTGTTCTGCTATGAAAGACATCAGTAACTACAAAAAAACCCAAACTGACAACAGTGACAGACAATTGATAAAGGGAGTTTTATTAGGTGAAAGAGGAAGATCTAGTGAATGGTTTCCAAATGCTTTTTGTTTCCTATGGACTAATGATGAAGGGCAAGAAGCTTGTTTAATGATTCGACCCACTCCAACACATCCAGTGATGGTATGGGTAAAATACACCTCCCTGTACCCTACAAAATAGGGCAAACTAGGCTATTTCTAGAAAGAAAAAATGCATGTAAAAACACTTAAAAATTCAGGCTGTCTTGGTATGCAAGAACGGAACAAAATACAACCACCGTGATAGATGTTTGCAAGTCACTTGTGTGTCTTTGAAAAGATTTAGGCACAGATAACTAATGCAAGACACTGTTCTTTATCTCTACCCACCTGAAAACAGATATTGATAAATATTCCTCCCATCCAAAGTTGGCTGTCCTAAACTCCACTGTCTTTTATTGCTGATGACTCAAATCAGAAGGAGCATATGTTCAAAGCAGATGCTGTTTCTTCAGGTAGTCCCATTTCACAAGGTGTCAACATTATCCTCATTATCCATGGGCAGACAAATTGCTTCCAAATCAATTACAGCCTTGAATTTAACATGGTTGATTATTGACAGAAAAATTACTCACTGGTAATTAAGAACATCTGCTCAGAAGTTGGTAGGTACAAGTACATTGTTCATGCAACTTACTAGAAGTTGTGCTGTAGTAATGGTAAGTGAACAAGACAATTTACAAACTTAAATTATCATTGCGTTAATTAAAGTGGAGTCAGCTGAATCCATTTGGGTTTGGGTTCTGTGTTTATTTCTGAATTAAACAGGGTTCAACTTGTACAACCTTAACAAATATGTTTAAATTCCCATTTTTTAAACAAAATATTTTTTAATCCTTTAAAAATGCCACTAAAAAGGTATATGATAATCCAATTTTCAAAACCCTGTCTTCAATATATTTTTTCCCATTAGCATATAAAAAGGGGGAAACTGTCATGCAAATATTCTGTGTTTGTGACAATATTCAGTAGAGCCATTAAACATATCAACTCTGCATTAATCATTTTGGCTTTCCTTTTAGTACCATACAAGTCAAGGTCTAACCTCAGTTCCCAGCAGCACATTAAATTAAGTTTCTTGTTTGAAAACCTCCAAAAGCACCATGCCAGAGCTACTCTATTTCCACTTCAAGTCACATATTAGTGCTATATGATCAGAAGGATGTGAAACGCTTGGCAAAGCCTGATGGGTTGTTATTTCTTCATGACTTGGCAATGGGATAACTTGTTCAACCTCTAGAGCATTTCTGTCAATGAAAATGTAGTCCAGACATCCATGAAACCCACCAACATAGTTTGTATAAGCAGGTTCTCCACAAGCACTTAGCAGTTTGAAAGGATGGCTCAGAGACATACTGCACCTTTCTTCCTCCCCATTTGAGACCCAGTCTTCGTGATCTTCAGCAATGCCACCGCTGCTGATGAAACTGTACGTTCCTGACGAGGGTGTGCTATTAAAATCTCCACAGAATATGACTGGGATATTGGGATACAAGTCACAGGCTATGTGCTTGATGTGAGACATGGCTACAGCAATTTGGATCAGACGGATGTTCCCCCCTAAAGACATAAAAAAGTATTATTTCAAATAGTGCAAAACAGGGTTACTCATTTAAGCAAATATAGCTCTGAAACAGCAATCCTGACTTTTACAATAGTTTTCATGACTTAAGAAACCTTTAAAGTTTGTGACTATGAAAATTTTTGAGTGACAATTTCAACTTAAACTCACCCTTGCAAGAAATCTGAAGCCTTAACACCCATATACAGCAGTTTTCCATTTCAGAGCAACCATCCTGATAATATTCCCAAAAGGGCACAGAACCAAAAGAAAAAAGAGAAGAAAAGAATCTCTCCTAACAGTTTCTGCAGCCCAATCTGGTTGCCCTCCTGGCAGTGCCCTGGGAGAGCTCCTTGTTCAACAGCCCTGGGAAACCACAAGCACAGACAAAGCCCGCCCTCTCTATTTGATGGCCTGCTCTTTGGGTGAAATGTGTGTAATGTGACTTGCCTTACTTTCAGCTGGATTCTACTGACTCCCAGGCACACTAGAAAATAAAGATATAAACAGAGCTAGGAGTCTGGCTTGATTTCCTCTAGATAAGAAGTAAGGCAGGAAACCCTCAGTTCCACAAGAAAAGGCTATAGCTGCAAAAGAATGGTGGGAAATCTATTCTCCTAATGAAGAGGAAAAACCTTTCCAAACCAGTTACCCTACATGCAAGAATGTGCCAAAATTACCTTTAGGGTGCCAGTACAGGTGGGTATTTGCTACACAAAGCTTCCTGGAAGGATCAGTTGTAGACTGAAGAACTGATACCTTTAAGAGAAAAAGCAGCCTTTGTTAAGTGTTAAATATAGGTTATATATTTTAAAATGCGCTATTTATCTCATGCTTTTGTGGAAATCCAGTTCAAAGAATCTGATGCTTATAACCAATAAACTCAATTTAGGAGTTGTACTTTTCATTAATCTTCCTTAGAAGGTCTGGGTATCAGCCAAAATACTCCCACTACATCATTTAACAAACATTCTTTTGACTGTGTCTGGCTGGCCGTATTTTTTCACAAGACAGAGTTCAAGCTGTACCATTCTGAAATACTTTTATTTTGCATTCACTCTCTGCAACAGACCTGGAGCTGCATCTCTGTTTTTAGCAAGTGTAGCATTCCATATATGTTAAACTGAACAAAAATTTGGAGGTGATTTCAGTTATCAAGGAAATCCTGTTAGTCCTACTCAGTTCAAGAGCAGGAAACTTTTACCAGTGTTTCTGCAATTGCTGACACAGCCTTCTCTCTTACACATTTGTACTTGCACAACAGCTCCATGGGCAGACTTCCTGGCATCAGGAAACTCACACACTTGTCCAACCTTATTTGTCTTCCTCCTGTCACTTGCTAAAGAGGCATTATAAAGCATACCCAACTAACTTACTTAAAACTGATATCTAATATTTAAGTTTTATAAAATATATTCTGACATATAAAAATAAGTAGTGAAAAACTGGCTGCCAATACTACCAGCCAGGAATCACTACCTGGCCCAGAATCTCAACAGCTGTCTTAATTTTAAAGCAAAATAATATTGCCTATTTTAAACCAAATTTTGGTAATTTCATATATGCAGTTCAGTAAAATCCCAATGTTTTGTTCTTGTTCCTAAGCTGATCTGCTCTATCCATTATTCCAGCTAACAGAGAACACAGTTCTATGTTTCAAACGCTTAATCCCTCACATCCCTTCTGCTGCTTGAGGCTCAACGGCGCTGGCCCGGCTGGAGACAGTGTGAGGAGGAGAAAGCAAGGAAAAAAGAGGGGAAAGAGAAGAAGGCATGTCAAAGCTGGTACCTGCAGCACAGAGGATCTCTGCAGCACCTTCTCCTGCACCAGGGGGTACTTGGCCAGCTGCTCACACAGCTCCTTGTGCAGCGGCTCTGACTGCAGGGCTTCGCTGAAAACGATATCGTGCTGACTGAGGAGACTGAACTTGTCCCTGCGATAGAAAGTCGCCAGGCCCTCGTGCTGCTTCTCCTTAATCCTGAACAGCCCCTCCAGTCCAAAAGCATCTAGCGATGGGGCCAGGCTGTCCAGGAAGACAGATTTATCCACCTCTTGCAGGCAGATGAGGTCGGCGCTGTAGCCCGCCAGCTCCTTCTTGAGCAGGTTCTGGCGGTAGTCGATTTCCAGGGCGTAGGGAGCGCAGTACGGGTAGAGCACGGTGCGGGAGAACTCCGTCTGCGCGTACGTGTCGGCCAGGATGTTGTAGGAGACGGCGCGCACGGAGCCGTGGCCGCAAACCTTCTTGGTGTACAGGTGCCGGGAGTCGAAGGTGCAGGCGCCGGGCCCGGCCTCCACGGGGCCGCTGCTTTCCACCTCGCGGGCCGGGCCGTAGCGCTGCTCCCCGTCCCCGGGCGTGCAGCGCAGCTTCAGCCGCAGCCCCACCAGCGCGTTCGACGGCGTGAACACGCGCTCGGCCGCCGCCTCCTCCACCCAGGCCTCCCCAGCCGCCTCCCCGCCGCCCGCGGGGCGCTGCTCGCGGAACCAGCGGAACAGGCAGTGCTGCGGCGCGGCGAACTCGGCGCTCACCTTGGGGCACACGGGGAAGCCGGCGAGGAGCGAGCGCGGCAGGCGGAGCTCGGTGAGCGCGGGCGGGTTGCGCTCCACGCGGTACCGAGCGTCCCCGATGTGCAGCACGGCGCCGTCCTGCCAGGCAGCCGCGTTCGGCACCTCCTCCGCCACCGCCGCTCCGTCGCGGGAGAACAGCCGCACGTCCGGCACCGCCGCCTCGCCCTCCGCGCCGCCCTCCGCCCGTGCCTTTTTGCTCTTCTTGCTCGCCTTGCCGTGGCCCTTAGCGGCGTTGGTGGCGATGCGCGCCAGCGCCCGCCCCAGCGGCTCCGCCTGGTCGCGCTGCATGTGCCGAGCACTGCCGTCGGGCAGCACGAACCGCAGGCTCAGCTTGGGCTCGGACGGCACGCAGCGCACCACGGCGCGCTCCATAGCGGCGGGCGGGCGGCCGCCACCGCCGTGAGGGGGTGCGGCGGGGGAGCCGCGGAGGCTCCGGAGGGCGGAGCGGAGCCGACGCCACATGGACCCGGCGGCGCCGCGGCTTCCGCGGGGCGCGGCCGGAACCGCCGGGCGGGGAGGGGAGGGGAGGGGCTGCGCCGTCACCGCGCGCGACGGGACTGCCACTGCCATCAGCGTGAGCGCGCGCCAGAGGGCGAGGCCGCGCGAGAGGCGGGAAGGGGGCGGGCTCGCGCCGCTGGTCGTGAGGCAGCGCCACCTCCCGGCGCCCCGTGCCTCGCTCTGGGCTGTGCTCGCTCCGGTGCCCGCGCCTCCTCCGGTGCCCGCGCCCCTCGCCCCGCCGTTAACCCGCCGGCACGGCGTGAGTCAGGCCCACCGGAGAACCAGCGGGTTCTGTTCGCTCAGCAGCGAAACTCCCTCCCCTCAGCGCAGCTTCCTGGCACACAGGTGTGTGAGGCGCGCGCGGGTCTCCCTCATAACGGCCCGATGCTAATTGCCGATGGATAAATCCTTTAATGTCAAGGATTTGTGTTATGTTCGTGAGAAAAAAATTAATGTCTGGGTTGAGACCTCATGCTGAATAGTCCCGGACAGTGAAAGTCACGCTGGGAGGGTGCCCAGGAATTTGGAAAACACGTACATTTCCCTCTCGCTGCTCCCGCCGCCTCTGTGTGTGGGGCTCTGCCCACACAGCCACAAAATCAGGGTTTAAAGCCTCTTTTGTCAAGTGTGGGCGAGTGTGAAGCAAATCCGTGGAGTTCCTTAAAATTTCCATTTATAGTTGTAAAAAAACCCAGAAGTCCAGCAACAGCCACCTGATGCTTGAGGGTATTATATTTATAATCTTTCAAGCATTCTTGCTGTGATTTGCTTGGTGCAGGCAGAGGCTGGAGCAGAGAGACTTTCTGACTCCCTCGGGTTGTACCAACCCTGTGGCAGACCGGGACGGTCAAGGTAAGGGGAGATTTTTTTGGTTTATTCTTTTTTTTTTTGGCACTGATCTGGGCCAGGGAGACCCCGCCCTCTGCTCCGGGGTAACCGCGCAGTTGTCCCGAGCGGGCCCCGGGGCGCTGGGAGAGCTGAGGGCGGCGGGGCTGAGGGGGCGCCGGGAAAAGGCGATGTCGTCCCGGCCAGCCGCAGCTGAGCTTTGTGCCCTTTGATGCATCCACCACCGCCCGGTTCGGTGCGTTTAGGACGTAGCATTGATTTAGGAGGTGGCTTTGGCTTTCTGCTCCCCTGTGGGGAAGCTGTTGAATTGCAGTGGTGAGTTTGTGCATCGTGTTTCCAGGCAACCCGACCATCAGTCTTTGGAATAGCTGTACTTAGGCATAAGCAGCCATAGAAGGGTGGTCTTTTAGTTGAGCTATAGCCCAGTCACAGAACACGAATTTGTTGGTGGGAGTTTTTTTTTTCTAATTTTTTTTTTCTTATGGCAAGCTCTGGATGTACATGCTCTCCCTTGAACTTTGCCATTTTATCATATAAACTGTTCTCTTCCTGGAAAGCTCAGCTGTCATACTTAAACTGAGGTGACCTCATTTTAAGCCTTATGTCCATTCAACTTAATAGATGCGTATGTTAAACTCTTTTCTGGATGGCACTGGTTTTGTTATGGTTTTAGATGGAGCACTCAGGTGAAGCAACTTCTAGTAAACGGACTTTGAGAACTTTGTTTCGTCCCGCTGCTTTACCTCCACCAGTGATATCTGAAACGTCACCATCACAGAAGAAACTATTGGCATACCACAGAAACAAGCAGCAGCAAGAGATCATTAATCAGTTACTGTGAGTTTCACATAGTTCAAGACATGTTGAAATTCAAGTGAAAGAAACATTTGAGAAATAATAGTGTTTGCTTAATATAGTTATAGTGAGATTTAGTGATCAAGGAGTTGGTAATGATGAAAAAATAGGTTACTACAATTAAAGTGTTAGCATTATTTTTACTATATTATTTGTAGTTTTTCTGCACTTCTGATGCTGTGGTTTACTTTAGAATTGATCGAGCTCTTGAAGTCTATCACATAACCATGGAAGAAACACATGAGAGAGATGCTGCACCTCCTATCACAGAACTGCATTCCACTGTGAGAAAGTATTTCTCTATTAAGTCTTGCCTATTAAGTTCTTTGTTATTGGGATATTTATTTTCCTGCTTAGAATTTACTTCAAGGTACTTGTTTTGCTCCTCAGTAATTCATAAATGTATTTATGTACTCATGGAATTCAATTGAAATGAATGCCTGTACATCTACAGAATAAAGTCTTTGTTGAGGAATAATATTTGCTAAATTGTGTATTTTCAGCATTTTTGTTTGTATGTTCTTCATGTATAACAATTTTCTGTTTCTTTTTATACAGATACGTGATGAAGAAAGCCAGCTAAGAGTGAGTTAAGTTCTTGCATTTGCTTTTTTTGGAGTAGAGAGTGAATGGCCCTATTCAGAGAAGTTGAGTATGTTATGCAGAACTATTGTTACTAAACAAGAAAAAGTAGTCTTGGTGGGGGGAAATGGAATAGGAGCAAAATAGGAATCTTGTTTTGTGGTCTTGTAGAAGGAAAGTATTTTTCTGTTTTAGGAAGTGTGTCTATCAGTAATTAATTTACTTAGGAAAAAGACTAACAGGCTTCAGCCTGTAGGAAAAGTACAGTAATTTCCCACTGATAAGCCACACCTATTTCAGTGAAGAATCGAGCCGATCCCGGAAATGCAGCTAATCACCAGGTCCGGCTTATTTATGGACAAGTTCCAGCGAATGCCAACCTGGGAGTGCGAGCTGACCGGGGAGGGAGCTGTCGCAGAGCCGAGCCCACCGAGCAGCCGCTTTTGGGCAGCGCAGGCAGCCCCATTTGCCACCGAGCAGGCGGGGAGCCGTGGCAGCCAGCACCGGGGGCAGGAGTGCCGGGGCCCGCAGCACAGGGAGGGCGCCTGGGGCTGCGTTTAAAGGCTTAGCCGGTCTGTGAAAACTGTTTGCAAATTGAGCACCTGACAGCAAACCCCGCGACTGCACTATTCTGTTACTAATTCGTTACTTTGAAAATGAAGAACATGCACTAAACTTCAAATTTGTGTGTAGCTTTTAAAGTAAGACTTAATCTCTGAGAGTCAGTTGAAACTCAAATTAATATTGAAATATTCATATTAAGTAGCCTAAGGTAGCACCAATTTTGCCTAGCTGTTTTTAGGTAAACTCATTCTGTGGACTGTAGAGATTTTATAATAAAATTGTCAGTCATAAGCAGAAATACCTATTTTTTTTTGGCCAAGACTCAGTTCTTTTATGAAGGATGTTTGTCCACACTTTTGGCCAGATAAACATTTGTCCAAAGAATAATAGTCTTAACCTTGAAGTATTTTATTGTTAACCATAAACTTCAGCAGAGAACCAAGGAAAATGTTATACTGACAAGTGCAATATTTTATATTTAAACATTAAGACAGAGAGACTATTATATCAACCACAGAGCAGATTTTAGGGTATTAGTCAGTGAATACTGAAAATATTAGATTAAATACCCTGCCCTTGCAGAAATTAAGAAATACATTTTTAAATGAAGAAATTATTAATAAAAAGAGACTTTTGCCAAGCCTAACACAAATAACATAGATAGACCTCTGAAAATCTTGTCCTTTCAGGCAGACTACTTCTTTTTAAAGAAATGTGTGCAGAGTAATCCGATGATTCCCATCCAGCAGCAGTGGCTGAAGTCCATGCTTGCCATGGTGCCACAGCCACTTATGGAGGGCAAAGAGAGAGAGCTGCTCACTGAAGAACTTTTAAAGGAGGTAGTAAGAGATTATGAAACAAGCATGAAAAGATGTGTCTGTAAGTACTACAAATTGCTCAGCACTTATATTAATGTTAATATATATATTATAAGCTCCATATTCTGCTGAAAATAATTTTTCTGGTTTGTTCTTTCAGCCAGGTGGGATCTTTGTAATTAACTAATTAACGACTGATTTAGCTTTTCCTGCCTCATCAAATGTATGTTGGCCATAATATTTAAGGCAAAACTTGTTGTTTTTTTAATTTGAACCAGTGAAAAGTTAACCAGCTGAAAGTACAGTTCAAGCAAAGACAAAGACAGGTGCAGACCCATGTCAAAAAGGTTGATTACAGATGATGTTATCTCATTATATCTTTAACCTGTTTAGTTAATTTGAAGCAAGAATGTATTGCTGTTTACTGTTAAAGAAAGGAGAAACTTTTAATGTTCTAGTAATTCTTTCTCCCTCTTCAGCTTTTTAAAGCTGTTTATTCACAAACACATTCATGAGTTTTCTCATGGTGCTTTTGTTGAATGAGCAAGCTCACAATAAAAATCTGCAAAGATAAATATTGCTTTCAGATATCACTCATACAACTCACTTAAATTTTAAAACCTTTGAAAAACAGTAATGAACTGGAATTTTGGAAGTGCTTACCCTTGAAATCATGTATTAATTTACTTACATTTAATTGCATTAATTTACATAAATTATTTTCATTTGAAGTAACTAGAATCTGAAATTGAGCCCAGTTTTGCTAATATTGTAGTGAATGACTGATCTTTTTTAAATTGTAGATTAAAAAATAAACAATTGGACTGACTTCTTTGGAATGTCATCAGTGGCATTGAATATGGCCTAATTTTCTTCTAATGTTGATGCATTTTTTTCTTAGTGAGAAGAGTCCTTATTAAACCAGACATAAGAGAACTTGATGTATTGGAAGAGGAGGCACCTTTACCTTCATTACCTCTGTGAGTGGATTAAGAAGCAAATAACCCACTGGCAAAACAGCTGAGTTGCATGAGGGGCCATTCTTGTTGGGCTGTGTGGACAGAGTTACATCACAAGATTACTTCTGGAGTCACTAGGACATGTTTAAATCACTGTAGAGAATCTTACATTTGAACATCCTTGAAGGCTCTACAAAGTTTTAGCACTGACAGTGTTTCATTACTGTAGTTACAGTTATGTAGTGCAGCACTCATGACCATGAATTAAACCTGGCTCTGAGTGCCCAGACACTTAAGTCACAGTGCAGCTGCCTCTGGAATGAACTGTGTGTATATGGAGCAGTTTTCTGGCAGATAGCAGCATTGTACAGTACTTTGACATCTGCATGTAGTGCCAAGGTTTTATGTGATTTTGGTTTTGAGATGAAACCTAGAGACTGAAGGCAAATCTATTATGCCCTCCCACCATGGAATAGGAATTCAGGTAGATAGAATAGAAATACTCAAGTTGCACAATTTGCTGATGCATCAGAGTATGTGCTATCAAAATCTGTTGATAAATGCTTCCTGATGATAATGGTGAAGTTAGGAGTTTACATTGAATGGGCTTCTGTAAGAGGAGGTGATCTTAAAATACCATGGAGGATAAAGCATGTTTTATCAGGCAGAGTATCTTTATGACTTCCACTGCATGGTAGTAAGAACATGTGTGTGGCATTTAATAACTATTCACACTATAGAATAATCTTTTGAATATTACCTTTTATATGTAAGTACTTTATTCAAGTAGTGCTTGAGCTCTTAATGTTTGTTTATTTGTTTTGGTTGGTTTTTTCTTTTTTAGAGGCCTGGATTTTTCTAGTACGTGGCACGAAAGTTATATCAAAGCAAAAAACCGAATTGCTTCCACATTATATATTCTTCACCCCACAATGAAAACTGTTCTGGATTTTGGTTATACAGCATTCTGTGACTTTCTTCTAGTAGATTTCTCTGGTTCCAGGTGAAGTCTGTTCTGCTGAATTATTGACCCATATAGGTTTTTGAAGCTAGCAAAGATGAGCTTGTTCACTTCTATTATTTATCACAGAAAATTTCTTTGATGCACCATTTTCATGTACTGTGATTAAGTTACTCTGTGTTATGACGTGTGACTTTTCTTCCCTCTGTTGCATATTATATTGTTGTTATTTAAGTTGTTGGTAATATTGGACCTTTTTATTTTTCCTTGAATTCTGTAAATTTCTCCTCATTATTCACTTATTCTTAATGCTTAATTCCCATAGAAATCTGTTTAAAATAATATTTGAAAAACCAGCTTCTAGCAGTATTGTCATCTGTAGGGAATTCTGTGCTAACCTTGAAGATCAGACTTCTTGCTGGTTTTCATCAGTAGAATTTTCTGTTTCATCTTGGAACTTTAAATTTTCATACTTTTCAAAAAGAAAAATATTGAAATATTTTTCCTCATTATGTTTTCTGGCAATTGTTCTGTAAATCCTGGAGTTTGAGGCAGGCTTTTTCTTTCCTTTTAGTCTACTGAAGGCAATGCACAAGTTCCCACTGTTCTTTCTGCCAGAAACTGGGTTTGTAATACAAAAGTTCGTATTGTTACATTACTCCATGTTTGGTTTGTTTAAATTTTGTTATAAAGTTCCCTGTAACTTTATTTTCTAGATTGAAAGGACCAGTTGACTGTAAATCTTTTAAAACTGATGCATCTCTAAGCTGTTCCAAAGCAGAAAATGAGATCATGAGTACGTGGTACCAAAAAGTTTTTGGTCTCTTTTCTCAGTCAGAGGCCTTGGATGGTGTCAAGTTGGATCAGCTTGAGACTTTTTGTAAATGTGTGGCTGTGCTTATATCTAATCAGGTAAATATCTTTCCTCCTTGTGTTAAACTTAATGGGATTAAACCATTACTAGCTTTGTAGAAAAATAATGGAACAATAGCCTAATCAAATAATTGTCATTTAAAAAAAACAGAGGAAAATGCTTTCAAGTTATTTCATTTCTACAGACATGTATTAGTAAGAGGCTTACTTTTGTAGCAAAAATCCCCATTGGAGTTATTAGAAAAATTCATGCTGCTTAACTTATCCATCAATCAGGCCACAAGTACACAAATGAACGAAAACCCTGCCTGGCTTAACTGAATGAATGGAAAATAGGTTGGGCCTTTTTTATATCAAATAATATGTATTCTATTTTATTCCTTAGGTGAAGGAATTACTGCAAAGAACAACTGAAGTTTTTGTGAAACTTTTTGATCCTGAAGACAGAAGTCATCTGCCTATATTTAAGATGGACTTGACTTTAGATGAAAATAGAATGGAGTTTTTTCCCAGCTTACAAGACTTGGAAGAAGCAGTTTTGTTTGTAGTAGATTGTGTAGGACAGACTCTTCAGGTGTGCTTTTTTCTTTATTTAAATTTGTAATTGTTAAGATGTTCAGTATGTAAAAATGCATGAGATTTAGGGGTCTGACTACCCTGGAAGTGGGATCAGAATGCACATTTTATTTCCACTATCATTCTACAGGTTACATAATGAATTTTGATGCCCAGCAGTACTCCAAGCTCAGAAGTAACTTTCTAATTCCTTGTTTATAAAAAAATGGTGCACCTACTATTGATTGTTTTCGTCCACTCTTTGGATCTGCAATTATAATAATAACAATAATAATAATGATGATTTGCAATAAATTTGCAATATAGTTGAGACCTCCAGAGAAGGACAAGGAAAATTAGAGCTGATATTCCTTTGCTTTTTGAAATAAAGAAAATATTCAAATCTCTAAAAACTAATATATACAACATGAAAAGATTGATGTTTTGGGAACCTGCTATGCTTCCAGGGAAGAGAGCCTTTCTGGGGGCTTTGGATGTGAACTGAGTATTGATCACTAGTCACATGTGATGGTACTTTCAGAGAGGTGTTTTGGAGTTGGTTTTCTGTATTTGCATATATTATATAATTTAATGTTATGCAAGGTTGGATAAATTCTGTTTTTCCTTTACATATTTCCTGTTCAACTTTTTGCTTCAGGAAAAGGAATTCTATGTCTGTATAAAGCATGTGAACTTGGTCATGATTAGGATCTCATACTTTTGTGATAGTATCTTCTGCAAATTGCAGCTTACTTTTAAAGTACATGTATCCTTGCACTGCTTTATAAAATGTAAATAATCAACACTTGCACTACTCTTAGAATATCCAAACAGTACATGCTTGGCTAACGGGAGGCACTGCAACTCTGGATACTGAGCTTCCTGCTCACATTGCACAATGGGCCAAATCCACACTGAAAAAATCTATCGCAGACAACTTGGAAGGCCCAAAGGAACATTTTAAAGGCTATGGTAAGTGATAGAAGAGTGTGTAAATAGCTGTGTCTCCTCTTTGTAATAAGTAACTTGCTGTATGACATATGTATTTTAGTAATATAAATACGTTGTAATTGAATTGTAGTTGAAAGTTATGGCTGGCTTGTAGATGGAGCTGCAGAGGAACGGATAAAGAGATTTGTAACAGAACAACCCAGTTTTGATGAATACACTACTGTAAGTTTTAATTCTACACTTCATAAATGATTTTTACTATACATACAGCAATAATGAAAAGGTAACAGAATAACAGGTGCTTAGCCTTTAGCTAAAAATATATGGACTACCTACTATGTAACTTATTTTCCCCCTAAAAATTTATGGTCATTAAAAGAAAGTATTAATTATTTTCTTCTATGTCTAATACTTACTCAGGTAGCCAAGTATTTAAACAACAGCTCTGAAGTGTAAAGTCTAATGTTTTTCTGAAGTTCATAGGTGAATTTTTGTCCCTCAAGAAGGAAATAATGAGTTTGCCAGAGGTGATTTATTTCCCTATGGTCTGTTTGAATTGTGAGGATTTAAAGCAAGGTTTGGCTAATTGTGCAAACGACTTTGCAAAAGTGCTAATGGACAAAATATTTACAGATTTCAGAGAGGAAAATGAAAGGTAAGTAGAATTTTTCTGCTTGTGAATGCTTTGTGTGTTAAATGCATAGTAAAAACGTGTAGGTGAAATACAAATATACCATACATTGTTTATGGAAGGTTCTTGGCTTACTAACAATGTAATGCACTTTACACCTGTTGTATTTTTCTGCTGGTCTAGTCTCAAATAAAGATAGGAGAACATACTAGTATAGAATTGGGTAATGGAGGAGCTAAAATATCAAAGATCCAAGAACTTTATTACTGTTCTGGATTTTTAAGTGTTAATTACAGTATTACTGCACTGTCAAAGAAAAGGCCAGTTAGACTCTCTTATTACCTGATACGTACCTCAGCAGGGCTGCTCTCAAGCCATTCCTCCCTATTTGTGTTTGTTCTGGGTCTTACTTCATCCTGGGTGCAGAATCTGGCATTTCAACTCATTATCTTCCATCCCTTTAATCACAGTCAAATGTTTAATTCTGCAAGGTGTCCCATCCTTCAGTGGAGTTGGTAGCACTTCACAGTTGTATGATGAGCAAACTTGCTGATGGTGCATTCAACTCTTTCATCCAAATCATTGATAAATACATTGAAGAGAACTAGCCCAGAAGTGAATCCTGAGGAACACTGCTGGTAACAGTCACCAGCCATTTGCAAAGGGTTTGCTACAACCCTCTGAGCTCTGCACTTCACCATTTCTTCACCCAGCACACCATAAACATACTCATCCCACACCTGGATAACTTCTGCAAGGATTCTGTGAAGAACAGTATCAAAACCTGACAAAAAATATTCACCACCTTCCCTTTATCCTCTTCATGGGTGAACTTACAGGATATCAGTTTAGTTAAACAGGAGGTTAATTTGCAGGTATGGATTAAATCATGAGGAAACTCCTACTATATTTTTTAGTTAACATGAACAATTATGGCCAAGTTTTATAGTGATTCCACATTACCAGTGAGACAATATTTACTAGGAAAGTGCTTGTGTATACACTAATGATAGTTTGAAAGTTCTTTTTGTAACAGCATGTTACTAAAGCATTTATTTCAGGAGAATACTCCAAAATCCAAACAAAGCAATTATTGCAAGTCAGAAACCAATATTTGTCCAGACTGACTTTGTCATATTGCTCTTCTAGTTTCATAAATAATGCAGTTTGTGAGGGGAGAATACTTAAAGAAGTAATTTGAATTTTTAATTACATTAAAGCTGAGCTTGAAGCCAGTCAAAAATCTTAAAATGTTGGTATTTTATGTAAAATAAAACTATAGGATATGCAGCGAATTTGAAGCCATTAAGGAATGTGCATTAAAAGTTCCTGAGTCAACAGAAGAAATGGTAGAAATAATAGATTACATAAAGCGAGTGAAAACCAAAGATTTTCCGGACCTGGTGCAAAGGAGCAAGGTAAAAGACTATCCTTTAATTCCTGATCTTTTATTAGACATGCTGGCCTATACAAATAGAGAATTCATTACAGAGTGCAGACTTTTTTCTGACAGTATGAATAAAACTTAGTGTTACTTCAGACAGAATTGGGAAGTCCAGCTTATTCTTTGCCATATGCCTTTGCTTCTTGTTTCCATTCCTGTGTGTTCTGCAAGTCTGTGAGGAAATTGAGCTTTTAATGAATCACTCTGTTTATTGTTTGTACCTGGAGACTTACTTCAGGATCTGCTTAAAGATCTATTTGTGAAAGTGTAACAGACAAGTATGAAGAACATTTTATGTGTAAAAACAGTCAACAGATTTTGAACACATAAGAAACAATTTACTCTTTGAGCAGAATGTAGGTGATGTTACATTAGGAGTAGTTTGTGTGTGTGAATATGTATCAGACATGTTATGTTTATATCTGCAGAAATTATATTTTGTATATTTTTAATAACATTAGGATTTCTGCATATGGATTCACAGAACACAGGAATCATATTTAGAGAAACAAGCTTACAATCAAGGCAGGAATTTAAAAAATGTTACACATATTTTTGGAATGGTAATATTCAATTGGCTGAAGGAACTCTGAATTCTGCAAAGTTCATGAAATGTATATTTTTATTTTGCCTTTGTAGATAATATTGTCCTGCCCTATATTTTAAACAGGCCTATCATACCTAAAGTTTTGTGAAATCTCTCCTTGTAGGAGTGCAGTCGGCAAATGAGTTACTTGATAGATGTTTTTCCATTTGCTCCTGAAGACATGAAACTAAATACAACAACAGTATTATGGCCAAAGAAGATTACCCTCATTTTTAAAGAGCATGATAGTGTAAGAGCATTTTCTTAGTTTATGGTATATTTTGGCTTGTTAGACTTCTCACTTTACTTGAGCTATTTATTTCCTCAGCAGGCAAAGTGTATATACATATATAACATAAGCCCTACTAATTTAGACATAATTGCAAAACATATTTCCATATTTTTGTGACTAAAAGTGGGCTTTTTGTAGCTAAGTTTTAAAACTTCACTGTAACTTAAAAGCTTCAGCAAGTCTTATCCTAATATGCTTGTGGTCAGTACTAGGTAATACATAGGTGAAAATTCACTACACTGTACTTGTCTAGTACTGAAAATATAACTGTCAGGCCCTTAAAAAGACTGAGTGTCTGAACAGGAAGTCATTTAGTTAAAATGGTATGAGTAAAAGAACAGTGGGAAGTGTTTTCTAACAATCATGAATAGAAAATACGCAACATCGCATTTTCTTTGTGTAACTGTAGATTACTTCCACCATCTGTATTAATTTTGCTTAGCATGCTTTTTCTCTGTCTATGACACAGTAAGTCAAGCCTTTTAGTGTTCTTGCCTCTCTGTAGTAATTTAGCATAGATTTAATAACGTCTTCTAAAATTTTAAAAAATTTAATAATTAACTTTTTAAAAAAATCTGTATCTTTTAAATGTTACAAGTAAGGATTTCTCCTTTACTAAGTTTTGTTTAGACACTAAGGTGTATGTTCAAAGGTAGTAAATATGCCTCTGACTGAAAAGACACTTAGCTTGGGAGACTGCTGTCTATAAAATACTTTGTTTGCATGTTATCCCCATGCAATCAAAGTATTCTTTTAATCCCAAAAATAAATCAGTAAAATTAATTTTCTACTTCTGTGCAGGGAGTCCAAGATGCTTATTCTAACTCCTTTTCATAAAAATGGTTGTACAGAGTGAATCTCACTACTTAGTGAGAATCCCTCAGCAGTGGGACTCTGTAGTTGGCTGTCAAGTGACTTGCATTGTGCTAGACGTTGAGACAAGAGAAGTTTTACATCAAGTTTTCATGAATTTGTATATTTGCATTCTATACTCTCAGATACGAGTCTGTTCTTATTCTAATGCAAAAGGAAAACATTCTTTCCTCCTTTAGTGAAATTCTATTTGTCTGCTTCACAAATTCTGCGTGGCAGTAGGTGTCCTTGTCTTAGGAGATCTCTCTCTTGTTTGATTTTTTTGTTTGGCACCTTAAAACAAACGTTTGAGTGTGCAGACCCAGTGCTTTAAGGTGGTCTTATGTTCTAGAATTTCCACCTTCTACAGCCACAGGTACATGTGGGATAACATTAGTTTTCACCAACTTGTAGTAACTTTTTGGCAGCAAAATACTGAATCCCAAAAATGCTAATATCTGTTTTTTTTCTGTAATGCTTTACTTTCTGTTTTCTGATTCCTGAAGGAGGCCTTTAAGGCAGTCCTAACTGCTATAATTATTTAGATAAGGGTTCCATGCTGGCATATAGAGGTTGCACACACTGAAGTGGGACATAGGAAGAAGAAAAAATTTCATTTGTTGTAAGGATAATGATTTATCTGTATTGTTAGTTTTCTGTCTGTTTGCACTAACTGTTTAGACGGTAGTATGTATGCTAATCATTGAAAGGACTTACAACCACCTTTGCATTGCTTTTTTGTCATGAAACAAATTAATTCTTTTGTAGCTGATAGAACAGTCTAAAGCTCAAAGAGAACAAGAAGTGCAACAGAAATATGATAACCTGCATGTTGAATTGGACAAGCTTTATGATTCTGTGACAGAATTAGAAGAATACTCACAACTGGATTGCATGCAAGAGGTTTGATTAATAGTACAAAATCAGTAGGAATGTTTTATGTGTTTAATACACAGGGATCGTGGAAAAAATTGTAATTAAAAGTAATCTGTTTAACAAATGTGAATTAAAACATTTATTGTCCTCTCACCACAGTGTACAGGCTCAGTCCCCCTCCCATTTTTGTTTTTCATTGGCTATTAACATTTTATTTAGAGGAAAGTTTGCTATAAAGTTGTGCTTGAATTAGCTGATCGGTAACAATAATAGCAGTTCAGAAAGAGTGTTTGCACCCAAGAAAATAATTTGTTTGTTTTCCTTTTCCACCACAAATCAATTAATGCAAACCCAGCACAGGTAGCAATTTAATATTTTTTTCACACAAACCTCAAAATTTCATTGTTATGCTGGCGAAGAGCAGGCCACTGGCTCCAAAACTTTGTGAATTTCTAGCAGTATTTTTTCATTTTCAGAGCATATCTTGTCCTTTAATGGGAGTATATTGCATAGTAAGAAATGTTGATTTTTTTTAAAAAGCAAAACACCTCCAAAGTATAAAACAGAAATCCTAAGCTAATAAATTCCAGTTACCAATATGATATGCCATGTACATAAAAAAGTGTGTGCCTACCTCCTGGAACAGTGAATTTTAAAACACAAACATTTTGAAACTACTCTAAAGCTCAGTAATGAGATGCAATTTTATTTTTCATAATGTTAATCTGGATTCTTCAGTTTGTGAACTCATCAATAAGCAGACAAGTTTTTAAATCTTGTTTTCTAAAATTTTAAGGTGAAAGCTTATATTTTGACCTCTTATTTTGATAGCTGTTTTGATAGCTGTTAATGTGGTTGTTTCTCAAGACATACTATTATTTGATTTCAGTATGTGACTGACGTGAGGAATTTACAGAAATCTATACAGGACACCGATGAAACACTAGCTGCTCTTAATAAAGAAGAGACTCTGCTCGGATGGAAACCAAGTGAATTCCCAGTCCTCAACAACTTAAAAACTGGGATAGAACCATACCAGAAACTCTTTAATCTTATACTGAAATGGCAGCGAACAGAAAAAAGGTAATTCAGCTCTAAATGCTGTAACAGAAGAATGAGAGAATGCTTGTCCTGGTCTTGTTCACATCAGATATAGAATATGGATTGGTTTTTGTGTTAACATGTGTTATTAGCAAGCAAAGTAAAAGGCTAATATAACATATATATGATGCATGCTATTTTAAATTCAGCTTGTAAAAATATTAATTTGTTTTTATTTTTAAAATGTAATCATGGAATCATTGGACTTCCTAAGCTGGAAGGGACCCATAAAGATCTTGCAAGTCCAAGTCCTGGTGTTGCACAGGAGAGTCCCAAGAATCACACCATATGCCTGAGAGCACAGGAGCATGTGTCAGACTGGGTTCTAATTGTATTGGTCATGCTGGTGGAGCCTGTAATAAGACAAGCTCTGTGAAAGAAAAGGAAGAAGTTCAACTAAAGAGCTCATCATCTCTATGTAACCAAAACTGGTTTTAACCTAGCAGACGTCCAAAATAGTGGATTCAAATGATTGTGTTGTTGTCTGGTGGTTAGATCATACCACAAAAATTGTACTCTGTGTATAAATTAAGAGAGATTGTAATTTCATGCCTTCTTCAGAAGTTACAATGTGCTATGGCTGGAAAGGGGAGGATTTGAAAATATAAGATGAAGTATGTTTTTAAGTGTCGTATGTCAATCTCTCTCTAGAGTTTAACTTAAATATTTGTCCATACAGTTACTCATTTTCAGTATGTGACTGACTGACTTAAGAGAATTACATAAATACACAGAAGAATGTGGTTGAGCCACTTACAGTTGGGCATTAGAATTTTGCAAAGAATAACAATAATATGGAAGAAGAGCTTTGCTTTAATTTAAATAGGGATTCATGTGTTGCAAAACAAAGTGATAATTATTTGTGGGCTATATTTCTTATTCTGCTATGTAACCTTATGGCTTTTTCAGATGGATGGATGGGACCTTTTTGGAACTAGATGGGGAAAGCATGGAGACTGAGATTGATGAATTTTACAGAGAAATGTACAAACTGTTAAGACTCTTCCAACAAAAGCAGAAAAAAGCAGCAACTGAGAAAAGGACAGTGCGACACAAAGCTGTAACGGGTAGTCCAACTCTTACAATGTGTTCTTCAATTCTGGATCAAATTAAAGAATTTAAGGTAAGCAAACTTGAGGAATATTAATATCTGAGGGACAAATGCTAAATTCAAGGCTCAGTATATGTGGATGGCTCAGTGTCAGATATAGACTGTTCTAAATCCTGATTTCCAGATTGTACTGTCCCATTCATTTTAATAAAATTGGATTTTAAATTTTTTTTTGTAATTTTTTGGAATTGTAATGAGTGAACACATCCAGGAGAAAAGTAATTTTTGGATGCAGAAAAATATTTAAAGATGTAGTTGGGAATTTTGAAATGGGACTCTGTTATGGTAATAGAAGCAAAATTTAGCATCACTAAAAAATTATGCTTAATATTTTTAAATATTTTTTTCTTCAGTAGTTGGTATAATTATTTGGAAATGAAGTGGATAACTGAATGGAACCATATGTTCTTTTTGGAGAAGATTTTCATGTCTTCAGCTACTGTAGCAGAATTTTAAATTCATATGAAAAATTATTAAAAAATTAAGAAATAATGTATGTAATTAGATTTGCCTTATAAATGTTTTTTTCTAAATTAGGATCATATTCCCACTGTGATTGTCTTCTGTAACCCTGGCATGAAAGAACGTCACTGGAAGCAGATGTCAGATATAGCAGGATATGATATAACACCAGATGCTGGAACTACCTTGAGAAAAGTTTTAAAGCAGAATCTAACCTCTTACTTGGAACAGTTTTCAACAATAAGTGTAGCTGCAAGCAAGGTAAGCACAGAGATTTGATAGTGACAAATATGATATCAGGTCTCTTAGTCTTTTATGACTTATTAGCATTATTTTTCTTGGCTATTATGCAACAGAAGATATTTGGTGACACTTTGGCCCATTAGATGTTACTAATGAGTGTAAGCATTAGTATCTCATGTGACATCATCAGTATTTCCCAAGTGTGCTGCTTTCTCTGTGCAAGAAAAGGATATACTGAGGAAAAAAAATAAGTAGTTAATTTGTGCTGGATCAAAATTGCTTATTCAGCTAGATATGATTATATATTGAATTAGAGAGTTGGGAAAAATAATTCAGTGACTAGACCAAGCTATTTTCTTTTTAAATAGGAATTTTCCTTGGAGAAAGCAATGCGTAACATGATGGAAACCTGGGATTCAGTTTCCTTCACCACAAATGTGTATCGTGAGACTGGTATTCATATTCTGTCTTCAGTGGATGATATTCAGGCTCTTCTTGATGATCAGATTATGAAAACTCAGACAATGAGAGGATCACCTTTCATTAAACCATTTGACAGAGAAATAAGGGTACAATGAGTACTTTTTCAACCATTTTTATTTGTAGGATAACTGTGGTGCAATAGTATACTGATTGTATTACAACTTATTGTTTGAATTGTTAATGAAACACTTTGATTTTTCAGCAAGAATCTTTTGAGTTTGTATGAGAGATAGTTACCTTATTTCTGTTTTGGAATTCTCTCTTCCATTCAGATTCAAGTGCAACCAAGAGACATGATTATTTTTTCTCATATTTTGGAAAATCACTATTTCCATTCACCTTGCTTCTTAATAATTAGAAATAATGTTTCTATTATTGCTAATAAGAACATTTATTTATTTAGTGAGTTTTGGACTCAAATTTTGAACTACAGTATTTTCCTCAAGCAAAGGAACAATTTGATGGCTGGGAGAATATTTTTAATCAGGCCTCAGAGCAATGATGGCAGTGCTTTACACCTGCTTTTGAATTTCAGAGCTAGAGAAGTTGTGCTAACACCCCAGCTATTGACAGGAGAGAAGCTGGTGGAATTGCTTTGCAATTACCCTCCCTAGTTTGTTTAAATGGGAAATGTTCAGGCTCAAGCAGGCTCAGTGAACATACAGTTTACAGGCAGGCTGCTCCAGTGGTGTCTGCTGTTGTCCTTAGGAACAGGATGCTGGATCTCTCCTATGAGCTGAGGTGGCTTTTCTGGTATTGTGTCCCTGCTGCCATTCAGCTACAAGAACCCTTGCTGTGGGGAGATTAAACAGAATTTATCGCTGATAGCCTCCTGGCTATTGCTTAACAATTAAGTTGTTGAAAGTTCATAGCACTGAAGTGATAAATGCATTTTGGAAAATTTATTTCCAAGTAAGTAGAAATTTCTAAGCTCCTTTGGCCATTTGTATATGTGGAAGAACTTACACTCCTAAATATTTTTCTTTAATTTTGTTTATGGTAGATATTTTCTTTTTCTCTTTGGGAGCTGGAATACTGCAATGTCTGCCTTTACTGAATTTGTTGATTCTAATACTATTTGCTTGGAAATGTCAAGTTTAATATTCTTTAAACATTTATTAAGGAATGGGAAAGCCGCTTGATTCAAATTCAGGAGAATATTGATGAGTGGCTGAAAGTGCAGGTACAGTGGCTGTATTTGGAACCCATCTTTTCTTCTGAGGATATTATGCAACAGATGCCAGAAGAGGGGCGGCAGTTTCAGATTGTGGATAGACTGTGGAGAGAGGTTATGGAGTTTTGTGCTGAAGACCCGAAGGTAAGGGAAATATCCATTACTAACAGGAAACAGGAACTTCTCTTGCCATTTTTTTAGTTTTCAGAATATGTACAGTGAGCTACAATTTGAGTTCCCTAGGCTTTCTAGAAACAAAGTTTTGTTCCTTACTTGATTAATTTCTACTGTTTTGAATCCTCATTTATGTCTGACAGTTTGCACATGTTTGTTGTTACAGGTTCTTGCTGCTACTTCCTTGCCAGGATTAAAAGAGAAGCTTCAGACTTGCAATGAGCTTCTTGACAAAATCATGAAAGGGCTTAATGCTTACCTTGAAAAGAAACGTCTCTTCTTTCCCCGGTATAATGAGGTTTGGTTATTTAAAACCCACAGATTCTGAATAGGGTTTTTTGTTGTGAATAAGATCAGTCTTAATGCAGTTGTATTTTTTTTGCCTAATTTTTTTAGCTTCTTTTTCTTGTCTAATGATGAAATGTTGGAGATCCTGTCAGAGACTAAGGATCCTCTTAGAGTTCAGCCTCATTTGAAGAAGTGTTTTGAAGGCATTGCTAAGCTGGACTTCCTTCGCAATTTGGATATTAAAGGAATGTATAGTTCTGAAGGGGAGCGTGTGCAACTGATTTCAAACATTTCTACTTCTGAAGCTCGAGGTGCAGTGGAGAAGTGGTTAATTCAAGTAGAAGATATTATGCTGAAGACTGTACGTGATGTAATTGCCCGATCAAGAACGGTAAGGGGCTTGTGATAATTTAAGAACTGAAGCACCTGCCTTTGTTTTATGTCTTTCTCTTGGCTTTCTAAAATTCTTCCTCAACACAGGAGTTGATGAAGTTACGTGGTCAGGACCAAGTTAATATGACTTGTATTTATAGGCCAGTAATATACACTGGAGTTTAGTTTGAATAAGATGCAAGTAATTTTCCTCTAACACTGAATATAAATTCTTCTGAAAGTTTCACAGTACTATTTTACAGGATATATTACCTGATGTAATACTTCATATTTCTTATTAATTAGAAATAGAATGCTTGCAATATGCTTGCTTGTTTCTGAAAGAAAATCATTAGACAGGAAAGGTTTCTTTAAGCCTAAGGGGAGAAGGGCATTTAAAACTCCACTTGGATATTGTAAATAGGAAAATAGTGTTCTTCTGCAAGGAATATTAATAGCATTACATTATAAGCTTCTGTATTACACTGATATATGTTCCCAGACACTGTTTGTATGATATATGTAACTCTTTCAGGCATATCTAGAGACTGAGAGAAAGCGCTGGGTTCTGGAGTGGCCTGGCCAAGTAGTGTTGTGTGTGTCTCAAATGTACTGGACAAGCGAGGTACATGGAGTTCTTCACAGCGGACCCAAGGTACTGTGTAATGCATAATTTGAAAAAATCTTAGTGTTTCATTTCAGCTGATGTATTTTGCTTAATCAAACAGATTTTTTGCAATTAAAATAAAATTTGAATAATGATAAGCGTGTGTGTTTGATATGAATTAATGCACATGAATTTATGTAAAGTGATTTGTACCTTTCATTCAAATGCTTGAATATTTTTATTTGGAGCAACCATAGCTTTGCAACATAAATGCCTAACTATGGATAAGACAAGTTGATGTGAAACCATGACAATATAAAAGAGCAGCTTAATAAGCAACCTCTGTCAAGATATCTAGTCAATATGAGGAAGCTGGGAACCCTTGAAACTGTGATATAACCAGTTTCAAAATTTCCTTTTGTCTCCTAGGGCTTAAAGGATTATTATGATACACTTCAGCTTCAACTTAATGATATTGTAGAGCTGGTAAGAGGAAAACTGTCAAAGCAAACCAGGATTACACTGGGTGCCTTGGTTACTATTGATGTTCATGCTAGAGATGTCATCAAGGAAATGATTGGAAGTGGTAATTATATTTTAAGACATTTTTCTTAACGCATAGTTAATGAAAAATCGTTAATCAATCAGATTTTACTGTCTAAAACAATACAGTACTAAGATGGGTTTGTAAGTATTTGGCTACAAGCATCAACATTAGTAATTTCAAAGCTGTTTTAAATTTAATTGTAATAGAAAATCCAGCTATCTACAACATTTCTTATGATGCTGTCAACTCTTTGTTTGCCAGGTGTGCAGAGTGAAACAGACTTTCAGTGGCTCGCCCAGCTGCGCTATTATTGGCAGAATGAGAATGTTCGTGTGTGCATCATTAACTGCAATGTGAAATACGCCTACGAGTACCTCGGGAACTCCCCACGCCTGGTGATCACTCCTCTCACAGACAGGTGTTACCGCACCCTGGTACGAGCTTCCTCCTGGGACACTCACGTTGTGTTTACTGTGCTATGGTATTGCTTGCACCCTTCAGTACAGCCATCCTTTTAGGGCTTATGGTTTTTGTCAGACTGCTATTTTTGCTAGAATGAGGTTTGTAATTTTTACAGAATATTAAACATGAAAATCACTCATAACAGCAAATCTGGATAGCCCACCAACATGACTAATATATTAGTGTGTTCTGTTGTGGTTATGGTTTTTTAAAACACACAGGAAAAACAGAAAATATTTTATTACTGTATAGATTATGAGAATGCAGAGTGCTTTTCTGGTGTTCTGTGGCTGCTAAATTAATTGGTGAGGGATTCACTTGTGATCACACTGTTCCTAAGACTAGTACAAGTTTGACAACTGTTTTAGTATCCCTGCTCTTGGCAGAGGTGTTAATTATTGTACTGGTTTATCCTTAGCTAACCTGACAAGTGAAAGTTACCAAAGTCATCTCAGATACAGCTTTTACCATTATCTGTTACTGCAATCTCTGTGCGGGAGTATGATTTCAAGTTTTGCTAGGCACCCATGGTGCGACTGTAGCTGATGCTTGATATCTGTTTGTCAAAACATCAAGGTACATTGATGTGAGAGGGTGATGCTGCTGGTAATCTGTTTCAGTTTTAGGCTCACAAACCTGGAATTGGAGCCTGGCATTCTGGCAAATAGAAGTCTTGTCCTTTGCCCAACAGGTTCTTAGTAAATTATTCCCAGAATTTGTCAGTCCATACAGATGTGTCCCTGTAACTGTGGATTGGACTGTTTGTTTAAAGTCTGCAACTTTTTTGTTTTCAGTCAGATTTCCTCCTACTTTTAATGGAATATAGGAGAAAATATGGAGTGGTCAATGGAAGGCACAAGGGGGATGGTGTGGGAGAGAAAAAGAAGAGAGGAAAAAAGTATATTAA
The DNA here is from genome assembly GCA_009812075.1 of Sialia sialis. NCBI lineage: Eukaryota > Metazoa > Chordata > Aves > Passeriformes > Turdidae > Sialia > Sialia sialis. The sequence goes on along the minus strand of VRYO01000638.1, from coordinate 8,318,052 downwards.
TGGACAAATAGAGAGAGAAAAGAGTAGCAATAAGTAACTGCAACAAATTTAACTTGAAAGGTATATCCATAAATGAGAACTGAAAGATTGGATATAATGAAGTTTGAGTAACCAATAATGGTCATGAGTATAATAAAACTAATCCCTCTGTTAGGGTCAAAATTAAATTCTCTTGCATATTTTTCCCATCTGTAAGTACATTTCATATTATTTTTAATTAGTAAAGCCATACATTTTATGTTAGATAAAATAAGTGTATGAAACTATCAAGTGCAATTTATTTAATTTTACCATTTTCATTCAGAAGAATTTCATATGAATGAAGTACAAATAATTTCCATAAACTATTTCTGTGCTTTAGATTGGAGCCTTTTATTTAAACCTTGGTGGTGCCCCAGAGGGTCCAGCAGGAACAGGTAAAACGGAGACCACCAAAGATTTGGCTAAAGCTCTCGCAGTTCAGTGTGTTGTCTTTAACTGCTCTGATGGCCTTGATTACCTGGCAATGGGAAAGGTAAATAGAAAAGAAATATATGTTGTATTTTATTTTTAGCATGAAAATTTTAGGATCCCTATTTTGCAGACACAAATATCTGTGGCACCTGTGGTCTGCTACCCTTGCATACTCTATGCTGTTCTCTTCATGTTTCATTTCTGTGTTTTATGAAAGCCTATTAGGTTGCTAATTAAAACATGAAAGAAACAAAAGTTCATGAGATTGGGATCTTATTTAGCTTGCTTTTGATTTAAAAACTTTGTTCATTAGTACGTCACTTAAGTTTAGACCAGTGATCTGTGGTTTAAACAGGTTTAAGCTTTATTATCATAATTGTAATTTCTGAATCTAATTAAAGTTCCAACTTTATAGTTGGAACAAACTAAACTTCTTAGTTTCTTTTGAATCTTCTAAGGCTCTGTTAGCAATATTATTGGTTTCTTTCTTCATTTGCAGTTTTTCAAGGGTTTGGCTTCATCAGGTGCCTGGGCATGTTTTGATGAATTCAATCGCATTGAGCTGGAAGTGCTGTCTGTAGTGGCACAGCAGATCCTTTGCATCCAAAGAGCCATACAGATAAAGCTAGAAACATTTATTTTTGAAGGAACTGAGCTGAAGCTTAACCCCAACTGTTTTATAGCAATTACTATGAATCCAGGTTATGCAGGACGTTCTGAACTTCCAGATAATCTGAAGGTAAAATAATAAGATAGATGGATCTGTGATCTGTTTTGACCAGATGTGTTGTTTCCATGAGGAGGCTTTGCTAACTGAAAGCAGAGATGGTGCAGCATGAGGAGCGCACCAACTCCAGATTGCTGAAAGAGAGGAAGTACACCTGCTGTGGACCACATTTTCCTTCCTTACTGCTGGATGTATCTGTGCAAGGGATATACTGCATTCTTGCATTCTTGAGACAGTGCTGAGGGAAAAGAACTGGGGGAGACAATGTCTTTTCTGCATTGCTTTGTATGTTAAGGTGGATATTGGTGGTAGCTTGCTTAGGTTAACTTTCTAGGGAGCGATAAGCTGAAAATATCGAAAATTGTAATTCTGTTGATAATTTAATCTAAAAATCTGTAGGTTTATGGTCGTTGAATACTGTATAAGTTCAGAATTGCTTTCCATTCCTAAATGAATTATTTAAAGATATTTCTTGGGTATGTATTTCAGGTTCTTTTCCGAACGGTAGCCATGATGGTTCCAAACTATGCTCTGATAGCTGAAATTTCCCTCTATTCATATGGATTTTTGAATGCTAAGTCACTGTCAGTGAAGATAGTCATGACCTACAGGCTTTGTTCAGAGCAGCTTTCCTCTCAGTATCACTATGACTATGGCATGCGGGCAGTCAAAGCTGTGCTGGTGGCTGCAGGGAATCTAAAGTTAAAATTTCCCACAGAAGATGAAGATATATTGGTAAGTTCCTGAGGGAATATTTATTTAAGGAGTTTCATAGATACATGCAGTTCTGAATTCTGAAGGCAGTTCCAGCACATCTTGTCACATCCCTGATCCATGGTTTGTAGTTTGTGAAATGAAGATTATAAAATACACGCTGCATTTTCCAGGGCTATGCTGGTAACTGCACAATTGGGCTTAACTTCTTATCAAAGGCCCCATTTAATGAATTCATCTTTGTTACATACTAAGTTATTATAACTGCTGAACACCTTATGCTCTGTCTCTTAATGAGAACAGTAAAATGCATATATTTTTCTTCTAGCTTCTTAGATCAATTAAAGATGTGAATGAGCCTAAATTTTTGTCACATGATATACCTCTTTTCATGGGTATAACCAGTGATTTATTTCCTGGAATCAAGCTTCCTGAGGCAGACTACAATGTAAGTACTCTTCTGATTTTTCTTTGGTCATGATCATTGTTGATTGTTTTGTGGTGATTTGGTTTTTGATCAGGAGCAATTAATGCAGTGAGGTATTTCAAGATAAACTAAATTGCTGAATGCTTGCAATTAAACATTGTAGCAAAGGAATTTCTTTTATGTGTTCTGAATATAGTCCACATCTGAGTTCCCTTAGATTCAGATGGGCCGTGCATTACAGGGAATTGACCTGCACATTTACCAAGTTTTAGGCTTTCTGTTTTCTTTCCTAATTTTGGCACATAATTAAGTGACATTAGGGTTTGTGCTTTTATTTTATTTTTAGCAACACTTGAAGCAATCTTTGTAGGAGAATGGTTGCAAAGGATGAGTATGTTGGAAAAACCAAATTGGATTAGCTTTTAAGTTTTCACTAAATAGTATGATCTTTAAAAAAGTGCATAGTTCTGAAGCACACTGCTGGTTTCTTGAGGGTGATTTGCCTACTCCTCAAGATAAAAAAATCATACTTAAATCTGTTCTAACACATGAAGTACAGAAGTGGGAATTTTTTCCTCCAGGAAGTTTGCTGTATTCTGACTAATACTGTTTCAGTTATTAATGAATTTGAAACCCTTTCTGATGAGTATAAACTCTTCTATTGTTGTGCAGGACAGTTATTTAAATTGTAGCAAGAATAAGATTATGATTTGTTTTGATTTTAGGATTTTCTGGAATGTTGCAATGAATGTTGCACTCAACATAATGTCCAACCTGTACAAACTTTTGTGCAGAAAATTATACAGACATATGAAATGATGATTGTTAGACATGGGTAAGGTTCTCATCACTGCACTATCTGTTGTAATTCTGACTTGTACTATAGCATTTATTTATATGAAGTTATAGAAGGTTTTGAGGGTGGCATAATACTCCTCATTGTTCCAATCAGCTTTGTAACAGCTGATTACTGATACTGCTTTTTCATGTCCCAGAATTCTTGTGCATGTATGTCTGAGGAATTGTACTCTGATTTTAGGTGCTGATATCATTATGGTGAAAACTTAGGATGGTAAAAGCTTATTTGTATTAAAATATTAGTTGTCAGATCTGTGCCATTTTATTCCTAGCTTTTATTACAGAATAACAACTGTGTGGAGGAAATATATACAATATGACATTAGCCATATGATGGTTAATATACAGCTCATTAATTAATATTCTCCATAAGACTGTGCAATCACTTTGCATGAGCAAATAAACTGGGTTGTGGAAAAGAATTTTTTCATATTCAAATAAAATTTGCTTGCTTCACTTTTTGAAAATTAGGTGAAAATTAGCTTTAAGCATATGTTTGATACTGTTGGTCTTCATGTGATCTGTAAAAGTCTAAATTGCAAGGCAAATTTATTAATAGCAGTATTTTTTTCCATCTAACAGCTTCATGCTGGTGGGGGAGCCATTTTCTGGGAAGACCAAAGTTCTACATGTGCTGGCAGATACTCTGTCTCTTATGAAAAAACGTGGTTATGGTGAAGAAGAAAAAGTCATTTATAGAACTGTGAATCCAAAATCAATCACTATGGGCCAGCTTTTTGGGCAGTTTGATCTGATATCCCATGAGGTAGTGTATGTTTAAAAAATAATGTTTCCTGTACAGTATGTTTCTGTTATTATGGATAGTAAACTCTTGAATTCATGATTTTATGACTTTAAACATGGATGAGACCACAATTGTAAATTTTACTTTAACTAATAGTTTTGTGGCCTGTTTTTAAATAGGATATAAAAAATGCAGTACATGTGTGTATGCAGTTATATAGGTTTAAATGTGCAAAAAAAGAAAAGCAATACTGTTTTGAAGGTCATTGACTTCTTAAAGTTACATCCATGCTGGGAAATCATATCAAACATAATTGTATTAATTTTTCCATCTGTTCTTAACTAGCATAATCAAAGTAATGCAAAAACTCTCTAGAAAATTCCATGAACTCGTGGGTTCCCAAGTGTGAAACAGGCTTGGGGAAGGAACGATATGAAGTAATAAATGTGAAATAGTGAAACTTAGGGTAACTCTGGAGAGAAACAGATGAAAGAGAGGGAAGAAGCACATCTAAGTTTCAGTAAATTGAATTGCTGGTCTTTTTTTGTATTTTTTCAAGTGAATTTTTATTTTTTTTAATTTGCTGTTTTAAGACACTCAGTGAAACTCCAAAGTTACTTGCTGCTCTCTGCAGCACAAGAGAAGAACAGTTAAAAGTGAGGGATAATGGAAAACAAAGGGAAGGGTTTCTGTTGCTGGCAGCTCAGGCTGAACTCTGTGTTCTTTGTCTCACTCCCCTTGGCCGTATCCTCCGCGTCAGTGGACAGACGGGGTTGTCGCTACGACCTTCAGGGAATTCGCCTTGTCCGAGACCCCCGAGCGCAAGTGGGTCATCTTCGATGGCCCCATTGATACTCTGTGGATAGAGAGCATGAACACGGTTCTGGATGACAATAAAAAGGTACCAGTCAGGGAAAAATGCCTGAATAAAATGGTGACCTTTTGAAAATATTCTTCTACATATAAAACCACAAGTACAAACTGCAGTGCCTGACTTTTGAAAAGAGCAGGTGCAGGATGGCTTTGGTGACAAGCTGTGAGCTTTTTTTCTTTTAGTGTTTTTTGATTGGTTTGGTTTTTTGTTTTGTTTGTGTTGGAATTATAATCACAATATAAACTCATTGCTGAAAACATCAATTATGTAGATTTCCTTAATCCCTTGATGTAATTTTCTAACATAAATAATTGATGTTTAAATGTCAGAAATTACAATTATGTATTATAAGCTCCATTATTTCTAAGACTGCACCAACTTAGACACTTAATATTTCAAGACAATCCCAAGACACAAAGAGTTCTGAAGTCAAAATTGTAAAACCACTTTTGTAAATGGGCCCTAGTTATCTCAAAGCAAATATAAAAATTAGAGACAATATTTGAACTTTTAAGTTCTGGACTCAATTACTTTAGTGGAAAGGATAATGTGTCTCCAGCTGGAATGATTCAGTATTAGCAGCAAAAGCTGCAGATATCTTTTGTCTTTTCTTCTTGCTGTCTTTTCTTTATTGTCTCTTATGCAAGATTGATTGTAATGAACCTACTGGTAGATTACTATGGAGTACTATGGTTTAAGTGAAGAATTTAACTAAAACTGGATAAGAATCTATTCCTACAAGTGGTTAAACATTTTATGTAGTTGACCTTACCTTTGATTTTACTTGGTTATGCCAATTTTCATATAGAAGTCCCCTGTGATAGGAAGTGCAATTATATGTATATATACATCTTTTTTTCTAATCTTGCTTATTATTTTTTATCTTTCGAGCTTTGTTTGATGAGTGGGGAAGTCATCCAAATGTCCCCTCAGATGACTCTTATATTTGAAACGATGGATCTTTCCCAGGCATCAGTAAGTTTTGTATTTAATGAAGACATAAAACAAAATTCAGTCTATTAGATGCACAATAAAAGGAGTTTACCATTTTTCCTTAGCCTGCTACGGTCAGTCGTTGTGGCATGATTTATTTGGAACCTTCTCAACTGGGCTGGAGGCCAATTGTTACCTCTTGGCTGAGTCAACTGCCTGAGCCTCTGAACTCAGAGGCACATCAACATCTTCTGCAGGGACTTCTTGATTGGTTGGTACCTCCAGCATTAAGAGTCCGTCAGAAACAGTGCAAGGTATTTTTTGGACATTTTTTCCTGCAGCAGTTAGTGGCCATTTCAAATGTTATCCTTGGTGACTCTTCTCTCTTGAGAAGCACAGTTAGAATGCATATGGGACTCACAGGACCAGTTCGAAGAGTTAAAATAAGAATGTGAGCTAAGGCTTGAAATTTGATCATAGTTTTCCTCTTCTTATTTTCAGAAATAAAGTATTTAAAACACTGATTAAAAATTCTTCCCAAGAGAATTTTTGTACATTTTTTTTCTTTAAAGATGTCATGTTGTATAAGGAAGTACTTTTTAAGTTTTAGGGGAAATGTGTAGTTCCTTGCAAGTTCAGTGTGACAGTGCTTAGAATTTTGCTCGTGTTTTGCTGTAGTTGCTTCTGTGGGTTTTGTTTTGGTTTAGGATGCTTAATTGTAGTGTTTCACCTGGTAAACAAGCTAAAGGTCTTGTCATTTCCATGACTGAGGAGGGCGAATGATCTTTTGAGCAAAGTCAATGTAAACCTTGCCTTCTAGTATGTGTTTGGAATTAGCTAGTGATTTAATTGTTTCAGTATTTTGTCTCCAAAAGACAAATTAACAGAACACATGAAGTATGACATCCAACCTTTTGACTCTCTTAGGAACTGGTACCTACAGGTGAGATCAATGTTGTAGTAGCTCTCACACGGATTTTTGAAATGTTGATCTGTCCAGCTGTGCAAGAAGATCCCACCAACAAAAGCATCCGTGCCTGGATTATGGTTGGTTTTTTAACATGGAGTGAAATGTATATTTGTTTCTCTATATGCTAGTTTTCTAAACTGTTTTGCTAATCCAATAACTCTAATTTGCGAATAAGAGACATGTGAAACAATTTTACTACTTCTTTGCTCTCTCTCCCTATACTCTGGAGGTACCCAGATGAGGTGGAAGTCTTACAAGTGACAAATATGATTAAAAATTTTACTCTTTTTCCGATTAAATGGGATAGTGTTTTTATTAAATGTGCTTTTTAAGTAGCCAAGAAGTTAGCTAAAGCAAAGGGTCTTCTTTCTCTTAAAGGAAATAAATATTCATGCAACACTGATTGGCTGCTTGTTTGAGCAAAATTTCTATGTAAGAGGGTTTTCTGACAGTTATATTAGTTGGATCCTCTGTCTGACTTTATATTATTATTCTCATGAAAAACTGAAGAAAATATAATGTGAAAGTAGTTATTTAAAATTAAATTAGAGAATTCCTAGATCTTGGTTTGTCATTAGAACTGTTCTCAGGCTTTGTCATGTGACATGCTGCTGTAGGTAGTGGCCTTTATTTTTTGTTTTCTCTTTCTTTCTGTCCTTGAGTAAGATTGTGTGCTCTGTCTACAGTCAGATTTCTACATCTTTTTAGGCCAGGGGTATTAAGGGAAATTGCTAACATCTCTCTGCTTAACAATATTTTTTTAGAATTATGTTTGTTAATCAGACTGTAAAATGTTCATGTAATGTGACCATTTCTAAGACAGTTACTATTTTTTTTGCCTTTGCAGGGATGTTTTGCTTTTGCCATAATCTGGTCCATTGGTGGAACTTGTGATGGTGTCAGCAGGACAATTTTTGATAATTTCTTAAGGGAAACTTTGTCTGGGAAATCTGAAACAAATCCCATACCAGAGAATTTGGGAAAATGGGAGTGTCCCTTAGAAGAGAAAGGCTTGGTGTATGACTATGTATATGAGGTAAGATTGACTTCTGCATCCACTAAATAGATTCTTACAATCCTAATAGAAGGAAAATGCAGCCGCTGGATATTTTAACTTTATGAAGCCTGTTGGATGTTTTAGATTGTTGGTTGGATTAAATCCCACAATACATTTTTTATTTCTTTTTCAAATACCAGTGTGCTAACGAGTTTTTTAATAAGATACTAAAGTGTACATTTCAGTTATATTTGTAGTATAGCCACTGTTTATTTCTTCTGTAAGCCAAGCTCAGTTGACAGATTCAAATCTGCTTTTGGTAGAGAAGGAATAATGTGAACTATTCGGAAAGAGGGCAGAATATTAAGCCCATAGGTAGCTTGTGTTGCAATTTTTGTATATAGTGCTGATTAGACTTCTTTCTTCTCTTGTTTTTTCATTGTGGTTTTCTGTGTGTGTGGTTTTTTTGTTTGCTTTCACTGAACCAAGTTTTTAAGAAAAGAAAGAAGTCTAAGTTTACATATGTACTTTAATTCTTAATTAGTGAGGCAAAGCAAACTAAATGTGTGAACTTTTTAATCATCAAATATTCATTCATTTATTAAAATCCATTACTTTAATTTTTCAGAAGTGAAGTAGTAGAGAAGATCTTTCATATGTATACCACCAATCTGTTCTACATCTGTGTTTCTTCCTAGCTCAAAGGCAAAGTAGGTTGGATTCACTGGAATGAATTTATTGAACCAATTAGTTACAGTGATACAGATGTGAAGATTCAAGATATAATAGTCCCAACTGTGGATACAGTTCGCTACACCTATTTGCTAGACCTGTTCATTACCCATGGAAAGTAAGTTGCTTCACTACAAATTTCTGAAGTGAAATTTGATCATAGGTAAAAACATCTCTTATTCTTTCCTTCGAGTTCATTTTTTTTATCAAACCCTCAGTTTATTTGGCCTTTTAAAACAGACATTTGCTACAAACAAAAAAATTTGCCCAAAAGTTCTAGTTTTTTTGTCAAATCTTACTAATCTTACTTTAGTATTTGCAGTCTGATGATGCTCTTAGGACAGCCCAAAAATTCTTGCACCCTCTTTCTACTTTGGCAATTAAATACATATTTTAGGATTTTTTTTCTTTGAGTAATCCTATCAAAACTATATTAGTTATGGTATGATTGTATAAGAGAATGAAATAAAACTAGCCTCAGGTTTGAAGACAGAAAGATTTATGGAGCTTGAAGTAATGAAAGACCTATCAGAAGAAATGTAACTCCCCAGTGTGTTCATATACTCCAACACCAGTAGAACAAGGGAATGAAAAATGTTTATTTCTCTTCCCATTTTCTTGATGGTGGAAGCAAACTAAAATTATAAGAGGGTTTAATTAATGCCTTAGAACATTTTTATTTCTCCTTTAGGCAAGTAATGTTTTTAGAGGTGGAAGAAGGGCAAGTTCATAAAAACCTTTGACTTCTAGCTGCTTTTAGTTTACAATGTTAGGTTTCTGCAGTCTGTGTGCTTTATCTTTATCTTTGTGAAGACCACTGCTTCTAGTGGGACCAACAGGAACTGGGAAATCTGTGTACGTCAAGGACAAGTTAATGAACAACTTGGAAAAGGAGCGCTACTTCCCCTTCTTCGTTAATTTTTCAGCTCGAACCAGTGCCAATCAGACTCAGGTTAGTAGAACAGATAATTTTGGTCTCAAGGAGACTGTGGGCATGGATATGTAATCTGTGTTCTAATGATCCTGTTTGCATTGCAGAACATTATCATGGCCAGGCTGGACAAGAGGCGCAAAGGAGTTTTTGGCCCTCCAATGGGAAAAAAGTGCATTATTTTTGTAGATGATATGAATATGCCAGCTTTGGAGAAATATGGCGCACAGCCTCCTATAGAACTTCTAAGACAGTTGTGTGACCATGGATTTTGGTAATTATTTGAAATAGAGCTGAAATTCTTTTAATGCTGTGTTACACTTATTTATTCCCTTGAATTTTTATTTTCAAAACTTTTTAAAAGTGGTTTGTAAATGTTAAGGTAGATTTTGTTTATATAAAAATGCATTATTTAAAGTTGAAGCAACTTGTATATTATTCTCTAAGGACTTCTTAGTTTGGCAAATTCACGATCAAATTCATTTTGAGTGTTTTAGAATGTTCTCTTGCTGAACTTCAACAGAGTTAGTATACATTAAATAAAATTATTCATTTACGACTTAATTATTTTTTATTTCTCTTAGGGAGGAGAGGTTGTTTGTTTTTAAAAAGATAAAATGTATAGAAATATATATTATATTACATAATACCTACTATGTTTTTATATATTTTAAAATACTTTTGTTATGTGTGCAGAGAGTGCTCTGTCATATGGATGTTGTTATGATGTGTTATATCTGTATTTAAGTGTCACATGTAATTTCATTTTGAAGGTATGATTTCAAGGACACTTCTAAAATCACCCTTGCTGATGTCCTGTTACTGGCTGCTATGGGGCCTCCGGGGGGTGGGAGGAATCCTGTCACCCCTCGGTTCCTGCGACACTTCAACATTTGCACCATCAACTCTTTCAGTGATGAAACAATGACTCGCATCTTCTCTACTGTAGTAGCTCTTTACCTAAGGATTAATGAGTTTTCTCTTGACTTCTACACAACTGGAAATCAAATTGTTACCGCCACTTTAGAGGTAAGAGGCAAATACCTTGCTGGAAGTTTCCTTCAATTTGTTCAATGAAGTTCCTTTGGCTCTACAATAATGCAGTGTGTGTGGAAGAGGGTTTTATTGAGAAATAACATTTTAGAAGGCATTTAGAAATTATGATAATTATACAGTCAGTCTTACTTTTTAATTTTGTTGTTCTCTGTTGTTGTTATCTGAAGGTGTATAAGGAAGCCATCAAAAACCTTTTGCCCACACCAGCCAAATCTCATTATACCTTCAACCTGCGTGACTTTTCACGGGTTATCCATGGCTGTTTGCTCATTAAGAAAAATGCAGTTGAAAACAAGCATGTGATGATTCGGCTGTTTGTACACGAGGTGTTTCGTGTCTTCTATGACCGCCTGGTGGAAGATGAGGACAGAGCCTGGTTGTTCAATCTAGTGAAAGATGTTGTGAGAGAACATTTCAAAGAATCATTTGATAAAGTTTTTGCACACCTGAAGGAAGGAAAATCACCTGTGAGTATCATGTTTAACCTGTTGCAAAATTTAAGACACAAAAGTTAATATTTGTGAAATTTTGATTCAAATGCACATGAAAGTTTGAGTTGAATTTGGCAAAATGTCTTCATGAGGAAAAAAAATGTAGAAATGAAAATTGTTTGGGAAGGTTTAACTGTTGTACATAAGCATTCTTTTAAAAAAATACTACATTTAAAATGTGAGTAAACTTACTACTTTTCCTTAAAATAAATTTGTACATCTGCATCCTGTCATTGTTATTAAATTTTAGTATCCAAAATTTTGTATAGTTGTGTTACATTTTATGCCTTGTCTTCCTTTGTTTGTTGTTTGTTTTTTATGCCCTTTGTAATTTCTTTCATATATAGAAGATATAACTTTGTGGTCTTAGTTGCCCACTTCATAATATACCTATGTATGAATTTGGCGATATCTGAAGGTCATGATTATGAGACTTTTAGTGACTATTTGAGCCAATTGTTTTCCAAGAACAAATTAAGAATAAGTGTATAGTTCAATGCAGGAAGCATAATTTTGACAGGGATGTTGTCTGTGAGTCAAAACATTTGGAGTGCTTATTCTTGTGTCTGGGGTATTTGTCTAAATTCTCCTTTGTTTTCTAAAATTCCAACGAGGAATACATTCATTAAATATTAAACTTGACTTCATAATTTGTTGACTATTTGCCATAGGTAACAGAAGAAAGCATGAGAAGTTTGTGTTTTGGTGACTACATGGTTCCAGAACTCGAGGGAAATGAAAGACTTTATATTGAGGTTCCAAGTATTGAGGAGTTCAGTGATATTGTGGAGCAGTGTCTGGATGAATATAATCAAACCCAAAAAACAAGAATGAACCTTGTTGTTTTCAGGTGCTTATGATCTGTTTCATAAAGAGCTTTAAGCAGTAGTTAGTAATTAAGTATATTCAATTTTGTGGATTGTGGTTTTTTGTATGTCTCTTCCCTTTTATGCATCCTTAAAAGGGTTGGTGATGTTACACCTTTTTGAATGGAAGTAAACTGATTTTTCTCTTATGCTTCTTTTTTCTATCTGTAAGTAACTAATGAGAAGCTTTTCTCTTAAGGGGCTTTAAATATTTTCCTTAGGTGTTTTCGAAATGTGCACTGAATTAGGTAGGTGCTGTACTTCTCCTAGGCCACTGTCACTGGATGTCACTGCACTTGTATTCCCCAAGGACAAGCATCCCAAGAGGGAGATGTTACAATCATAGCTGTTTATCTGCTCTGTTATGTAGCACAGCCATGCACCCAGCTGGTGCTACAGCTAATCCTGTAAAATACTAGTTTCTGCAGGCCCTTATTGTTACCATAACTTGTGATCATACAGAGCTACAACTGAGAGAGATTAGGAGGTCAAACTCCTCCCTCCTCCCAGTTGCTAGAGATTACCATCTCTTCATGTTTGCCAGGGTGACTTGACATGTAGATACT
>VRYO01000638.1:8243862-8304712 GCA_009812075.1 Sialia sialis | reverse complement strand
AAGTCATGCCTGAGTTTTTACAAGGAATCTCAGTAATGTGCAGATACTGCTTCCTGAGGATGTTCCAATGTCTATTCCACATATAAGTTATGAAACACTGTCAGAGGCAGAGGAACGGGGGATGTTTGTTGATATAAAAACCATGTCCCCCAGTGATTGCTTTAAAAAGATACTTAAATTGCTGTTTTTCAAGAAAGTTAAAATTTATAATACTGCTGTTATTTTGAAGAGAGATTTAATGTTTGTCTTTTCCTTTAACACATTTATCCTTATAGTGCTCCTGTTCTTACCTCTGCATGTTCTTTCTAGCAATTTGTAGTAATTTAGCTGAATACTGATGTTAGTATAATAGATGAATTGTAAGTTTTGCCTTATTTTGTGGTTCATGCCCACTCTTTCTTTCTCTTCCTACCCTGCATTCAGGAATTTGATTTGGAGATGCTACTCCTTGATTTGTCTCACAGATTTATAGGTGCATAGATGTACATGTATTCCTGCTTTTCTGGTAATGAGCACGTTCCCAATGCAGGTACATGCTGGAACACTTGTCTCGGATAAGCCGCATTCTGAAGCAGTCAGGGGGGAATGCTCTGCTGGTCGGGATGGGAGGAAGCGGGCGGCAGTCTCTGACCCGCCTGGCAGCCTTCATGGCAAGAATGTGCGTCTTTCAACCAGAGATTTCTAAGACCTATGGTACAAATGAGTGGAGAGAAGATGTGAAAGTGAGTATTAATAACCTGTCTACATTTTGATTTAATTTTGAGCAAGGGTGTTTTGGAATGTACAATTTTAACTGTTTTGCTTTTTCAGAGACTTCTGAGGAGTGCAGGTGTTAAAGGCTTGAAAACTGTGTTTCTAATCACAGATACACAAATTAAAGAAGAAAGCTTTTTAGAAGATATTGACAGTGTCCTCAACACAGGAGAGGTTCCCAATATTTTTGCAGCTGATGAAAAACAAGAAATCCTGGAGGTATCTTTAGAAATTCTCTTTAATTTCACCTCCCTTTTAATCTACTTGGTCAGTTCAGTGTGGAATGTGGGTTTTGGACATTTGCACTTAATTCTGTGCCTTCTTTTTGAGACCTTAGATAAATCAACTTAGTAAACTTATAAAGTAGTTCATGCCAACTCCATGCTTTAATTTTGACTTAGGAATCTGTTCACAAACACGTTAAGTTGTGCATGTAGAGATCTTGCTCACGAACACTCTGTGGCCATACTTATTGTGTAGGACAAGATTGTGATTCATAATGTTTTCATTGATCAATGAAGTGCAAAGATGTGACATTTTTATTGGAACACCTGGCCTGCCTTTGTCAATGGACTCCTACTCTCTGGGGCACTAGGGCATTGTTAGACAGAATTTCATAGTCCTGACACTTCTATTCAGACACAAGGTGGGCAAAGGTGCTGCATGAATTTAGGCTCAGAAGTAGAGATGTAATGTATTCAGGCAAACTAAAAACAAAATTAACTAAAATCAGACTTGGATTTTCACAAAGCAGTCCCAATTTGAGAGGGAGGGGCATCAGTCTTTGTATACATCAAGTTGGAAACTTAATGTTAGCAAATAATATTTGGAACTGTATGCTGTGCTGTCTTCCTATCTCAGTGATGTTTTCACTAGATTAACTTGGTATGCTTCTAGTTGACTTTCAAAGTGGTTCTTAGTACACACACAAAAGTTCTCTATTTAAATATCTGTATCACTTGATAGGTGTTACTACTGGTTTTTCTTGCAATTAAGTTATGGAGCATGTTGATACCTGGATTCATGTATCTTTCAAAGAAGTAAGGTTATAATTCTTGTGATATTTTTCTATTACTGTTTCATTCTTACTCGTTGTATAGTGACAATATTAAAATAATATGGTTCTTTTCCAGTTTTGCAGTTTGTGTGAATGTATTCAGTGGGTGTATGCTTGAACTAGGTAGTTATCCACAATGTGCCAGCTGGAGCAAAGTTGGTTTTTACTCATTTAAATCAACTCCCTCCAAAGAATTCTTTACTCTATTGCCATGATCTACTCTCAGTTGCTCAGAGCAGCAGAGATCATTTCTGGAATGAGTTGTCAGGGTCAAAGATAAGAAGTGCAATCATGTTTTCAGACAGTACGTACTGCTTGTTCTGGTTTTCTACTTTATTTTGCCTGTTTCATTTCTACCAAAAAAAATTAATTTCCTGGTGATGCTACCATTAATAGGATTGCTATAGGACTGCAGATGTGCTTAATGAGAATTTCTATAACATTTTTTATGGTATGTATTATTCCTAAGGGTGTTCGTGCAGTAGTTCAGGCTGGTAGTAAAGGTGAAGAACTCAGTCCCTTGGCCTTGTATGCAATTTTTGTGAACATGTGCAAAGAAAATCTCCATATTGTGGTGGCATTCAGCCCGATTGGAGATGCTTTCCGCAATCGCCTGAGACAGTTTCCATCACTCATCAACTGCTGTACTATTGATTGGTTCCAGGTATGGGAAAATATGCATATTATTTCCTCAAAAAACGGCTTCAGTTCTCCCACACTCTATTTCTAAGTGCCCTTAGATTTTCTTCTGTCTTCCTTGTAGAAGTACTCCTTGTTTTTCAAAATTTTAAAATTGCATAAGCCTTTTCTATAATGTTTTGGGAGCTCTTTGGTGTGTGATTTCAACATTTCTATGTCTAAATGAAGTTTTATTTTGTTGCTACACATTTCTGAAGTATGAGTAGTCTTAGTTTGATGATGGCAATTTGCAATTTCATTACATAATGTGTATGTTTTAAAGGACTGGAGAAATAATTTCGTTGTACCTGTAAAATGATCTTAATTGTGGCTGCCTGTAGGAATGACTAGCAAACACAAATCCTGTTGTTCATCAGTAGATCTTTTATAGCAGAATTAAACTTGGAGAAACAGTATTGGTGTAAGCAGTATTGCTCTCAATAAAGCACAGTTAACTCTATAGCTTGGCCCAGTGCTGATGTCAATTAATTTTTCTGCCAAAGGATGAACAGATGCAGGACTTTTTGGGTGGAATGTTAATGTGTATCTTTGAGTTAGAAGATCAACCAGGACTTGCCAGAAAAGATTGTATGGGTGGTGACCTTGCCGACTGAGCTAACCAACCTTTTCATCAGTTCATTGTTCTTGAGACACAGCTGGGAGTTGTGTGTCTCATTCTGGTGGCTTGAATGGTAAAAACTGATTTTTACATTTGAAGATTGACAACAGTTGAATTTTACAAATTCTTTCCTCTTTACTTCTCCCTCAGCCATGGCCTGAAGATGCCCTTGAACGTGTGGCTAGTAAATTCTTAGAAACACTTCAGCTCTCAGACACTGAGCGTCAAGGAGTTGTGCCCATCTGTAAATACTTTCATACTTCAGTTTTGTCACTCTCTGAAAGGTCAGTCTGTGTCTTTTGCAAACAATCATAAGTTATTAAGCGATTGGATTTCAGTGCTGCTCATTTATATATTAAAAGTTACAACTATTTGCCTTCATAATGATTATATTAAATTGTTGAAATTATTAATGTCTATCAGTTACATAACTTGGCTAACAATAAACTAAAAGAAAAAATTAAAAAATAAAAGTTAAAGTTACTTTCTTTTTTTACTTTTTAAATAGGTTTTTGCGACGTCTGGGACGCTATAATTATGTTACTCCTACTTCTTATCTTGAGCTTATTGCTGCATTTCGGAGACTTCTTACTCAGAAAAGAGACAGTGTAATGAAAGCCAAGAAGAAATATGTGAATGGGCTAGATAAACTAGCTTTTGCTGAGTCCCAGGTGAGTTGCAACAAATTCGGAACTGAAAACAGAAAATGTGTCAAATGCAGGTCTTTTTCTGGAAAAGTCAGTCAAAAGTGATAGTTCAATTTTTATTTAGCTCTATCTTCAACAGTAAAACTAACAAATGTTTTTTGCCTTTTCTTTCCTACCATCACAGAAGTTGTGCTAGAGCCACACATCTCTAATCATATATTGTTAAGTAGTATATGAACAGAACTGTCATGACTCTAAGTGAGCATAGTTCTTAGACATTGTACTTAGGAGACAAAAACAAGGCTTGGAAATGTTTTGATTTGAAGCTGAATGTTAGATCCTTCCATCAAATTGGTCACTAGGTAAAAATCTAGGTCTTAAAGAAATTGTTGGAAATTGTGCTTAACCCTTCTGGATCCCACCTGATTCTTTTTGTATATGCATAGGTTGGTAGGATGAAACAAGAATTAATTGAGCTGCAGCCCAAACTGGAAGCGGCTAAAGTGGAAAATGCAAGCATGATGGAGGTAAGAGTTATACAAAAAAAGCTTTGTGGCTTTTAAAGTAAGCATATGTCTTATTTCATTGATGTTGGACTTTCAGAAAGAGTTTAATGGACGCTTTTGAGCTCACTTCTTGTTTAAAAACGTTTCCAGTATTCTGAAAAAGGTCATTTATATTTCTATCCTTAGAACAGAAAGAAAATGTCATTCTTTATATAAAATACATTCTCTGGATATACAGTCGTTGCCAAAGCTCCATACCGAAGGATGTTAGAAGAACATTTGTGCTAATAGTGATTAAATCAGATTTTTCAAGTTGATTCATAAACATTATGAAAACCTCAAATAGTTTTTTTTGTATGACTAGATATGACAAAACAAAAACAGTTTTGCATAGTCTGTCTTTGCATGCACAGGGATTATATGTTTGATTTATCAAAGGATCCTAAACCCAGTTAATTTCATGAGAATTTAGTGATTTAGGATCAAAAATATTGGGTGTTTTGAAAATTCCAATATATGAAAATGCACACATACTTATCTAGCATGTGTCTGTTGCATCGTCAAAAAGCAGGATTTAATTGACATGTTATGCACTTGTTTCTGATTCCTAACTGTTTTTACAGATACAGTGATATCTCTTCTACCTCTAAGAAAACTGGATGTCACTCCTCTAGAACTGCAAAGGGAGTTGGATAAAGGCTTGACTTCTTTGAAAAGAAAATAAATTTCAATAATCAATGTTACAGACTATGAAGCTAAAACTCCCTGTTAAAGCTCATCCATTTTAATTACAGTATGATGCACAAACATGAGGAACTTCTTGTTCTCCTGAACTTCAGACATATTTTGAATAGCTGTTATTGAGAATTATCTGATATTGTGCAGTTTATCTACTGTTAGAACTCCATGATGATGTTGCAATATGCTAAGAAATTGTTCCCTTAACATAAATTGAAATTATGTTAACATATTAAAAAACGTCAATGTTCTCTTTATATTTTACAGTATTCAATAAATTCTATAGTAGGTAGTTTCAGTTTATTTGATCATTCATGGCACAAAATAAATAAAGCCCACTCGTGGTTTTTCCTAGATTATAGAAGTAGAATCTGCTGAAGTAGAAGAAAAAAGAAAAATTGTAAAAGTGGATGAAGAAATAGCTACAGCAAAAGCTGACGAGGCTCAGTCACTGAAAAATGAATGTGAGAGTGACCTGGCAGAGGCATTACCTGTCATGGAGGCTGCAATTGCTGCTCTTGACACTTTGAAGGCAAGCTGGTCTAAATTTCAGCATTTGAAAGTATTATTTAACTCCCTAAAATGAAATAGGAATTTAGAAGATTATGAGATATCTTAGATGACACAGCAGTGTATAAAAAATATTCTGACCTAGAATATTTAAAATATAATTTTATTTAATTATAAGTTTACAGTTTATTGCGTCTATTTAATTTTTATTTCCTCTGCATTGAGGATATTGGTAGATATCATTACTTGTTATGTTAACATGTGTCATCCCTTCCTAAAGTCCTCTATTACCACTATTACCAATACTGCCTCTGTTAGTAGTGGTGTTATAATTCTTCTTTTTCCTATCAGTTTATTTATTGAGTGCTGAGAAAGACATAATATTTAATGGGTTTTTTTTGTTTTAGCCATCTGATATAGCAGTTGTCAAAACAATGAAAAATCCTCCATCTGGTGTCAAACTCGTCATGGCTGCTGTCTGTGTCATAAGAGAAAAAAAACCTGAAAGAATTCCAGATCCTTCAGGATCTGGAGGCAAGGTAAAATGGCAGACAATAATAATAAAAATAGTAATTAAAAATGTAATCTACGTTCTTCTCAACACTTACCCAATAAACAAGATAACCCAAGATCCATTACAAGTAAGCAAATATTTATAGCCTCTACCAGGATTTTACTGAAAACTTTCAGAATTCCTTATTTTCTAATTTTTGTTGGTGCACAAGATTTTATTGGCTTTAAACATTTTTTGAGAATAGACAATACGTAAGTTCCCTGAGATACTGTTTACTCTTTGGCTTAAAGAATGATTGGAAGGAAATGTTTGATCTGACAGATTTTATGCTTTATTGGCATAGATATACCGGGTTATCGGTATTAAATATTCGTGAGTTTTAATTAAATGAGGTTTGTAATTTTTTCTATGTGTAGTTTTTTAAAGTCTGAAAAAGTATTTCCTACTATGTTTTGTAGATTTTGGATTATTGGACTGCAAGCCAGAAAATGCTTGGCAACATTAATTTCTTAAAGGATTTGAAAGCCTGTTCCGAGAAACCGATTCCAGTAAGGCTTTTTCAGTAATTTTCATAATGTTGACACTTTCTTGCATGGAAAAAAAATAAAATTAGAAAATACTCTGTTGGAGACATCATTTTTCCAAATCAATCAGTTTCTTCTGAGCCTGTGTCCTTTAACCTCATTTCACGTATTCTCTTTTGGGAGTTTATAAGGATTTTTTGGTGAAACCAATGGACATTTGATCTTTGTCCAGACTTCCTATGACTTTTTGTTTTGCTAGTTTTACTAGATCAACTATTCAGCATTATAAACTTCTTTTTATAATTGACTGCCCACCATTGCCTTTCTTAACATCTTTTTCTAATTGTATTATTTTGATTAAATGAATTAATGAATGATGACAAAATGGGTAATATTTTGTTGATTATACTGGCAGGCATACAATAAATGCAGAAAGGTACTAGCTATATAACCTTTCAAATATGATAATTTCTCCCAGACATCTTGCTGTCCAAGAGTGTGATTCTTGCCCTTTGCTGCATAAATTGGAAATTGAACATACTTTGTCCTCTATGGAATATGCTTTGCCCTTTATGAAACTGATCCCCAAAGTTGTGTATTGAGAAAAAGATAGCAAATAATGGAATTGGTGTGTTTTACACCAAGGGCAGTGTAAATTAAGGCTTCTATGTGACTGTAATGCTCTTAGCATTTAGGGAGCTGCCACATGGAAGATGCAGCAAATGCATGATCAGAAAGGATAAGGATAGGATTAGAATGAAAACAGGAAAAGACTATGAAACATGATAGGAAGATCAAAACAATCACATGAGCAGTGATTTCTACAGCAGTTAATACGGAATAGTTTTCTTATTTCATTGTGTAGAGAAATGGCAATGAATCAG
This sequence comes from Sialia sialis, assembly GCA_009812075.1. Classification (NCBI taxonomy): domain Eukaryota; kingdom Metazoa; phylum Chordata; class Aves; order Passeriformes; family Turdidae; genus Sialia; species Sialia sialis. The sequence goes on along the minus strand of VRYO01000638.1, from coordinate 8,297,282 downwards.
TTCAATTTTGAAGTGTCAGCCATGAGATCTGATGGGCTCTAATGCTTTTGTTACCCAGGAAGCTGTCATGCAGAAGATTAGGACTGAGTACCTGACTAATCCGGAGTTTGATCCACAAGTGGTGGCTAAAGCTTCCTCGGCAGCAGAGGGTTTGTGCAAATGGATTAAGGGAATGGAAGTCTTTCACAGGGTATCAAAGGTGTGGTTTTGATCCTTGCCCCTCGGTGCTATGGGATCTTCCTTTGTTTTGTGTATTCACCCTGGCTTTGTAGTTAATCAAAAAGTACAAAAACGTACTAAAAGCATTTTGTGTCTTGGTTGTAATTGAACAGGAGATTGAACCCAAAAAAGAACGTTTGAAAGTGGCAGAGGAGTCCTTGGCAGTCACAATGGAACTGTTGAATCAGAAGAGAGGAGAACTTGCAGCTGTTGAAAGCCGTTTGGCTGCTTTGGAGAAAACCTTCGCTGAAAAGACAGAAGAAAAGGCTCGTTTAGAATTCCAGGTTGATCTGTGTGCTAAAAAACTGGAACGAGCAGAGAAATTGATTGGAGGCCTTGGTGGAGAAAAAACAAGGTCGGGTTAAAGTTCAAATGTCCGATAAAACAGCCATTGTAGAAATAGAATTTGAAAAAAAAACTTGGAAGCTTTTAATGCTGTATTTCTGTCTGAGGACTGTAGCATTAAAGAATGTCTTGCACCCTGAAATATTCCTAATTGTTTGTAAGATAAAAATATAGGAAGCAGCACTGGGGAAATTGTAGAGGAAGTCTTTTCAAAATGAGAATAGAATACATGAATGAGGTTTTTATATTTTTCACCTATTCATACCTAAGATGAACAAAAACAAGTTGATTTTTAACATCAATATCATTAATGTGGAGGTTTCAGTATGACTTTTTTCTGCTTGTCATAGATGGAATCAGGCTGCATGCGATCTTCAAGAGGAATATGATAATCTGACAGGAGATACTCTGATATCAGCTGGTGTAATAGCATATCTGGGAGCTTTTACTGCTGGATTTCGACAAGAATGTACCAAAGATTGGAGTAAACTCTGCGAGGTTAGAAGGTTATCTTAGAGTTAAATTAAAAGGCTTCTTCAAAAATCCATTGTAATTTATTTTATTTTAGCCTAGTAAACCTCATGGGTAAACCAGTGGGATCAGTTCTGCTGATGTAATATGTTGTAGATTTGAATTTAATTAAATAACTGAATTTACTCCACACTTGTAGTTTACTCCACAACAGCATATCAGAACTAGAGACTATCATTGATTTTGTAAGACTTGATTGTTACTGAAGTAAAATCTCATTGTTTTCTGTATTTTGCCTTTAAATGAAAGAATTAAATTTAAAATGCAGTTATGTGTAGTCTAAAACATTCTATAACTTACACCATCAAATATTTCTATGTTAATTGGATGGTTGATTTTGTGGTTTGCTGAGGGACACTTCCAGCAAACTTATATGAATGCCATAATTCAGAAATCAAGTGATTTGGAATAACTTCAAAATGCATTAAACAATAACATATCAGCACTGGATTGCTGTACTGAGTTAATGGAAGGTATAATTAGGTATTTCCAGCTGTGTATGAATTTCTTCAGTCATAACTTTATGAATGTACCAAAAACTGGACAAATACTGCAAAATATGAAGAGAGTAAATATTAAAAATATAAAGATATACAAATGTACAAAATATAAAGAAATATACAAGATATAAAGAGAGAACCTATTTAGTGGGGAAATGTAGTTAATTATTGAAATTATAGTTTTATTTTCACCAGGAGTTTTACTTATTTATTACCTATTTCAGTCTCTTAAAACAAAATGCACATTGTCATTTTTGGATTGAGGTGGCATTTAATAACAATCTAAAGAAACATAGAATAAAGAATACTAATTATTTTGTTGCGTTTTTTCCCCTCTCTTTCAGGAGAAAGAAATCCCTTGTTCTGTGAATTTCTCTTTGAGCAAGAATCTTGGTGACCCAGTAAAAATAAGAGCCTGGAATATTGCTGGTTTGCCAACTGATGTATTTTCTATAGACAATGGGGTCATTGTTGACAATTCGAGACGTTGGTAGGTGACAAAAATGTGTAATTTTTGAATCCAAACAAGTTCCCATTTAAAAAAAAGAGTATATCTGGAAACAATGGAGCTTCTGCAGAGCAGTATAATTGAAAAAAAGAGTGGAATCTTTGTATTCCAGTGGGGAGGTCGAACAATATTTCACAAGAATTCTGCATTCTGGTTATTTTATGAGAAATATTAAACATCTTTTGCAACTTTTAAAGCTATTTCTATTACTTTTCAAATTATCTCAAAACACTTATACGTCCTTTATTCACTGATACCTTAAAATGATGTAATTAAATTCTATCACATCTTCTTGACAGTCTGATACAGAAATATGTAAAATGGTTTAAATTTTTGAAAAATGCCTGTGAGCACTGAGGAAACTGTCCTGTATTTTCTAGGCCATTAATGATTGATCCTCAAGGTCAAGCAAATAAGTGGATCAAGAATTCTGAGAAGGACAACCGTCTGAATGTTATCAAGATCAGTGACACAGATTATATGAGAACCGTGGAGAACTGCATTCAGTTTGGGACTCCCCTGCTGCTAGAAAATGTTGGAGAAGAACTAGACCCGTCTCTTGAACCTTTGCTGCTTAAACAGACATTTAAACAAGGTACAGCAGAATTAATTTAGAACCCTGAAGGAGAGAACATTAATGTTCAGTTTCTAGTCTCTGGCATCACCTGATGTTTTTCATATTGCTCTCTTCTTGCCTTAATTATGCCTCAGGTAAGAGAGGGGTAATTGCACACCAGCCTGAAGTTTTACTTTTTAATAAATGTCATTCCTGCCTATCACGATAATAGTTTTATGTGAAAACCTTCACCAGACCACTATAGGAGACTGAAGATATTCTGTGAAGAGAACTTGTCGGTGAAGTTTTCTTGTTCCTTTTCATGTGTTTTAGTCTAATAATAATAATATTTGCTAAATTTTGCAGAAATCAAGATGAATTGTCAAAGAATTTTGCTTAAGGCATTGTTTACACTGTACTTAGCAAGTAGCTATAAATTTGGTTTCAACTTCTCCTCCTGTTACATGACAGAAAAGTGCACATGAAGAAAAATGTTTTCCCTTCCTTCTTACCTAGTTTGCCTTTACTGGTTTTCATGTGCAGAAATAAAAACAAAAGGAAAGTAAAGCTCAAACACTTATTTTTTTACTTTACGGATTCCTCTATCAGACAAATAACTGAAGTAAAGAATAGTGTGTAAGAAGAGAATATTTCTCTCTGTTGCCGTCTCTAGTTCTTGTGTATGCAAATTGGAAATACAATAGTAATTGAATTGACTGGATTTTATCTGCTAAGAGTGATAAAGTGGCCCCGTTGAAGTCTGTGAGAATTTTTCAGACTCAGATATATTTTCTCAGGAAATTTGTAATTGATGAGAACTTTGCTTATATTTAATGACAGAAGTATTTTTAATATTAATAATTGGAGTAGATAAGTTTTCCTAATGTTTCTCTTTTTAACTTTAGGAGGTATGGAGTGTATCAGGCTTGGTGAGAACATTATTGAGTATTCCAGTGATTTCAAGTTTTTTATTACCACAAAACTAAGAAATCCACACTATATGCCTGAACTAGCTACAAAAGTTTTATTACTCAATTTTATGATAACACCAGAGGGACTTGAAGACCAGCTGCTAGGTATTGTTGTAGCAGAAGAAAGGTAAGTCTCTGTGGTAAACAGCCATTAAAGGTTTTTATGGCATGATTCCAGGCAAGTGAGAAACTAATTTATTGTATAGAAAAGTGGATGTTGCATGGTGTAAATGTTGCTCAGTAACAGCGTTAAATTAAAATTTTATTACTTAAAAAGTTTATTAGGGAAGTGTTAGAGGTAAGTGTCCACAAGTTAATTAAAATAGCAGATTGTTTTCATGGCAATTTTCTCCTGGAATATTTCTTGAATGTTGGAAAGCTATGTAAATATTATTTGAAGTTTAAATCATTACTGTTATTTTTTTAGTGTGACCGAACTGCCAGACAAAGGTGCAGAACTAGGAGGATTTCATTTTGGTTTTGTATGAATTAAATGTGAAGTACCTCTGAAACTGATTATGGATCATATCTGATACCACTTTCAGAGAAGTGGTACCTGGGCTGGGCAGACATGTCTGTGCAATTGGGGTAAACTATTTGCTAGCAGAAGTGTTTCCAGCAGTAAAGTGGCCCTGTGTATTGCATTATGGGGTTTTTTTCAGGCAGCAGGAATACAATAAAGGAAAAGTAGGATGCACTGCCATTTGCAAGATGGTAAAGATTAGATCATAATTTCCAAATATTGAATAGAAGTCATGCAAAGAAATCTGTACTCACCAGTATAAATAGACGTTAAACACCAAAACCAGCTTAAACTGTAAAGAATATTCACAAAAAACTTCCTGTAGGAAGAGGTAGTCATTTTCATGGGCTTCTTTTGCAGCCAGAGCGAGATGAGCATTGACTCATTTTTGAGCTTTTGTGTTTTTCTTCATTAGGCCAGATTTAGAAGAGGAAAGAAATGCTCTCATTATTCAGTCTGCAGCCAATAAAAAGAATCTAAAAGAAATTGAGAAGAAAATTTTAGAAACTTTAGAGTCATCGGAAGGTGATATTCTGGAAGATGAGACTGCCATCCAGGTCTTGGATTCTGCCAAACTCATGGCTAATGAGATCACAAGAAAACAGCAGGTAAGGAGCATCTGTAATAATCAATATATAGTAATCAATAGTACTGAGAAATTAAATTTTAAAATTTGCAGCCAGCAGGAGGTCTCTGATTTGAATGCATAGCACAAGGAGCAAATTCTATGCTTGCGAAACAAGAAGAGAAATAAAATTGGATCTGTTCTAGAATCTTCAATGGTAGTTTATTCAGTCCTTAAAATGTTTTGAATGTGTATTTGTAGTGCAGGTAAATAGATCAGGCAGTACTGGGGTAGGGCCAAGTGCTCCTTTTACCTACTGGGGTGGTGCCTGCTGGAGCAGAGATGTGTTACTGTGGTGTTACAGTGCTGCATGGAACCATTTAGGATGTGTTAGTAGTAGTAGTATTTTTGTAGAATGTGAAGAGTATCAGACTATGAGAAGCTGTGGTTTCTCCCTGCTGTGGATGTGCAGATTGCAGAGAAGACGGAGCTGAAGATTGCGGAGTCGCGGGAGGCGTACCGGCCCGTGGCACAGCACTCAGCCGTGCTGTTCTTCAGCATCGCTGACCTGGCCAACATTGACCCCATGTACCAGTACTCCCTCACCTGGTTTGTCAGCCTCTACGTCAGCTCCATTCATGACAGGTAAACAGGGCCTGTCAGCAGAAAAGAAAGGGTTTCATTCTCTTCTTTCTTATAAATAGTTTTCTCCATTTGGAAACAATTTTCCTCCTTAAATGCAGACTTTTGAAGGAAAATGGGATTCATTAATGAATTAATTGCTCTTTTTAGTTATTGTTAAATTATGAACTGCTGGCATGTGCTACATTTAAGTATTTTTAAAAATGTTACTTAGTGTGAAGTCAGGTTCTGAAATAGGCTCCATTTTGAAGACTCAGTGCCACCACTTAACTGTGGCAAATTGATTTCATCTTATTATTTTGTTTGGGACTTCTAAAAGTGCTGCAGTTTTTTAAAAAGACAGGGAGTATACTTGAAATTTTGGGGGAACTGGCATCTAAGTCCCTAAGACTGAGGATCTAATATAAATCTTCCACAACCATAAATAGATGAGATTTCTTAACGGATTGTCTATTTATTCTATTTGAAGTCTCAGTTTATTGCTTCTTTTCTTTTTAGCAATAAATCCAAAATTTTGAAAAGGCGACTTCAGTATTTAAATGACCACTTCACCTACAATCTGTACTGCCAAGTCTGTCGTTCACTGTTTGAAACAGACAAGTTGCTCTTCTCATTTTTGCTGTGCTGTAATCTGCTCATGTAAGCTCATTTTTTTGAAGTCTCTTACTAACAGAAGCTAATGGTTTTATCATGGAAGCAAGTACTGATGAGTGTGAATGCTCTTGTGCACATTGATAATAACGCCTTTGGAGTAAGGTCATGAATACTTTGGGCTTTCTAAGATGTGTAATGTTAAAAAATGGAAAAGTACATGAGTGTGTGTATAACTACTACAGGACACGTTATGAAAAAAAAGTATGCCCATTTGTCAATGGTTTTGTCAACGATAAATCTATCTTTAAAGGATCTGGGTAGTGTTACATAGCATCGTTATGTCAAAAACAATTGCTTTTATTTAACAAAACATTGTAGTATGAAAACTTAAGCGGTAATGTGTAATGCCAACAGCTTCTAGGTTTTTGTCTTTTTCTTGTTTTTTCTTCTGTCTGTTACCCTTTTGCATAACATCATGAGATCTCAGATGCAGTCTTTTCCTTTCCATCAGCTTTTTAATTTTCTCTTCCTAATTTCGTGTGAATACATCATGAGAGGAATGATATATTCAAAATTGCACAACCATAATATACATACTTGTAGTGTATACTCATCTGTATATGGATGTTCTTCCTGGGCCAATCTGGAAGGGTGCTGTAATTGCAGAACACATTATTTTCTGCAAAGCCTATAAAAATCAGGAATAATTGCACTTAAAAGAAAATAAATACATATTATGTAGATATTAGGAATGACTTCTTCACCAGAAGCTTTGTCAAGCCCGGTACAGGCTGCTCAGGGCAGTGGTGGAATCACCATCCCTGGAGGTGTTTAAAAGCATGTAGATGTGGCACTGAGGCATATGGGTTAGTGACAGCTTGGCAGTGCTGGGTTAATGGTTGGACTTGATCTCAAAGGTCTTTTCCAACTTAAACAATTCACTGATTCTAAGATTTACCTCTTGAAACCCTTACTTTAGTCTTAATCAGACATTTTTATCATGCAGTTTTTTAATAATATAGAATATTGAGATCTGATCTCATCTCTTACTGCAGTAGAAGCATTCTTAATGGGCAGTGAAGTGTAATTAATTTAAAACTACTATTTCTATTATTAAAATTGTATTCAATTACTGATTTTTTTATATATATATATAGGGCTAATAAGGAAATCGAACATCAAGAGTTTATGTTCTTACTAACTGGAGGTGTGGGTCTCAAGAATGAGCACAAGAATCCAGCTCCATCTTGGCTATCAGATAAGAGCTGGGATGAATTGTGTCGTGCAAGTGAATTCCCAGCTCTGAAAAGTCTGAGGTATGGTAAGATACTGATGTGAATTGGCCTGAATTGGTTTTGTGGACCAATACATAAGTGAAGTGGTGAAAGAAACATTTGCTGTGTTTTCCAAATCAGTGCCAGAATGCAAGTGGGATGAAACCAGCCCCCTTTTTTAATTATCATGTTTGCTTCACTTACTCCCATCAGTCAGATCGCTAATTATAATATTATTTAATAAAAGTATTTTTCTAAGTTATTTGAGGCATTGCCTAAATAAACTTTTCTTTTGAAATATCTTCATGGTAGAGAAACAGTGTTGTAAGGGTTCAGTGTGAGCCAGAGATGGTACATGTAACAGAATTCCACTGCAGTTTGGGGAAAGAGTTTTTCTAATAAACTCTTATTCTCCTGAATTCAGCCTGGTTTCACCCTGGGTATAAATAGAATTTGCCATTAAATTCTGGAGACAGCATGGCTTTATGAGATTTCCATAAGTTAGCTGACATATTTGCCAATATTTGGAGCCTTTGGATCCGAGTTCACTAACATTGCTCTCTTAGAAGTTCTTTGAGGTTGTTTTGTGTTTCAGCCCCTTTGGAGTTTTAGTAGCAATGTGGATGATGAGACCCCAAGGACATACACTGCATGTTGTGTGAAGGAAAATAGTTTTTGTTCCCTAGTTGGATTTCCTGGTAATTTTCTTCAGTCAAAGTGTGGTGTTTTCTTGAAATAGCGGAGGCAGAAAATTCACGCAGTCCTATGAAGGTTCAAGCAGCACTGGCTGGAGGAACAGACAGAATTTATTGTCAAGGTAGAACCGTTCAGGTGGAGCCTCTCCTCAGCAGCATGGTGAAAAGATACTTTTCACCTTTCAGCATGGATAAGCTCAACTGTGGGATTATTTTCTGATGTAGATCGGAAGTGTGACAGTACAATGTAATTTGCCTGTGATAAACATTTTTAAAAAGACTCCAGGTATTCATAGTATTTGTGGGTTTTTTTCTCTAGGAGTCATGTCTCTGAAAATATAGATGAATGGCAAAAAATGTACGATAGCAAAGAGCCTCACAACTTTCCATTACCAGAAGAGTGGAATAATACGTTATCTGAATTACAAAAGATGATCGTTCTTCGGTGCTTAAGACCAGACAAGGTAAAATGATCTGTTATGCCATGTTTGCAGACTGTGCCATACCTTGTAGCATAGTTTGCCCTTCCTTTTCCAGTAATTAATCTGTTCTTCATCATATTTATTAAGAAAGTAAATGCTGTTTTTATTTTTCAAGTGACCAATATAAACACCACAAGCATCAGCCGAAATCTTTCATTCTGATGTGATTTAATGAATCTTTTGGAGGATTCTCATTAATCTAGCTCTCTTGAAGTATTTTTTCCATGAAGTATTTTTCCCTGGTGCACCCAATATACTTGAGAACAGGGCATATTAACCTGAAAGAAATACACAGGTTATCTAATACCATGTGCTTTCATGCAAATGACTATTTAGGCAAGAAGAAATAAATTGTGTGGATTCAAATGACCAAAATGAACTTTCAAGAAATTCTGCCTTTGGTGCACTTAACAAACTGTATGGCATATTTGTTAGGAACAATCAGTGTTAGAATTTAAGGCACATTGCATTTGCTCCGTTGAATTAATTAAAAATAATTACATTGATATTTCCTAAGAGAGAATGTGCTTGGCCTCCACATCAGAAAAAGCCTGAATCAAAGACTTAATGTTATTTAATATTATTTATATATTCTTTATTTTCTAAAAACATTATTATTCCTCTTGTAAGGAAAATTTAAGGAGGAAGGTATCAGCAAGAGGTGAAACCTTTGCTTCTGGATCATTCTGCAAGACTGCTCTCAAATCTCTGCAAATCGGAGAAGTTTCTGCAGGCTTAGGAATTTGGCATGAAGACAGAGTCAGATGTGTAGTTATGTCTGTGTTAATGGTTTGTATTTGCTTCTTTTTTTTATCAGATTGGTCCAGCTATAACAACATTTGTTACTGAGAAACTGGGGAAGAAATTTGTAGAGCCACCGCCTTTTGATCTAGCAAAAAGTTACTTAGACTCAACTGCTACAGTCCCTTTAATATTTGTGCTATCTCCAGGAGCAGATCCTATGTCTAGTAAGTATGCACAGAAGGAGAAAATACGGACCTCCAATTCCCCTTCAATACACAGGGAGCATTATTTTGCACTTTCTGCAAGTAGATTTGAGTGCATTATGTCAGACTGGTAGAATTCTGTGCCCTTTCAAAATGGGAATTTTTATGTACATGTAAACAAAATAATAATGGAAGTTTTAAATTTTTTTTTTCCTGACATAACCTCTTTTTAATGTATGAGTGCTAAAATCTTATGCTTTCTGTTCAAGGCCTCCTGAAATTGGCAAATGACAGAGAGATGGTAGGAGATAAGTTTCAGTCCATCTCATTAGGACAAGGACAAGGACCAATAGCTACAAAAATGATTCAGACAGGAATGGAAGAAGGAACGTGGGTTTGTTTACAAAATTGTCATTTAGCCGTCTCCTGGATGCCAATGCTGGAGAAAATATGTGAGGAGCTTGACAGTGAAAAATGTCACCCAGAATTCAGACTTTGGCTTACAAGTTACCCTTCACCAAAGGTATATGCATGGCCCCATAATCTCTGTTTAGGGAAGGGGGACGTTGATGGCCTTTTTAGGGAATTTTTGTATACCTGAATGAGCTGATAATACAAAAATTCTTTGAAATGCAATGAAGCTTTGAAGAAATAATTTGACAAAGAAAGGACATGTAAAAAATAATTGTAAACATTAATTATTGAGCTTCATTTGTAATATTTTGATACTGATGTGCAATATTTTGTGTATTGCTCAATGGAACTACAATCTGTCAGCATATATGATTAAGGAGGTTTTTTTGCTCTCACATAAATTCAAAAATTTATTGATTGTGAAGTGTTGAATACCAAGAGAACATTTTAAAATACAGGTTTGTTATTTACAGCAGAGTCTTACTTTCTTGATGCCTTGGAGAATTTTTTATAAGCCATTGCCCTTCCAAGTATAACTTCTTGCAGATTGTTTATGTGAAAAACCAGAATAATAGTATATTTTTAATATAGGATCTATTCTACCCTTCCTGAATGTAGTTTTGCTATTTTTTATTTCTAGTTTCCAGTAACCATTCTGCAGAATGGAGTGAAGATGACAAATGAACCTCCTACTGGTCTCCGTTTAAACCTACTTCAGTCATTTCTTTCTGATCCTATTTCTGATCCTGAATTCTTTGCTGGATGCCCTGGAAAGGAGCTGGTAATGTGCCTGTCTCTTGAGTGAATAATTACGAGTTAAAATTTTTACTGTGGTTGTGATTTTAGGTTTTGCAGTGATAAATGTCGTTAGTTAAGAATTACTTCTGCCGGGTAATTTCATGTAGCAATATTTTAAATGGTTTCCTAGGCTTTATTAAATCACTTACCTTCTACACACACATAGTAAACAATGTACAGGGACTCTGAACATTGATTAGAAGGGCTTGTCTGTCATTATTGAGATGATAAGCCCTGAGGAGACTTTTTCTTGCTACCAGGGACCAAATAACTGCAGTGCCCATATAGCTTATTGATACCTGGTAAACAACTTAGCTAATCATTACCTGTGAAGGAAGTGAAAAACAGTGGGATCAGAGATATGAGTTATCAATATACATAGGTGTGACTGCACCTAAGGACTTGATTTAAAAACACATTTGTATTTTTTGCTTTTCTAATTAACCTTAAAAATAAATATCTGGTGCTATTGGAATTCTTATTAAGTCAGTTGCCCCATATATTGAAGAATATCATGAGGAACTTGAGGTACTGGATAAATGTGCTTGCATATGGGGCACTGTGTGTGTAGTTGTTTCCAAGGCAAAAACCACAAGGTACTTAGTGGTGGCTTGGATTTATCCCTGGGTGGAGAGTGATATCACTACACAAGTTGCATACTGCCATGAGCTTATAGACTAGTTAATAATACTTTTTTTTTTTTTTTCTGCTTTTCTCAAAGATATGGGAGAAACTACTGTTTGGAGTTTGTTTCTTCCATGCTCTTGTTCAAGAGAGAAGGAAGTTTGGGCCCCTTGGTTGGAATATACCCTATGGATTTAATGAATCCGACTTGCGAATCAGTATCAGACAGCTGCAGGTAAAATCACTGATTACCTCCTAAACTCTGATCTTGCAAAACTTAGCTGGGAGTCACAAGGAGCAATACACTGAAGTTACCTCAAATGTTCATAGATATTCATAGATATAGGACTTCAGCTGTAAAGGCAAGGAATGTCAATCATATTATAAATATTTTCAAAATTAAAAATGACATAAAAAGTTTAGATTTCAACTGACATATGGAATGTAATGAATATGTATGTGTATTATGAAAGTTAAATTTGTTATGTACAAGAGCTCACTGTTGTTTAAGTAGCACGTATCAATGACCTATTAGGGTGGTTAGTAGGAGGACTTTTTTTTTTCATGTGTATTGGTAATTAACAGAACCTCAGACTATTCTCCTTCCCCAAGATGAGACGGTGAACAGTATTTGACCTTGAACCTTTTATAGGCATTCTGTAGAAAAGTCAGGAGAGTTAAAACTGAATTACAGGAGTTGAAGCTGAAGATTTGAAAAAGCTACCAAGAAATTAATGAATGAGATTGGAGGAAGAGTAAAAGATAAATTAAGTGAAGCACATTTTTATTTCTGATGCAGAAAAGTATCCATCTACAAAGTTTGAACTAGATAAACCATCCACTTGTAAATAAATCAGGAATGACTTGGATGATCGAGTAATTTTGATATTTGTAAGAGTCTTTTAATTTGTCTTTATTTTAAACAATAATTTTTACCTGAAAATAAGATTTCAGAATTTGAATTTCCAGCATGAAGGAAGAAAACTCCATAAACTGCAGTTTACACATGTTATGGCTTCCAGCATTTTATCTGTTAGGCCATCCTGTTGTTTAGCAGATACTGCAAGCGTCTAGAGTTGCTCTTCTTTCTGTTGCAGTTATTCATCAATGAGTATACCCATGTTCCTTTTGAAGCTGTCTCTTACCTGACTGGTGAGTGTAACTATGGAGGTCGAGTGACAGATGACTGGGACAGACGTTTGCTGCTGACAATGCTGGATGACTTCTATAACCCAGATATAATTGAAAATCCTCGTTACACTTTCTCTCCCAGTGGCAACTACTATGCTCCACCCAAAGGAACATATGAGGAGTACATTGCATTTATTAAGGTAAAAAGCAGCAACAAGATTTTGCACTGTTACACTGATGTGCAGTCAGTTTCCATCAGAAAGAAATCCTTCAAGGCTTAGAGAGGTAGTTTTGCAGCACAGTTCGTTATGTGCTCAGGTTCTTCCCTGGCATCCTTGTATGATCCTTGCCATGATCTCAAATATTTTGGAGAAGGAATTAGTGAGTAGATAGGACAACATGTAGCATAGATAATTGAGAATTCCCTGGAAATTACTTTCTGTAGGAGAGGTGATGGCTCTATCAGCAGTAATTTTGTCTGCAAGTACCTGCCATTAAGGGTCCTCACTCACCTGCAGCTGAACTCAGTGATGGTTTTTCACTCGACTTCTTAAAGAAACCTTGGGTCAGATTCTTCCTGCTTTATGTCACTCAAACACTTTTCTTATTTTATCCTAGAGTCTTCCCTTTACTCAGCACCCAGAGGTATTTGGTTTGCATGAAAATGTGGATATTGCAAAAGATCTTCAGCAAACTAAGACCATCTTTGGATCTCTGCTTTTGACACAAGGAGAAGGCACTCAGGGAACTTCTGGGGGTGGTGACAGCACTCTTTATGCAATTGCAGATGATATTCTCAGCAAGGTATTGTATTATACCAATTACTTCAATTTGTCTTTTTACCAAGCAGAATTTCCTTAGCTAGAATCTTGACTGCAAAGTAGATTTCATGTTGAAAGAAAAGCATTCTGAAAGGAGTTTAGTGCAATGTGAAAGTAAGAACCTGTGTGGCTGTAACAGACCACAGCTATATTTCAGTTGAAAGAAATTTTATTAAATAGGCAGAAGACAGGAAAAAGAGAGAAAACAAAGAGAACTTGAAAGAACAGTTGACTAATTCACATGAACAAATTTAAAATTAATAAATAGAAATATTAATAAATTTTCATCATAATAAAAATTTTAGGTTTTTTTCAAGAAAATGAACATTGAAATCCCTCACATTTTTAGATTGAACTAATTAATCCTGTATTGCTAAGATAATGATGAAAATTTAGTGGTTTCTATTGCTCTACAAATTTTCATATTTGCATACCTTTAATGTATAATCATAGTGATATATGGAATTTTTTCAAAACGTGTTGTCATTTACAGCTTCCAAATGATTTTGACATTGAAAGTTGCCTAATTAAATATCCTGTGAGATATGAAGAAAGTATGAACACTGTGCTGGTGCAAGAAATGGAAAGGTTTAACCAGTAAGAATGTTCTCTTTTATTAAATTTACCAGAAATCGTTCCATTTGCAGAAAAATATTTCTTGCAAATCATGTTCTATAAGCTCTCTATTGTGTGATATGTTTTTTTTCTTCCCTTCTAACTGCCTTTAGTGATGTCTGCAGTACTAACACCCTTGCTTCTTGTGGAGAGTCAAAGTGTAGGATAGATGTCAGGAAAAATGAAGTGGCAAAATTTAGTGAAAGAGACAAGAAGGGAATGTGAGGAAGTACCGGGAAAAGAGAATGCAAGCTATATTTATTTATTTATTTATTATTTTTCTTTTAAGTTCACTTTCCCTTTCACCATCTTTACCTTCATTGTATTTTATTTTCCTCATATTTCTGACCTGTAGAGTATAGGAGTTAGAGACTCTACGTGCACAGTCATATTTTATGAAATGTTTTCTGTAAAGGAGATATTTTTGTTCGTTTCTTAATTTTCTCATGTGCTTCTGTTTGAATTTCTTTTTTAACTGCATTTATTTTTCTTCAATCTCTTTTTTGACTTTGTTTCCTAATTTTCTTTTTTATCTTCACTTGCCTCTCCATTCCTTCTTTCTGGTTTTTCTCTGTCCTTCTTCTTTCCTATTTGTCTCTTTTTATCTCCTGCTTAATTTTCTCCCAAGTGCTCTCTGGTCGTAAGTCTCCAAGTTATCCTTATTGTACACTCTACCAACCTCTTCTTTTGCAATCTAAGCCTGTTTTCTTCATCTAGTATATAGTGAATACATTTGGAGGTCCAAATTTTCCCTCTTACCAAACAATTCAGGGTATCAGAGATAACAAAAGAATTTATTACTATTCCTAGTCTTAAATAAATCTGCACTAATGCACAAATCCATGACTTTACAAATGTGGTTCACTGTGCAGATATCTATATAGATCCACTTCTTATACTTTTTTCCAGTGACTTAGGCATGTTTAACAAATCATGCAGAATGTGTGAAAATTGTTTTCTTTTTCTAATTCCAGTTTAATCCGAACTATTCGCATTACTCTAATTAACCTGAAGAAAGCCATTAAAGGACTGGTTGTTATGGATGCTGCCCTGGAGGCTCTGTCTGGAAGTCTCCTTGTTGGAAAAGTTCCTGAGAAGTGGGCAGAGCATTCGTACCCAAGTCTAAAACCATTAGGGAGCTATATTGTCGATTTGCTAGCAAGGCTGAAGTTTTTACAGGTAATGTACAAGTGGCAGTGCTGCCAGTTGTTCAGTCTACTTTTCCATATGATTTGTCTTTTCTGGGAAAGAAATGAAAGGCTTTGTTTAGATATTCCAAGTACAATTAGGTAGAAAATAGTCAAAGAGTATGGGATTCCTCTCTTTCTTATTGTTCAATGTATTGCTTTCCTCTCTCCAGGATTGGTATGAATTAGGGAAGCCTGCTGTTTTTTGGCTGTCAGGATTCTATTTTACTCAAGCTTTCCTAACTGGAGCCATGCAAAACTATGCTAGGAAGCACAGGATCCCTATTGACCTTCTAGGATATGAATTTGAGGTATGGATAAACTATAAATTAGTATTTTATTAATCTGACTCCTGATGTTGTGGTGAGAATGTAGTAAATAAATCCTAACTGGAAGGTTAATTTTGCAACAGACTGCAGTCTGAAGAAGCATGTTTGGTAAGACTGACAGGCTAAATAACCGCTGTAGAAGAGATAGTCTCAAAGTGATTAAAAGTAATTCTCTAACTGGACCTAGAACTCCACTCAAGAAAACAGCCTATCCAGTGTCTATTTTTCTGTGTGATTAAAGCCTCATTTTATAACCTACAAGAAAGATAATTAGCAAACTCAGAGAACAGCAGAGAAGTCTGCTGTCTCTACAGATATGTATAAAAGTAGCATTGAAAGGAAGGGTTACTATATTATCCTCAGTTTGGTTTGGTCTGAAAATTGGCAATTGGCTTAATAGCTCAAAAAGCAAAGAGCTATGCAAGTTTAATGACTTGGAACACTTATTTCCTGCAGGTTATTCCTCAGGATACTGCTGATACTGCTCCAGAGGACGGTGTTTACATCCACGGATTATTTTTAGATGGAGCTCGCTGGGACAGGACCAAGTCAGTAGCCAAGTGTTTTACTCTGGTTCTGGAAAGCTTTTTGCGGTGCTCAAACAAGACTGGTTTATATAATTTAAGTGATACTTTTCATATTATTGAAATAACACAACAAATTAAGTACTCTTTTATGCATGGAAAATGGGGAAGAAAAAAATGAACAGACAAGCAAGTAGCAACAAAAAAAACCCCGCAGCCCACCAAACCCCTGAAGTCACAATTACTTTGCATATGTGGCACTGTGTGTGCACTTGTTCCCAAGGCAAAAACCCTTTCTCAAAAAAAAAAAACCAAATCCCTTTCTCTTTCCAGGGGAATGTTAACTGAGCAGTATCCCAAAGTGCTCTTTGATGCCATGCCAATCATTTGGATAAAGCCAAGTGAGTATGATTTCTCCTGATTTGTGAGCTATTCAACAAGATACTGCAACAGTGGTTTCCTTTTTTTGCTGAAGATCACTGGGGAGAATTTTGACTGACTTACAGAGACTGTTTTACCTTATGTGATTTAGCAGGGTTTGCTCAGGTTATTTTAAGCTCTCGGATAGCTGTCTTTCCTACTAGTAAGAAAATTTTCACAAGTCTTGTTTTCTTTGATTGAATAAATCCCGCTTTTTTAATGTACAAAATCAGGACTTACTACTGCAGCTGCTGCAACTTAAGTATTAGCAAATAGGCAGTATTAAAATTTGCCACTTTTTCTGCTTGTGCCCTCTCTTGAGGTTGGATTAATTTGTTCAGACCTGCATGATTTTATGCTTTGCACAAGTTCCATGCAAGCAGTCTGGGCATACAAGGAGTTCCTTCAGAGTTCTGTTCTTGGATCTCAGATTATTTGAATTGCAGCTAGGTTCTCTGGCAACTAGACCAGAATTCTTGTAGAGCTGTGAAAAACTCGTGGATAAGCTATGTATTAACTAGGTAACTATTCAAATTTTAATGTCTCTTTGAGTATTACAAAGCTGGTAGAATCACAGGAAGGCATCAAGTCCTGAAAATAAATTTAGCTAAATTAGTTGGATTTAAGAACAAAACAAACCACACAAGGAAACACAAAAAGAAGCAGCTGGATAGTTTTATTCTGTTGGTCAGAAAAAAAAATTTTGCATTTTTATTGACCTTTAAAGATATTATTGTAAATACTTAACATTTGCACACAGATTATGTTTTTACTAATAGATCTGCCAAATGTAATGCATTATTTTGGATTTTCTTTGAAGCTATAAAATTGGACATAAAGAAATCTACTGCCTATGTTTGCCCCCTCTACAAGACAAGCGAGCGCAAAGGGGTCCTGTCCACTACTGGGCATTCCACAAACTTCGTCATTGCTTTGAGGCTCAACACGGACAAGCCAGTCCAGCACTGGATCAAGAGAGGTGTAGCCTTGCTGTGCCAGCTGGATGACTGACTGCAGACAGTTGACATACAGACTTCACAGTATCTTGTTCTCTTTGCTGGCTTACAGAGGAAGTGGGATTTAGTGTGCAAAAGAAACATCTGGAGGTTTTTGTGTTGTAAGAAGGCATACAAATACTTTCTCACTCTCAGGCTTTTATATTAAGAGTGTATTATTAATATGACCATCTTTACAATCTGTAAGCAGTACAACTAGGATTTTAGCCCTTGATGATATTATTAAAATGTGAACATCTTTCTTGTGCATTAGTTGAATATCACAAAATATATTTTAATGAGAAATGAAAGTAGTCTGTGCTTTCTGAGAGAAATGTTACAGGTAATAAACTTGATTCTGCACTTCTGTTTTCATTAAAAATAATATAAAAGCATTAGTCAAGCATTCTTTCTACATCTCTTCTAGCAGAGAACTGTTTCCACCTTGCATTCCGATACAGGCATAATCTTTTCTGTGTATGGATCTCTCTATAAAATGCAGTAGGACTAACTGAAGCACATGAAGATCTCCCTTCATCCTTCCCTCACTGTTACAACTGGGCCTCTGTATCTCTTATTTCCTTGCTTATTGGGTGTTGAACCAGTGAAAGTCTGTGTTTCTAAAACTGCTTTTCCATTTAAAATTTCTATTTTTCAATTGCTTTTCTATTTATATTAATGGGAATTATGATTAAGCAATCAGGAACATGTAATAATTTTAATAGATGTTTTGCTTGATTATTTGCTAGATTTTGTTGACTTTTACTATTTCAGGGATTTTTTTTTCTGCTGTCTCACTCTTAAGCAAACTCCTAAGACCACCTTCAGTTTGCTCTCCTAGGACAGCACTAAAAAATTTTCTTTGTATAGTGTAACCCTTACTGCTATAGTTCTGAAATTCTTATTCCCCAAATCAGAAGCATTTTTACAAGGAAACTGGACTTTTAATTCCTGCTTTGTAGGCACCACTTATCAGGTCAGATTATTAAACATAATTGACGTGTGTGAGAGAAACGTGGAGAAAGTCCCAGAGTATCTTATGATCGGGTATTTATAGTGAGCTATTAATGGACATGGGCTCTGCACAGATTGTTTACTATCCTGAAAATGTCACTTTCAACTTAATAATCACTTCTTCAAAGGCTGAGATTTTTCCCTCTTCCAGAAGGTGAGGAAACCCTGTATATTTTCTCAATTCATAGGAAAATTAGTAGTATTTTTAGGAGAAAACGTAGTCTAGACTAAAAATATTTATGTACTCCTTGAGCCATAGTAGAATCAATTACTAACAGTTTCGTGCTGTGTATGTTACTAATATTTTTCTCTTTTTTGCTACATATGCAATTACAGAGCAAGGCTTTGCAATAACACAGGTGGATCAGGTAACAAATTAAATTATGCAGATTTACTGTTAATTACTGCTGCCCAACTTTAAGATGTTTCTAGAATTATTCCAACCTTTGTAGCTGGCATGTTGACAACTTTGTACTTAAATTTCCCATGCTCATTCATTTTGCCAAGTTATTTCTTAGCTTCCAGTTTTATTTATTAATTTTATTTTACTATGCCCTGTAGCTTTATTTTGTTTTTTCAGGCTAGATCTCTTGAAAGACACAAGTAGAAGTTTTGATAAGGTGAAACAGATGAGAGGTTTGAGCCTAAGAGAACATCTGAGATCTTGAATGTGCCAAGAACAGCATGACTGCTTAAGCATATAACAGTGTAGTCATTTATTTTGATACTGACACAGTGATTGCTATTTCTATTACTCCAGATCTTACCTGAAGATTTAATGTGTCTACTTCTAATTAAAAAGCAGTGTTTCCATACAGAAGTGATCCATGTTGTGCTGATTTGCCATGAATAATTCTGTGTATATGATTGATGGTGATTCTGATGAGGAGATCTCTACCCAGCGAGCTATTCAGGAAAGCTTACAAGATAGGCATAAATTTGAAACAAGTGGCAGTGCAACAGAGGTTGAAAGGTAATAAGTAATTATTTCTATTTGGAGTGTTTTCCTGGCATTATTGTAAGCATTTAGTAGACCTTATTTTCCTTTTTAACTCCATATGTTGTATTGTGCTGACCTTGTCTCATGGATACCGGAAAGCATTGGTAGCTCACTTGTTCTGAATTCTCCCTGAAAAAGTATATGTGTTTTCTGGAAAATATGGAATGTATGAAACTTTCAGGTGATGTTTTACATCAATATGTAAATGAATATAAAGCTTTGTGAGGAAGATCAGTAGGTGATGTAAAAGTAGATTGGTATGGGAGCTTCCCTCCATTTTAGCATTTAATTGTTGGCCTTTGTGTGAAAAATTCAGTATTTACAGTATCAGGGAAAAACCAACAAAAAAAGTGTTTCAATGTGTTAAACTCTCACAAAACCACTGTAACTTAGAGAAATCTAACATATTGTCTAAATTAGAGTATTTAAAATAAGGTATAATTATATCCTTAGCTTCACATGAATTTTTACTTCTCATTTCTTGTTCTGTTTATGCAGTTTCCAGTATACTGCAAGTAAAGAACATGGGCAGATCATTGCAGCAATTCGGACAGTTAAGTACAAATGCACCACACTAAGCCTACAGCCCTGGGAATGGCTGAGCAATGCCTACGTTTTAGGGGTTTACTCACCTGATTTAAGTGCAGCTTTTCTTTATATAATCTTGGGAGAAGTAAGGAAACTAAAAACAAGACATCCAAAAGCTAACTTATTAGATGGGATCATGGAAGTGGGATTGGTTCTAGTATCATCCCTTTCAGGAATTCCAGTGCTTCATCTCCTAACTAAAAGTAGGGGAAAACTTGAGGCCTTTCTTTTTAAATGGTCAAGATACACTGGTGGGATAAAGGCACTCAGTGTATTAGTTGCCTGAATTTTATCTTATGATGAGTAATGGGATATGTGTATGTTTTAAAATATCACAGGCCAAGAGGAGGCCTTGAAGAAGCTGGTGAGGCACAGTTCTGCTTTTGAAGAAGCAGATCAGCAAGGCTGGCTTCCTGTGCATGAAGCTGCAGCGCAGCTAAATAAGAACATCCTTGAAATAACTTTAAAAGGTATGAAGTCCTTATAGTTTTCCACCAAAAAGTTTTACAAAGTAAAGTTTGATGAATCATCCAACTTCAAACATGTTCTGCTTTTTTGCATTTCAGCCTCCCGTGACATTACGTGGGAACAATCCACTCTAGAAGGGGAAACACCTCTCTTGGTGGCAGTAAGAAATTGTTTTGTGGACAATGTCCAGTTTCTCCTGCTCAATGGCTGCAATCCCAATGTTAAAAATGAAGAGGGAGATTCTCCTTTAGTTATAGGTGAATACTGTTTTTAGGGGTGGAGAGGTGAGGGAATGAGGTGAGGATAGTTATATACTTTAGGTTTCAATGTTACATATTTGACTTCAATGCCTAAAATATTTTGCTATAAGCAGAAAAAAAAAAAATCAATCTCAGCACTGAATGTGTCTGTCCCTGTCTGGTTTTGTCAGATGATAATTAGCTTTCTTCATGAAGTGCAAAATGTCATCCTCTGCCTTCCTAGGCATCATTTCTGCAGTGATGCCAGGCAGTGAGTCCTTCTGCTTCTTCATGCTATTACTGCCCTTCATGTCTTCAGGCATAGAACTTTCACATTTTCTGCCCACATGATATCTCCTTCATTGCATCAGCCTTTTTCTCCAAAATCGATGGTAATTGGTTTTAATTATCCACAATTATAGCCAACCAACCTGATTTATCTGCAGTATGTAGAATGCTAAGCAGTGTTTGTCCCTATTTAGACATTGCCAGCATTGCTCCAGGGACGACAAGTGAAGAAGACAGGCTGACATTCTCAGTTCACTTCTCTTTAATATTTTGTAATTTAGGAATAAGGTCCCATACCTGCTATAGTCCTAGCAGACTCTCATACCCACATTCTTTGTGTGAATGCCACTTCAATTTGATCATGCACAACAACTGCAATTCATGATATCTAAATAACTCTATTTTGCCTAAATGTTTTTTAAAAGTGTTCCATGTTAATTTCCTTTGCTTCCCTCAGTTCGGGCTATGATGCGTTCATTCTTACTGAATCCTACACAAAAAAAGTAAAGTGTCTTCTCATTATCTAAATTCTAACGGAGCATTCTTAAATTTCTTGTATGATCCCATACATTGGAAAGGTGGATCTTTTTCCAAACTACTGTTAATGAAGGAGATGTAGGCTTACCGATCATGTGTAGAACCCTCAGTCTATCCTTGTAAAATGCATGCAGCTTCTAGTCAGGGCCATCTGCTTAAAAAATATATGGAACTCCTCAATACTTTTGAAGTACACAACATTAAAATGCACCATCCCCCAAGAAGGAGATGCATGGAATTTATCTAAAGTATCTCACAGAATGCTGTCACTGGTGTTCAAGCAGCTGTGGCACATGAAGCTGCTCAGCCTAATCTGTCCAGTTGAAGGACACTCACTATCCTGCACAGCCTGGAAGATCAAAGAGAGGGAGGGAAGGGTGTTGCCTCATCATTCCATCCACTGGAGCTAATGTAAATTTCTGTTTTAAGATCCTTGCTGACTTAAGAGTTCAGGCTAATTAAACTAAGGGCATATGAAAGAGGAATTACAACCTTTGTTTCATATTGTGGTAATGCTCATGGAGATTAAACAGAGCGCTGGTGGCAGCTCCTGAGTACCAAGGCCTTGGGTGTGTTCTCCATCTAGTGGCAAGGAAAGCTGTGTTCTGTTCCATTACCAAATCCAGCAAAGAGAAAAAAAAATCTACAGAAGAAAAAGGGATTACACCGAAATTATTTATTTAGATACTTAGTGCTGTCCTGGAAGCAAAGAACAGACCAGTTGATGAGTTAAACCTTTCAGTGTAGGATGGCATTTCTGATTGCATAAATAGCACTGCCAGGAACAGCTTTCCTGGGCTGTAACAACAGCCATGGTGCACAGAATGGCATTGAATAAGAATCCTGTCTGATGCTTTGCTTGCTGTCCTACAGCAATTAAACTGGATTCCTATGACATTGCCTCCTTGTTGCTGCGATGTGGTGCCAGAGTGAATTTGCGCTGTGTCCATGAGAGGACTGCTCTGCATGAGGCAGCCAGGCTGGGCAGGAAGGATCTGGTACAGCTTCTCCTGGATGCTGGAGCAGATCCTGACCCCCGCAGTGGATATGGGCTCACACCTCTAGCACTGGCTGCACAGATGGGACATACAGAAATTATGGAGCTCCTATTGCAAAAAGGTGAGACTTTATTATATAGGACTTTATATGCCTTCAAGATCAGCAGAAGTAGCTCACTAGTGAAAATTAAATGCCGTCTGCATTGGGGGTTATTGTGATGTAGTGAAGGCCTGATAAATACCAATTTGTATAATATAAAAAACTAATATGTTTATTAATTAAAATATTTATTAATAATATAATTAATTTTTAAAATTGTCTATTCTTATATGGACAGGTCACCCTAGGGCACACTTGACAGGATATTTATTGTGGGGAATTTTACATGATAGTTCAGCAGCACTGGAACTAGATTGCATGAACTGTTTGTATACTGGGTGCTCTCATGTTTACAGTTACACCTGCCTGGACTTTGTAAAGTAAAATAACTGAAATGCATTGTTTGTAAGCCAAAAGCAATTGTGCTGGTGCAGTTCTAGGAACAATTCTTGCTGAGTTTAAAGCAATTTGGACCTTCTTGTACCCAGGATTACATAAACACATCTAAAATCAAGGATCCAACATGAAAATTTATGCCCACATTGGTTCTGTTTGGTGGAAAATAGAATTAAAATACCATATCACTGGGGGGTTGGAGATATTAATTATGGCTGGATATTTACAGTGACTACTGTGAAAATCCTTGCTGCTTCTTTGCAGGTGCAGATGTTCTTTCACAGGCAAAGGACTGTGCTTCTATATTGTTTGAAGCAGCAGGAGGAGGAAATCCAGATTCTGTGAGTCTTTTACTAGAATATGGGGCTGATGCCAATGTACCAAAGCACTCGGGTCATTTGCCAATCCACAGAGCTGCATATAGAGGACACTTTCTGTGAGTTAATATACTTAAAAATAGAATAATAGTGACACTAGAAATATTCATTTCACTAATTTAACTTTATTCAAATCAGGCAGAAAATCTGTAGTTTTGTACAAGGAATTATTTTTGCTATGTAAATATGTATGTTCTGTGTTTTAATGTAAGAGACCAGTCAGGATAAAATCTTTATGATCTTAGGAGGTACATCTTAATCCCTATAGTATTTCCTCATTTGTCCTAAGTAGTAACACTGTCCAGTCTGATGCTGAGATTCTTGGGACATTGTCACTCACTCTGGGTCAATGTCTCATCTCCCACATCACAGAAATGTGAATGGTGAATATACTAAATAGACAAATAGAGACTAAGGGTTATTCCTATATTAAAGGGAGTAAGACTACTGGAAGATATTTATGCTGAAATCACAACTAACAAATGAGAAACAAGCACCTGAGTAGTCTTAATTTCTGTATTAATATTTTCTGTATATTATTTTTTATATTTAAACTGAAATGTATATATTACATCATAGATTATATGTATTCATGTTATAATACATATTCTATTAATTCCCTGATCTCTATAGGTTAAATAATAATACTGTGCTTTCAACATTCAGGAAAAATTTCTCTTGGGAAGGAGTCATTAATTCATGTAGCAAGGAATGAGTTGTTCCTGAATATAACAATATTTTATGTTTAGTAGGTGTCAAGTCAGTACCATTGGTGGCTAACAATTTCATTGTTAGCAGTCCAAATCAACGCATGCCATGGTACTGATTTGGTATATTAAGACTATTCTAACAGTCATGAATTCTGAAGCCAAACAACACAGAAGTTCAAAGATGAATTAGGTGATGCAAAATGTTTAAGATTCTGAGATACTTCTGTTTTTAATTTTTCAGAGCTCTAAAATATTTAGTTCCAGTGACTGATTTTGCTGCCATTAAAGAAAGTGGCATAAGTCCAGTACACTCAGCAGCAGCAGGAGCACATCCTCAGTGCCTTGAGTTTCTTCTCCAGTCGGGTTTTGATGCCAATTTTATGCTGGCACAGAGAGTTCGCAAAGGCTACGATGACCACCGCAAATCAGCCCTGTACTTCGCTGTTTCCAACGGGGATATCTGCTCGGCACAGCTGCTGCTGAACGCCGGAGCCCTGACAAACCAGGATCCCATCAACTGCCTCCAAATAGCCTTGAGGATGGGCAACTACGAGTTAATGAATCTGCTGCTCCGCCACGGGGCCAACGTCAACTATTTCTGCCGCGTGAACACCACGCATTTCCCCTCAGCTCTGCAGTACGCGCTCAAGGACGAGGTCATGCTGAGGATGCTGCTGAACTATGGCTACGACGTCCAGCGCTGCTTCGACTGCCCGCGGGGCAGCGGCGCGCACACCCAGTACGTGACCGACGGCTGGACCTCCACCGTTATCAAAGACACCATGGTGAGTGTCGCACGGCTTCGGCTGCTGTCCTGCTACCAGTCCTAAAACTAAATGGAAAGGGGCTTAATGCACTGCCACAAGAAGTTTTGAAGACAGTTTACATATAAAGAGAGGAATAGATGAGGATTTAAAATTAAAGAGATGTTGTTAAGAAGCCTGGTTCATGACAGCAAATGATTGTAAACAGTAATTTTGAATTGCGAAAATATAGCTGATGATATGCTATTGATCAGTATGGAACTGGCTCTCAGTATGGAAGGGCAGTGTTGTCCATGCTGTGAAAGCAGAGATTTGCAGGCTGGCTCTCTGCATTGTCCTGTACCAGAACACCAAGACTGGAAGGCTGTTGAAAGGACCCCTGGAGCTGGTGAGATTAAGCACTTGAGCAGAAATTAGCAAAACTGAAGAGCTTCCTGGAGACACTCATCAGTGTCATTGTTTTGCAGTTTGTAAAGTCCATTTGAACCTAATAAATCCTTCTTTAACCTAAAGATAAGGAGATGATGCATGCAAGGGACTGGTGGATCCTCCTATTAAGCACCTGAGACACAAATCTTAATTCCACTTTGAGGAGTAGTACTTCTTTTTAAGCACCAAGTCCCCAAAATACACAGCTGCACAAAATAACCTTCTCTCTGATTTTTAGATTGTACTAGTGAGGCTTAGGAAAGCTGTGGCAACCTCTAAAACCCTGCTCAAGTAAGTTAATTGTTCTTATCCTCAGAGACAGAAGTAATTTACTGCAGTATTGAATGTTTTGCTTCTCTCAGTTCTGTGAAGTAATAACCTTGTCCTGGCTGAAGCACGTGTCTGGAAAAGTAGTGCGAGTCATGTTGGATTATGTTGATCACGTTAAGATTTGCTGGAAGCTCGAAGCTGTTCTCAAAGAACAGGAACTCTGGCCAGACATCCATTTCATCTTAAGTAAGTATCTGTTTACATTTTTAATGAAAACTAGCTGGTTTGGCATTGGAGCCTTCTTGGTTGGTAGCATTTTCATTTTGCTTCTCCTTTCTAGCAAATCCTCGCTCTCTGAAGCACCTTTGCCGTCTGAAGATCCGGGCATGCATGGGACGGCTGCGTCTCCGCTGCCCTGTCTTCATGAGCTTCCTTCCACTGCCAAACTGCTTGAAAGACTACATCCTGTACAAGGAATATGATCTTTATGGACAGGAGAACTTCACAGGGATCTACAACCTCAACTGTGCATAAGTATTAGTCCTGTACTTTGAAGGGAATGTAATGTGGATAAGACTGTTATGCTTCTTTCTTTTGGGATTTTCTCTCTGTATATTAAGGAATGCCAGTGCTCTCACCTCAGCCCCTGAAGAAAATGGCAAGACCCCCAAAATGTAAGTATTGGTGATCCCATTCTAAGGATCTCCTGGACTGTGACCTATCTGGAAGTTATGGCAACAGTATTTTAAATGCCTAGTGTGACAAGTTAAGGAAGTGTAAATACAGGGCTGCAGGCCTTGTGTTATGGCCAAGTTAAAGCCTGTCCTATCGGATACCACTACCCCCATTCCAGGGTTAAACTCGGGGCTTAGTTAAAGGTCAGGGATTTGATTTAAACCAGGAAGGGATGTAGTTTTCTCTTGTACTGCTACCCTTCTCTTGACAATAAGAATTTTTTATTTGTTAAGTCCTACAGTGAAGTTCTGAAGAGCAGCTTAAGTAATTCTTCTCTTCACCCAATAAAGGAATCCTTCATTCTAGGCAATGAAATGGGATCAAGCTTGAGAAACTTCTGCTTATCACAGCAGCTAATGTGACATACCAATGTTTCAACAAGGTGGCACTGCTAGAAGCTGTGTTAGTTCTGCTGCTCCTTCTCAGGTACTCATATGTCTCATCCACCATGAACTTGGACTGTTCTCTCTGGAACTGGGTTTTCCTTACACAGTACTGTCCAAAGCCATGCTTGCAGTTTTTGGAGTTTCTCTTTGCAGAGGTGAAGCTTAAACTTTTGGAGCCCTGTCATTTTAGGAAGTCATACAGAAGTCTTAGAAGGACCTTTAGCATGCCTGTTCCCACTAAAAATACTGCAAATATGCCACACAAACACATTTGGCATTAGTAGTATTTATTCCTTCATAATCAAGTAAGCATGGATGTTTTTTACTAGTTATACATGCATCTTTATCACAGAAGTTACATAATTCAAAAGTCTGCTTTTCCCCAGAAAAAATCTACAAACCTTATAAAATACAAATTTAACCATAATGTGGTTATGGCCCATGGTTTTTTTACACGGTGTTTATCCTATAATAAACTAACTCAGCCTGTGAAGATCTGTCCAGTGCCCATGGTAATGGTTGTGCTGGTAGAGCCTCTGCACTCGGCTTGTTTTGCAGAGCCCTCACTGCCCTGTCTGTGCATCACCATGGGCCCTGCCCAGCCACCTGTCACAGCTCCTGCTCTCCTTCAGTTTCTGATTGTTGCAAAAATAAGTTTAGAGCATTCCCAAGTGTAACAACTTTCTCTGAGGTTATCTGGCTAATACTATAAAAATTAAGAGAACTGAGCTACACTTGACAATGGAGGGCTATACCTGCATGTCACCAGTAATGATACTTCCTGAAAGTCAGTGTGATGAAGAATGCAGGAAGCTTTTGCATCAGTACAAGTCCCACCTAGAAAGTTACTATAGTTAAGCTTTTATTTAAAATATAAAATGCTGACTAGAGCCCTGCACAATAGGGTTACTATCCATGTTTCCAAGATTAAGACACAACAATTAGAGCTGACATAAATATGCCATTGGTTGTTCTTAATACAGCTATTCAGAGAAAATGTGCAAGTCAGTCTCAAATACTGCAAAAATCACACTTCACCAGAACAGGACCAATCCAGAACACCATCATAAGAATTTGACCACTCCACTCTATTATAAAAATGACCAGAAAAGATAGTACAAAATCCTCGGCTTGCAATATAAACTTCATTAGGAATACAAGTGCATTCACAATGATACACTGACTTACTCGTGTCATGACAACTTAGATACCACTGTGGCAGGGAAAAAAATGTCAACTTAGTGCTTACTTAAAACAAAAAGCCTTGGGGACTAATTACCTGTCAAGGATTTCTGCATTATAGAGCAAGAGAAAAAATATAAAGTATCAGCTTTTGCTGTTACACTAGACAATATCTCTACTAAATTCACTAAGCAGTGGCAGTTTTCTTTCGCTAGGTGAACTATTTCCTAAATAATAAGAGACTATATTGTAGCATAGTTTTCACCATTGGCTTGATCCAAATGCTGTACAACTAATTAATCAGAATTTACCTTAATTCTGAATTTACCTTAATTAATTTACCTAATTAATCAGAATTTACCTCTGTTTTAAGCATAGACAGAATTTACCTTAAACAGTTAAGTTTATTTCTTTATATCCATGTATATAAATTACAGCTTCATAAATCACATCAGCTCTTTCACAATTTTCAGCTCTGGGTTTACATCCATATAAAGAGAAAATCTGGCAGCCCTCTAGAAGGGGAATGTTTTTTTAACTCTGAAATATTACTTTACCATTAGACAGTAAATTGTCTTGATACAATTTCAAACTCAAACAGATTAAGGAAGTAAGACTATGACATGCAACTGACTTTTCACCACCTGATCATATCTAGTCAGATATGTTTAAGTAGTACATGACTTTGACCTTGTCCTCTGGTTCAGACTTGGCCAAATCTAGCAGTGATCACAGAGGAGTGCCAGCTGTCATCTCTAATGCAGTGAAATGCACATCCATAAGCACACATGATATATTTGTATATTCATGCCATTACATACATAAAGCTTGAAACAGCTGACAGCAAGACTGGCTTGGTCTGCAGCATGTAGATCTGCACAGTGTAACAAGCTTCATATCCTCTTACTTAAGGGATAAAAGTTTGGCAGTAATTATGAAGCTGCAATTAGCAACATAATAGGCTAGTCCTGAACAACACTGCCAATTCAGTACCTACATGAAGTCACTTCAAAATCACAGACTTGAAAAAATATTTTTTCAGGTGTGACTGAAGTAATAGTAGACACATATGAAGCAAACTACAGCTTCAGCCAAAAGTGATTGAAAGGTCAGTTTGTGAATAGAAGGCAATAGGAAATAATAAACAAGAGTTTATTTAATATCCTGTAAATTAGAAAAGGAAATCATCCAGTATTTTAGTTACAATAATAGAATACTCCAGTGGTAAAATCCTACCACAGCAGTTCCCATGAGGTGTTCCCACTGAAAGTTATATACTCTCAAGGAAAATACCAAGCATTATTCTGGATTTTTTTTTTCAACAAGGCTGTTTTCTAGTGGAGTAGTTCTAAACCTTATAGGAAAAAAGGTACCAAATAGCTTTTCCTTTTGGGAAGAAGGGCATGGATAAAACCTCAGCAGTTGTTTTTGCCTTGAGATAGTTCTAATTACAACCTGTGTGATCCTCCCTAGGCAAAGCTCAGTAATTCTCACCCCACTGCTAACTCAATCTCCATTCCTGTCTGACTTCCCCAGCTCTGCTGACATGCTCTTTGCTCTTGCAGCTTTCATCATCATCCCATATGCTTGCTCATTTTACACCAATGAAACTCTCCTAAATAAGCAAACAAATAACCCCTACATTTCATTCATGCAGATCAAACTTCTAGTGGTTAACATGAGCATCATCCCAAGTAAGTTAAATGTAATTCCTATTCTGTTTTAGAAAGCTACATTTAATGGCATATATGGACAGTCTGAAAAGCAAATGGAATAATTCCAGTATTTATGGCTAAATCCAAAAAATCCCATTTGACAGTAGATTCACCTGCCAACTTTCAGCCTCTCTTCCTCATCCTTGCAGGTTTATAGCTACATGAGTAATGTAAGTTTTTGAGAAAAATACAGTAATTCCATTTTCTGACATTTCTTCAATAAGGCAAATGCAAAACAGGCTGCACATCAGAAATGCTTTTTCATGACAGTGCTTGTCTATTACTTGTCCTCCCTCTGGAGCCTGGGCTACTGCAGCTCCAGTGCCTAACACTATCAGTCCTTCTCTGACAAGCTGAGGACTGGATTCTAGACACTGATTTCAGGGGCTCCCTGTGCTGCTTCCAAACTTCTTCATCCTCAGTAAATACTTGAGAAAGATACAAGACACAGTAACCTTGAGCTACCCTGTGATATGATTTGATAGAAAAAAGTATCAGTAAACAAAAACAAACAAACATGAACTCGAATAATTTGCAGACAACTGCCCTGCCACTCCCTGCAAGCCTTGATTTAAGCACAAAAAGGGAAAAATTGGATTTGGTGCCTCTCTGTACATTTTTGTTGACAATAATAAAAACAGTCTCTTAAAAATGGAAACTGAGAATGGAAGCCTAGATATGAAATAAAAATGCCACTGTCTTTTAAAAGAAGCCTCAGGTTGGTGTGGTCCATGTGGCACTGTGCCAGCAAAATCCAGCCATAGGGCAATACTATGTGACTTAACTGGGCAACAGCAAAAGCAGGTATTTCTACAAGTGCCTGGCTACTGTGGGGATGAAAAACACACTGGAACAGGACCTGGTAACTCACTCACGAAGAGAACCTGGTGGCTCTCTGTTCCTCAGCCTCCCCCACTCCTTCTTCAAGGCAGAGCCCTTTGGTGGCCGCTCAAGCCCCTGCCCAGGCTGTGGTGCAACCTCTGCCCCGAGCTTCTGCAGCTCCAGCTGCCTCTGCTCCTGCCCAGCGCTGCAAGGACAGGCACTGCTGCCCTTCTCTCCTGTCACAGGAGCTGAGGCCACCAACTCCTGCACACAAAGTCACATCTCCAGCACCAAGGGCAGGAGGAGGCTGCCAGCTTTGTCCAGTGCAGGGCACTCTCATGAGTTATAAGAGCCCTCTGTGCATACAGCCATCCAGAAGACACGACCTGAGATTCCTCACTTACTTTATCTGCCCTGAGCAACTCCAGCGAGGAAGGGCTGGGGTGGGCCACCACCAGCTGCCGAGGAGATACTCTAAAAATTGCTTCCATTCCTGAACACCAGAAATGCCCTGCAATGAACTGTAAATCACTCATAACTGTTATATTATAACTTGGAATATAAGTATATTCTTTTCTCTCTACATATCCTCTTATTTTCATGCCACTATTAGAGCGCTATCTTCTGTTCCTCTGAATTTTTATATTTATAGTAATTAGTGCAAAAATAAATATTTCTCTTCAAACAAGATTGCTCTTCTGGATCAAAAGGTGAATGCACATCTAATACTATACAAAATAAATATTACACAGGGTATGGAATATGGAGTGCAGATTACAAGCTGTAAACAGATACCACTTTGAAAAATGCTTTCCAGAATTGACTCTAGGATAGGATTAATGTCATCTCTTACTTCAGAACTGGTAAATTCTGTTCGCAAAATAGAAGAGCCTCAACTGATTTTCAGTAGATCTAGTGTACTAGCAGCAAGGCATTTACAAATGCAGAAGATTTTTCATATGATGGAATTCAAGATGTTCCTGCAACACTAAGCATGTTTTATAAAAATGAACTCAAAGGTTTACAGCTTTTTATTCCAAGTACTGGGCAAAAACCAAGAACATGGCACTTGTGCTACAAGGCTATATACATTACTCCTATCATTTGATAATCATGCAGCAAAGTTCAACTGCATCTGATCAGTGCTTATCTAGGTCTGACAGTATCTTATTCTCCTGTTGAAAGAAGATTTTGGTGTTGTATTCACAAAAAAAAAAAAAAATAAATCGGGACATTCAAAATGAAACAAAAAATATTCTTTTGTTTAGAACTATTGCACATCTCAATGATTTTAACGGGGATTCTTCTTTCTAAATCTAGGAACAGGTATGTGCAACAAACTGGGTAAAGCTTAGCACTGTCTTATTTGGACATGCACTTTTGTTTCCAGTAAGGTCTTCTCCATACTGTAGTGTAAAGAACAAATTTCAGCGGTAATGAGGAAGGCCAATGAGTTTTCAGTTTTGCTTCCAAAGCAGTCAATTGCACAGAGGTAAGTGGGGAAAACCTCCACATTTTTTCCATACTGCAGAGAAGCCTTGAGAAAATATATGTTTGTAATAAACATGGCAGCATCACCATGATTCATCTGGCATACAAGAGAAATTATACTGACGGGAAATGGAAATCACTTAATTGAGAAAAAAGAATCAAGGCGTAATAGGGTCTATATATTGTGAAGTCTTTTCTATAACGTGACAGACCCTCCACCTACATTTCTACCTCTTGTAGAACTTGTGCCATTTCATCAGATATATTCATGATTCCAATTTTAATGAAGCAGGCAACATTAGGCTTCAGATTCTCTCTTCTTCTTTCCTTCTTCTCCTAAATCACTGTCTTCTGACTGGCTGCTGCTAAGGACTACAAACTGTCCTTCTGTGCTGCTCTGGTTGGATCTGCTGGAAGCTGCTATCAACCGGCTCTGCTCCTCCAAGTCCTAAGTTGGGAAGGGGGTTGGGAAATCAGAAAAAGAGTGTTACCCTCAAAGCCATCTGAAATGGACCCAGGATACCATTGTTATGATTTCTAAATGATCTCTCAATACTATCAGTGGACAGCTTTGGACAAAACTGCAAAAGAAAGTAAGTAGAAAAAAGGTAATATTAAGAAATAATGATGAAAGATACCTTCTCAATTTGCTTCTGTTTATTCAGTTCTTTTTGCTGTTTCTCTTTGACTCTATCTATTTCTTTCTGCTTTTCTGAGGCTTTTCGATCCTAAAAGGCAAACATGTAAATAAAGTCAGTAACAATAGCTTGAGATATTTGAGACACTACTGATTGATATGAGCTTGCTCAAAACTGACATCGCTATTTGGATTATTCTGCTTTTAAAGGACTGCTGTGGTTGTTGAAAGTAGCAAAATTAATCCTATATTGATTATTGTTATACAGTAGATATTGGTCAGTCTTTTCATTTGAATTTAAATTATTGGGAAAAAAAAAATCTCTTAAAACACACAACAGTACTGCTGCATCTAGAAGCATCTTGCAGAATACAATCTATTACACATATTAAATATACCCCCTTCCTTCCATTCCCAAGCATCCTTTGCCCCAAAAAGATTCTTACCAGTTCTGCATGAAAAGCTATCTGTTTGGCCAGCCCAACAGAGTCACAAATCTAAACAGAAAACAGATAGGAAATAGTTAAAAATGCCTTTAAATTTAAACCAGCATCCCAAATTAGATACAACGGCATATTAAAGCCTTTGCAGGCATTTAAAATGACAGGTTTAACTTTTTCACTACATAAAAAATGCCTTAGAGGGCTTGACTGGATCTAGCATCTTGGAATCCATATTCACAACCAATACAAGTCACAACCATCACCAATACCTTTTCCCCTTCATTATTTGATTCAAATATATAGCAGATGGAAGTCTGGCGGCTCTCCACTCTCCCTCCTGAGGTTCTAAGCACAAATCCAAACAGGCGCTTATTCTCCTGGTGTGTAGCATACAGCACTACATTGGGCAAAGGAAACTGCCAAAAGGATCAGATGTGGAGAGATTAAAACTGATTCCAAATACTTGCCACACAAGGTTTCAGTACAATGCACATTAATTAATGCACAAACACAGCACAAGAAGTGACCTGACCAAATGTAATTATGAAACACAGATTAGACAGCAAGGACTAAATTATTTCAAAGACAGGTAAATGTCAAAAAACACACTCCATTGTAAGAAAAACATTTGCAGAAACTGACATTTGCAGTGTCAGTCATCTTCCTAAAAGTGGATACACTCCTGTTTTATTTTGTTTTAATTATTCATTACAGTTAAATTTGTGACTAAGTTTTCAATATTTAGTTCCATGTAAAGGCTTCTCAAAAACCTTGACTGCAGTTAGTCAGCTCTCCTAATTATATAAGCAAGAAAAAAAATCCCTACCCACACAAATCACATACCCTCATTAGTTATTTAGAAGAAAACTGTTCTGCATTCTTATTCCTAAAAGAGGCTGGATTTCAAAATCTTTTTAAGACTCATCAAACCATAAACTTAAAAATTCTGAGAGTCCCTACCACAGCTGCTATGAACTGACAGGATGAGTTTTATCTCGATTAGATCTTTGCATTTAGCATAAGGGACATACCCTCAGTTGATGTACCTCGCCTGGTGACAGCTTTGGAGCATTTTTTAATTTAATGTCAAACTTTAAATATCCAGATATTTTTCCATGCTCAAGATTTTCTTTTATGAAAAGGAAAGCAATCCACAGCCTCCAAAAAACTAATGTTTTTAAAAACACATAAAAATTAAATGACAGACCATAAACTGTGCATAAAAAGGGAAAAAGGCAATAGTTCTGAAATATGAAGAATAAAGTCTGCTATTACTAAAGAATTAAATTGGTCTTATTTGATAGCCTAAGATCTTTTTAAAAAATGCACTTGAAAGGAGTAAGTAAAATAAGAAATAAAACCAGAAACCATTAATACCCTTCAAGGCAATTATGCATTAAAAACAAAACCCTAAAACGAAACAGAGAAACCAAAAGGCAAACAAACCCTCTTGGACTTCAGAACTAATGGGACTCCATCATTAATATTCTCTCTTTACTATTTTACCCTCTCAGATCACAGGGGTAAGGGAGTCCCAAAAGCCAATTTGACCTATTGAAATCACTCCCCTAAACCTTATTTACAAGTGTTTCTAAATGTCTGCACTGGTCTTCAAATAGCACTGGAAATTTGGCTGGAAGCCTCATGCTATCAGGGATTTTTGCTATCATCTAATAAGAATATTTTTCAAGTAAAAGAGTTACATTGCTGTGTATTTGTCTTAAAATGGAAAGTTACTTACTCGTAGTCTTGTAACTTGTGTCTGTGGATCAATTAACCTAAAAATTTGTTTTTAAAGACAAACCAGAAAGTAAATTTTACCAAAATGAAAGAAGATCATTCTGTAAATAAACATCAGTAGAAGTCAGAAGCAGACTTACTTTAAACAGTCACAAGTGACTAACAAGTGTGATTCTGTCATCCTGAAAACATTATGGATGGCACGAGCTGCGAGTATTTGACGCATTGTTTCATAAACAACATCTGGGCTTTCATCAGACTTCACTTCCATAGAGCCAAGAAATCTTACAATAAATAACTGATGAAGAATTGAATCTAAGAAAAAAGAAAAGTATTGAAATAAACAAACTCCATTTTGGGTTTTCCATTCAAAATGAAAGGTTTACTGCAGTCAGGAAAACTCCAGACTGCCCCTACCATGGAAAGTGATTGCTCCTACTTTAGCAATTAGATATGCAGTTAGTACACAGCACATCACATCACATCACAAATCTTTTCATTTGGTTAATAAATACCAAAGATGCAATGAATCATTTTTACAGCAGATTTTCAGACAGATTTAGCTTCATTTAACAAATACTTTGCAATGTAATTAAGCATTTTAAAACTGGTGTTAAATTAGAAGAGAGAAGCTAGAAATGAAAACAGAACTTTAATTGTCAAAATTTATTTTTATTTTACACTGAAATTTAACCTTTGTTTTACCTTCTGTTTCAGGTTTTGAGCCTCCAGATTCACCAAAAGGATTTGTGCGTCTATTAAAAAATGAAAACATTAAACAGGAGTCAGATTTCAGGAACCATTCATGGATAGTGCAGCAGTCTCATGCTGTGTCAAATACCAATACGTAATGAGTTCACAAACTTGTAATCTGGAGGAATAATGTATCGTGAATCATAAGGAGGAGCAATTTTATCAGGAGTGAGACATAACTTGCTGTATTTAAGGACTCACATTATGGGGAAAACACCAGATATTATTGTCCTATTGCTGCCATGGAAAGTTTCACTCACATTTTATTCTTTTTTTATACTTGAATTAAGCCCCCCAAAAAACTTTGTTAATGTTTGAAAAGGTGTAGTTTAAGGGGATGAAATTTCACAGAGCAGCTTCAGGAAGCACAGCCAAAAACCAGGCCCTTTCAGTACTCCATAGGAGCACCCACTTCTCATCACTGTCAAGGTGTTGAATTACTTACTCAAGAGAAGCCCTGGGTTTGTTTCAAATGCAGCTTTTTCAAAACATCACTGGGGTTTTACTCCTAGAGGGTCAAGAGAAATGTGGCTATTTCTGGCTCTCAGAGACGGAATTACTATCAGTTACAGAGAAGAGTGAAAATACTCTAGGCTTCCAAGTCTTCATTTTTCAAAAACAGTAAAAGAATGAGCACAGGAAATGGGGGAACTTTATTTAAAATTGTAGAGGAAGTTACCTGTTCTCTTTGGCTGATTGGTAACTGAAAAGCTATTGGCAAGGGTTCAATACAGTTGAAATTAGGTTTTTTATGGGATTAATGAAAGTGTCAGCTCAAGAATTAGTGTTCTAAAAGCAAATTTCAGAACTATGAGAAAAAAAATTTCAGTCACACATACTGACTGCCAGTTTATTTTATTAATTGTCATAAATGTTTTAACTAAGTGATGTCTGGTTTAAAATAATAATTTTTTTTTAAATTGAAGCCAAGATAGCATTGCTACAATGTTTAGATAACATGGACTCAATCAAGAACCATCCCATTAAAGGCTGACCTGTGTAATTACAGTGAAAGCAAATTCTTTCTACTGACATCTTCTATTGCTCAGAATTTTTCTTGTCGTTTAATATTAAACTGGAACAGTAAATGCAAAATCTCACAGATCTCTCAAAAAGCAAAAAATAAAATTTAAATATATGTCATCAGCATCAGAAACCCAGAAAAGTACTTCTTGTCTAATAACAAATATGTTACCTATCTGTACAAAAACTGCAGTTCTTCATTGAAGGTGATGGTTAATTCAAAATACTGAGCTCAACCCTAAAACTTCTGCTATGAAAAATATGATTTTCTAGACTAGAATTAAAACTGATGACATCACAGAATATTCTGAGTTAGAAGACACCCCCAAGGATCAAGTCCAACTCTCCCGTGAACAGCCCATAATGGGACTGAATCCACAGCCTTGGTGTTACTGGCACCCTGCTCTGACCAACTGACTACCACAGGAATTCAGCCAAGTCTTAAACTTTCCACTTCCTGCAATACAGTTTGAGTCTATTTTAAATCAGTGTATTCAGAAGGATCTAGTTGGCCACCTGCTTATCCTGCTATACCAAACAACAACAAAAAGAAAATTATTGGGAAAAAAAAGGAAAAAATAGCTGTGTACATATAATTTCAACTTGTACATCTGTGAGATGCAATTCAAAATTCAAATATTTTCCTAGAGGCAGAGGGATGTAACACACTTTTGTGACAAGAGTCACATAAATTAGTTTTCATCTCTTTGGCTGTTTTTGTTGTTGTTAAGAGCAGCTAGATCTGCAACTACATTCTCTTTAATATCTGGATTCTATAGATATAGCTCTAGAAATGCAGTCATGATTTACAGGTCATTGTTTTTTAGCACATCTCCCACTCAAATATAGCAACAAGTAGGAGAAAATGTTTTTATGTTTTGGATGAACTCTTAGATGATTTAACTTGTCTGTATGTGAAATTACTCTAGAAGCCTAGACCATTTTCACTCACCTTTTAGCTTAAGAGGAGTCATCGTATGCCATCACCACTTGGAGTTAGGGCTACCAAATTTCTCTTGAGTTTCCAAGAGGAAATAACCCAAGCTGCTGGGTGAGCAAGCAATAGGAAAGGAAAATACTTTGTGAAACCAAAAGTTTAAAATAATTCAATAAATAAAAGCATTGGCTATTAAAACAAGAAAAGCTGCTGCAAAATAGAAAACTACACCTTGACTCTAGTGATGTAACTAAGCCTTTGTTTTTTTTACAATTCCATTTAACAGTTTAACAAATTCTTTTGCTTCACTGGTCACCGCAAAATTTTTGCTATCAGTCAGGGAAAAGGCTACGTGTGCACCAGAGCTGCATCTTAAATGTGGTTTTCTTGTTTGTTTTTTAATGAGTGGCATTAACTTCAGGGATTTTTTTTCCCTTCTTTCTATATTTCCTACCTGCCCGATTGCCCTGATGATTTTGCTTGGCCAGGCAGATCTTCACTGACTGGAGATATTATGTCAAACTGGATGGGAGTGTCAGGGGCAACGAGGGAATCCAAGGAAAGTGCTGAGAGAGCTGTTGAGTCAGATCCCAGTGACCCTGTGCTGCTGGTCCGAGCTGCAGGAGGACGAGATTGTCTACAACCAAACCAAAAAGGCAAAGTTAGGGTATGTGAGTTCAGGTTGGTTGGTAATGAATTAACAATAGGGGACACCAATACAATACTCCAGAACTTAAATGTAAAACAAAACAGAAACTAAAAGCCTGAATATCGGGCTATTGCAAACTATTCTATGTACCCAGACAAATTTAAGTTAAAGTTACTACTTCTATTAATAATTGCATCAGATTGTTTTAATATCAAAATATAATCACATATTAAGTATAATACAGTGTGAGGACTGCTTCCAGAAGGTTGGACACATAAAGAAAAATCTCATCATGAAATGATACAACAAAACAGATATGATGAAACCAACCAAAATGTCCACCAGCTGACACTGGGATTACTTGCAACAATGGATGCTCAACAGTGCTTCTGCAGTGAAAGATGCATTCAAGAATTTTTTCTCTGGTCTTTTAAAGATTTAGTTCTGATCACAGAAAGCTTTGTAGGTTTGTTAGGCTTTTTTTTCCCCTTGTGACTTTAGCCAGGATTTTCTTTTTATATGTGCAGCTGAAATGGCCTCTGGTTGCTTCACTTACACAGCTGGTCTCATGCTCTCGTGCCTCTGCTGAAACGAAGGAGAAGGAGTGACAGCCTCCAGAGCTGACTGGTTCACACGGGCAGCAATTTCCTGCAGCAGAGATGAGAGAAAATTACTGAAAATATTTTTCTCAAAATAAACCTTCAGGTTTGATTTATAGGCAACTGGGAGATGTTATAAACTCAACCCTTCATGAGAATCTTACATTCTTAAATTTTCATGAACTCGCTTGCAGCATTTTCTTCAAACACATATCCTGATGTTAACTTTCTCAATTTAAATAAACTCGTTGGCCTTACAAAACCGCCCATGTTAATAAAAGGCAGCAATAGAGAAAAACTCCAATGATAACTCTGGCAAAATAAGCAAGTGTAGCCAGGAAAACCAAAAGAAAAATCTCATTTGAGAAATGCAGCCTTCAACTGTGAACTAAAACCCATGAAGGCACACTTTATACATAGATACATGCTGTGTTATAAGACATTTTTTTATTGGGCCAATTCCCCTAATTTATTAAGCAAAATTGTCATGTAAGTTTGTATCAATATGAATTTATAAATATAAATGTTAATATATTACTGATAACTATAAATTTTAGTGAACTTACCTCTGGGTTTTCACTTAGATATATCTGCTTAGATATGTTGTTTATGGTGGATATCCACTGAAAAAGAGAAAAATATAAAAATTAATTTGCCATGTTTTCTAAACAAACTTGATTGAATACCTGAGTTGCTAGTTTCAGCACTTTTTCTACTTCCTTTGTAAATTCAGGAAGCCACATATTCAGCACACCCAGCTTATCACTAAATTCACTGCTACCTGCATACTGCACCTTGCACTTTCAGATTTTACTCACAAAGATTATTTTAGTCATACAAACTAAACTAAAGAAAGCTTAACTCACAACTCTAAAGAATTTAAAAAAATAACTCATCGGGATTCTCTGTTCTTTATTGTGTGCTGAAGATGATGCTGTTTCCTCAAGACATTATAAAAATTCAATTTGGCTTTTGTGGAATTTGCTCATTTCTTACATCTGCAAGCTAGAATCTGCTTTCTCTCTCTCTGCTCTGGAAAACCATTTGCTCCTGTTCCTGGCTTTTCAACTTTTATCTGAAGGAGGAAACTAACAGGAACACTAAGATAAAACAAGTTGTTAACTAACAAAGATAAATTATCAATAAGTAGAAACAGAAAAAATATGCAATATCTAGCTATGGTTTGGAATGTATTCTTTCTGTGCAGCAGAAAAATCACTGGGCTCCATGCACACCCCCTATAAGCTTACCTCTTCATAGTCTTTTTTACTTTCTGCCTGTAAGATTGAAGACCTGAAAGAGGAAAACGGAAACAGTTTTGTGTATTTAAAATGCCTCAAAAATACAGTCAGCCAAGAAATCACATTTTCATATTTACATACTGAACAAGTTACGAAAGGCTGAAGATTGTGTTTGTGCTGAATGCAGTCAACATTTAATTAGGATGGGGAAGAACCTATGCTTTCCTTTCAACAGGAAACAGAACACCACAATTCTAATTGTGTCCATGTAATAATTAACTATTCACAAAATGCAATAATATGTGACAGTCAACTGATTATCATAATCTTGTTCTGAAATACCACTCAGCTACATTAGAGTTAATAAACAAAAATCTAGTTAACACAATTAAAAGGATATCCCAGATTTTGCTTCTAAATATGCATAAAATCCATCAAGCTAACATCTGGCCAAAGGAAGACCATCTTTCTTTTCCTAATTAGTGGGTTCAGTATTTCTTACAAGAAACAGCAATGTAAGACCACTCACTTTTTGCCATCAAAAGATGTAATCTGAAAACAGTATCGTCTGTCCTCACAGTCCACTGCCATCACAGAGCAATTGTCTATGTCCATGACAAGTCCTCCTGCCACATCACCTCTTGCCTGGCTCATCAGATTTCCACCTTGAGTGAAGTAAAACTGTCTCTCCCAACTGGAGGACACCAGCCCTGTCTTACTAAAAGATAAAAAGAAGTCCTCAGTTAGCCTCCCTATAATATTAGTTGCTGCAATTATGTTCTAATACAGAAATTGATGCCTCATTCAGTAAGTATTTTACTTTAACTGTTGTTATAAAAGTAATCAACTCTTTTTTTAATTCCTTGGAGCTTATTATATAAATAACAGTAAAAAAATCTAAATGTTACAACTTATTTTAACAGCTCTGAAAAACAGTTGTTGGACTTCCTGAGAGGCACAGCTCCCTCCTGTGGACAATAAGCCACTGCTGCATGGAATCCAGAGGCTCTTTCCAAGGGTATTTTGCTTAACAGTGTTTTGCCTTGGTTGCATAAAAATTATGATGTTTTGTTAGTAACTTGAATCCCAAAGCTTTAACAGATACTTCCAGAACAATCCTGATAAATGGAATCTTGTTACTTCCCAGTTAGGATACAGAGAAATTACACTCTCAAACCTTTTTATTTTTTAAACTGTGAAAATTCAGGCAAAATTAGACCAAAATCAGGATAATTATACTTTGCACCTGAATGGCATTATGTCAGTGTAACAGTCAATTTAATACTAATTAGGTGAAGAAGTCCAAACAAAGAAACAGAATAGCTCTTACGTGATTTATTCAACTAAATTTATATAAAATCAGCATAGCTAACATCTAAAAAAATCCTGTCAGCTTCTTTAGCTTTCCTTTCCCAAAATTAAATACCCTGGGATTTTTAAATAACAAGTTACTCTTACTTTCTTGCATTGAGATAGCCAGCTTTCCGTGTTAGATTCCTATGAGCAGGAAATTTTGTGGGGTCAGGATCAGGCAAATACAGTGGATCACTGGCTACTTCCAGGTCTTCTATAGTTTGTTGCATGTTTTCTACTTCACAATCCATTTCCCTGCGAACACTAAGACAAAAAATGTGCTACTAACAAAGATAATTTATTAATAAGTAGAAACAGAAAAAATAATCTTGATAAAAGTCCAAAATTCAACAAAGCCAACTTACTTCTGTACACTTGTGCCAATATTGGTCAAAAATTCTTCCAGTTGCTCAGTAAGATTTTCTGAACCCATTTTAAAAAAGCTTATCTTTAAAAAGAGAAAAGGAGGAAAAGGGAGAATTTAGTTATTAATAAAACTAAACTAACAATGAAGATGAAGTCATAGGAAGTTTCTCAGAGAAATCTCCTTTCATCCCTCATTCCCACCAAAGCCTCTTACAAAAAGCAGCAGAAAGTGTTTGTGGCTGCAGGTGAAGGCTGTTGCTGGCACTGCAGTGGGATTTGTGATCACAAGGACATGAACAGAACTGCCTGGGGGAAATAGAGAAACACAAAGGAACTGCCCTGGAAAAGCTCCCAAGGTCTCTCTGTCCTTCTTCAAGCCCACCATTCTGCTAATTGTTCTTCTGGGGGCTCATTGTAGAGAACCAACCTGTGAGGATTTGTCCAGGGCCATCCACAGGGAACTAACCATATGGATTTTAAGCACAGGGTGCTCCATAATGGACCAGAAAATCTGTCACAGCTAAATTGAGGTTAGCTGTGAGAAATCTCAGAACAG
Source organism: Sialia sialis (assembly GCA_009812075.1). Classification (NCBI taxonomy): domain Eukaryota; kingdom Metazoa; phylum Chordata; class Aves; order Passeriformes; family Turdidae; genus Sialia; species Sialia sialis. Next base: position 8,255,266 of record VRYO01000638.1, on the reverse strand, counting down.
GAAGTCCCGTGACACTGCCCTGCCCTTCCGTTTCTTAGATTCAGCAAAAAGCTCCACCTAAGCAACAGGTTGCACTTACTTTACTGCACAAAACATGCAGAACTTGGCTCTTACATACAAGCTGCAAAGTTTCAAAAGAAAGCAAGAGTTGTTGCCTTTGGAAAGCTTTTAGACAATGTGCAGAAGTTAATGTCTACTCAGGTCACTGTAGCAGTGCCAGTTGCTGGAAAGCTTGACTTGCAAAAAAAACCAAAGCCCAGGCTTAATGACATACTTCCAAAAATACAAATTAAGTCTGTCCAAATAACTTTGTAATGGTTGTATTTTCTGTTGCACCCATCCTCAAGTAAACCAATCATGAACTTATTAAGCAAAACCAAACCAGAATGCTTTTTAGCATTCTGGCTCTTTCACAGTCTTGACTGAAAACAGTAGTTATATGGATTTTGATGGTAAATCTCATTTCAGAAGAGCTGCCATAGGAATGAGTTTAACTGTCTCCATGTTACTTGCTGAGAAGGTTTGCTTCTATGTGGAGGCATGAAAGCTCTAATCAGCTGTTCCATTTCATGGAATCAAGTGTCCAGCAGGGAAAACCCAGGCAATACACCAAATCTAGCCATCTGGGTTTTGGGGGGAAATTAACCATTATATTTGTCATCCAGGCTTTGCTAAAAGACTCTCTGATGGCAGTGAGGGCACCTCATGAAGAGGTTCCTGCAGTGAGTGGGCAATGAGTGGTGCTAACTTATGGCAACCATCAGGGCAGCAGCTGCAGAAACTCAGGGAATGGATGGGTGGGGTCTTTTTCTCAATTTCCTTCCCTGGACTGCACAAGGGGGCTTGCAATGGATTTCAGTACATCCACCCTCACGAAGTTACTTTTATATCTTCTTTCAGACCTACAGCTTTCAGGATCTGAAATTACCTGAGCTTGCATGTATCCTAGCAAGGGTTCCAGCAGAGAAATTTTCTTTTTGTACTGGAGAGTATTTAATGCACAGAAATAATGCATCATAGTCTGATGTTGTTTTTTCCTTGAAGTATATACATCTTCTGTGACTTCAGCCTTGATCTGAAGAGACATAGACAAGGGGAGGGGAAAAAAGGGTATGTTTGAGCTTTGGCATTGATCACATGCCTTCTGGACAGCTTTACAGCCAGCACGGAAAAACGCACAGAAAAGTCATGTTCTACCCTAGCTGCTACATATTTTACCTTGCAATTCTGCTTCTCTAATTTAAACATGAGATATGTGAAAAAAAAATACAGCTCTCTTTTTTACCTGGAAAGTGTGTTATTTCTTCACAAAAACAAACTGAATATGGTATCACAATATTATTCCTAAAGCATTGTCAATGTTACAGGGCAGGCATGTATTGGAGAAACCTGCTCTTCTGTCTAGACTGCTAATACATGAACTATCAAATGTCACACAGAATCTGCCATACACTATATTCCATCATAAATACATGTAAGATGTAAATTATTTCTTATTTTCTCTAAAAATCTTTATATTAAGATTTTGTTTCACAAACCTTTTCATTTTCCTTTCTTTTTGACAATCGACTGTATCTGGTAATGGCAGCATCATGGTCTAAGCAATCAAGAGAGAATTTAGGATTATTTTCATAAATTAATGACTTATGAAACAGAGCAGAAAACCTTTTAAATCAGTGTTACACACACAGCTGCATGCAAAGTTTTGTCATATTAACACCTTGAGGAATTGCTCGTCTGTTTATAATCCCTTCACTGCAACAATACTTGGGCTGAAGAAAAATTCTAAAGAGATTGGCAAAGAGATCTAAAGAGATTTGGCAAATATTGCCAAATTGCTTCAAAGTTCCTAAACATCAAGTATTTTTCAAAGAAGAACTGTCCATAAAGTAAAGAAACCTTACATTATGAAAACATGTATTTAATCTTTTTTGATTCTAAAGCAATGAAACAATTTTCACTAAGAAAACTAGAATCTTACTTAAATAGTAAGTTCTCTACATGGATATATTAGAGGCAGCCAAAAATAACTTCTGAAAATAGGAAAGAGAATTATGAAATTCATTTTAGGAAGGTAAATTTTTTTATTGATTTTGGTCTTGACTTTAAGAAGCAAGCTAGCACCTTGCTCTTTTTTTAATTTTGGTGGCATAATCATACATTATCATATATACACTTAAGGTGTTGTAAAAAAACCCTTTCAATTTGCCTTAATGCTTCAGTACACAAAGCAGGGATTTACAAGTGAACCAGGGAAAGTTGAGTGCCTAAGTATCACTCAGAATAATTACGCCTTAATTAGTTACTTCAAGCATATAGGCTTAACTCCACTAGTTAAGTACAAATAATAATCTACAATAATACTGTTGTCTTGTAATATTGATATGATTAAGTACTTTACACTTACCATTGCTTGCAATTTGGAAAACTTCTTTTAGAGTTAGTATCTCTAAAAAAAACAACACATCAGAATTTAAATAAGTTGGTATTAATGTAACAGTCATGTATTACAGTTTCTCATGTAATGTTTCACTACTGAGCAATGGAAGGTAACACCTGGTAGAATACTGAGCTACCAGCACAGGCACTACAGGGCCAGGCAAGTCTGCTCCTGGGGATCACTCTTGTACTTACCAGTAAAAAAAAAAAACACAAACAAAACAACAAAACCCAGTACTATAATACTGTAAGAAGTAATTTCTTCTTGAAAGTCTTTGAAAATCATCATCAATACAAATGCATCACCTGTAGTTCCAATCTGGGTTCTGGTTTGAGCTGGGGAAATGGAAGCAGAGGAGATGGGAAGTATCTAAACCCAGAACACACTGGGACTCCTCCTAGCTGCTACCAGCTGAGTTCTCACTCTATCAGGAACTGGAACCAGCACAATACCTCACACCTGTTCTGATCTTGGTTGTGGTTTATGCCATATTACAATACAAACCAGCAGAGAGCCATGGGCAACCTTATGGTAAAGCAAATACAAGAAAACTGTCCAGGAAGTGCCTGTGAAGTCGCTAAAGAAATGTAGGGTCATTACAAACTACAGCAGCTGGTGGCTAAATCTTCCAGTGGGAAAATTTAATTTGTGATTATTGCCTCGGGGATGTCTCTTCAGTGAATACTAATAGGAGTTTTTCCAGGTCCTGAGAAGTAATATCAGCCTTGGGATAGTCATGATCCTTTGCTCAAAAAAAAAAAAAACAAAAAAAAAAAAAAAAAAAAAAAAAAAACAAAAAAAAAACCCAAAACATACCATAATCTTTCAATCCATAATTTTGCTGCAAACTATTGCCAAAGAAGTATTTTCTGAGATTTGTGAAGACTTAGAAGACTTATGAAAGAGTTGTAATTTTAATTTCATTTTAGACTTCAGATATTTGCATCTTAGGTATACCCACTCTAGAATATTCACAATAGGGATATTTAAGTTACTTGGGTTTAACTCTTATATTTCTACTTGGAAGCCCATTTGCCACAGCAGTTTGTAATGCACATGTGCTGTAATTACACATTAGATGTTATTTTAAACTAGGCACAATTATTACAAAAGTAAGCTGGAAGCACCTTATGTCTGCACATAAGAAGCCACCTGTACTACCAGCAGGGTTGAAGAACCCCATTGCTAAATCTTAATATAGTAAGTACTACAACTTTGGCACTTTGCCTTTTGAGCTTAGTCCAGCAATTATGTTGATGTTATGATCTGATATACAAATCGTTTCTGAAAATGCAAATTATCTGAGAATTATTCTTTCCTAACATTTTCAAGTGGCTGCTAATTCTTCATCTTGAATAGAGAATAAGTGCTTCCCTAATAGAAGTAATATTTTTGTTGAAACAATAATAATGTTATGTTCAACTGTAATACTCTCATGGATAGAAATAACTTACTTTTCTTCTTAAATGGGGAGATGCATACTTTTGAGAGCTGAAAAATAAGTGGTGTATTCTTTTTAGAGAAACAAGAGCTACGCATATCAAATGCTGTGTTTTTATTGTTGCTGCTGTTGATAAAAAACAGTATTTGGTCAAGTCCTCTACCTTTTAGATCCCTTTCTTTAAACTGGGTAATAGGAAACATCATTGCATCTGCAAGCTGAGTTGAAAGTACTGCATGGCAAGAGCTGAGCTGAAAAAGACAAAAGAAGAAAATCTTAGGAAAGCAGTGGTGGGACCAAATCACAATAGGTGGCTATCAATGTCACTCACAGATGACATGTACAACTCAAACACATTTTTGCCTGTTCCCTTTTTTGCAGATATTTCTTTCTAGGTTCCAGATCTCATCATCAGCTTTCTACAGAAAACCTTTGGAGTTTAGTTTTTGTCTGAACTTTTCTAAGTTACCGGATCATGTCCAAAAACAGCCTCATTCATCCTGACTGGTGAGTTTATTTCTCCCGTTTTTCTCCAACTACATCACAGCCCATCTTTCACAACTCACAGAGGGTAGAACAAAATGTGATGCTCCTCCTAGTGCTGTTTAAGTGAGGAGAGGGATCACAGAAAAAATCCTGACTCAGCTCTTAATGGTGCTCAGTTGTGTGTCCTATGAGGCAGTGTCTAAGAGAGGCAGCAGGAGGGTGCTCTGTCAGCCAGGTACCTGAAATTAGGCAATGCAGATACCCTCAGGTACACAGCTGCTAACTGCCACTGTGTAATGGTTTTGGCTCTATATCTAGTAATTAAACCACATTTTTTTCTCAGCAGCGTATCCTCATTTTGCTCAATTCATTCTTTATCTTAAAGTTACACAACTTTAAATAGATGCTGCAGTATACAATTAATTGTTACCTCGTTGACAAATGAATGCCATTTCTGTACTTCCTGGCTTAAAAAAGGAGTAATTGGGCAGTTAAAGTCTGTACTTGACAGCATTAGCAAAGCTCATACAAGCACTTACCTCATCAATCACTTTTGCAAATTGCTGCAGAGTGGAAGTCATGACTTCATCATCTCCCCCAAGTGGAAAACGCTGAAAAGGCAAAAAGAATTTCATTGTTTGCAGAGTTTATTGCCAGGTATTTCATTAGTTTAAAATATTACACAATTGAGATACACTGAAGCAGTTCACCTCACTAGGTGGAAAAGGAGGATAGGGAGCAGCAGCCTCTTAGACGAAGCAAATTTTTGTTTTTAACATTTTTAACCTCAGAAAAGTGGACCCAGCAGCAAAGCTACAGAGAACCCTTCTTAGTACAGGTTAAAAGGGAAAAAATTATGGATTCCACAATCTGTGCTTGCAGAGATGGAATTATGCTCACAGAGTATGGTTGTAATTTGGAGATTGAAATGCAATCTGTTCTCTTTGTGACTATTGATATTTAAGCACTTAAGGGTAAATAGGTTTATAAAGTAAAAACAAAACAGAACTACTCTAAGCAATTCTCAAACTACGTAATCCCAAAGAAAAATATTTCAAAAGCTATTAATATTCTTCATGGTAAGAGGAACTTCATTCTGGCTTAGTTGGAAAAACTAGAATAAAGACAGTAGATTCTTCTGGCAACAATCTGAACCACCAACCACAGCAGTTAATTTTATCTGGACCAAACCTAAATACATGCTACACTGTGCTCAGGGAGATAAAAGACTACAAAAATACACAGTCCTGACCCTAACCACACACAGACAACATGATTTATGCAGTACCTGTTTCTCATATTCCTTCAGAAGCTTTGAAGTCAGATGAGTTGCTGCACTTAATTCATTCTGATTTAAAAAAAAAAGAAACATGAAAATCAATAACAAGTCTAATAGTTAAAGTATATATAAATTAAAAATACAGCCATAATCTCAAATTTTTAGAAAAACATACAAAATAGATTCTGTTTCTGGCATAAAAGTGGAGCTATTTCTGGATGACTGAAACATGAATATATTGTGGGTAAAAAAACAACCTCCCACTTGATACAGACTATTAAACACATGGAGATCATTTTAATGTGTACAATATTTTAGAAACACTTGGGAAAAACATTAGTTACTTGGAGAACACAGAAGATCATTTCACTTATCATAAGAAATTCTGTTGCAAAAAGAATCACAAGGATTTAGTCTTTACCACCCCCTAACATACAAAAAATCAATCATTCATTCTTACTTTATTTCCCTTTTGCATTTAAAGCATATTGCTCATCATCATGTCAAAAAAAGTAAGAAACATGAAATGTGGTTCCAAAGCTTTATAATGCATTCAAAAATTTCATTAACAATACCTGAGCATCATATATTCTGTGCATGGCTTGAAACAACTGATTGATGTAATTGGATATTGCAGCAGCATCTTCCTCAAATACTCCCAGCAAAGAGCGGGTCTGTAGCAATCAAACATCCAAAACATGAACATGACAAATGAGAGGAATTTAAATATAATGGAATTTCAGACTTAAATAGCATTATCTTAGGTTTCATTACTAAAAATTTTATAAACTTTCCAATATTGCTTAAAGGAATGCCGAAGAATTTTAAAATATCCAAGCTCAACCTTGGTCCTACTGTCAGCCTCTCCAGGTTAATATGTTTTCAGAAAGGAAAGGGCCAAAGGAGATGGACAACTGTCAAATGCTGAAACTGTGGGCAGCTACTGGGCTCACAATAGTACATCCCTAAGGAGTAGGGTAAAGATTACTGGTATTAAACTGCTTGTCAGGTACACACATTTCCTCTGCAGTGAGATCCACATAAAGGCTGTGACTGTCCCATACTGTCCAACCTGAACACAGGCAATTGCTGGTTATGCTTGGACCTTTAATTACCCATGGAATAACCATCAATTCTGTGATCAAAAGGTTGAGGAACTACACCAAACCAAAACTAACAATACAACCTGTATCTGATTGTCCTCAACATATATGTTTCTCACCACTGAAAGGGAGAGAAAAGATCCGTCCTTCTGTCCTTACTCCAGCTTATCAGCCTGTCTGTTCTTTAGCTGGTGTCACCCACAAGCCTGATGACTCTTGTGTCCAACTGCACTGCCTACATCACTGATGGTGCTTAACAACATCCACCTCAAAAATCAACCTCTTACCACTGGCCACCTATTAGACTAAAACACTGGTCTCATCTGTAACCCAACTATCCAGCCAGTTTTTCCACTCAGGTCAGTCCATACCTCTCCCTTTTGGCCAGAAGAATGTTGCCAGACCGTGTCAGAGTGCACAAGTCAGGGTGACTGACATCCCCTGCTCTCCCTTCTGCCCAAAGGACTGACTCGATAAGAATGCAATCAGGTTGCTCAGGTGTAATTTGCCGGTAAGCTTAAATGAGATGCTGACTGCATGTTCTTGCACCCTTTCTGCACTTGGAAGCAAGGTTATTCCTCACCAGAAGGATTTTGAATGGCTTCCTTCCACCAAGACAAAAATCCCAAAGGGGAAAAAGCAGAGGATGTACCAGTAATTCTGCACAGGCTACACTGGCTTTTCTTAAAACATTGGTTGAGATGCTTGGCTGCAGAAGCAGGAGCAACGCTTGCAAGAGTCACAAAGGAAATACTTTAGCAACGTTTTATCAAAAGGACTGTGCTTTGTTTCTAACTTTACACTAGAATTAATGTGCAGACAGAAAACTGAAAGAATCATAAGCATATAATTGGTTTTTTTTCCCCTTAACTATGACTGTTAAGCACATGAAATAGGAAATGCTATTTTTCAGTCTTCCATAGGCTGTCTTGGAATTACTGAAGTCTTTAGTCCATCTCCCCTTGAAGCATGAAGGTATTTTTCAGCTATTTCTGATTACTTGCTTTTAATGATAATGAAAGAGTACATATTAAATCAATACAAATTATATTATTTAACAATTCTTTTGATGTAAAATTCTTTTATCTAAGTTGCATTAGATGCCTGGCTGTATCACAACTACTGTCATGCTATACAATGTCTAAAATATATTTAAATTTTAAAAATATAATCAAGACATAATCAACACAATAAATAGCTTTAATACTGGTTCTGGAAAGAGTGGAAAGAGTTTGAGGAGAACTCTGATCTTTGCCAGGTGTGGCAACATTTGTCATCCTAACAGCCTTGACTCTCCCATTAAACTAGACATACACGAAAGAATGCAAAAGAAAAAATTACATGGTACTATAACCATTGAATTATATACTCAATGACCTTTAAACCTGAACATAAATAAACTTGAGCTTGTAATTTTAAGGGACTACTAAGTATGATTTCTGGATCATACTTTAAAACTGAACATTTTTTAAAAAGTCTATATTTTATTGTAAAAATGTCAGTTATTTATGTTTAGCTGTCAAAATAATATCATATGATACTGATGGAAAGAAATAAACCTGAAACTGTAAGTTATGGCAGACTTCTGCTTAGCAGAAAATTAGAGGAATTGCTTACTTATGTTTCTAGTAAAATTTTGCATCATTTTGCATGTTCTTCAGGATTCCTTCTACCCGAGTTTGTGAGCAAGCAAACAGGAAAGGACTGGGGAGAGGCTGCATGAAGAAACCCCAGGTTAGAAGTCACTGTTAAGCCTTCTACGCCATCAGATGGAGGGCACTGCAAGCGACAGGAGACAGAGCCGGTGCCACCAGTCTCTTGGCTTTTTGTGCAAGGCTTTGGGAATGCAAATCACTGTGAGCAGAAACTCTCTAAGTACACACTGAGAATGTGTGTAATATATGTCCTAGGTTAATATGTAAATTGCTCTGTTTTGCATAGCAAAAGACTAGGTAAACTTGGAGCTTGGTTTAGGCCTGACAAGCACAGTGGTTAGATTTTTATCCTACAGGAAATGAATGGGTTTGGACATTTTTGAAAAGCCTTTCCTTCTCTCAGACACAGAATAAGTTTGATACGACATTTATATATCTACAGTCAGTGTGTAAAACACACCAGGCCATAGTGCAGCACTAAACAAAGACCCAGGCTGAGGAGCCTTTCAATATTCCAGCATCAGTGTGTATCAAAGTGATGGCAATTCCTCCAGAGAGGGTTCTGCTTTCTTCAAGCAACATTCCCACTGCACTGATTTCAAAGTAACAGAAATTAACTACTGTAACAATGGACTAACCTAACAGAAAATCACTGAGTCCTTTTTGCAGGACCTGGCTCCCAGAGTTCACCTGAAATACTAAACTGACTGAAAGATGTAAAGACAGTATTGGCAAGTCCAATTACTAAAGCATCCCAAATTGGGCTGAATTAGGCTTTGCTTGTCTCTATCACAAATAACTTCACATGGAAGATTCTAGAATTAAAATTACATTCCAATAAGTAACATTTTTTCATGTGTTTCCCAAATGTCCTCAGATGATCCTAAGTTCATGTTACATTTGATATTTCCAATAAATACGAACAGTTCTGATTTCCTTATTCTAAGAACAGACCTTAAAGAGCTAATTTTAAAATCAGTATTTTAAGACTTTAAAAATGCTTTCCTCTTCATGAGATGACAGCAGGTTTAGCCCCTGGACCAGAACTCACATTAGAAGCCAGATCTCATCTCACATCCAGCATTTGAGCTATTTGGGGCACTGTCCTTAGGAAAACAATGATTACTTTTCTGCATGGCCTTCTCTTGGCTTTCTTAAGTAGTCCTTCCATTTGATACAGAATTGCTAAAATGACTGTCATTTTAGGCACTGAATTTGCCTTTTTAACAAGTGAAAGTTTCTTTTCCTATGACCAAGGAATTAAAACTACCGACGCACATGCTACTGCAATTAGGACATCCTGCTCACTAAGTAACCCATGCATGAGAACAAGGATCTGAATTCGAAAAGTTGCCATAAAAGAAAATACACTGCAAACTTTTTATCCACGTCTAAGAAGCACAGCTGCTGCCAGCAAGAGAAACCAGAGCAATTGAATAAAGCATTTTCTACTTTAGAAAGAAACTCCGGTGCACTACAGAGCATTCTGACACAGATCAGGCAGCAGCAACGCAAGAGAAGAATCGGAGCAAGGAGAGGCCTCGGGGCACCATGTGCCTCCCATCCACTCTCCGCACTAACCTCACCCAGCACCTGCTTTTCATACGGCTCTACTGAACCTCAACGAACCTTTGTGAAAAACAAAGAGGAAAAATCCTTTTGAGAAAGCAACACAGATTTTATGGTCACGAGGTGTCTAAAACCGAGCCTGGGTGCGGAGGCGGGGGTGGGGACCAGGGAGCGGTGCTGGCACTGCCCTGCCGCAGCACCGGGCCCGGACCCGGCCCCGCTCCCGGCCCGCAGCGCTCCCGGCAGCGGCGGCAACGCCGCGGAGCTCCGGCCGGGCGTTCGCAGGGCACGGCCGGGATGGAAAACCAGAGCCGAGACTCTCGGAGCTCTGCGGAGTCACACACGCAGCAGCCCCCTCCCTTACGGCCACCGCCGCGGCTCTCCCGGGGCCGGGAGCGACAGGGAAGCAGCGCTGGGCACGGGAACAGGGGCTGGGCCAGATACAGCCTCCGCCGAGGCTGTCTCACCTGCGGGCTGTCCTCCAGCGTCTCCTCGATGGGCAGTTTGTCGATGCCGGGCATGGCGGCGGCCGCGCAGAGCCCCCGCGGCTCCGCTCCCCCCGCGCCGGCCCAGCCGGACCCGACCCGCACCCACCCCGCCCGCCGCGCGCCGGACGTCCCGCCCCCTGCTGCGCGCGGCTTTCCCATTGGCCCGCACGCCGCCTCTGCCCGGCTGCCATTGGCTGGCGGCCCCGCCCGTTCGCGCGCGGGCGCGGGGACTGAGGGCGGGGTCTCTCGCGCGCCGTCCCTCAGAGCGGAGGCTCCGGCGGCCTGCCCGGAGCTGCTCCGTGTGGGGAGTGGAGCGGAGCGGAGATGGTCGGGGCGTCGTCCCTGCTGAGGTGACTGCCTGGCAGTGCGGGTCATGGGTGTCAAGCAAAGTGTCCTCCCAGCCCTGTCTGCCTGTGCTCCGGGGGTTGCTGTCGTCTCTTCACAATTACCTTGAGGGCCGCTCCACAGTCCCTGCCGTTATGGAGCATCTTCAGCATTCTTGCCGTGTTATCTGGAGCATCCCTTTTGGCAAGTCTCCTTTTATCCCTGCCATCTGCAGCCCACTCATTTCTATTGTGCTTGGAGTGAGAGGACAAGGGGCCGTAAGCTGAGACAGGAGAGATTTTGATTAGATATTAGAAAATAGCATCTCCGCTTTCTTAGACTAAGTGTGGTGCTATAGGTTGGCAGCAAATTTAGAATGCTTAAAACTACTGTGAGGGCTCACTGGAATCAAAACAGATCATTGGTTGGACTTGTGAACTGGATCAGCTCTGAAATTACTTAGAATTGTAGAATCCCAAAGGTTAGACAAGACCTCTAAGATCATTGAGCCCATGTTGTGTTCACCACTAAACTATGAGCCCAAGTGCCACATCCTCACATCTTCTGAACACATCCAGGGATGATGATTTTCAGTGCCCAACCACCCTGTAAAGAAACT
>VRYO01000638.1:8164612-8242862 GCA_009812075.1 Sialia sialis | reverse complement strand
GTGTGCCTTATAGTTGTGAAATTACTGTCATTTTAAAGAGCAAGACTTGGTAGACTTGATGTTATTTGCCTTTTTGGGACCAGGTGAATTCAGCGTAAGACCAGATTAGAAAGCTTATGGTGTCATTCAGCAGAGCAAATGATTAATGTTTGTGCAGTCTTGTTATGGAGACTGTTCTTTATGTTGTATCAGGTTATGATTTACCTTTAAAAACAGATTAAGGACACAGCTGGTGCGTTAAATTGCAAACAAAGATTTTTGAGGTGGCTTTTTTTTGTTTGTTGGTTTGGGTTTTTTGTTGGGTGGTGGGGTTTTTTTGTTTTGTTTTTTTGCTGTTATGTTCTTTTGTTTTTCCCTATAGGGAGTGGTGAAGGAATTTACAAGTTAATACTGTTCAGTCAATTAATTTACCAACTCAGCTGGTGACTCACCTGACTGGAGCAAGTCAGAGCACCTCTCCCTTCCCCTGTCAGTAAGGGCAATAATTCAGGGTTATCTTACAAAGTGTTTTAAAGACTTAAGTCTTGTATGTGCAACCATGTGACAGGACATTAACATTGGTTCATGGTCTATAAATACACATGCTTTCTGGTTTTGAGACAGTTAGCTTGTAACCAAGCTTTATATCCTGTAAAAAACTACTTTGTTTTGTACTGTAAGATCATTTTCCCAGTGGAATTCAGGAAGGCAGTAACTTTAAGTGGATTGGATTTAGTTAGCTTTGTGAATTTACAGCTGTAAATGGCATCCACAAGTTTTACTTGAGCTTCAAATTTGTCAGCAACAAATGTGATAGTAATGAATTGAAGAATCCCTCTGCATCCTCTAAGTGTGGTTTCAGTGTTACAATGTTTTCAGCATTGTAGACCTTTTGTTAGCGTGTGAGGGTTTTTTCTTGTTAGGGCTTTTTGAGATTGGGTTTTGTTGTTTGGTTTGGGGTTTTTTGGGGGCTGTTGTTTTTTTTGTTTGTTTTGGTTTTGTTGTTTTTTCTGTAATATATCTACTAAGAAGTCTTAAAAATGTGGGGAATTAACACTTGGCACTTTGTCAGCAGGGAGAAGAGCAGCGAACAGATCTTTAGAGAATTCCAGATGTGTGCCTTTATGGAGAGAACATTTTTCCTCTGCTGGAGGGTAAAAGAAGCTGTGTGGATAAGGTAGGCTTTATTTGCAGTGTGTCCCACTTTTTAACACACTGTTTCTCATATTTTTGCTGGTGGCAACCTTGGATTAACCTTGAATTTACCTGCATTAAACTCAATCTTCCTCTGTCAAAACTTCAACCAAGAAATAGCTAACTGCTTTTGTTTTGTGAAAACTTGTGTTACCATTTTGAAGTATTCTTGTGTTAAAAAAAATGGGAATTTTGAACTTGGCTTTGAATATAACACTTGTTATTAATGTTAAAAACATATTTGAAAGACAGCTTTATGCAACATGGCTTCTGAGGTGGTGGAATACTGCTGGGTAAAGAGGTTGTGGGAAAGGTGAGGTGAAAGGCAAATTTTTGGAGCGTGATAAGTAATCAAGAAAAATAATAAATACCTTTTTTAAAAGCTGAAAAAATATATTGCCCAGGCTCTAGTGGAAGTTGACCCAGCAGTGGAGTAGCAATGGGTGAGAAGAGCAAAAGGCAGCAAAAGTAAGACCTGGGGCTCAGACCAAAGCTCCCAAGAGCTCTGGGTGTGGTCTCCTGAGCCCATCTCTGAAAAACCAGAGCTTCATCTACTAAAGAGATGAACTCCACTGTCCCTGGGCAAAAAACAGTGGTGCAAAGTCTGAAAGCGAGATTAGTTCGCTGCCTCATCAAGTATGTGATGCTGTAAGAGGATTGGATTTGCATATCCAAGGAGCAGTGAGTCTTCCTATTATGGATTACTTAGGATTCCCAACTTAATGTTTGCTGTGCTGTTCTAATTGCCCCTACCAAGGTATTTAGTTAAAGTCTACAGGTAATTTCAAATGGGTTGCAAGGTAGTATTGGTCAATGCTAATGGGCTAAAACAATGAAATACAGTTTTCAAGAGAAGGCTTAAGGTCTATAAATGGTGACTGGAGCTCATCTTGCAAGTGAACATTGCAGGTGGGTGCATGCTGCTTCAAGATCTATAGATACGTGTGAGACGTGTCCTTGGTAAGGTCACTTCTGAAATTATCACTCTTTTAATAGTGATAGGGGTACCTTTTCCTTCTGAAATTAAAATATTGTTTACATTTTTGCCTGTTATTTTTGGACAAATCATGATTTTATAGTGTCTCTGTGGAAATTCCTCTTTTTCTGGTCCTGAACCAAAAGCTGGTTTTGAGCATGTGATGTAAACTGCTGTGTGACTGACGGATGAGCTTGAATGTAAAAATGTTATAATTTTTCCTTTATAAGGGATGAAATCAGAATTCTGTCAGATTTTGAGCCCCATTACAAAGTCTTTATCTCCCTTCTTCCCATTACTCCATTTTTTTTGTGATTCTAAGTGTTGGATCTGTAGGATTTAAATATACTTCTGTTTGCTCTAAACCTACAAGGAGGGAGAGACATCTACAAGAAAAAGGATGCTTTTAAAACCTGTAAATTTGAGTGTACTGCTTCTATTACTTGAATTTTTGCTTTTCTGTAGTGAAGGATTATCAGGAAATTTCACATCTGGTATGTTTCAAAAAGGCTGCAACGAAGTTATTTTAATAAGAAAAATGAATGCATGAATTATTTAAAATAGTTGGTGCAACTGTTCCTATTAACTAATCCGGGCACTTGGAAGGCAATTACACTGAGCTTTGACAACACTGCCAACCCACTGCACAGTGCCTTATGCCAAAAGCTATTGTTGTTTTATTGACCACGTTCACCATTACATATGCATATGAAAAAACAGAGGCATTTTCATCGGGATTACCCTAATAGCATTAAGAGATTATTTTTTAAATTTCCTTGGAAGGAAATTCACTTAAATGAGATTACTTATTACTTGACTGGTTTCCTATCACGCTTCTATGTTTAGGTAAGTGGAGTCCATTAGAGTATAAAGTTTTTTAAAAAACTGATTTTATACATTAATGATTTCAAATAAAAGAGAAGTACTATATTTGTGCACAGCTTCTTTTGAGAAAGTTAAGTCGATGCTCTGGTTAGGAGAGATAACACTTTTTGTCCCCCTTGGTGGCCCCCCTAGTGTCACCATTAGTTGCTAATTACTTGCAAACAAATAAACAATTAACTCCTCGTGCCTCTTGGTGGGAGAGTTTTCATTGACATGCTAAAACTTTCTAATAAAAGATTTTAATTAATGACGTTGCAACTCCAGCCCCCTTGTCAACATAGCTATAAGGAGGGCTTGTGGAGAAACTCAAGTGCGGTGCCCTCGCTATGCTGGCTGAGGGTGAAGGCATGGCTGGCCCCTCGCTGTGTGCTGCCACCACGGCGGCCTCTCCGGATCTGCACAAGGTGCCCGGCTTCGGAGAGAGTAAAACCACACAGTGCTCCTTTTCAATTGAGAGTATATTGGGACTGGAGCAGAAAAAAGATGGCATTCCAGCTGGGAAACCTCACAGACCCTGGATGGATGCATGCACCAGCTTGGGTAAGTCAGCCTGTTCTGTAAACTCTAAAGCTTTTAGCCTTTAAAAATGCTGGCATGTTTCTACCACAAACCTTTTCTTGCTCTTTCTAGTTTTAGGTGATGACAGTAATCCCCATCTGCAAATCCCTGTTGTTTGCTATGAAAATCCATTATTTCATGGTAGAAGTGATCCAGTGCAAGAGGAAAAAGTTTTGAAATGTGAAAAATATTTTTCAGTCACTGAAAGACTGTCTTTCAAACGAGAATTGAGCTGGTACAGGGGTAGAAGACCAAGAACTGCATTCACTAGAAACCAGGTAGGGCTTTCCTTAGCATTTAACAAATGAGTAACAATGAGTTCAGTAAAATGTTGGAAGAAACCTTCAACAGCTGATAAGTTCAGTGTGATGTGCAGAGAGAAATGAAATCAGGAACTAGTGTAAATTAACAGGAATGTTGCAAATTTCATCAAATCTATGTTTATGCATGGAATCAGAATTGTGCAAACACTGATCAGAAGCCTGTTGAACAAACTAAGCTGCTGTTATATTTATATTATGTATTACTGCTATGAACACAGTGATAATTATTCAACAAGTGTATTTTCATCTCCTCAGATTGAAGTCTTGGAAAATGTTTTTAAAATGAACTCCTACCCTGGCATTGATATTAGAGAAGAGTTAGCTCGCAAATTAGATTTAGATGAAGACAGGATCCAGGTAATTAAAAATTTATTTGAACTTTTCTTTAATTCCAGCTATATGTACACTCTGGTTACATACATAAGTAGTTTGACAGCAGTAATGAGAATGTTAATACTCTCAATTTAAATCAATGTATATACGTGAAACATGCCTTCAGTGATTTGTGAGATGGAAACCATTGCATTCCTTCTGAAATCTAAAGCCTTCCATAGCATTCATGAAGTATTCATCACTGTAATATTTCCACAACATCTGCTCTTTTAATCTCTAGTTATCATGCGCAGAACTTGATAATTTCTTTAAAATAATTTTTATATTCTGTCACCACATTTGAGAAATAAGTTTGAAATAGGTGTGGACATAATTTCTGTGACTGCCTGCATATTTTGTGAGACTTCCAGCAGAGCACAGATGTGTTAAACCAGGGTTTGAACCTACGCCTTCATCTGGCCAAAAGCAAAATCTGTTCAGGGATGTTAATTACTGATTTACAAGCAGTTCAATGTGATAAGAAGCATACTGTAAACATGAGAATTTGGGCTTAGCTTCATTGTTGATCGGGCTTTTGTTGCAAGTATTATATTGGGCTTGATGGGAAACTTGATGCTGCAAGTACATAAGCAGCTGGAGAAAAAGCACCATAAGACGTGTGTGAATTCCAGATGTTCGGGATCTGATTCTGTCCTTTAATTTATTGCCAGTTTTTATATTAATTACAGTGGAGCTATCTCACTTTCCAGGTAACCTGGAGATATTATTTTCTTTGTGCTGTTAAAATTACAGGTAGCAGGTAGCTACATGCTATCATCTGCAGATTTTAAGTTTATATTGAACTTGCAAACTGCTGTCATCACACAAAATATTTTTATGCTGTGTGAATACTTTTAAGTTTTAAATATTATTCTGCTTTCAATGCTGTATTTTTGAAAAGCATCCCTTCTCTTTCCATTTTAGATCTGGTTCCAGAACCGTCGTGCAAAGCTGAAAAGATCACACAGAGAATCTCAGTTTCTAATGGTGAAAAATAGTTTCACCTCCAACCTGCTAGAGTAGAAGGAAGGATGGCTTGCTGTTACAGTACTAGTGCAGAAAATTAAGAATTATTCATAACCTGTATTAAGTAATGATATAGTAATTATGATTTTATGCCCAGATTTGAAATTTTATTATAATTTTCATTCAAATAAACTGTAAATATTTGAAGTATTATAATCTACTTTTTGTGGAAGAAGTGAACTTTTCCTATGTGTTTGAGTAAGTATTTTCAGAGAGTTTGAGATATTTTTGCAGATTAAAACAATGCAAACTCTAGGTTGCAGAAGAATTTCAGCTACTATGAATTTCAGCAGATGATTTGACAAAGCTTTATGGTTTTAGAAGAAGTCTGCTTCAAGTCTGAAATAAACCACATGCAAAATAGATTTTACTACTGGAAACTGACAAGTATAATATTTTCATTTAACTGTAATTAATTTAGGTTATTTGCCTATTTAGTTCTTGGTTATCTCCTCTCTGGTCAGTATAAGTGTTCCAGTTAGGGAATTTGCTCTATTGTCTTTTAATGACAGAATGTCATTTCATGGCATCAGATCAGTGGGGACCAGACCAGATATCCAGATCCTGGCCATTAGTTTTAGGATGTTGAATTCATTTTTATCAAACAGTTCATGAAGGTTAATTATCCTCATACTTGATATTGAGCCTGAAGTCAGGGAGAGCCATATACAAAAGAAACCCACCCAAGTCTCCATGGCCACGCTGTAGGGAAACATTGTAAGTACAGGTTTGTGCTGTTCTTTGTTAAGCAGAGCTCTAAGCACAACCCTCAAGTGCTGGTGACCTTCAGTGAGGCTCCAGCCTGTGTTTGTGTTGCTGGACATAAACCCTACACTATCTAATGAACAGACACAGTATTGCTCTTCCTTTCTTCATGCTTGTTTCACATCTGTTGTCCAATAGGATGAAAGGTAAGTTGAGAAAATGGGTGATAGAAAAAAAATCACTTTATGTAGTCTCATACTAGGAAAGGCTAAAGGGAGGGATGATACGACAGTCCTTAGTATTTTGAATTATAGTTTGAGCTACAAGAGGTTTAAATAAAAAGCATTTCTATATTTTCTGAAAAATGTCACAGAACAAGTGAATTGCTTTAGAACTGAGTGACAGATATTAACTTCACTGGCTCATTGCTTTCACTTTTATGCACAATCCTAAAAATCTTGAATTGTTTGGCTTTGCTCCTGGAAGTCTTATTTTAATATGGAAATAACAAACTTTTATCTGATACTGAAACTTTTTTTTTTTTGTGCTTTATTGGATTTAGGAAATAACATTCCTAACTGAATTCTCTTGTATCCTGCATTCCAAAATACTTCGAAGAACCACAAATGAAGCAGTTTAAATAGAGCCAGATCCATTATGAATAGTTTTTAGAGAAGCTGAAATCTCAATTCAGATACCTGCTTGATCTGGTAAAGGCAAAGGCAGTATTGGGAATGCATTCTTGAATTTTGTTTTTCTTCACACCTCAAAACATATATTGCCTATAGTTTAACCTTATTGCAGGTAATCTGATACTATTGTCAGCTTTGCTTCTGGAAACAAAGTTTCTAACAGCAACAGATTAGACTAATCTGTATAGATTGATTGCTTAAGAACCTTACTCTATTATCTGGCAAATACCTAAATACACCTAATGTCTGCTATAATGGAACTTGTCTCAAGTGACGGAAGTCTGACAGAGCAATTTAAGAGAAACAGTAGAATAGTAGCAGAATAATAATAGCACCAGTCCTGGTATCCTGCTCTCCATTAGCAAATGTTACCAGCAGGATCTTTAGTGTGAGGTACTAGGAGTGTCCCACACTGTGCTAAGGGGAAAAGAATTTAAAAGCAGAGTTGCATTATTTGCTTCATTTGCCTTAGCTTGTTCTTCCTGGAGTAAAGGAGTCAGCTAATCAAAATAGCACCTCTCACTTTACATTTATACCTACTTTGACCAGCATGGGTTTAAATTGTGCCCATCACTTTTTCAAATACAGCTGAATTTTTTTCCACCTTGAAAAGTATTAGTCTGGACTTCACTGGGTCTTTGTCCTGTCGTTGCTGGCGATGTGCAGGGCTGCCTTGGCAATGTATGTGACAGTTCTGTTCCTGTGCAGGAGCAGCAGTGGGGGAGGCTGTCGGCAGAGGCCACCCTGGATGCTGGAATTTAGTCCTGCTCCAGTTTTGCATGCTTTGCCTTGCAGTGTTTCTGTTTGTGTCTCTGCCCTTCAGATCATAGAGAAATCTCAGTCTTTTGTTCTAATTCTGGCTTAAGCTTATGAAGCTGCAACCTTTGCTTCTAGCCATGTTTCCTTGCTTTGGCTCCAGTGATCATTCAAGCCTTGTGATAAGCTGATACATTGACTAAGATGGTGAAAACTGTTCTAGCAAAGATCCCTCTCACTCCTAATATGATCAAGCTGGCATTCATACAATTTAGGCTCTGTCAGGTTGATACTGTAGTGGGGCCTAAATACTCTAGTAGTGTTTCCCTGAGATAGGTCCACTACCTGTGACCCTAAATTGGATGCTGGGCTGCATAATAAATTGTTTTGAATTTATGTTCTTCTCTTAATTACTGTTTCCATATTAAATTTTTTCTAACTACAAATTTCAGCAATGCCCAGTGCTGTCCAAAAAAACCTGAGCTCTGCTTATGGTCTGAAAGTAGATTCACAGTAATTTATGCCAAAGAGCCAATGCTCCCAAAATTCTGTTGTGATGTTACTTGAAGCATACATAAAATCATACTTTGAAGCCTCAATGTAAGCATCAAAAGCCCAGATTGAAACAGCATTCATTAAATTGTCATTTAACTTTGAATTTGCAATTATTAAGTTTTGCAAATCTGTAGTTACAAATAGCAAGACAACATGTTATGATTTTTCTTTTGTGTGTGTGTGTGTATGCATCTACATTTTCCTACTTGTTCCATTTTGTATTGGAAATACTTCTGAAGAGATGAAAGCTGTGAGTTTTATAGTTGTATGTAAGAAGATTAACACTGCTCAAAGTGTTGTTAGAAGGAAATGCAATTTTAAAAATAATCCATCATTTTTTATGTGATTTTAACAGAAACCTTGCATAAAAGCGGTGTAAAATAATTTCCAAACGTCTTCAGTGTATCTAACATGAAAATAAGCTAATCTTAAACGATTGAGATCAACTGTCAGGTTTAGCTAACAATCATAAAATCAAAGCTTCATAGAAATTGATTGTAAACTAACTTTTTTTATTCCTTGGCTTGATTTACTTTCTCTTTTAACTGTTAGACTGATGATCTTCATCCCTTTATTTTAAAGGACTTAATACATATTTGTATGGGAAATGTAAGGTATTTTATTTTAAAAAATACTTTGGAATTATAGTGATTGACTTGAATTAATATTTCATATGCTGTTATTCATGTAATGGATTCATTTTGAATCAAAATCACATTCTGTTATTTTATATGATCTATTTAGTATACCTTACATATATATTTGACAATGAAAAAGTCAAAAGACAAAGTAATAATCATCATTATATGAGGGGGAATTGGGACTGTTCAGCCTCTTGTGGGGCATAGGGATCCCACCTGACTGCTTCAAAAAGGGAGTTCTTGTGATCACAGTGGGCAAACAGGATTGTTGGTGGGGAAGAGGAATCCAGGGCTGCTGAAGAGCCTTCGGTTATAGATTCTTTTGTTGGGGAATAGTGCTTGGACTTGTGTGACATGAGAGGAAATGGCTACACAGAAAATATGGAATCCAGTCTATTTTGGGCACCCAAAGTTGATATTGGTGGGGCCAGCAGTATTTTCAGAATTCCAGGAAGAGTGAAGCGTTGCTTTGCATGGCACAGTGTTTCCACTGAAATTTTGCTTTCTTAGATTGACAAGCATGTTGGACAATTAATCATGTACTTGTTGAGTTTAGAAACAGCAATAACTTGCATTTCTTCTAATATTGTTTTTTTTTCCAGGACACTGTTTATTAAGCAAGGAGGTAAGAACATGATCAAAAATGTTTAGAGATATACAGGCTCTGGTGTAGCTGGGTGTGATTGCCCATGACTTTCATACCCCTGGGTATGTTTTATATTTGATCACACGGATCTACTGTGGGGCTGGTCTTAGAGTGACACAATAGATACTGCATTGCTTGTGCCTTAAAAAAGTAAAAGGAAAAAAAGGAGAATGAAAGGATAGCTTTTGTAGGTGTGTTTTTATCCATGTTGTGAATCGCTGGGTGTAAAGTTCAGCATCCTGAGCAAACAGAGTATGCAGTAGAATCTCACAGGAGCAAGTGGTGCTTTTGATAATAAATTTCAAGCAGAATAATCTGGCTTGGGGTGTTGTAAGGATGTGTATGTGTGACCAGTAAAATTGATACAACACATAGACTGAAAGAGAAGTAAGTATTCCTTCTTTCTGCATTTATGTTCCAGGATTTTTTTCTCCTAGCTTCTAAACCAGGTTTTCCTCTGCCACTAGGATGGCTCGAGAACACCATGAGTGTAGTTTGTTACTCTTTTCTTTAATGTTGCGCAATTTGGAGCTAAAAGGACAGAAGTAGGCAGGTGGTGTATGATAGTCCCCTTCATTAACAATTATCTATGTAATTAATTTGTTATTAATCACAGTAAAATGTTGGAACTTTGCAATTTTTAAATTGTTTATGTTTCAAACTCATTATCTCATTGTGACCTTTAAAAAAAAATTCTTTTTCTCTGATCCTTTCTTATTCTTAGAACCGAGCTTTTATTTTACCAGTCCATGACATTTTACTACTTTGAAGTTTTTTTTAAGTGCCTGACCGCACTTTCTAGATTCTTGTCTAAAGGTGAATTCTCTTGTCTATATAACTGAATTATGTCTTATATATTAAATAAAAATGAAAAAAATATTTTAATGATAGAATTCATACTTTTCATCTTTAGAATTTTATTGTATGTATCATACTCCAAAATATATTGGGATTCAATTTCTTTTAATGATGCCATGTTAAGAAAATTCGGAAGATAGCAGATAAAGTATTCTGCATTAAAAATTTCTGACCATTTATTTGGCTTTTCCAGATAAACTCAGGCTTTAAAGTCATAAATTTTGAAAAGTGCTGGGCTGCTTCTGCCCTCTCGTGGCTGCATTTGGCAATGACAGCGCCAGGAGCTCTGCGGATTTCACTGCGCGCTCTGCAGCGGGACCGTGGGCACGGGATGCCCGCAGGGATTGACTGATCCTTCCAATTACACAATATTTGTCACCCAATTTATGTTCTGCACGCATACAAATGCTCCATGTCAGGCCTGATTTTCAAATGCTCTGAGTGCTCAATATTGAACAGAACTTAGTGATGGGTGAGTGTTTAATATTTTTGATACTCTGAACAGCCTACCTTTTAAAATCTTGCCTCTAAATGAATTTAGGCTGCTGTCGTGACTATGGGTCTGTAAGACTGCCCAGCATTGTCAGTTTACGGTAAGAATATTTTCACATTCCAGAAAGGAATTCTCAGGAATAATTTTTTCACAGAAACGGTTGTTACACATTGGAACAGGCTGCCCAGGGAGATGCTGGAATTGCCATCCCTGGACATGCTCAAGAAACCACTGGATGTGGCATTTAGTGCAATGGTCTGCTTCATAGTGTGATGATTGGTCAAAGGTTGGTCTCAGTCTTAAAGGTGTTTTCCAGGCTAAATGATTCTGTGAAAGCTTTTGACAAATTATTCTGCAGTTCTAAAATAACCCTGCTCATTATGGTGTAAAACTTAGAACGACTTCTGGTACAATATCTACTCATAATTCTTCTGTAATAATGAATACAGTGTTGTCAATGCAAATATCTGCCAGGCAGAAACACTTAGTGCCACCAGATTTGCATGTTTCATTGCTTCATTACACTGGAAGGTTAGGAAATTACTTTGTGCTGTTAAAATACTGTGCACTTCTTAACCATTGTTATTGGTTTTCAAAGTATTCAGTTACAGTTTCCATCTCTCATGATTAAAATATTGGTAGAATTCTCTAACTTCAGAGTTGCATCTCATTGTGTGCTATGGGATGTGGCTGTCTGACAACATTCCTGCAATTTGCTCTAATTCATTTTGGCAGAGAAAGGAAGTCAGATTGAAGCATTCTCAGGAGGCATCAGCACTGCCCTTAGAATGCTGAGACTTTCGTAAAATATAAGTTGGTTACATGGAAAATCTTTACTTGGGTATGTTTTTGTTTAAACTGATCCAATTTTTTCCTTCCTTCCTCTGTAAACACATGATTGTGGGCAATTGGCAACAGTTTAATCACAATTTATAGTTTAGGAGGATTGGTATTTTCAGTGGTTGTTACTACTATTATCTAATTAGAAAGAAATAATATTAATGTATTGTAACTTACAATATTAACAGGCTGTAAGTTTTCCAAGAAATCTTAAACCAATCTTGTTCACTACATTTCAATCTGTTATTATCTGCATATTTATCCTACTCTTTCCAAAAATAAGCAACTAACTCAATCCTGATATCCAACTGTTTCAAATTTGTGTTTTAAAATAATATG
This sequence comes from Sialia sialis, assembly GCA_009812075.1. Lineage (NCBI taxonomy): Eukaryota > Metazoa > Chordata > Aves > Passeriformes > Turdidae > Sialia > Sialia sialis. Next base: position 8,231,024 of record VRYO01000638.1, on the reverse strand, counting down.
CCAGACTGCAGAGAAAAAGAACTATGAGTTAGTTTGTTGGAGAGGTGGAGCTGACAGCAAAAATTGTCATTCCTAACAGGGCTATTCCTCTGGTTTTCTTAGCCCAGTCATGTAGAATTACTGTGCATTCTTTCATAAATCTGTTATAAAGTGTTTGAAAATTACACTGGAATATTTTGGGGAATATCTATCATATAAACAAAAAAAAAAGCTATTTCCATATGCCTCCAGCCTTTGTATTTTCTTTTGTTTGTTTATTTCCCTTTGTGGGAGTAGAATGAGGTGCTATTGACAAAGGGCTTTCCAATCTTCTTCCATACTCGTTGCACAATAGTCAGACTTTTTTTAATTCTTCCAGTCATGTCTCTATTGTTCTGCAGTGATATCTGTTACAAGTGTCTCTATGCATTTTAATTGCAAAAAATTTCAGAACATTTTCTTTAGCCTTAATTACCCTTAGCTTTTGGCCTCAAATAACAAATGATGTCATCCCAAAGTGCTTGAGCAAATAGCTCCCCCTCAGTTAAATGGGAAAGGGTTTAAGGCAGGTTATGCTCAGTGAGGGGTCCCTTAGTGTGCTAGGATTAATTTTGCAGACATTGCCACAGGATGTTGTTGAATTGCACAATAGACTGTTAAATCAGGTTAGGGCTGTTCTCCCACCCCACCTCCCTCCCCTGTATTTTCCTGCAGAAGGAAAATGACAGGCTGTCTGCATGGGAAGCATTGTGCTGCAGTAAGAAAGGCTTGAGAGTAGAATTAAAACTGGAAACTTTCGTGAAGACATTACTTCTTTATAATTTCTGGCATTTATTCTAACTGCATTGTGAGGATATTAGTTTGCATTTTTAATAGCTGTTTGAGATAAAATTTCTATATTGCAGAAATACATTATTTTAAAATTGAACATTACAAATTATTCACTTGTTGTTAAAGAATAAAACATATATATAACTTTGAGGATACAGTTGTTGGTTCAAAATAATTTTAGTTCAACAGAATTTTTATTGAGAAATGACTCATCCATGCAATTTGAAATTTTCTTTGCATCATAAATCTACTTTTCTTTAAAAGTGCAGTTTCATATTACACCTAATCCAGTGTAACGGAAGACTGCTGCTGAAAGATGCAGTCCTGCCCTGCTCCCTCAGAATCAACATCTGGCCACAGGGTGAGTGACTTTGGTGTGCTTTTGGAGCAGGGAGGAGTGTGCTTGGTGGCACATCACTAAGTTGAATAATCTTAGAGAATTTCCTGAATTATATTCATATGAATAAACAGATACAAAACTAAAGAGAAATACAGAAAGTTGACATTTGACTGCAAACATTTTCTTACAGTAGAGGAAGGAGGTCTCTGTACAATATAGGGAACTGTGAGGTCTGGGAAGGGGTAACGTTATATGAAGATTTGCATCCATGGATCACTGACAAATTGTTAATTTGATGGTAATCAGAAGTAATTTTCATATAATAGCTGTTTGGTTTAGTTCAGTCATTTCCTTTTCACTGTAACATACTCCTACATCTGATGCTGACTTGAGCCTCTAGGAATATAGGATTTAAACTTCTCTGGTCATTAAGTGCAATTTCCTGTAGAAGAGATGAAGTCATCCAGAAAGGTCACAAGACTATTCACTCCCTTCTCTCTGAACACTACAAATCTCAAAACATCCCCAAATATCTGCAGACAGACATGAGATTTTTGAGAAAAATCTCAAACATGACACTATGACAAAAAAAGTGAGCAGGAGAGAAACATCTCTGCTGGTACACTCTGTGGGATTCTGGAAGCTCTGGCTTAGTCAGCAGAGAGGACTGGATGCTCAGTTTCAGGACCTGTTGCAAAGCATCTGGATGTAGAAATGGTGGCTGCCAGTGAAGTAGAATTCATGCATCTAATTCCACTTTCCCATCTGGACACAGCAGCAGCTACTCCAGAAGTGCCAATAAATGTGTGGCCACAGTGGGAGGCAGCTGGCTGCCAGGACAGTCTGCTGGGTGCTCTTTGCCATCCTGAGAGAGAAGCAGCAACTGGAGTGGAATTGTTCTGGAAGCTTGCACCCACTGGTGCTATCTGGGTGACCTTAGCAAATAGAGTATGTCTCTAAGAAAGCAGCAAATTAAAACCAAAGTATGCTACACACAGGGGCCTTGCCCTGTTTTACTGAGGTGCAGAGTCTTTCCTGACTTCAAATGTAATTATTGGTTTAGCCCTGAGCATGTGTGCAAGACATAAAAGCAGGCATCTTTATGACTTGGTGCTTAAGTTTCCCCATCTATAAAATGAGGCTGTTAACACAGAATTTTCTTTGAGAACACTGTGTTTCATTAATTTTTGTCACATTTCTTAAGGCATAATGATTTAACAGTTGCCTTGAACAAGATGGGTATTCATAACAATTGATAGATTTGATTCAAATTTAATTTCAATTTTATCGCTTGAGGCTGCTTTCTTATCAGTTGTTAACCTTTCACTGGAGCCTGGCCAGATCATTTGAAACTATGGCATTGTTATAATATAGAAGATTCCTTGGAAATAGAACTTTTGTGACTCTGATACAGGTGGGAATTTTCATGCCCTTGCTGGGAATGTCCACATCCATTTCACACTTGTTAGTTTTGTTCTTAAGGATTGATCTTGGAAGACTCCTCTATTTTATGCTCAGTGCTCATGCCATAGATAAACCTTCCCCATGGAATTGGGACAATTTTATGTAGATGTGTACTTGCAAAAGATCTGATTTTTTGTCTTCAGGGTATGTGCCAGATGAAGTTTCAGAGGGCACTCACATTGAGGGATTTCTGTTCTGGGATGTTTTTTAGCACATTGTCTGCTTGGTTCACTGCATCTCATCCTCATTTCCTAACAGTGGGCAGTGTGTGTCTGTAACAGGCGTTATTGATTTATTGCAATATTGCAATAATCATGATTGTCTGGCTTAGCTGAATACTCTGCAAGCCTGATGCATGCTTTCTGCCCCAAAGTGAGCTGTTTGAATTGTTTCTTTTGCAGTCAAGGTCAGTCTCTCTTGGGAGAGAGTTCAGTGCTAGAAATATGAACAATAGATGGAGCATACAGCTTCCAAATCCAAGAATGAATTTTTGCTGAGCAATAGAAAGATTTTATAGGGAATTTTTAACCACATTATCGTAAATTTTTGGTACATGAGTTTTCATGTTTTTATAGGCATTGCTGAATTCTCACTGTCTCCTCCATCTGGGAACAGCTGCTCAGAAAAGGGAAGGCGAAAAAAAAGGTTTTAACTTTAAGCAAGAAGAGAGAGTGGCAACCAAAACCAGCTGTAGAATGCAGGATATTGATACCCATGACTTTTGGGTATTATGCATTCTATACTACTCAGAAACAAGAGACTCTTGTAAAAAGGACAAAAGAGCCCATAGACAAGCAGAGTCCTCACAGCCACTTTTCCCTTCCACGAGCTTGCAGCAGTTGGAGACTCCAGTTAGAAGCATTAAATGCAGTCATTTGATTCCTGTCTCCCCACTACTGTTTTCCACCAAAGATTTCAGTGGAAAATATTCTAAATGGATCTGAAGCAATGCAATACTTCTGTATTCGGCCAGTGCACTCAGAGGATAAATTTGACATGGTGGCAGTAAGGAGAAGCAGTTTTTCAGATGTGTCATTTTGTTATTAGCTTAGGCTGAACTGTTGGGAAGGAAGTATCAATGCTGGTTTTGTCAGATGGCATCTTTGCTGTGTGCTGCTAGGTTTGAGGTGTCGGTAAATATGACCAATCATTTTGCTGCTTTCTGGATGCTGCCAGTGTATCCAGTGGCAGCTGTGAGTTCTTCAGTTATTCTGCTACCAAGGCATTGGCACTATTTGTTGTGCGTCTGTTTTTGTTGAAAACATTCAGGCTAATGCATCAATAGCTCAGATAATGGTAATTTTGTCCTCACTTAAAAATTATGGCTTTTACAGCAGTTTACATCTCAATTAATAGAAAAAGCCAAACAGTTTCCCTCATGGTTTAGAAGATTTAATTGCAGATCAATGCCATTATGTTCAACAGGGAATCCTTATTTGTCATAGGTGGTTATGGGAAGCAGAGGTATTTACTGACCTGTGAATGAACTGTACAAATGTCTTTCTTTCTTTAGCCATGATGCTGTGGTATTTTATGTCCTTTGTAATTCATTCAAACATAAAAGGACTAGTTATTTACAGGTTTTATGCAGCCTGACTTGATTTTAAATAAAAATGCTCATATAATTTTCAAGGCTGTTAGATCACTTCTGAGTAATGCAAGGAGAAAGTAAAGCAGGAATACCCAGACAGAAGTGTGTGGTGTACAGTGAGAATATGTGCTAAACTTCTGGCCTGGATGTACTTGACCATCAAAAACATCTCATCATAAAATCAGCAGAATTCCACCTAGAAACTTAATAGTACCTTTTTCAGAATTCCAGCCTGCAGGGGCAATGGAGATCAAAAGTAAGAACCTTTTGATCCCAGAGCTGCAAACAACTATGGCCTAATCTCAAACTTTTGCTAAAAAAAAAAAAAAAAAAGTTTAATGTAAAAAAAGTAATTACTTTTCATGTCACAATGACGGGCTATAGCCATCCTAAAGTCACAAACCTGTTTTCAAAGGTAACTGTGAGTGCCAGGGCTGTGATTCATCAACTTAAACAAGCAGTTTAAGAAAGCTTTATTGTATTATTTTCAGCACTAGTCACAAAGGATGGAAAACCTATGATAGGTGTAAAACCAATAGTAGTTAAAAATTACCAGTTGGTCATGTTTCCTTTCAACTGATTGCCTTAGTGGTGGTTTTATGTACTGTTTTAATCCAAACTGTAATGTCTTTTATAAAATACTGATATGTATGTCTTTCCATTAGGACGATTTTTTTGTCCAGGATCAATCATAGCAAACAGAATGTACTAAAAAGGTTTTCAAAATAACTGGAGTTAAGTAATACGTAAAGTAATAGAAAAGTGTTTTCATCAAAGCATATAATATCAGAATTAATTCCAGCTTGAAAAAGCTGAAGTATTTATTGTCCTATATGATTTCCTTTGCATTCTTAGTAATTGAAAATTTTGTGATAGTGTGTTCTTCCAGCTTGTCTTCCTTAGTTAAAGAGTAATTAAAGAGTAGCTGTGGGAGCTGGTGGTGTTTAGCCTGGAGAAGAGGAGGCTTAGAGGTGACCTTAGAGGTTGGTTGGAGCCTGTGGGGTCTCTTCTCCCAGGCTTTAACAGGAGCAGAAGACACAGACTGGAACCGTGCCAGGGGAGGTTATGAGGAATGGACATTATGAGGAATTTCTTCACAGTAAGGGTGATTAGACTTCGGATTGGACTGCCCAGGGAGATGGAGGAATCACTGTCCCTTGAAAGTGTTTAAGGAAAGATTGGACATGGCACTTGATGATCTCAGAGGTGTTTTCCAACCGAACTGATTCTGTGATTCTGTAAGGCATGAAATCATGTCAAAGATCTATGACTGATCTTCCTTGCAATGTAGCGAGTGGATCAGGAATGCGGTACCGCACCACGGAACGAAGATGGGAATTCGGCCAGGTGCTGGCTTGACCCCCTTACTTGCAGGAAGGCAGCAGCAACAGCCTGCGCTGTCCCGGGGCTCTCCGGGAAGAAGGGAAGGGAAGGGAAGGGAAGGGAAGGGAGCACAGCAAGGCAGCCGGAGGGGATTCCGCTCCCTCCCATTGTTGCCGTTTGCCAGACTGGAGCGGGGCGGGGGCGGCGGGGCCGGGGCTCGGGCGAACCCCCCGCCCCCGGGCCGGGCGCGCATGCACACACAGGCACAGAGTCAGACTCCCGGACAGAGCGGCACACCGACACACCGGCCCGCAGCCGGCGGCAGCTCTGCCGGCCCTGCCCCGCCGCGGACCATGGCCCCGGGGCTGCAGCTCGGCCCCTGGCTCCTCGCCCTCGCCGCCTGTGTCGGCGCTGCCCGGCTCGCTGCCGGAGCAGCCGGCGGCAGGAGGGGCCCGGCGGCCGAGGCGTGCGCTGGGAGGGTGAGTAGAGCGGAGCGGAGCGGAGCTGCCGGGCCGGGCCAGCGCTTGCGGGAGATGCGCGGGGTTGCGCGGAGCTCTGCAGCCCCTCCGGGCGTGCGGGGAGGAGGAGGAGAGAGGGAGGGAGGGAGGGAGCAGCTGCCCTGGGGACACTTCTGCAACAAATAACTCTGCCCCGGGGCTCTGCATCTGGAAGTTAATTGCGGCCGGGAGAGAGGGTGGCATTTCCCGGCCAGGGATATTTATTGGTTTCTCGCCGAGGGGGGAGGCAGCTCGTAGCCGGCGAGTGTGAAGAAGTCACTCAACAGGTCCTTTACCACCAGCGCTCTCCACTTGCCAGAGCCGACCTGCATAAAAGCGATCGCTGCCGCTTTGTTATTTTAATGATTCGAGGCCGGCTTGGGGTTTTAGCTCCGGGCCTGATCATTATACAGAGGATGTAGGAAATTTACGGGAGGGGGAAGAGGGGAGGAAGGTGATAAACGTTTTGTTACTGGTCTCTGCCTTTTGTTCCCGTTTCTGGTGTGTTTTGCCGTCAGACTTTTCTCGATTGCTTTTCATATTCTTTGTATATATATATATCTATAACATACTTTTAGTAACTTTTGAGTGGTGTGTTTTGGTTTGTTCCTTCCCTTTCTCCTGATGTCTGGTTATAGGTTTAGTTGAAGCGTGGTGATCCGGGAACACTGGAGGGAACACCACTGACTTTCATTGATTTTCCTTTTTGTTAGATTGTCACTAAGGATTTTCTTGGTTTCAGATCAGGTCCTTTGAGAACGTTGCTGAAACACAGAGTTCAGAAGTTTGTAGGGCATAGTTTAGAAAGGCGAAAACATCGGGAAATATGTAAAAGAAGAGTGTGAAAAAACAAACTTCAAACCTTGATAAAGCGTCAGATCTAAATCTTTGTGTTGGATGGAACAGTTACAGGTTTAGATTCCCCATTAAGTCTAACAGAATTAGCAATAAAATATTTTGTCTCAGTACGTCTGATGTGTGTTTCACCAGACATGGGCAGGGTACTCCACAGGCTCTGTGTATTTTGCCCCACTGTATATTTGTGTCAAATTTTGCATCTTTTATTGAGTAAATTATCACTATTACAGGTCATAGTACTTGACTTGTAAAGGACTTGAATTAATGTATATTGACGTTTATCAAAATAAGCAGATTCAGTTTGTTCTGGATTTGATTTTTTTACTTACATAATTAATGTTGTTGTGTGTGTTAAACAGGAATCTACCACAATATAATTCTTTTTGTTCAATGGTTTTAAATGACTTTTAGATCAGCAAAACTTACATTCTTTCCAATTAGCATGACCCCTCTTTGTCTTTATTGCTCACAACTAATGTATCATTTTAGTTTATACAGTATTTGTAGGAGTTTCTGGTTTTCTTGTATTTTCAGCTTCAAGTTCAGACTTCCCTAGCCAATTTATTAGATACCTTGTCTTATTGTGTAGTTATTTTATGGTCTGATTTTGTAATACCACCCTTGCACATGATTGCCTCCGTAATGCAGGCAGGGCAGCATTTATTAGAGTAATGACTGCAGGATGGTCCCCATTGTCTCAGTTTTGTGGTATTTATCTTGGGCTACATGTAAGTTTTGAGTAGACTTGACATACTATTAAATGACTGATGGCCCCTCTAACACATTGTCTGCTCTGGAGCAGGGCTGCCTTTGAAGTAGTACCCTGTAGGAAGTAAAGAGACTATTTGCTCTATTAAAATTCCTTGGTATTTCCTCTGTTTAACCACAGGCCACTTCCCCTCTGCCACTCTAAACACTGCAGGGACACTGACTGATTGAAAAGACACAAGCCCTAAGTAATTGTATCCTATTCAAATAGTTATTCTTATTGCAGGTTATTTATAAGTAGTCTCTAATTAATGTATGTTAAGGGCGTGAATAAATCTTAACATTTTATATAGAGAAAGCAAAAATCTCTAGTTTGCATTAAATGAAGTGGTTGAATTGAGGTAATTCTCAAGGGCATAAATAATCTAAAAATATATAATTTAACTTTTAATGGTTGTTCAAGGAGAAATAAAATGTAGCTAGCTGGGTTTGTATATGCATTTAGATACGGGCACTTTGAGTATTTTCCTCTGCTGAAATTGTAAATGTGGGTTGCAGTTCTCTATGCTGGATCTTTTTTTCATCATTTGAAGGTTATTTTTGAGAATCTGTGTTCAACTTTTCTCCATACATACAGTGGTAAGACACATACATGCACAAGTAATGCACAAGTTTCTTTCACTGTACAAAATACAGTTTTAAGTATCCTCAGTATTTTGTAGCAGTAAAAAAGTGACTTAATGAGATTGTATTTCTGGACTGTGGTTATAAAAACTTGATGGGGAAGTATTTGTTGGCTTTATTTATAGCTCCTGAAATTATTAACACCTAATGTTTTCAAAACTGAAAATTAAATCACATTCTAGATGTGATTTTTTTTGTTTGTTTTACAACTTCAATCACAAAATATATTTATAACCTGTGTTATTCATCTTCTCTGGTAAAACACTGACGTTTATCTTGCAAACTCTGCATGTACCTAGCAGGAAAGCAGTTAATACCGGGACAAGTAACTTAACATTGCTGTGGCTAAGAATATTTAGATTTCACTGGGTTCAGGATTGTAGAATTTGGATTGATGTAGCTTGGTGTAGGATTCCTTTCATTGATGTTTAATAGAAATTTTGATATATTCCAACACTTAATATTATTTCACGTTAAGGTAGACGTTTGCTTAAAGTAGCATAGAATTGCAAAGTAATTTTTCCATATGGATGATCTTAGGACCTCATATGCATACCTTTATCCAGAGAAAAAGTAGTTCAGAGAAGGGCCTGTTTTAATCTAGAATAAAGTGTGTCCACATGGGAAGCTGTTCTGAAAAAGTAGTCCCTGAAGTTCTCTCTGGCTATGAACAAGCCACGAGGTGCACAGAGAAGACAGACCTGTGGTTTGAGGATGGTTTGAATATATTTCAGATTCATTTATTCGGTGTTAAACACATGAGCAACTGTACTCTCAAGTTGTTTTGTAGATTCTAATGGGACTACACACACGAGTAATTTTTTTCATATGTTTAATTCCTCTGAAGTTCCTGGCACTGAATGGTGTTCAGTATAAAGCTTAAACGTGATGTGGCTATGATGAGGAAGAATAAATAATCCAGCATTTTACTAACCCTCCCCTCCTTGTTAGCACAGAGTTGTACCTTCCTTTGCTCTGCTAAGCAAAGCTTCTCAGGCAGACTGGAGAGCTCTGTTCCCGTGCATTCTCCCTGAAACTCCCTGTGTCCCCTTCTATGCTCTTTATGTAAGGAACTTTCTAATTCCTTTCCACTTCAGAGCAGGGACACTGAAGCTTTCCTACTGTTCCACTATTGGCAGCTCTGCCTGCCTCATTATTCCTTAGGCTCATGCTGCTATGTCCCTACATTTATCTCCTCAAGCATACCAAAGTAGACTTATGCTGCTCCACACTTAGGAATCTCCCAGGCACAGAGCTAGGTCATACAGAAATACTTTTCCCAGCTAAGGACATATTTTGGCAACTTTATTTTGAAGGATAAACACCCTGTAAAATGGTAAGAAATTACCAAAGTTGAAATTTCTCCCTTCTATTTTGCTTTCCAACAGTTAAAAATCCCAGATTTTCACTTGCAGACTACGTATTTAAAAATTTTAGAAGGTATTGGGCAGAAGACAGACCTAAGATGGAGCATGGAGGAAGGTGTTAATGTTTTCCATCAGGGTGTACTTTTCATCTATAGACAGTTCCAGGGCTGCTGTAAAGTTCTGCAGACCAGATGCCAGCAGTTCACTATCTGCCATGCTTTTTGGAATTTATAGAATCAATAGATTTCTCTCCCTGGTGTCCAGAACAATGTGGTAGCATTTCAGAATTGATGAGATGTGTCACTTAAAGCTTCCTGAGTTCTGTGATTAGGTACAATGCAACATGTTGAGTGCAAGGCTTTGCAGGCGTGGTCAATCATGCAGGTTGGCATCTGCATCACTCTCCTTTAGCTTAGAGATTGGCTTCAGGGTCCCTCCAGGGTTTGTTTTGGGGTTCTCTTTTGAATTTATTTTATTGAGTAATGTAGCAGAGAATAAGACCCTATTCCTACTCTAGCGTCAAAAAGTGTTGCATATTAAATTAATTTTAAAATGCACAAAGTAGCATAAATATGTTCACATTTTCCTATTTAAATGAATTTTAAAATGCACAAAGTAGCATAAATATGTTCACATTTGCCTATTTAAATGAATTTTGAAATGCACAAAGTAGCATAAATATGTTCACGTTTGAAGGTGCGGGAGACTGTTTGCTCAGGAACTGTTCAATGCTGTGTTTTTAGAATGAGCATGACCTGGAGGAAAAAATATGGAAACATATGTTTATGTAATTGAAACTAACTCTCAGTATTAACAATGAAATTGTGTATTTCCTTTTGTGTTTGCATGAAACTGGGCAGTCTGAATATGATGATAATTCATCAGCTGGTGACTTAACAGGGTTTCTGCAGTTGAAGTCACCTGGGACTGTTACAGATTTGATTGATTTCCTCTCTAAAGTGTCCCTTGCTTTAGATACTGAACTCCACTCCCTGCCTTACTTTCCCTCAAAATCTGCTTTTGAGTAAGTACAAGTGAAGAAACTGGGGTATCAGGCTTGTTAATTTAAAATCTTGAGACATTTATTTAAGAACAAGTTCTGCTTTAACAGATCAATATTTTATAGTCCACTAGTGAAAGGATGTTAAGCTGCTGTGATTAGATGATACCAGCTTTTCTGTAGTTAATTATTTGTTAATGTTTATATAACATGGATGTTACTTACTTAAAACTGCAACATTTAAAGGGTGTTTAACAAGGACCGGCTGTCTTTTCCAACAGATCAGTCTAAAGATGATGAAACAAAGCTTTGATGTGAACTTGCCTGCTTAATTATGCTCAAAGGCTGAATTTTACCCATAAATTTAGCATGTGTTTTTAGAAGGAAACAAGAGGAGTGTATTACTGCAGAACTGTCAAGCTTCTATGCTGTTTTGTGTTTTTAAAAGTAAAAATGTTTTCAAGAATATTGCTTTGATTTTATATTTACTGCTACCAGTATAATGAGGTGTATTTGAAATACATTTTTTCTAAGTTTAAGTTAGTGCTGATGTTCCTATAACAGTTTTTACATTGTTTTTTATTTAAAAATTAATTTTAAATTAATTATTTTAAAATTAATTAATTTAAAAACTAATGCATCACACCTAGGAAAAAACACATTAAAGTAGTATGTGTTACATGAATGCTTATTTTTATATCCTTATCTTTATGTGAATTATAAAAAAGGATTGAATGAAAGTGTAAGTTACAGTGACCTAAAATAGTGTTAGGTCAGTACATCTAAAGTACATAATTTTAGGTTATGGTAATGTGAGACTTTAAGGGTTAAAGTTTAAGTGCAGACTTGAAAAAGGATTTTATTCTTTCATACATGTAGTATTCTATAATTATTTCACTGTCCTATTTGTCCTCCCCAACTCTCCTCAAAAGGAGTGGCACATCCTGACACATATTTCTATATGATTTTATCATAAAAACTTAGACCAGATATATACTTGGTAAAGTAGTGAATACTGCATATGCCAGTAGTAGATAGGCTCATTGCAATATTCATACAGCAGAAACACAGACAACCAAACCAGTGTATAAATGTGTATTTTAACTTGCTTCACCTGTTTCTCTTAGTAAATTATACTTTGTGTCATGTCTGAGACACCATTTATGGATTTTGAAAGTACATTGTTCTACTGTCACCTCTCATCTCTGCATGGTAGAGCCCAAGAGTGTGAGGAAAATAAAGTGTGCGGGTTGGCATTTGTTCTCCCAAAGTTTGATTTGATTATTAAAAATACTTAAAGCTTGGATTAGAGTTTCATCAGGCATCAGCACATGTTCCAGGAGATTCTGTATTCTCTGAAATTCTTTCACTTGAAGGATGTTACAATATTATGTCACTCTTGGCTTTGAAGAATTGTTCATTTTTATTAGCTTCCTTGGGCTGTTATTCAGCGAAACAGTAAATCTGCTTTTGGGGCACATCAGTTATACTCCAATGAGCCCAAATAAATGTGAGAGGTACCTTTGTCCTGGGAGGTTCCATGCTGCGTCAGGTATCACACCTGAAAGCATAAACTCTGAGATGTGTGTTCTGGCTGATAGAGGAGAACCAGAATTGTGTGTCCTTGACTCATCTGAATCAAATTTGTACCTCTTGGTGCTCAGCACACAGAAGTGTGGCTGTGCAGTGCTGCCCTGTGTGCACCTTTCTCCTTTCTCCTTTTTCTCCTTTCTCTCCTTTCTCCTTCCCCATGCTGCAGAGCTGCAGCAGTGCTTAGGGCACTTCAGGCTCTTGGAGAGCAGTGCTGCTGAAATCTCTTCTGCAGCCTTTATTCAGAGGATGTGACAGAGAGGAAGCAGAGCTGGGTCTGTGCTGAGCCCTGGGTTCACAGGACAATGAGGGGCTCCTGAGGAGCGTGTGGAGTTCAAAGGGCTCCAGCTAAATGTGTGTATTGGGCCATGATGGCTGTGAAGGCTGGGTTTTACAGCTGGACAGCATCAATCAGACCTTGAGGCTGCTGTCTGGAGGACATGATCTGCAGATCTGCTTGGAGCTGCACATTCTGGGCTTTAGGTTTCCAAATGATTGATCTGTAGTGATCTATCCATATGATCCTTTATCTCACAAAATTGTGTGCAATAACCATTTCTATACCCCCTGTTATATGGCCCTGCTGGATTTTCCTCATGGTTGGTGGGCAGACTTGGATTTTAATTTCTGACCTTGCCTATGTTCTTCAGTCTTATATCAGTGGGAGTGACTAGGTATTTCTGATCTTACTTCTGACTACATTCAAATCCAACCAAGCAATCAATGACTTCCCTGACTTTTTTTGTATACGGCTGTGGGAAAATTCCTGGTTGGCTGGCTATGAATTAATGAAAATCCTTAGAATGCTTCACTAATGATAGCTCCTGTGGCTTTAAAAATGCTATTCCCTTTTTTAATTTGAGAGAGGTCACAGAGGTTTACAGAAACTAAGAAAAGAAAACATCTGGTTGTGCTCTGTAGATGACTGCTTTTGTGTGAAGAAAAGTTATGGCATCGCCTCAGCATCAAACACATTCAAGGTGATCCTTTCTAAGAACTCTTTGCAAGAGCCCTCTTTGCTCAAACTGTGTTTTCTAATTAACTTTGCTTTGTATTTTCAAATGGAGAATTTTAGTTCTCCATGGGAATCCCAAACTCATTGTTGCTTAAAGTTCAACCTGCCTTTATAAAGTTTAATTTTCTTGAGTTTTGTAATCACAGCATAACTATATTTCCATATGTTTTCTAATATTTTCCTTTAAAAGCTATGGAACTCCAAGAGGAGCAATCTGCTGGGTTGGATCCTGGTATTCATGAAAGGAAACTTATTCGGTGATTGCTTATCTTCACTGAAGTTTCAGGTGTCTGTGTGTAAAATACTGAAATGTAATCTGATTTGTGAAAGTCACATTTTTAAAACTTAATTTTGCACGCTAAAAGAGAATTTTTTCCCCCAAATAATGCAGGTTAAAATTGTATGTGAAGTTAATGTAGATCATAGAAAAGCATAGTATGAGAATGTTTAGGTCCAAACAGTTACTCTTCTAAATTGTTAAAATTATAAGTTATCAGCTGCTCAGGTAAACATCTGTAATTCCAGGTGTGACTGGCCTGGAATCAGAAAGCATTAAAAAACACAACTTGAGAAACTTAGAATGGTCACATGTTCTTTTTATATTACACAGTGATTTAAGCAAACTCCAAGCAGCCCTCTCATCTGCTTGTAGAAACAACACCTTTCAAACATGGAAAACTAAGGGATTTCTTTCTGGTTTTATTGGGCTGTTTTGTTGAAAGAGCTAAAACCCTGCCTATTAAAATCAGTGGCAGCTCTTTGGCTTCTGTTTTGAAGGGATTTTATTTCATTTTCCTGTTGATGCTGTGTCCACTGAGCTGCTTGGGACTGACTTCATGAGAGCTGGGTAGTGCGAGCCTGTCCTGGTCCTGGCTTTGTGTTACTGCCTGGTGATGGAGGTCCCGGGTTCCCAGTGCACATCACCTCCCCTGAGCATCCCACGTGGGGAGGGTTTGGGTGATGTCCTCAGCAGGGCAGTGTGCACAGAGCCACCCTAATGTGGAGCCAGGAGCTGAGCAGCAGGAGCAGGACTGGGGGCACAGCTGGCTCACAGCTGGCAGGGCAGCATCTGCTGCCTAGGCTTTGTTGATTATTGCTGTCTTCAGTCTCACTGTTGCATTGGTGTATCCTGGAACAATCCATGTAGTGTGTTCTTGTGGAGAGGGCAGTGTGCTAGGAAGTTGTATCTTTATTTATCCCACAGGAATAACTTCCTTGATTCCAGCCTTAATGATTCTGGGATTCCCCCCGTCAAATGTACCAGAGTAACTTTGGTTACAGCTGCCCAGCCACTGAAGAATTCCATCCTTTCCCTCTGTCTGAGCTATTAAGGTGCCAGTCTGTATCTTGTCTCTCAGCCCTTGTAAAGCCTGCCTGCTCTGCTTCCCACTCCTCCAGTTTCTATGGGAATCAGTTTTAGCTGCCTGTCTGGGCTTGCCCCCAGCTGTAGGCAGTAGTGACAAAATGAGGATGGAAGTTGAAACTGGCAAATTGTGCAATTTTTGCTGAGCATAGAGGGTGTTCTATCTGGATGAACTTTAAATATGGTGTGGGAAGGTTACTGAATTGCACACCTTTTTGCAAAGTTTTCAAGCTTTTGCAGGACTTGGCCTTGAAGTTTGAGAGATATGGTGTATAAATGGGTTATTTAAACGTCACTCTGTAAGTGTGAGCAGACCCTTTAAAAGCTTGGAGTGGGAATCTGAAGAGGAATTGAGTGCCCTAACTCCTATTAACTTTCAGTGGGATTTGTTCTGTTTTGTGGCTTAGGGGTGTAGATGTGTTTTATATTGATTGAGCAGTAAGCTGGTTAGTGAAATTCTCACTCCCATCTGTTTTCTCCCACTTTGGTGTTTGCCCTTCCCTCCCCACTTGCTTTAATGCACCTATTTGTGAGCTGCAATATGAATCACATTTTTAAGCAGTTTGCATTGAAAGTATCTCTAATTTTTTTGTTTTGTTTCGTTTATTTTTTCCCCT
Source organism: Sialia sialis (assembly GCA_009812075.1). Classification (NCBI taxonomy): domain Eukaryota; kingdom Metazoa; phylum Chordata; class Aves; order Passeriformes; family Turdidae; genus Sialia; species Sialia sialis. Next base: position 8,215,797 of record VRYO01000638.1, on the reverse strand, counting down.
TTTCACACCTGCAGTAAGTTCAATGACATGATTAAAATGAAGTCCCCATGCATTTATGTTAAATGTATGCTCAGAATTGGTGAACTACAGCATGGAGGCAGAGGAACTGGACAGGGGAGTCAGGAAATCCCCAGGCTAATTTTGTGTTTAAGCCCAGTGTTCCATATAACTATTCAGATGCTTTTAACATTCCCACCCTTAAGCTGTGTTAATTTTGATACTCTTAAAGGTATTTCATCAAAAGAGTTTGAGGTTAGTATAATGAGCATATAAATTATTCAACATTTTTCATGGAGTGTTTTTTAACAGTGAGTTTTTCACAAGCAAGAAGATGATAATGTTTCAGAAATCACTTAGCATCTGTTGAAATGCAGCCAGCTCAGTGGTGGAATACAGAGCTCATGGTAACGCTATCCAACCCTTCCTGCCAGGAAATGAAGAGTAGTGTGTTCATTTGTAACCCAAGGGGGGCACTTCACCATCCAGCCTACAGTTTGTGAATGCAATTTGGTCATCTTACCACTAAAAGTACAGAAGGACCCAGTGGATCTTATTAACTCCATTTCTTATCCTGCTCTGAAGGCAGCATCTCTTATTAGTATGATGTCTATGAGCAAATTTGTGTAGTTATGGATTATTCCCCATTATAAGGAGCTTTCATTCTGTTTACTCTGTCAAAATTTTATCTGGGATCTCCTGGTACTGATCACAAAGCAAGTGTTAACAGCCCCAAAAGGAAAAAAGGCCAGATGTACAGCTTGATCCTTTAGTCATGAGAGAATATCTAGGGTTTTGCTCTTTCTGTTGTTTAATACAAAAAGTTTAGCTAAGATGCTTTTCAAAGAACCACTAAAATTATCTATTGCATATTTACAAGTTTGTTTTATTGTTTAATTCTCTGCTTTGAGCAAATTATGTTGGTGATGTTTAATAATTAGCTTAATTTACGTTCTGACAGGAGGAATAGGTTAAGTACGAAAAGAGTTAAAATAAGAAACACAGAAAACAAACACCTAATTCAGCCAGACCCTTAACAGGTGAAAAGTTATTTTTTCCATGCTTCTTCAGAACATCAAAGGAAACAAAACCTTTATCTTTTATTCATTAGCTAGGAATAATGCAAGTTGGGATAGCTTAGATTTCTCCTTATAGCTGCATTTGTAGGAGTAATTCACTAATCATGCCATTCACTTTTGGGGTTCTTTTTCACTAAAGACCACTGGCCGTGAAATGTCATGCAGAGGTTTGAAAATGGGACATTCAGCTCACTAAAGAATGAGTTGCAGTGACAGAAGTTTCTTTTTATTACCTTCTGGCAGTAAATCCAATATCATCTAACAATGTGGTAGCTGTGGATGATGATTGCTCAGTGTTTGCATTTGGTTTACAACTTTTCCTTTTTGTTTATTCCATTTTGTTTATTCCATTCCACCACTGAAGCTCCAGTAGTTTGTCTGTGGCAAGCTGACTTGGATTTCCAGGTGTGATTCCTCCCTCTCCTCCCACTCTAGTTAGGTTTTACTGCAACAAAAAATATGTTTCCATGTTTATATTTTACAGTTATATCCAAGTAGTATTCTTGTTAAAATCTATCATTTCTGCTAGTAAATGATGATGATCTTTGATCTTTGGATCTACTTCTCAATTTAGTGCAATAATGTGATTGTATTTTATATCTTCCTGTTCAGTGTTTTAGGATTAGCTATATATATGTTCAGTTTAATGTTGATAGAAAGAAGTCAAGTGAAAGTTTGTGAGAAACACAGGTTCAATTTAACTTTTTAATCTGTGTATTTAAATGCTATGTTAAAACTGACATTGCATTTTGGCTTCTTAAATAAGATGAATGCCAGAAGACAACTTATTCATTTTCATTCTGTAAAGAGACTTCATTTCTTAGAAGTGACTACTTCTTGCATAAAAAGATCAGTTGGTGTATGTGGATCTTTAAAAATAGAAGGTTAAACAAATAGGATAAATACTTTTCCAGGCATTTTTAAATTCAGATGAAATTTTGTCATAATTCGATCAAAGTCACATAACCTGTGGCTCTGTTTTTCTTACACATGCTGATGGTCTGTGGATAACATTACATTTTTTCAGCATGAAACCGAACACTTCAAATCCCTAAAGCAGGCTCAAATTTATGGCTAATAAAAGAATATATTGTACTGGATGTCATCTGTTATATCACTCTGGGAACAGAAACTGGCAGTGAGTGGACAGGAAATATTTCCATTTCAAATCACTTCAGTCTATGGTCTAGGGTGAAAGTGTCTGATTTCAGGAAAATCACTGTGGATATCCATGTAATAGAAATATTTAAGAAGAGTATAAGCTTTTTCAAATATGTTTTTTTGCTTTATAGTATTTTATGGGCAGGTACTGCTTATTAATGTTTTCTTTATTTCAGTCTTGATCCCTTAACCTTTTCAGGGCAGAAGGAGTAGTAGAAAGGTATTCAGGTACCTCTGTGTGCCAAGTAAGCAGCAATTTGATGAGTTGCTGTGCAGTGGCCAAACTTCTTCAAAGTCTTAGAGCTGTGTTTGTAATTGGTTGGATTTTTAAGAGTGTGAATTGCTTTGTGTTGGTTGGGTTCTTCCAGCTCAATGCATTTCTTCAGGTTGTCTCCTCTCAAATGTATTATAAGGTGTGAAATCCATGGACTGTAACTTTATTAATGGAAACTTCAAGCAGTCAGGTTGAAATTTTGGTGTTTTTCATGTGTTAAGTAGTACTTAAACAGCTTTATGTTTTGAAGTATTGAAAGCATTTCAAATAACTGCATTTTAAATGAACATGTTTGTCCAGGGAACATGAAAACCAGCAGAAAAAAGATTAAAATTTTTATCTTTATCATGTATTAACATCCTGAAATACTCAACCATACATCAAGTAAATTATTTAAATGTGTGGCATTTTTTCCAACTTTGCAGGAACACAAAATAGGAAGCCTTAATAGGGTGAAGATTTATTACTTGATTTGGGCAGTTTGGAAAAGTTTTATTATCTGAGGTGTAGGTTAAAAATAATTAATTAAATCTGTATATAAAAACAAAGCACTTCTACCTTTTGGAGACAGAAGTTTAAGGATTCATTGTGAAATCTGTTAGTTACTGTGAGTATTACTGAAGGACATGAACTGAGAGCTGCCTCTAGTGTGCTCTGCTTACCTGAGCAGCTCATGTGCTTGATGTAGGATTCTAAAAGAATTATTTTTTAAAATTTCTGTATTTTTATAATTTTAGTGAAATGGGTGAAATGATGGTTTCTGATACTCTTCTTTCAGGTTCCTCTGAACTTGTAAGGGCGGTGTGGAATGAGTCTGGATCTTATTGGCACTGCTTGTGTGGAAACCAGAAGTATTTCTTTAGTGCAGCACAGCAGGGGTGTTATTCCTGAGGCTAAATTGATTTTGTACCTCTCCTGCATCTTGTCAGAGTAGCCATGGCAGAACAGACCCATATGCCAAGCCTGCATTTGTACCTCAGACATTTGATTTTTAAGGTTCTTGTAATTTTTCCCACAGTATGATTTCCTATTATTATTATTTATTAGTGACTATTGAAATTTATAATTTCAAACAATTTTATTTGAATGGAAAATTAAATGTTCTCAAGATATAGATTTTCTTTGCCATGGGTTTGTGGGTTTGTTTTGTTTTGGTTTTTTTAGTCAGATAATTCAATTTTAATCAATAGTGCAAGAACAGATTTACAATGAAAATGTTGCAAGAGCTTAAACAGTAGTTAAGCAAATGGCACCAATGAAGTAATTTAAAGCCCAAGCAGATTGTGGTACAGGTTGTGTCAGTGTTTTAGCTGATATCACATTTCATATCAAGTGCTGTGTTAATTAGTCTGAAAAGGGCAGTTATGAACTGCCATGTACCATACAGATAGGATGTGTAACCTTTGCTTTGGCCAACTTTCAAAAGCACTTAACATGAAATACTTAGGAAAAATGGATCTCCTAAAGTGTTTAACTTAATCAAGTGTATTATAAAGTGGGTTATCCATAGGGTGTGATTTTCAGTAGTGGAAACTGAATGCAGTCAGACTGGAGTTTCAGTACCATTTCAAATCTTAAAGCTCTCTTTTGAGTCCAAATTCCCTTTTATAATGGTTAAACACTGCATGAGACTTGATAGCACAGAATGCCTAAAGAGTTTGCCAGTACAGATATAATTAAAACATACATATTTCCCTGATTTTTTTCTCCAACAGTAAAATTCAGCCATACTTAATGCTTTTTGAATTCAAATACTGAAGATAGATGAGCACACAGGAAAATTGGAATGTATTCTTTCTCTTCATCCTTTTTTTTTCATTGTGAGAAGCCTCAACAATCCTGAAGGCAGAACCTATTCAGTGTGAAGGAGTAGTGAACTTTATTCAAGGTTGGCAGTTCTCAGAAACATTCTCATGAATGTTTGCTCAGAAAACTGTGGTTTGGATGGTTTTATTTTGTTGTGTTCAAATTCCTGGTTGATTATTTGGTGGAGCTTTTCCTACTTGCCTGTGAGTGGCGGAGCTCCAGTTTGCCTGCAGAGATGGGCTGGTATAGTTGGAATATTTCACTGTTATTTCTTCCAAGTGTCCTTCAGGTGAGCAAGAAGTGTTTGTGCAGCTTTGTGTATGTTTCTGACACTTCCAAATGGATTTTTTTGGATGCAGATATGATGGCTGCACGCCATAGAGGGCAACCAAGGGTGTAAAAATTCCCAGGCAGCCAAAGGTTTAAATCTGCAGCCACCAAATGTGTCTGCCAGTGTCTCTGAAGTTCAGCCATGTACATCAGCACAGAGCAAGCACTGGACCTTCTAATCCTCCCTGTTCAGTGTGTTACTGCTTCAGCTGTGGAGTAATTCTCATCTTCTCTGTGGACCTGGACTAGACAGGCTTTGAGAAGGAATTATTTCCTAAAAGTGCGTAGTTCAGCAGGAAGAATCTCTCCTGGCAGAGATTTTGGGGAGGTGGGAGTAACACAGTGTAGCAGCAGAAGAAGCAGAGCCAGTCCATAACCCAGCTGCCAGGAAAGGCAGCACATCTGAGGCTTGGGTCTGCCTGCAGGGAGCGGCTTCTGCAGCTTGCCCATTAACTGAGGGCAGGGAAGAAAGGGAGGAGTACTTGATTTCTTCCAAAGGTGATTGGTTTTATTAGCATAGTGGATGTACAAGAATATTCACTTCTTAACCAAAAATGTTTTTAGTCATTGTGTTTGACACAATGACCCCTCCATTTTTCTGGCTTGTGTTTTTCTGCTCACCCACAGTAAAAAACCTGGAACAGTCATCATGCTGGTGTGTTCTGAAACTGCAGCAATCTCCCCCTCACTTCTGATGAGCAGATTGTGTAAAATGGCTGTGTATGGAATAAATACAGCACTTCTTGTGTCCCTCCTGACAGTAAACTTAATGCCAAAGGCACCTTTGCATTGCTGCTGAGTAGATGCCTATCACATTTCAAATCCTGGCTTCTCATTGCTCAAGACTTTTAAAGTTCATTAGCTCACAAGGATGGGAACTTTGGGAGGAGATGCTTGTGTTATTTTAAGGAAAGTTGTGAAAAGAAGTTTCATGTGAAGTATTAAAAACACTATTGGTGGTAAATGATTCTTTAAACCTAGAACGTGGGGGTTTGGCAAGCAAATAATTGGTTATTCCTGGACTAGGACCATACTGCTTATGAATTCAATTTTAAACTCTCATGGATGAGTGTGTGTTTCTAAATAATTGCGTGTTTCTAAATCCCTAAGAACAGGTTTTTATGTCCAAAATAATTGTGTTATTTCAAAGAGAGGGATTAAGATGGAAGAATCCCAAACCCTATCTACTTTAAAAGTTTTATGAGTTCTGCGGCAGTTTAATCAGTGCAGTTATTGCTAAATTACCTGAGCCAAGGCTTTGGTCTATTTATATGTTGGTCCTACAAAACCAAAGTACATTAATATTCCTTGCAGTCATGGTCTCTTGTGAATATATAATGATTTCTGTACTTGTGCCTATATATTTCATTCATGTAAGTAAGAACTAAAGAGAACTTTCTAAGAACATGCATTTCATATTTTCTGAGGACAAACTCTCAAAGAATTTCAGTGACTTTCAAATAGTACAGGAGAAGTATCTGGGAGGAAGCATTGTCTGAATCTATCGAAATGAAATAGATGTGCTATGTCAAATTTTTCACATTCCAGCCTTTATGTGATCTTCTGCTTTACAGATTTCCTTGCAAGCAGCTGTTCGTATCATTTTCAGAAGTCACAAATTGAATAAACTCACCCTGTACTGCAGAGTATTTGTAATCTGCTTGCTCTGAGTTTTTTTGCAATGAAAATGTCCCAACATTGCAGTAAATTTCAGGTTAGAATTTTCTGTAGGTCAAGCAGTTATGAATAAAGAAGTTAATGCACATTTGATGACAATTTCTCAAGGGATTTTTTTTTTAGTGTGTGTGTGCACTTTGGCATTATATTGAGAAATGAAGAGTAGAAAACCCACCCTGAATGAGTCATAATTGTGAATTGTGTTCTGGCTGAAGCTTGAAACTGAACCTATGAAGTCAGTGCTAGTTACTTTTACAGATTTTCTATTCCTTTGGATGAAACCTGAAATCAAATGAAGAGCTTGTGCTAGGAGTTTCCAGATTGAAAGGTAGGAATCTGGCAGCAAAATATTGTGAGGGAACCATTTATGATTTTGGAAATAAGCTCCTTTAGTTGTTTTCCAGGTGCCATTGCTTTTGCTAAGCTTTAAAGGCAAAAGCTTTCTTTTTGGATCTGTCTCACTTGGAAGTACATACTTGGAAGATTTAAAAGAAGCAGCAAACTTTTAAGTGCATAAAATTGTGAAAGATACAATTTGTAACTCTGAACTACTTTTCTTTGCTTTCTATTCCCCCCTGATGTTCTATCCTCTAAAAGCTACATAATTTCTTAATGTGATAAGCAAAATGAATGAATGTATATATCCATATATATGATACACATGTTAATATAAATCACATATATCCATTGATCTGTCATGCTTCAGTCACTTCTTGAAGCCTTTTCATGTTTTGTGTGTTTGAACATCTTTGTGCGACAAAGATTGTGCCTCTCAGCTTATGTGCACAGTAAGTGCACAGTCAATAAAATGAATAATAATAGATTGTTTAATTGTTTAATGGATGGGTTAGTTTGGAAGTGTTTGGGCATAAGCTAAAATTCAGTGCTCATGCAATCATTCCAGTCAGCCTGAGGAACCCAGTGGGCTTCCTGAGGTTGTGGATAACTTCCTACCAGAAGAAGAAAGATAGTCTTTAGAGGAGCAGTCAGCTTGTTGATTTGACAATATGCTGTGCAGTATGCATCCACTACAGGGTCATTAATTTCTTCTCCATTATTTCACATGTGTTATTCTGGTTGTTGTTTAGAGCATAAGTCAGTGTTTCTCAAACTAATTTGTTCTTGGGTCCCTCTGAAAGCAACTTTACCATTTGTAGCCCCCTTCCTTCCCAGTCATAATCACTGCTCCTGCACCTGTCTTGGCATTGCTTTTTCTCCCCATTTCCCTTTCCCAACACCTCGTCTTTTTGGAGTTCTCCTGCCAGGGGTCATGTCCCACACTTTAGAGAACACTGCTTTTGCTACAGGCTTTTGGCTTTTGTCCAAATATCTTTAGACCAGCATATTTCAGTATTGTTTGTGTGTAATGGGCTGTGTTTGAAAATATTTATTCTGTTAGCTTCTGGGGGCTTTTTGTTTGTTTTTAGAAAGCTTTTAATTTACCAAACATTATCTGCACAATAATGTTGGAAAAAATAAACTGTGTCACTGCAAACAATAGAAAACTTCTTAGGAAAACTTTCAAATTGCATGAAAGAAATCAGAATTGCTACTGCCCATTCTGTGCATGCTTTGCTGCATTAAATTCCTGAGTTTGACTCAGAGATTGAAGATTTTCATGGTAGGTGGTGAACAGTGTAGATTAAACTTGTTTCCTTTGCTGTTAAGTTGTGCCCCTAAGAACTGCCTGTTCCTTAAAGAAACCAGTTCCCATAATTTCAGTGAACAGCTGCATCTGAAGAGTTCTGCTCTAAATACTTGTAGTGTTAGAATGGTTTCTCACTTCTCTGTCACACAGACTGGTGTAAGACAACCTTCCACCCTGCCTTTTTAAAGTAGAAACTAAGGCAGGAATGGGGCATAATGAAAATGCATTTTTGCTGGTTTGATTTGGTAGGTTTTCTGTTTTCTTTTTTGAGGTGGGATATGCTGTGGCTCATGCTCCTCAGCCAGTGTGTTTCACCTTAAACATCCCCAAAGACCCCATGAAATGAGTATCCATGAATACCTTTCAGGACCCCTCCTTCCCTGGTGGGATTTAAGCCAGCAGGTGTTCAAGGCAATATTTTTTCTTGATAGGAGGACATTGAGAAAACCACATCTAGTTAAAATGGTAGAAGGATTTTTCAGACAAAATGTAATTACAAAATGTGGGAAGTCAACCATAAAACCATGGATAATGTCGTCAAGATTTAATGATCACAAAAAGTCAGGACAATTCAAGGGGAGTATGAATTCCTTGTGTTTGGTTTAGGAAAATAAGTATTATGTGTTCTTCCAAGTAAATTTTGTTTCACAGATTCTTACTTAAAATGTGGTTGGTTTTTTTTTTTTTTTTGTTATACCTGGATTATAGCTCACTTTGCAATATGATATTGTATAATTTAATATCTCACTCTGGGGCTTCTATACAGTCCTGGTTTTGAATTTCTTACATCTTAGAAGGTTTTGACTGTTGGTTAAATCAATTAGCACACTTCTAAAAAAATGTATGAATGCTTCATAATGTGTTTCCAAGTCATAGGGCTGAAATTGGGGTAAAAAGCTGTGTTCTGGGAGATGGGGAAGGAACATGCTAAATGTGAACATGCCTGATGGTTTTACAACTAAGGGATGATGCCTCTGCTCACCAGGCATCTACTCCCTGGAAGGCTGAGCTATGCTGAGAAAATCAAAACTTCAAGAATGTTTATGTCAAACAAGGGTTCTTCCAGATCAGAGGAAGGGCCTGACTGATCTGCCAGACAATGTAAGGGCCAGTTGTGTACACATCATGTGCTAGCACCAGGAGATCAACCACTGAATTTTCACAAGCAACATGGAAGAAAAACTGGGATCTTTGTCCATGCCAGGCTGTTCTTGAGACGGATGTGTTAGGGAAGAGCCCCAGCTAACCAGCTCCTGTGATAGGATAATCAGGGCTTTTGGGGCCCTCTCTACAAGCAAAGGTGCTGGACTGTGTCCAGAGATGGACAAGGAAGGCTGGAGCACAAGTCTGATGGGGAGAAGCTGGGGGTGTTTAACCTTCCAAAAAGGAGGCTCAGGGGGGACCTTATCACTACAACACCTGAAAGGAGAGTGTAGCCAGGTGGGGATCAGTCTCTTCTCCCAGATAACCAGTGACACAGGACCAGAGGAAACGGGCTCAAATTATACCAGGGAAGGTGTTGTTTGGGTATTAGAATAATTTCTGAACCAAAAGAGTTTTCAGTCATTGGTCCAGGCCATGGTGGAGGCACCATCCCTGCGGCATTTGGAAGATGTGCAGTTGTGGCACTGAGAGACACAGGCTGATGGTAGCTTGGCAGTGCTGGGTTGGTGGCTGGACTCAATGATCTAAAAGGATTTTCCAGCCTAAATGTTTACATTATTCTAAGATGTTCCTTCATGCTCGAAAGTGATGCTTTTCTTTCCCAGCCAATATATAATTTGCAATGAAGTAAAAGCAGAGCTTTGCATTTCATGTCTCAGGTCAAATTTGAGGTGCTCTGAAGACACCTTCAGCTCCTCTGCAGCTGAACTTGTGAGCAGTGGCTTAGAGGTGATGAGTGAAACACTAAATAGCCACCAACAAAGAACCAACCAAAATCTGTGAGCTTCTTGTAAACTGTGTTGCTTACTTAAGAACAAATACAAAAGATGCCAGCTAAGTAAAAGAAGTTAAAACCAATCTATTTAGAAAAGTCTAGGTTCCTCTTTAAAACATGAAATATGCACCAAGAAGCCTGTTGCTCCATTAATTCATTTTAATTCACTTAAATTCACTGTCACTGAGATATTTTTAAAATTCCGGTCCCATAATTTGTGCATGCAATGCAGGAAAAAAAAAAAAAAAATCTATCTATCTAAAGAGGTAAATCTGAACAAAATTTGTGGTTGCAGTTGTCAATCACAGCAAGTTTGTAAGTATTAACACTGCAAGCCCACCCACCCAGGACTTAGAATTCATTCAGCAATCAATGGAGTACACACAATTTATATAGCAAACATCAACATGGCTTATATATTTTTTTAATATTCTCTTGAAAGCAATTAAAAATGAAGGCATCTAAATAATACAGATAATTCATCATTTTACTGATGATTCTAGAAATAGAAAATGTTTTTACTTGCATCAATAAAGCTCTAAAACAAGAAGAGCAGATGTCAAATATAAAGCCCTTGTTTTTCTGAGCAATGAGTATGATAAACATTGATTATTCATCTTGATGCTAAAGTTCAAAAACAACTGTCCCTTCAGTTTGCCTCATGGGAGTGTGAAATTAGGACCATGTGTGCGTTGATGAACAACATATGAAAGATGAATCATGATTACTGTTTTGGTCTGCTGCACAAGGCTGTGCTTGAGGGGTAGTGATTTCCTACCTCCTTTACCAGATTGCTGCAATTAGTGCTAGCATCTCTCTCTGTTTTCTGTATTTATGTTCAAGGGGCTGCCTGACAGTCACACATATAAATTGGTTTTCTTGAATGAGTGTGTTTGCTCAACAGAAGAATGTTCCAATATCATTTGTAATAAGGATTAGTTATGGAACTATTCTGAAATCACCCATCCATTTCTATCACCAATGCTATCTCTGGCAGGAATTGCCAGATAGGAAAAATAGATGTTTCTTTCAAATATGAAGCACTATATGTTCTATATGAAACACTATATGTTCTATAAAGAACATAAAAACAAGAGGGAAAAGTTCAGTAAAATCAAACAGAGTTTTCATTTCATTCAATTGTATTTAATTTCTGCCTCTGGCAGCAGACATTAGTTAAATTTAACTTCTCTTGGAGCGGCACAATTAGTTCCTGTGATTACAAATTTCATTTTAGCTTTATTTCTGGATATGTTATCCTAACTTTGTTCCTCTCTGGCCTAGTAATGGGTGAAAGAGTTGTCATAAGTGCATTTCATTACTGAGTTGTTACTATAAATAAGGGTTGGGTATAAGAAAAATAAAAACAAAGAGGTTAACGTCATCTAATTGCCTTTGTCTTTTATTAATTCTTGTGCTCTTTCATGTTGAAAGATGAATATTTAAAATGAAATGCTTTGAACATCCAAATGAGCTGTTCATTCTTCAGGAGATGATGTGTATTGGTCTTACTTAGATCTGTGCTCACTTAGGATATCTGGGGATCTTATCTTTAATTATTCAGGCTGTTTGTACAGTTTGAGGAACAGATCCAGCATTGGTCTCTGAGACGATGTGTGATGGAGATTCTTCCTGGCCTGCTTGCCCAATATAAATACAAGATTTGGATTTTAGCTTACAATATTTTCTGTGGAGTTCTGTGCTTTAAGCTCACACAATGTGAGATTTAATGTGGTTGATGCCTCCTCTGCTCCCCCAGCTTTTTGACAAATAAGGTTATTTGTAATTTAACATGTGTGCATTTCAACTTTGATTATCTGTTCAAAGATCACTGGTCTAGAGTTCTTCAGAAAAGATGTTTTGGCTGTTTTCTTTCCTGTGTATTTCTTCTCAGTCCACATGTATACACGTGTGTAGACCACAGGGATTTTGTAGGCAAAGGTCCAGGACACACAGGTTTGCTTTCTAGTAAAGTTCAAAATAATTTAAATTAAACAAATGGAAATTCAACAAATGTTCGTGGTTAATTAATGATAGAATCACAGGATGGTTTGGATTGGAAGGAACCTTCAAGATCATCTAATTCCAGCCCCCTGCCATGGCAGGGACAATTAGCTAAGAATTCAGAGCCCTGAGGCCATTACATTGGTATTTATAGTTTTAAAGTAAGATGCTCTAACAAGTTCTCCTAGCTATTACCCACCTAAATAGCACAATTACTTTTAATTGAAAACCGAGGGAAGGCTTCCTGGAAGAATATTTTTAAACTCACAGCAGTAAGTACTTGAGGGATGAATACTACAGGTCAGCATGGTGAAATTATCTGAGTATCTTACGTGTTAACTTATAACTAATATAACAATTATTTAGTTCAATACTTTGGGGTGACCCTAATTCTCGCACTAATTATTGCAGCTTTTTTGTACCTTTTCTACACCTGGGAGCAAATTTTTGCCACTAGCAAGTCTTATGTGCTGCATAAGTTCAGCAGTTTGGCTTATGTCTCTCTTTGTTTCTAAATTGTCTAAATTATGCTTGTGGTATATTTATTTACTGTTATATATTTTATGTCACCATAATCCCTGTAGAAATACAATTAAAGGAGAAGTGTTGCTTTTTAATTTTAATATAGCATATAAAAATCCTATCTAATTAATTAAAATGTGCTAATTTTCTGTGGAGTTTGGTAAAATTTATGTCTTCCAAAACTTCAGCTGTAGGACAAAAGGAAGACAGGTATCAATTGATTTGATGGTTAATCTCCCTTTATAAAAAGTCAGTAGTTGTTTTTTTTGTGATTTTTTTAAAATCAAATAAATCATGTCTTTGTTTTGCTGTAAGTTAAATGATATTTAATAAAGATTAGAGAGACAGAAAGTGAGTCAGACTAAAACAGCTATTTATAGAAAAGTTACAACTCAAAGGAAAAGCTTCCTGTTTCAGGAAGTGTTTTTGTGTAACAGCTAGTTCAATGCCAAACTAAATCCAACTTAAACATTTACAAGCCACCTAAGAAGAAAGTGAGATGACAAATTTAACTTATAACAATACTATCGAAGTCTAAATTGCTTTCAACCTTTGGAAGCGTTTTAGTTTTTTTTTAACTTGACAGCTCCCACCTTGTTTCCTTTGAATGTACCTGGGTCTGACTGTGGAGAGACCCAAGGGAATGCTCAGGCATGATCCTACAACATCTAATTGCTGCTGCAGACCTTTTATACTGATGTTTTTTGCTCTATGCATTGTAGCAGTGAACCCAAATGCAATTTCATGTAAATGGGTGGTATTTTTTTAAAGCTAATGGTAACTATGATGTATTTTGCCTTTCAAGGAATTGCAGTGTATCATAAGGATCAGTATTCCAGTTTTCAGCTTTGTGTCTTGTGAGGGTGATGTTACATTTTGTGTTTCAAAGCAATTTCAGTGCTTTCTGAAGGGGAAGGTTGTGCATGTCTGAGGGCCAAATTTTTTTAATGAGTAGGGAAGAGACAGCAGACTCATCAGCCTGGATTTCTCCCTGGCAGAGCAGTTCTCTGGTTGGTCTGCAGTTTGCAGTATCTGCCTTAATAGTATTTGATAAAAGAAAAGGGTGTCTGAGGTAGCTTAATAGGTTTGTGCAACAGCACTCTCTTGGAACTTCTGATACTCCTTTTCACAGTTGTGGAGCAGAAAGCAGATCTTCCCTTCCTCTTCATTTAAGGTATGGTTTTGTCCATACACAATTCACATAGATGGTGGAAGTTGGGAATATCACATAATTTTCTTCCAAAAATAAGCTTCTATGATTCCTATCTACTGGGCAGATCATACTACCTCAATCACAATTTCATTTCTTCATGCAAATACTGCATTCAGACTTTTCTTTCTCTTTGTTTTTTCTCTACAGGGACTGTCATCAGTCACAAAGAGCCATGGACTATTCAATATCACCTTTAAATATGACAGTAAGTTGAAAATCTGCACTGTATTCACAGGAATCAAGGATTCCATCACAGTTATCAATATATAGCAACTCTTAAGAATGGCATAAGCTCTTCAATATTGACATAACTTTCAAATCTAGAAATTTGTGTCTGCTGGGTCTGGTAGATCATCTTCTGTGCCACACTGATAATAAAACTGTCTAACATTTGTAGTAATTTCCCTTTCAGGTTGGCCTACATAATTTTCCCAGTGTTTGACTGGAACATTATAGAAAATGATTTTATTATGTGAAAAATATATTCACTGAAAGGTTCAGCACACACAAAGACATAGGAAAGGATTTTTTTTTAGCTTTATGCAGTTTTTCTCTGATGTGTAATTTTGGTGAAAATGGCATAATTTGTGTAGAAAATGTATAGTTTGTAGTTGTATGCAGGTAACATACTAAAAAGAATTGTCCTTGTAAGGATTAATATTGAACAGCATCTTTTGATTTAGTTGAATCAGTGGGAATTTTTCATTAGCTACAGTGTTCAAGGCCAGTGGAACACTGGTGTCTGTGTGTGGAGTGCAGATGGTTTCAGAGCTGTAGCAGATGTGTGTTCTGCAGCTAAACTGAGAACAAAGTCATCTCTGGCATAGTAACTGTGGTAAACAGGTTGCAGCAGTAACACTTCAGACCGCTTCAAACATCTGCTAAATGGCTCTATCTTATTGTTGGGGGTTGTTTTAGATGTTTTATCATCTTTCCTGTCTAGTTGCCAAGGCAGGACTGCTAACTACATTAATAATTTACCTTTATGTGGGCAGCTAGTGGCCATCATCAGTATAAACTCAATGTACAATCAAGACAAGGTCCTAATTTACATTAAAACAATGTTTGTTTTAATGCCAGTGCAAGTTATGTTTTTTTTCTGCCTATGCAAATAAATTGCCTCAGAATGCAGGTAAAGTTTCGTAATTGAGAGCATGAATCAGGAAACCTAACAACGTGATTTGTTACATTCTGATCAGCCTTTTGTTCTTCTGTTTTTATGCTATCTGAATTTACAGTCCTTCACTATGAATTTTTTTTTGTTAATTTTTAAAAATCTAACTTGATCTTAATTTTTAAAATGAGCAAATTTAAAGTATGTCAGATTGTACGAGATGTAGGTGGTCATAACAAAAGAAGTATGATTTTTCCTTTTTTATCTACATAAAGAAAACTAGGAAATGGTACCAATCCGAACCGACACCCCCCAGTTTAGTTAACACCATGAGTCTGTTTAAATCCCCGTATGTGTCATGTTTTTTCCATTAATTCTGGCACTAGAAACTGTGTTTAACCAATGAGAAGTATTAATTCACAATTCTGCTGGCACTGTGCTCTTCCTGGACAAAGGAGTTATTTGAGTTCTGCAGGACTAGGAAAAGAGTTTGCTGATATGAAGACTAAAGAGCTCACATGGTATGGAAATATGTATTTGCCTTTAGTAAGCCAGCACAAAAGAGAGTTTGGCTTGCTGGCTGTGGTTTAATGGCTCTTATTTTGCCACAGAGTAACTCTAGGAAACTGTTTTATGATGCTAAATTAGTTGGTTAAATTATTTATTCAGGTGAAAAGTAAATGTCAGTATTTTTTAGTGTGTCACTTGTATTCAAGTAAAAGAAGTGATTTCCTAAAAGGTGTGATTTTTTCCATGCTGTTTTCTTCCTAAAACTGTTGTTCTTTATAACTGTGAATCAGTGACTTGCAGTCAAACTTCAGGCGTTTGTGCTATATTCCATTTTGGCAAATTGTCATTTGACCATAAAATTCTAGTCACCAGGATCCAAAATCTTGGGCTTGCTATTAATTAGATCCAGACCTACAAAAACCAGTTACTTCAAACTTTCCATTGAAAGAGATCCTCTCTCCTCCTAAGAGGAAGTTCATGCTGTCACTGAGTTCACTCATAGCAACCGAATTCTACAAACACAGGAGTCAGGACTAACCTCCCAGCTTTTATAAAAGGCAGAGTTGTACAGTGTTCTATTCTTATGTCTGTGACAGTTATAGAAAATACCCCTTGCCATGGTTATTCAAACTAAAAAGCCATTTTTTAAATCTCCTTTACAGTTAATAATTTTTCTTTCCTTGCCTTCAAGATCACACCTCTGAATTAAATTCAAATTTCCTGTACTGGCGTATCATGGCACTTGATTTTTCATGTTTCTTTCTACAAGCTCTGTGTAGATGAATATATAGCATATAAATGATCTCACTTTTTTTGGATTAATCGTCACTCAGTAATATACAATTTACTGATCATTTTCTTCTGGATTTTGTTGGTTTCACTAGTTCAGAAACAGAATGTTTGTTTTTGCACACCCATCTTCATGTACACTGCGCTCCAGAACTTGTGAATTCCCTGCCTGCTACTTCTCTTCTTGCTACAAAATACGAGCCTAAATATCGTAAAGCTTTAAAAGTTACAACACTTGGGGTAGTTTTCTTGATTTGAAAACAAAAAGACATTGCAAAGTTTAACAACAAACTCGCAATCTTTTGTTTATATTTTGTTTTCTTAATTAAAGCTAAAGCTGTGGTGCTGTAGTTCTAGGGAATACACTGTATTTTGTGAGGATAGCAAAGCAAAACCAGTCCTGAGTGACTCCAGTGGCACTGAAGTGGTCTGTAGTGATGTGGCTGCAGGATAAAGGCAGAGAGGAGATGGATTTAAGCAGTGGGGTCTTTGTGGTCAGGATCAAGCAGCATTGTGGTTAAAAGCACTTCTTGAGCAGTTCTCAAGCTTCACATGGTTTATTGTTCTCATATGTGCCTGATCATTCACCAGCATTCTCCTGCTTTGAGCACTGTACATGAACAAAATTAATGTCAGTCTTCATATTATTTTGAGCAACTACAAGGAAAAAAAGGGATTTTGGGCGTCCCAGTACATGTGATGTGGTACAGGTTACACTGGTGGTATAAACTGGTAATATCCTTGGGAGTCCTGTGAACTATGGGCTGGCAGCCAGTGTGTGTGGTTGTGCTCAATGATTTGTGAAGTTTTGTGAGGTTTTGGGTCTTGAGACAAAAACTGCCTCTAGATTTGCCGTGTAGTGCTTATAGAAAATAATGCAATGCTACTTTTACTTTAGTCAGTCTTGAACACATTAGGGAATTTATGTCAGCTAGAATGGTTTTTTTTGAAGTGTTTATTTGTCCATATTTTCAGACTGCACTCCTTACTTGAGTTCAGTGGGAAGACATGTGATTGGAGATGTGCAGAACATCACTATCAGTCAGTTTGCATGCCAGGAGCAGGTGGCTGTGATGATCCTTTGGACAGCCAATGCCATTGGTAAGTTCTAGAGGGAAATTGACTCATTGATCATGGGTTTGGTAATAATTTCCTGCTCATAAGTATTAAGTTAAATAATTAAATTATGCTTGGAATCATTGATGCAAACTGCCTAAAAAGAAAGGAATTCTTAACACCTTTGCAAAGCTCCTATTTTTTCTGGCTTTCTTCAAAAACACCCTTAAAATTAGGATGTTCTCTGCAGCCATACCCTGCTTTTTTCTATCCCAGTTTACTGAATTCTTGCTCTTCAGAACTCTGCAACTGTCTCTGGTTTAATTTTCTGCCCTGAGGCTTTGGTGCATTTCAGTGGCATTGATTGAGTTTAGTTCCTGATAAACTTAAAGGTTCTTTAAGATGCAGACCGTCTTACAGGTGGAAAACATTATCTAATCACAGCTATACAAACTTCAATGTGTTTCCTTGCCAAGTCTGGTAATCAAGAGTATTCCTTAATTACTTCAATGTCACTGGAAGTATCTTGTTGCCCACTAGAGCAGTAGTGTCCAAAATTGAGGATGTGCATAAATGCATTTCCACTGATGAACTTATTTCTGTGCTTTAAAAGAATATGTGAAAATTCCTCTGTATTCTGCAGAACTGTGCAGTTGATGGTATGTGGTAATCTTCAGCTGCAGGCTGGATGAATCAAACATCCATGGGAAACAAAGGCTGGTGTTCTTGTAATCAGCAGAGGTTAATCCTTTGGACAGTTTGAGGACAGAGCTGCTGCTCAGACATCTCGGGTGACATGGAACTGGACACCTCTTTCAGGGGCTTCGTGTAGGGACAAACAGTGCTTTTGTTCCACAGAATGCTAATGACATGATTGGCAACACTTTATCTTCTACAAAATTATAAAACTTTAATCAAAACATACAAGCCCATAGAGCTAGTGAACTAGAGGAGGTGGTGGAGAATGTGGAAATGATACATTTGGGATTTTATTTTTTGGGTTGACAAGCATAGCATAATGAGTCCATTTTGATTTATGTAGTATTTAGTTTACAAAAGCTGTGTGATTGATACATTGATCTGTAATGCTGTAGAAGAGATGCAATTAGATGGAGTATGAGAGCTCAAGAGCTGTGCAGTGCCTTTGATACCTGAGCCATAAAATTGTCACAGGGTAAAACTGGCATTTTCCTGGGGTATTCACATCCCTGTGACTCAGTTTAGTTGTATCATGAAGTAGTTCTGTGATGAGAACATTGTAAAGACAGCGTGCTAAGTTGTAGTAGAGTAACTTGAACAAAATGGGTGTAGATGTGGCAGCAGTTATGAATAACTGGAAGTATACATGCACTGAATAAATTCCATTCCATTTAAGTCAAGTTTTCTGATAGCCCTTACTGTACTACAGCCAAAGAACTTGTTAACAATTGTTACCATTTTAATCTGATAGTCTCAGAGATGATAGTACAATTTATAATTTTCCAGCAAAAATATTATATTTGATTGTTAAAATGGAAATGTCTAATTAATGTAAAGTATTTCTGAAGGTGAAGAAGGTACTGGTAACTTACATTGCAGTGGTAATTTGGAAGCCCCAGATGAGACATGGGCCCATCTGTTCCAAGCATTACACAAGTATACAGTGATTTTAGCCTTTGCCAAAGACTGAGTTCTAGATAGGCAAGATGGAATGTGCAGAACTGACATACAGCAAAAGGTATTAAGTACAAACATATTTCATATGACTGATAAGCTTTATTTTTAAAGACAAATGAAATATATTCAAATTACATAAAATGCCAGATTATGCGTTTTGAAATATTAATCTTCTGTTTGAATTCCCTGCTGTTTGTAGGGATTGAATACCTAAAGGGATTTCGAGTAATACTTGAGGAGTTAAAATCAGAGGGAAGGCAATGCCAGCAGATGGTTTTAAAAGATCCAAAGCAGCTCAGCCCCAGTTTTAAACGAACAGTAAGTGCTTTGTTTCAAGAAAAGTTTCAGTGTTGTTTGACTGTGTGAGTAGTCTTAAAAGTGTTTATCATCCTAGAATGGTTTGGGTCATTAAAAGTCATCCAATTCCAACCCATCTGCCAAGGACAGGGACACCTGCCACTATCCCAGGTTGTTCAAGCCCTGTCCAACCTGGCCTGGAACACTTGGAGGGATGTTCACAGCTCACAGCTTCTCTGTGCAGCTTGTTCCAGGGCCTCACTTCCTTCACACTGAAGAATTTGTTCCCAATATCTAATCTAACCCTACCCTCTTTCAGTTTGAAGCCATTCCCCCTTGTCCTGTTGCTCCATGCCCTTGTGGAAAAGTTGGTTGGTTCCCAAAAGCATTACTGGTGAAACTAATGGTAGTTGTTGCTTTAGAGGCAGATCTTGTTCCTTCGGTAGAAACTTTGCTGAAGTTGGAAACTCTGATTTGGTGCTGGAGTACAGATGCACATCTGTAATAGTCTACATCCAACCATGTATTGAGATTCCTCATGTCAGTTTGGAATAGAGGGGTAGGGAAAGGATTCTTAATTTATTAATTTCAGCCTTTGATTGCAAAATTGTGGGCTTGTTTTGAAAAATACTTTCAGCTATGATAGTTGATTTTAAAAGATGTTGCAATCTTGTCTCTTTTGTAGGGAATGGAGTCCCAGGCCTTTGTAAACTTGAAGTTTGAAACAGATTACTTTGTAAAGATTGTTCCTTTTCCTTCCATTAAAAATGAAAGTAATTATCACCCATTTTTCTTCCGAACTAGATGTAAGTATTGCATATGATGTAATGTTCCATATAATAGTGTCTTGTATTTTATATAGTATTGCATGTCATCTCTTCAGTGGGCCTCCCCTCCACATTGTGGTTTTCCCAACAAAGGAATGTTGTGGATGATGATGTTGGATGAGTCTGGGTTATGTAGTCACTGACACTCTTGTGGAAGGAAGATCTGGGTGTCAAGCAGAAAGAATTTGCATGCCATAGATAAATCATAAGTGTTAGGCAACAACCAGAAGAAAAATCTCAGGCAGGCCTGAGATTATCTCATGTTTGCCTAGAGCAGGCTTGTTACCGTGGTTCTCAGTTAACTCTTGAAGATGGCTTGGTCCTCTCTGGACTTTGTGAAGAAGGGCAGGTTGTTTTTTGCTTTTGAGATGACAATTTAATCTGTCTTAAAGACAGATGTAGAGGAGGAAATCTAAAATTAGATAGCAGCAGATCAAGCTGAATTTCTTGCAATTACTTAACAATTCTCACTGGAGGTAGAGAGAAGAAATTTGAATAAGTTTACACAGTATGGTGAGAAACTGCAAGTACCCTTCAAGGTGAACTGTTGATATTTGTCCTGCTAAGGTTTTTTTTCCATATAAAACTTGCTTAAGATATTTTTAAGTCTGTCTGTTAATGCAGACCACTGTACCGTTGGTGGTAGTGCTCAGCATACTTATTCTGTGTAAATTGGTGGAAGTGCTCATCATACATACCTTTTCTGAGTAAATATTTAAGACTAGTTTTAACTTCCTCTCCCGATGTGCTGTGCCTGGTATTATCCTTTTTGTCTCACTAAAAAATGTGATATTCAAATTAATGTATCTCTATTTGTCATATTAAGATGAAGAGGGACTTGAAATCATAACAAAGGAGTTAAGTTTGCAAAATGTATTTAGTCCAAGCACATTAGAGTCTGGGAAAGAAGTGGGGGTGTTCAAAATTATGAACTCCCTTCTTCTGCCTTTGTTCTTTCTCTGTTCAAATAGCATAGCAGTTTGATACTGTATAATTAATAATTTTTCTGTATATTTGTAGCATGTGAATTGTTGCTACAGCCAGAAAACCTTGTCTGCAAACCTTGTAAGTAAAAATGTAGTATTTCTAAATACTAATCTTTTAAAAAGTTACAGTACTTGAAGAGTCATTTTGTGATACATTAATATCTCCTCTGACAGACTGGAAGCCAAGGAATGTGAATGTTACCCAGCAAGGTTTTAACATGCAAGTGTCCTTTGATCATGCACCTCACAACTTTGGGTTTAGGTACTACTTTCTTCACTACAAACTGAAGCATGAAGGGCTGTTTAAGCAAAAGACCTGCAAACAGGTATGTGGCTTTAAAAAACACAAAACCTATTAACATGAGGTGTTCTTAGGTCTTCTAGAAACTTGAAAAGCTTAATATAAAATAGTATCAGTTTTTAAATTGTAAAGCTATTTGGAGCTATGGATGTAAATAACAGTAATGCTGTGATAGCACTCATCTCTCAGAAGCAGCCTTGAGGGCTCCGTGGACCTGGATAATACAAGTTATTTCTGAGGCAGACTATTGGGTAAATGAATGGGCAGACTTAGTTTTGCTGGTTTAAGGTGTGGTGATACAAGAGTGCACTGCTTATTTCCAAATCATTGTGAATTCTTTATTGGGTTTAAAAAGTATGTGAATTGCTTGCAAAGTATTCTTTCTCTGATGTAGGAGCAGAACACAGACACTACAAGTTGTGTTCTTCAGAATGTATCTCCAGGGGATTATATCATTGAGGTAAGATTTTTTAACAGTCTTTTGTACAACACCTAAATGAATATGTTAATGGACAAATGGAGTAAAATTCAAATATTTCAAATCACACTGGTAGAATTGAACTTGAGGTGTCCCTACTGAAGTAACTTGGGCAAGTAAATGTCCTAGAATGAGGCCTTTTTGGGCTTACCTAGAAACAGAGGCCAAAGAAGAATAAAAGTGGATATATTTAATGGAGAGCTTTCCGATATATTATGGGCAGATGAAGCCTCCCCATGGGGTTACACCAAAAATGGATGATGGTCATGAGATTTTTTTTAGACAGATAGAAGTTTGGTCCATTTACATATCAGGGGTTAATCCTCCAATTACAGCTTCAGGTAACAAAGTCCTATTCCCCCAGTTTGCTCCTCCCCAATTCACTTTTGTTTATACTTTTCAGGGCCTGAGGCTGTAGGGTATCCTTGAATTACAGACCCAGAGGGATTGTTTTGTCTAACCAAAATGTGAAGACAGTTAACTAGCACTTTATGTGGAGTTGAGAGTTTTGCACTAATGCAGTGCAGGATTTGAAAAATACAAAGGCTAAAATGTTAAGGCATCAGGATGTTCTTGACCTGTCCGTAGCTTTGCTTCCCTCAGTGCACAGCACTGTGAGCTGTGCCTTAAACTAAAATTGTGGGCCTGCGTAATTCCTGGACTTTGTTTTTATTTTTTTTTTTTAATGAGAATTTGTTTCTTGGTCAATTTATATTATACTAGTTTGTGCTGCTCGTTAGTTTTAACTATTTGAACAGTAACTTCCTTCACATTTGGTTGTAAAAGATGTTACAGTTATATTCATGTTGCAGAAAATAAAATGAATCTTTTACTTTTCCAAGCTGGTTGATGACACTAATACAACAAGGAAAACAATGCACTATGCACTAAAACCAGGTATGAATTCTGTTTTTAAACAATATACTATATTAACTGTATTAATTTGGATTAAGTTTTAATTATGTTGGAAATAGGTCTCTATTTGACCTTTGTCTGTTTATCATAATCTAGACTATTGAGATAATTGTGCTGTGCTTTTTTGACCTAATGAAGAAAGAGTAGAGATGCACACTTGAGCATACACATCTCTGTGCATTTATATTTAGTGGAGTTTAGATCAATCCATCATTGGAAATCTTTGTGGGAAATTGGCTTTTGTTGTATATGTGGATATGAGGAATGATAACCTTAATTGCATACAACTGAGAGTGCAATAGTGTGGAAATAATGTAATGAAACTGTGGGAGCAGCTTAAGCACATAACCTATGTCCTTCAGCCCTGGTACCAAACCAAGCAGTCTGGAGAACCTGTCAGGTGAATGCTTCACATGCTTGTGGGTCAGACATGTTTTTAAGAAGCTAAACAGAGATTTCAGAGTGTAACTGCAGCCTCAAAACAGGCACAGATAGATGCAGTGGATAAAATGCACTGAATCCTAATGCACGTTGCTAAGGGTGATCTCTGCAGGAAGCCAGTTCTTTCTAAGTGCCAAGTTCAGCACCCTGGAACCAAAACATGTCAGGTCCAAATGACCACTGCATATCTCATCAAAATTATTTGCCACAGGGTTGTTCTCCTGGGGTTGGTGTGAGTTGCAGCTCTTGTTACTTGTGAGAGTCACTCTGATGCTGTGGCATTGGGGCAACCACCAAACAACCTAATTTGAAATGGAGCAGAGCATGATACTTGAGGCTACTGTATCTTCAGCAATTTCCTGATAATAGAGTTCTGCAGCAGTTTTGCATTCCCAGTGTGAAGATTTGTTTAGATAATTGCAGTACACCTTGTTTGCATGTGGCGAACTCTGCTTTCTTTTTGCAAGTGCACTCCCCGTGGGCTGGCCCGATCAGAGCCATTGCCATCACTGTCCCTTTGGTTGTCATCTCTGCTTTTGCCACGCTTTTCACCGTGATGTGCCGCAAGAAACAGCAAGGTGAGAGGCTTTATTCAAAGTTCCTTTGAAAGACAGGCTTTTACAACCAAAACACTCATAATTGGTTAACTCCAGGAATACCTTTCTCTGAAAAGCTTTCTCTTCTGTTTCTCTCTTCCTCTCCTCACCTTTTTGTGTGTTGAAACTTTTAGCAAGTTCTTAATCAGTGTTTGATGGTAACTGGTTACCTGGACAGTATTGTATCACAGATCAAGACTTTACTGTAGAAAGAGCAAAAGCAATATTGGAAAATACTTTTTATTTCATGTTTCTTTTTCTTTAAGAAAGTACTACGTGACCATGTAGATTACAAACAGATTTGTAAATGGATATGTTTTAAGCATTCCTTTATTTTACTCAGAAATGTCTAATTCATATTTATTTTAGATCAGAAGGAAAGTAAAGCCTTGTGATGCCAATACAATTCACAGTGCTGTCTGGAATTATGTCTGTCTATGCTATCTCTAGCTGCTATTCCAGATTTGCTCACTTTCCTGGAAGTTGCCTTTACCTTTCATTCTAAACCATCTTCCTAAATTTACTCTAAGTCCTGCTTGCAGATGTGTTTAGATTCCATCTCTCCTTGCTGACTTCTCCTCTGTATCCAGGAGCTGGCAAGCAACACTCGATACTTTTAAATGTTAAAAATGCATTGCCTTTTTATATAGTGAATTTAGAAAACCATGTGGTTTCATGAATAATGGAAAAAGAGATTACTTCTCCAAACCTCACATATCTGTGTTATCCACCTGAATTTTGGCCCTGAGATATACTGCAAGTGCTATATGCCAGCTGGGTTAAATCCTTTTACCTTCTGGTCTTCTATAGTTATCCCTTTGCTCACAGCTAGCACAGTTCCAACAAAAAACCCAGACAAATCACTGAGGATTTGTCTACAGAGAGAGTTGTTCCAGAATATTTTGAAATACTCATACTTAATCAGCTGTACAACTAGATTCAATTAGTCTGGCATAAGGCCAGACTTTTGTGTTCCAACATAAAAGCATCTATGCAAAGAAAGAAACACTAATAGCTACTTTGATTTAAATTAATCATATCTTAGTTCAAATTAATGTCAAATTAATGTCCAAACATGGGCATGTATAGATACACTAGAGAAATCTTGTATGATATCCTGAAAGGGTCTGTGGACCTGGAGTTTAATATTCTTACCTGGCTTATGTTGTGGTTTCGGTTTTTTTAACAAGAGAGTTTGTTAGACAGGAAATTCTTGAAGATGACACATCCTTAGGCTTATAGTATTTGAACAGAAATTTGAAGAGTGTTGAAGCTGAATAAACGTGAAACAACCTCACTCTATCTATAAAATAAACCTTCCTTGCGTTTTCTGAGTTGGACAGAAATTACTGCATGTATCACTCTGGAAGTGTGTTCCACACGCAGCAACTCTTAAGCTGGATAAATAGAGTGTGTGCAACTTCTCTTTTTCAGGATGGAAAGGAGAGGAAAATCTTTAGGAAAAAAGCCCCAAACATTACTGTATGCATTGGTTAAAAAAGCTGCAAAAGTAATAAAAACCCAAAAGTGAACTCTCTTTTCTCTTGCACTTTAGAAAATATATATTCCCATCTGGATGAGGAGAGCTCAGAATCTTCAGCATATGCTGCAGGTCTCCATGTGGAAAGACTTCGTCCCCGGCCAAAAGTGTTCATCTGCTATTCCAGTAAAGATTGCCAGAAACACATTAATGTCATCCAGTGCTTTGCTCATTTTCTTCAGGACTTTTGTGGCTGTGAGGTAAACTCAACATTTTGTATGCAAACAACTTTTCCTTAATTGAAACAGCACTCCCAAAATTCTGTGCTTGAAAAGTAGGTATTTCAGTCACTCCTGTCCAGAGATAACTGTTGTTATTTTTTAAATATTGGCAGGATGAATTTTCTTTACATGGGGGAATGAAGAGATCTTATCCAGTGTAAAAAAAACCAAAACAACCCAAAATAATAGAATAGAGGAAGTTCATGATTTCAGGACTTTCATTCAGCCATGTTTAGCTTGCTTTGAATTGAGTGCTTTTTCGGTTCAGTAGGTCGTACACCTTTATAGGCAGCAGCCATAAAGAAGGATTGTTGCCTACCTGATATACTTTGGGTCCTAAAATGTGTTTTGTATTATAATTTAAAAGAAGTTGAATCTATCAAGACTAGTACTCATAGAGCAAAAACTGCATTAGTAGGATTACTTGTTGACAGCGTGTACTTACTAATTGATTTTTATTTTTTTGTTCCCGTTCTGTTCCATTAATACCTTAAAATCAGCAACTCCTTTTATTTTCTTGTTTTTGTTTGAAAGACACGAGAGAGACATTTGGATTGCTCCTTAAAATGAGGCTTAGAATTTCATACTGCTGTCTGAAATAGAATCAATATGTGGAAAATGTTTCAGTTTTCAGCTGGAAAAAGGCAGAACAATTTCTGGTCTCTTTGTGCTGCATTTTTCCTCCCACCCCCGGGATGTGAGCGGGATGAGCTGGAGCTGGGTTTCATTGCAGCAGCTCTGCTCTCTGCTGACCAAGCACGGAAACACAGCCAAGGCCTCGTGTTTGGTGGGGATGGTCACACCTTTTAAATCTGTTAAAACAGTTCAGGATAAATTATTTTATAAGTAACTTACTTAAAACTCCTTTTAGAGATGTGCTTTAGCCCTACACTGCTCTTCTTTGGAATAGTGTTGAGAGGAGCTCTTACTGCTCTAACCATGGAATATATGGTCTCAGGCTTCAAAGGAGATTTTATAAATGGTTTTGATGTGTGTTTATTATGCAAGTTTTTTACATCTGTTTTTTTCTCTTATCCTACTACTCATTCCTCCTGTGAGATAAAGCATTGTGCCCCTCATCTTCGTATACACAAACATTTCAGGTCATGCAAAAGGACCAGAAAGCTTGACAAAGTAGAAAATAATTACTAGGATAAACTTTTCAGAGCTTTCTCATCAGATAAAACTGCTGCTGTTTTGCATCCTAACTGGAAGGTCTTGATATTGTATTATATTTCTATCTAGATAGGAAAATTCTGGGCATCACACTTGATTAATATGCAAGGATGATAAGTGAATATGGCACTTAGGGGCACAGTTTAGTGGTAGACTTGTCAGGGCTGGGTGAATGGTTGGCCTTGATCTTAAAGGTCTTTTTCAATCTAAACAATCCTGTGATTCTGTTACTTCTGCTATATGCAGCACATTATGGACCCAGACATACAATGGTAAATTATTTGAGGCAAGCACAATTGATTGTTTATTGTGGATTGATGATACCAATTTGATTACGTAAGTTAATTGTAATTTACTTGATCCAGCCACATTTTCTATGTTCTTTTTATTCCCGAAGAAATATTGCTGTGTATCAAATCCGTAGTGCTTTTTTTAAGGACCCACTTGGGTTTATAATACATGAAACATAATATCAACCGGATTTTTTTTCTTTTCTAGGTGGCTTTAGATTTGTGGGAAGATCTGAAAAACTGTAAAGAAGATCAGAAGGAGTGGCTTATTAAAAACATAAACGAGTCCCAGTTTATCATCATTGTGTGTTCCAAAGGAATGAAATACTTTGTTGAAAAAAAGAACTGGAAGCACAGAGGAGTAAACAAAGATGCAGGAAAAGGAGAACCCTTTCTCTTCGCTGTGTTCACTGTTGCAGAGAAGCTTCGTCAGGCAAAGCAGAATTCATCTGAGCTCTGCAAGTTCATTGCAGTCTACTTTGATTACTCCTGTGAGGGAGACATACCTGCCATTCTGGATCTAAGCACAAAATACAAACTCATGGATAATCTCCCCCAGCTCTATTCACACTTACATTCCAGAGATCTTAGTGTACAGGATTCAGAGGTGTTTCCTGTTAACATTAGTAAAAGGAATTATTTCAGGAGCAAATCTGGGAGGTCCCTTTATGTTGCTATTTGCAATATGCATCAGTTCATTGATCAGGAACCAGATTGGTTTGAGAAACAATTTATTCCCTTCCCTCCACCTTCTTTACACTACTCGGAGCCTGTCATGGAAAAATTTGATTCAGGCTTGGTTTTAAATGACTTGGTGAATAAACAGGTGATGGATGGTGATTTTTACCTGAAAACAGATCTAAATTTTTCAATGGGGAATTCAGACTCTCACTGTATAATTCAGCACTTAAACCTTGGAGAAGATATAGAAACTCAGGACATTCAAGGTGGTGGCAGCTCTGTCCTTCAGCCATTGTTACATGTGGTTAAAGCTTCAAATCTGAAAGACATGCCTCGAGATTCTGGAATCTATGATTCATCTGTTCCTTCATCTGAATTATCTTTGCCATTAATGGAAGGACTCTTGACAGACCAAATGGAAACATCTTCCATTACAGGAAGTGTTTCTTCATCTTCAGGTTTAGGTAAGATACAGAAGTGTTTCTGAACTTACATTCAGTTACTGTGGATATTTTTGCCATCTCCAAATAGGTCAGATAATATGTGAGGAACCATACAGAAAGCTGCTGAGAATGGTAAACATTGTCTAAAGATGGTGAAACAGAGTAACTTCAGAAAAATGAATCTTTTTCTAGACTTAAAATGCATGGACGAAATCTTAGCTAGGTAGAATTTCACTAAAATGCTATTAATAAGTCACTGCTCATTAATTGACCTATTCTTGGAGAGACAGCTTCTTCTTTACAGGGGCTCTTTGGCAGCTGGGATTTCAGCTGACAGCTGTGGTGTAATCAAGAGGGTAAGATGGTGAAGCATTCTCACACACAGCCATAAATCTAAACCTGACATCCTATTTTGCTCCAGCACGTACTGGATCCTTTAGGGATATTGTCAGTACTGTGGTTAACTCAAGTTTCAGAATGACATCAGGCTTCTCACCAGATACAGGGCAGGGGAATGAACAAATGGGTTTCAGTGGAGTAATTTAAATGCTTGCAAGACACTCTCCAGAATAGATACCTCCAGCTCAGATGCCTCCAGTTAGAAGGTGTAAATTTTGCCTCAGACTGTGTGAAAAAAAAGGGTGTGACCTTACTAGTTTACAGGATATTGAACTGGCATCACAACTACCTCAGCGTAGAATGTTCCAGCAATTGTACTGATATGATAAAACTGCTTTTTGCTGAGATTTTCTTTAAGCAGCTACAGCAGGTGAATATTGCATTTTGATAGTTGTATACTGTTCTGCTTTCTGGAATGAGTGTTGACAGTGCGTTAACTAGACTGTTCTCTTGGGTACATGAATTTTTTATTCTTATTAAGATAATTTATAACTAATTTTTTTTTATGCCAGAATTATCTTGGAGGAAGAGAATACAAATACTGATTCACAGATACAGCACCTGTATTTATCAGCTAGATAATCTGTATGACTAAATAGTTAAAATCTGAAAATAACTCAGATGGAAAAAATACAGATTTACTGAATTAATTGAGCTACAATTACTCTATTTTCAAAATTAAAACTATTTTTTTTTAGTTTCCTACCATCTTCTAGCTTAGCCTTTTCTCGCATTTGTGGGAAAAATGACAGATGATCTCTGTAAAGGTTCTAGTGAAAGTAGGATGCTACTTTAAAATGTATGGGCTCCCTGTAAGAATGCTTTGCCAGTGTTCCCCTCCTGATTCAGTTACTGAGCTGTCAGCTGGGTATCCCAGCTGCAAGGAGGCACTGGAAGAAAGAGGCAGTCTTTGCAGTAATTAATTCTCAAGTCACATACCCCCTTGTTAATATGCTTCAGCTGTGGAGGTTGAACATAAGAGCTCTTGCTGATAGAGTTGGATCTTAGCACTGATGTTCCAATGTCTTAAGAAACACAATAATTTCTGCTATTTTCCCATTTACTGGCCTCATCCTGACTGAGTCTCCCCCAGACCTCCCTCACCAAAGCACAGTCCCAAAGAGGTACAGAGTACAAAGGGGACAGGATCTGGGACTGAGCATCATCTGACTTTTAAAGTGCAAACTCATTAAATGTCTATAGTGTCCCAGGTATACAAAGCATTTATAGCCCTAATAATTATGTGCATGCTAATGAGAAGAGTAAATAGAATTCTTTAGCTTTTATTCTTGTTCTGAGAGATAGATGTGTTCAAATTATTGCTCTGAATTCACACTACATTTCAGATTTTTAATTATTTTACCTGTTACTTGGTCAGAACAGATGTGAATAAAGATGTAAATAAAAATAAATGTCATGCCACTGACATTTAGCATCTCAAAAGAAGGTATTTCCTTTTTTCCTTAAAGGACAGTTGATACAGTCTTTTGAATAAAAATTCTGAATCCCATATTTTATAATCCTTTCTGTCTTTCAGTGCACTTCCTGAGCAGACTACTGGTCTGCAAAGTAAAGATTCGCAAAGAGATCATCATATTTAGCTTCCTCAACTGGAGTTCAAACCAGTTTAATTTTGAGGAAGTAGCATCAAACAAATCTTTACTAGGTCCATTCACTAATAAGGTCTTCTTCCCTAAGAATTCCTGCCTGGGAAGAAAATCAGGATTTATCTCTAGATAATGTTTTGCTAAGCCTTAGGAGTGTATGACAAGGTGCAGAGGCATTTCATTAGTTTTCTTTGCATTGTTTCTGTAATGTTGATTGAGTACAAAATCACTGTTTCAATTCATGAACTTCACTTTTGTTTTCTTTTTTTTCCCTTTTACAGGGGAAGAAGAACCTCCTGTAATGACTGCTACAAAGTTCTTAGTGCCTGGAATATGTAAAGCAGAACTTCATTGCCACATCCACACTGATGAACTGCAGGCAATTGCTCCTTTATAATACATTACAAAGTTGTTATGCATTGCCACTTTATCAACAACCTCTGTTTGTGCTTAAACTACCACACTGTCTCAGCACCAAATCTACTTCAAGGAACAAACAGCCCCTGAAAAAGATCTGTTATTCCATTTTTTGTGGCCAGTAAACTTGAATCTGTTGGTCTTTTTATAAAAACCCTTTCATGATTTGAAAAATGTAGCATGGAAAAATAGAAGAGCATACATTTAAAATTATTCCTATTATAATTTAAATGTCATGATATTACACTGTTTACAGACGCCATAATCAAAATTTACTATTTTTTGCTAGGAATAACTTTGCAACTGGACATAAGATAACTTGGAACATTAAGCCTTAGTAAATTTTGTAGTCCAGCCTCTAGTTTTGAGTGCTGATGTACTTGATGGCAGGAATGTTTTAGTGAATAAGAACAGGATATTTTTCAGAAGCAAAATAAAATGCCAAAGATGAGATCAAGAAATTCTCCATCAGAAGAAGTAATTTTCTTTTCAAAAGAAACTTATCTGAAAAGCAATTTGAAAAGAAATTTCTTGGAGCTCTCTTCCTCAGTCTCCTTTTCCCAGCTGTTAATGTGTCTCAGTATTTAATTTCAGTGCATGTCTCCCCCTCCTGCATTAATGTCCCGACTCTCCTCCGCAGTCTGGCTGTGGTGACTCACAAACAGCATTATACTGAAGCTGAAGGATCATTCTTAAAATAGACAAAAACACAGGTCCTCCATATTCTGAATGATACCATGGAAACAAAGTTTCCTATATTCTTCCTGAAGGGCTAATATAAAGAATAAAGCGATGGGAGAAGGAAGACCATCTTTTATATTGGAGATATTCTAGATTTGTTCAGCCATGGGAAGAGTATGGGGGACATGGTGCTACAAAACCACCTGGGGTAAAACAAGCAGTTAACAGGCAGGAATACTTTGTCTTAAGCCAAGCAGTAAACAGAAGCCAGTGAGTTCTTTTGTAGTTTACACTACTTATCATCACTTAGTGATTAAGACTGTGTACTGTCACTAGTGTTATGTTAAGGAAAAATGCAAAAACTACCACAAGCCATGTTTATCTGCTGACACAGAGCACACGTCCTGTTTCCTGCAGTGGCCAGGTGGGTAATCTTCATCCAAAATGTCCCTCCTGTTTCCAAGGAGCATCTTTTCTGAAATTAAGCACATCTATGTAACTGCAATTCCAGGCAATTCTGTTACAGTAAGCATGGGAATAGCAAATACTAAAGGACATCTTACCAATGTGCCTTTCTTCATTCTGGTCACAGAGTCAAATTCTGTCTCATTTAACCTGTATTCACATTCCACTAGCGGAGGTTACTTTCAAGAGAATTAAGGGAGAACTCAAATACCTCAAATACTCTCTTAGTTTTAATAGATGAGAATTAGACATTAACTGTTACATTTTATTATCCATTTTAATAGCATGAGATAGAACTATTAAGTGATGGTTTTGGCTGAGTAGCTGTAAAGCTCATGGGTTGTTTTCTTGGGTTGTTTTTGTTTTGTTTTGGGTTTCTTTGTGTCAGTTTATATTTAATCATTGGAATTTCCAAATTTGAGATTGTTATCACGGATCGAGTAAGAAAGTGCTGTAACAATTATTTGTGTATAACTATTAATGGCAGAACTCTGACATGCTTTGCAATTGTAATGGAATTCTGTGATAATTTGGATCAGCATGTGTTGGAACTGGAGGGCCTTGTCCATTCATGAAATGTTCCTTATCCTCTCTGCTTTCTGAATTTCAAAGAACACTATCTGGAAAACTTCAAAATTTGCAATATCCAAGTAAGTTCAGGTAATTTTACACACGTGGTGAATCATATGTGCCTTTGATGATTTTTTTTAAGGCTGTGCCTTGGGCCTTATTGAAGGCAAAATTCTCCATGTTTTCCCATTGCATGAAGGTCAGACTACAGGTAAATGCTCTTCCACCAAATCCAGCTACGAGGGATAATGGTTTGGTGCAATTCTTGTTATTTTAGTGGAGAAAGGGTTTGGATTGAATTAGACAAGGCAGAAAGGTGACACCATCTGTGTGCTGAAGATGTGCTGTGCATAGAAATGCCAAAGCTGCACAACATGAGAAGGAGGAGGAGGCAATTTCTTAGCAGTGAACTGGTGAAGGTAATGCTGCTTTCATCCATGGGAAGTCCCAGCTCACTTATTCTTATTTAATGCTGGGCTTAACATTGGGAATATTTCCTTGTCCCATTAAATTCAGTGGCAGAGTTGGTATAATGAAATGAAGTTTTCATCTGAACTCTAAGAAAGCTGAGTGTTGAAAAGGGATGAAGGCAGTTGCACAAAGAGTCACTTGTCATTAGTGTTTTGGGTTTTTTTAATTTGTTCAAAATTTGCTGTACAATCTTGCAAAACTTATTTGTTAATTATGAAAAGTCTATGCAGATGACATTTAGTCAAATCAGTCAAATCTAGGCATGGAAGGGAAGAAAAATTAGTTTATTTCTTCTTAGCTTAAGGTGGAAGCAGCATATTTTATGTACTCAGAAGAAAGACAATATAATTAAGTGAAAATGTAGATTAGGATGGCCCACACCCAAAGTTTACAAAAGTAAGAGAAGTAATACTTAATTTTAGTATAGCTTTTTACAAAGACGCAGTTCTTAAAAACAATTAGATTCTATGTATGTTGAGATACTGGAAGGACATAGCACTGAATTGGTGAGAGTTCTTTATGCTGGGAATAGCAGCAAAAATCTTTGTAAAAATTATTTTTTTAAAAGATGTTTTAACACACATACTAGAGGTCAGCTTGCTACTATTTTCAAATGTTAATAAATTCTAAATACCATGTTAATGGTGAAAGATTCCCTTTAATTTCTGCTACACTCAAGTGTGTGGACATTGGAAATTTTATAGTGTATTTTTCTGGGAGAGTAAAAAAAAATGGAAAGCTGAAGGCTCAAGATGTGAAAGCATGTTCAGCATTTTGAGTGAGGAGTACAGTTGTTGCCATAATTTGTACCTGTCCAGGGACACATCAGCTGTGGGAAATAGAATGCACCTGATATTTGCAGTAATAACATTTTATCATACTTTAATTTAGAAGTTAAATACTGAAATAAAATATTCTTGTTCCATTTCACTCATTGAGCTTTTCTTATACTCTTAAAAAGACATGGCTGAAAAGTGCAGTGGTTGTGTCCTGCACTCTTTAAGTGCAGTTCCACACAACACACTGCTAACTGCTTTTCATGCCCTGCAGCTGGGAAGGAAGCAGCTGGTTTGATGGGGCTTTATTATAGTCGAGCAACTCTAAGGAATTTTAACTTCTAAATCTTCTGTATGAGATGGACTTGGTTGGATTTTATTTTATTTTTTAATAAAATTGTGTTAATATGATTTTATGTAATCGTTTTCCTGTATCCTTCCTGAAGGTCTGCTAGCAGTACATGGTTGTTCTGCAAGCCAAGAGAAACTATGCATGTTCACAAAACTGTAATAACTTGGCCTGGATTCATTTTGTCAAACAGGATGTGATAAATACTTAAGATTTATATGTGGGTTCATTCATCCAGTTGATTTCAGAGCACTGTTCCAGTCAGTGAACCTTGCAAACTGTAATTTTAGGGTAAGCCTTGAAATCACTTTGATTCCTTATGTTGGTCAGGTAAATGAAGGGAACCATGTTATATAATGTCAGATATAATAATTTATAATATAATAGACTTAATAGTTATAATAGCAAAAATCCATGCAAGAAGAAATCAACATCTAGAGAATTTTCTTTATCAGGTAATAAAAAGACTTAAAGCTGTAACAGTCAAAAATCAACCTTTCTTGCAGACTCTCCTGATAGAGTTACAGGCCTTGGCAATAGGTGGCAGATTGAAGTAGCTGACTGAGTGGATGGAATGCTACCCTGTCGGGCTGCTGATTTACTTGGAATTCTAACTATTTAGTTGCTCTTGGTGTGCAAATAGATCTGCTTGAAGAGAGGCATTCTTGTTGATTATGTGAGTCAGGTAAGTTTGTTTCAAGGCAGTCCATCAATTTGGCATTTTTTCTCCACAGGGTAAGTGTGTGTCTGTGGTTTCACTTAATTCTAAACTGTCTGACACATCTGCACCTTGTGCAAATTCTGTATTAACCCTTTAAATGTAAATCAAAATCCAGTTGCTCACAGAACTTGCTCTGAATTTTTGTAATAGCCAGACAGGTTTATGAGGAGATTTTACTCAACCTAAAATACTTTGCTATTGATAATCATAATGCATTTTCCTAGGAACACAACATTTCTTACATTTCTTTGTTACATTTCTTAATAGCCATAGAACCCTGGATTATAGCAAGGGCTTAGGAAACTGACACAGTCTTTTTTTTTTTTTTTTTGCATTTTAAATTAAATTAACCTTTAGAGGCTCTCTTTCATTGGAATATTGACTACTTCCAATAAATGCAAACCAGGAGTTCTTCATTACCTTTGACACTACAGTAAAAATACAGATCAAACCTAAAAACAGAAGTCACCTTCTTCATGGTTAAAAAATATATTTCTAACCAAATTAGAGAGGATTACATTTGTCAAATTGGATGCCTTGTATAGTAAAAGGGAAAACTAAAACACTTGGAGAATGGGCTTGTTTATTTTTTACAGTATTGCCAAACTAAGTTTTGTTTTAAAGAAAAAAATGTTCCCAGAAGGATTTTACATTGAGGAAACCAGTGCCAGGAATATTTTCAGGGCAGCAAGTTACTGTCTGGTGAAAATAATTTCTGGTACAAGTTGTAGAAATGTAATCACCATATAAAAGTGGGTTTTAGCAACATTCTTTAGGCCTTTCCAGAAGGTAGTGACCACACCCTTTTTAGTAATGCTTTATTTCTCAGGTGATTGAACCAATCTCAATGGGTCTAGTTATGAAATCAGATCCTATTGATGGGAGTGGGACATAGATCAGACAGATTTTTCTTTATAAGTGCACAGCTGGTCTCATACAGGCCATGAGCAAGTGTTACTGTCCTCATGTTACATGAGAACTGGATAGGAACTAAATAAAGTATAGGAACAGATCACTTGGGAACAGAGATGGGCTGGTGTCAGCTGAAGGCAGAACAGGAATTCATGTCTTGGTCTTGGTGATGGTGATGCTTTGAGCAGTCTGTGACCTGTCAGTGTATTTGGTTAGAGATTATTGTTGCGGCTTTGGCATTTTGCAGTAATTGGTGTGATGGAACCACAGGGCACTGGTTCATGTCCCAGAGTTGTGCAGCACCACTGCACCAAATCTTCTACTGATGGAGCACGGTGGGGAGCAGAGAGTGGCACAGCAGGAGCTGCAGGAGAAGGAAGTGTTGGATTTGGGGCAGATGTTAGGTGATGTTTTATTTCCTTTCCAACAACCTCCAGAGACCTCTGTGGTGTGAGGTCCCTGGGGCAGACCTGCAGGGACCTGTTTCAGCCCCAAAGCACTCCTTGGTGCTCTTCCTCTGGAAGTGCATTGCTTGATGAGAACTTGGTCTGCAAGAATGACTCCTTTATAATTTTGATGAAAATCTGGAGCGATTTAATTGCTGTCAGTTACATCATACTTATTTCATAATAATTAAAAGTGATAATAGAATTAGGCCTACTTGTCTTTAGCAATGTCTAACAGAGGGGATGTACCCGTAAAGCTGTGAGTCACCGACAGAAAGGAAACTGGCTGCTCTTTATTGTAGCTTTTGCAAACATGCCAAGGTGTGTTTAGGTGTTAGGAAGGAAGTCAACATCTCTTTGCTGGAGAGTTGGACAATGCTCAGCTACTGAGGGTGGAGTGGGAATACCACTCCTGACAGTGAATCAGGAAAACAGGGCAGGATTTGTGTTTCTGAACTTCCCTCCTTGCTTAGACTGCCTCCAAACCTGAGAATATGAAATACCACTACATTTATTTGAATATTCATGTTTTTACCCTTGAATTGGCTTGCTAAACATTTTTTTAAAAAGTATAACATTCATATATCACTGTGTTTTTAAGGTAATGTTTTGGATCAAAGTAATAATACA
This sequence comes from Sialia sialis, assembly GCA_009812075.1. Lineage (NCBI taxonomy): Eukaryota > Metazoa > Chordata > Aves > Passeriformes > Turdidae > Sialia > Sialia sialis. The sequence continues at coordinate 8,179,386 of VRYO01000638.1, read as the reverse complement.
TTTAACAGTTAAATTTTATATTTTGCATACTAAAGAAAACTCCACGCTTGGTATGATTTTAAAATGCTGAACAAACAACAATTATAAATTACATTATGTAATATATAGTCTTTAAACCCAGGAAGTACAAATTAGTAATTACTGAAAAGTGTTCACTGCTCTCTGGACAATGCTTTTATTTGATGTGTTTGAGCAGATTCCACTAATTGTTCATTGCCTGTGTGCATAAGTAAGTGGAAATTTTGTGGACACATAGAATACTCTAAAAGTTAAAGGTCTCTAAACAGACCATCTATTTCCATTTCCTGACAATTATCAAACTAAGCTTTAGAACCGGGGTCTGGAGCTGCCACTTTCTGTGATGGACATGGTAAGTCCTGGATAAAAAATGGACATACACTTACAGCCTGTGCATCCCTGCTTTTGTAACAGGCACTGCCAAAGCACCGGCTGGGATGTTTGTTTTCCACTTACCTTGGCTGCAGCTATGACAAAGGCTCAAGGTTTCAGGAACCCATCAGAAATTATCAACTTCACAGGTTTCTCCATTCTGCTAAGTTATATCCATGCTGCTGGGAGCCCAGGTTTTGCCCATAACCTGGTGTTGCATAAATAAATTCCCGACTTTGCCATAGGTCAAGAGAAGTGCCAAATCTCCACATACCTGTGTAATTTATGTGATTGCTACTTTAAGAGCAGAAAAAATCCTCCTGCTGTAAACTATTATGGCTTCTTGATGGCTACTATCCATTTGAATTGTCCCTAGTTTAAAAATAATTCACCTTAAGAACCAGTTTCTTTAAATATTATTCTAATTCCAGAATGTTGTCATGCAGAGTGGCGTTTAGATATTACTATAGTATTCCAACCTGAAGAAATTACATGGAATTAGAGATGTTTACTTAAAGCAAGGTCTGATGTCCATCTCTCTTCCTTACCACTCCTGTCCTCAGCAATTAGAAACAACTGAGAGATGAAATCTCCTTGCAAGATGTTTAGAAAGTAAGGCCAAACTATAGTTAATTATTAGTTATTCTGCTGTAGAGTGTTTCTGGTGTCTGGGCTACAAAATGTGATCAGTTTCTTTACAGTATTTTTTCCATTGGCTGTTTTATGTTGGCAATGCTACTACTGTGAGAGACCTACCACCTGCATTTAATTTGAATTTGTATTTAAGTGATGTGTTAGTATTTATTATCATTATACTGACTTCAGTCACAGAAAATAAGATCATCTTTCCCAGCACAGTATAAACACAGACTAGAAAGAGCCTCTCATCTAAAGTGCTCATCATCTATCTCCATCTTCATATCCCTGTAATTTTCCAGGTCAACAGGACTTTTGAGTGTATTTCCATACTACTATTTTGTGCAAAACACACACGCCTGTCACCATCTGTACATTATTTGTCGCTATTTCCCCCAAATTTTTAACTAATGGGACCTATTCCTGGTCGCTGGCGGTTAATCTCGTTGGAGACTCTTAGCGTGGCGCGATGTCTTTTGCCTGTCTGTGGTCGCTCCTGAGCTGTTCCCAGTCCCAGCCTGGTTCCTTCACTTTTCCCGGGCGGGAGGCGAGGGCCGGGGCAGTCGCCCCTCGCCAGGATGAGCCGTGCAGAAGGGACCCGGAGCGGAAGGGAAGGACAGGACACAGTCAGGAGCAGATTGGAGCCGGGGGAGGGCGGAGAGCCGGGCGGAGCGGGGCGGGCGGCGGGGCGAGGCGAGCACGCCCGCAGACACAGACACATCCCCATCCCCATCCCCTCCCTCCGCCTGCCCTGACAGCCGCCCGGAGCCCCGCACCGCGTCCCGCCCCTGCGGCCGGCTCCCCGTGCCCACCCTCCGCAGCCCTTTCTCCTGCCGCGGGGCCGGGGCGGCCGCTCCGCCAGCTGCATGCCCGGAGCGGGGCGGGAGCAGGACGGCGCAAGGTGAGTGCTGTCCCTCGGGACTGGGCAGGTGGGCGCTGCCCAGGACGAGCTCGACTTTGCTGGGGCAGCTGGCAGCGGCAGTGGTGGAGCTGAGCTCCGGGGGGATGCGCCGCGCCTGGCGGGACTCTGCACGGAGCGGTAGCGGCGGTGCCACGGCGGGTCTGGAGGGGACTCCCGCCGGCTCCTGCGGGGCGGAACGGGGCTCGTCCTGCTCCTGCTCCAGCTCCTCGCCCCGCTCCGCGCTGCCCCGCGCAGGGGAGGCCGCAGCTCCGCGCTGCCCAGGCCGGTGTGGGACGCGCGGGCTCCGCTCGTGCCCCGTGAGGGGCCCTGAGGGGGCGGCTCCGAGGCCGGCGGGCGCTAGACCCACTGCGTCTCGGATGCCTTGATTAGTTTATGCTTTTGAAGAACTTTTAGCGCTTGGTTAGTGGTAAATCTTACACGAGCGTCGGTTTGGAGGGAAGGGCCGCGGTGGCCGCAGCCGGCCGCCTGCTCTGAGCCCCGTGGTGCGGTCACGGACCGGCTGTGCTGTTTGCCTTGGCGGGGCCCGGAGCCGGCTCTCGGCCCTTCCTCCGCCCGCACAGCCCCCGCCTCGGGGAAGGAGGTGAGGGAGGCTCCGGCCGAAAGGAAAGTGGAAAATAACCAACGAGGTAGCGCAGTGAGTTACACTTGCAGAGCAGGGCTCCGCAGCCCGCGGTGCGCTGTGTGGGAGGCAGCGGGGCCAGCCCTGTCTCTGCGGCTCGCAGGTGAACGCGCGGTGCGGGCTCAGTGCGCTGCTGCTCATCTCAGAGCTGTGCTCGGCAGCGGCCAGCGGCTGGGATTTACTGCGGAACCATGGACGTTCATGCAAGGAAGTAAACTCTGGTATTTTTTTATTTTTTTTTAATTTAGTTCTTAAGTCTTATGACTGTATAAACGTTCTTGTACACCTTTTCTATATATACCTACATTTATTAATGCAATTTCTAGTTAAATGTTATCCTTTAGTACATTTTTACAGTTAAAGGCCAGAGGAAATTCCCTCATCCACAAGCACTTGCTATGCAATTACTTGGTTGCATACTTAGTTCTATAGCGGATAGGGAGGTCTGCTGAGTGCAACAAGTTATGAGATGGATGTTGTACCTGTACAGAACTTAAGTTCAGAGTAGGAGAACCCATGGGGTTTGGAAACAAACGGAGCTAAATATTTATTACAGAATGTAGGTAGTAGAGTATGTGAAACAGAACTGCCCTGGTGAAGATGAAGTAAGGGAATGCACGGGTATATCTCTGGCTTGTCACTTAGTGGATTCAGTCCTTCTAGTGGAATTTTTCACATGTATGATATGATACCTGTTCTCAGTACGTATTTGTTAGCCAGTTGCAGTAAATGAAATGTGCCATTGTTTTGAACAGAGGTGCCATTCAGGTTCCCGGGGAGCGGTGTGCATGGGTTCGCAGTGTGACCAGGCTTGTGACCCGTGCAGACGCTGTAACACTCAGTATCATTCCCTGCACATTCTCCCAGACCTCCGCTCCCTTTTCAATAGCTCACTTCTTCTCAGGACGGGTTTTGTGTAGACAGTTGTTCTGGTGTGATTCCAAGTTGTGGGAGTCGTATGTGCACATAATTTGGAGGTGTATTATGTGGAGTTGCTTCCAGCAAGTGTCCAGTGAGACCACATGGCCTTAAACAAAACTGTTTTGTTTTGCTGCTCACGAATTGAAGTGGCTGATACCTGCTTCTGCTCGGGAGTTTGTGTCATACCTTCAGGTTGACTCAGGAGCTTTTTCCTGTGTTAGAATGCTCGTGAGTGTTTCTATTTTCCTGTCTTAAATGTTTTGCTTTAAGTGTTAAAGAAAATTACCCATACCTCTTAAATCTTGTTTATCGTGGAGTTTTATTAGTGCATTTTCAGTGGTTTAGGTTTTTGAACAATCTCCTTTGATGAAAGTATTTTCTGGTGGCTTTCTTTTCTTTTCTTTTCTTTTTTTTTTTTTTTTTTTTTTTTTTTGTAGGAGCATCTGCCTGCTGCTACAAATGCTATAATGAATGCATTTATAATTCTTCTGGAGTGCTTTGTGGGTGCTGCAATTCATGGAAGACAATAACATACATAGTTATACCCAGTCTATGAGTGAGAGCTGTGTTTGGAGAAATAATTTGTTGCTGTTTTCTTCTGTGAAATATGGAGGGAAACTGGCAAGTGATATGTTTGTGGAATACTGTTATGTTTAACTCAATTAGCTGCTTTAAGTGTCTACTTTGTTACCAAAGTGTGCCTCTCAACTTGTGGGGGTGTGTTGTGGATTCCATTTGTTCGGGTCATATGAAATCTGGAATTGACAAATGGCTGAGGTCTTGCAAAAGCCTTTAAGAGTGTGTAATATTACTGTAGTGTAGTAGCTAAAAAATTGGAAAATAAAGGGCTTTGCAAATACGCTCCAGTAATGTGTGATTAGCACGCACTCCCTGCTTTGCTTTTGACTCTAACAGCTCTAAAGTAACTACGCTGCAATAAATGGTTGTTTAGCTCGTGTTTGCGGTGGTCTCCACGCCCAAATGTGACACAGGGGATGTGCAAACGCGCACACCTTGTTCTGTCCTCGGCTGCCAGCCGGGGCAGAACGTGCAGGGATGTGCTGTCAGCTCCTGCAGTGGGGGCAATGATTAACCCGCAGGTGCTCGGGAGCAGCCGAAAGCCTTCCCGGCCAAAGGAGCGGGCTGGCGATACCTGAACGCAGGCTGTGTGTACATTCATTTATTTCCTAATCGCGGGCTGGTGAGTGGCCCGAGGCGAGGCTGTGCCGTGCCTCCAGGAGCTCATTTGCAGCAATGTGTGTCTCGGTGCTTGAAGGCATGGCCAGTAGTAAAATGGAGCACTTCCCTGAAAAAAATTGTTTAAACTGGACAAGAAGCAGAAGCTTTGTGTTCTTGGCAGTAAAAGGGGGTTTTGTGTTAAATCATTATGTATGCAATCAGAAATGTTACTAGAAAGGTGCCCCATAATATTGTTTTTACTTTTCTCCTTTCTGTAGAGTTAATTACTCTCACAGTCCCCTAGCTGCCCTCATAGCTCTGCAGGTGGAATCAATGTGTAGTATAACTTGCATTCAGAAAAGTTTATTGGTTTTTACACCACTGAAGCTTGCATAAACTTGGAAAGAATTATCTGGACTTGTGTGGTTTCTGTAGAGCAAGAACAGCTACTCTGCTGGTATCATCTCTGAGACATTTTACTTGTTAAAGAGAAGTGCAGCCTTTTCTAGTTTATTTGAAACACTACATCATTTCTCCTAAATTATTTTTCAGTGTTGTACCTAGTAGAAGAGTATGTCCATTACACTGTGTGTACTGTATTAGGAATCCTACTGGTTTTATTTTAAATACAACAGTGTGCCCAGGTAGTGTTCCTTCAGAAAGTTTTGTCTGGACTATCACCTATTTCCTGCAGATGACAACCAGCTGTTTGGACAGGGTGTATTTTGGGGGGTGACTGACTCCTTCTACTTGTGTATGGCCTTTACTTTGGGAGAGGTTAGGGGCATGTGGGAATTGCAACACCAGCCTGTTTGTGTGGATGCTGCAGTGATGGGAGTATCCCAGGCCTGGCATCCCCCTGCAGAGCTTCTTAGGTGAGGATGAGCCCTAAAATGCTTTGCCTACAAAGGTAGGTGCTGTCGAAATTAACATTTGTTGGTGCTCCATAGATAAGTAATTAATAGCCAAGAAAAAAAATCTCACTCAAGTGAGTTGATTGTTGTGTGAAAGGGTGGTCTTGCAAACTTGCCCATGTAGGCTTGGATTCTGACTGTGCTTAGCAGCTGCAGGTGAAAAGCTGTAAAGATTCGATTTTAGGCCAGTACAACTCTTTGTCTGAATTTCAATGCATTAAGTAACCAAGAATATCAATGCAAGGCAAACTTGAGAAACTTCAGTTAAGTGTATTAAACTGTGCATAAATCCTGAATGAAATTATCGTGCTTATTAAGACAGTAGGCTGAAAGCATCATAATTTTAATTTTAGGCAGAAAATATGACAACCTTCTAGGCAGATCAAATTTTAACCTGCTGCTAATTCTTGGCCGTGATGATTCTGATAAAGGGAAAAATGTGTTGTATTTGTCTCAACTGTGGTTTTGGTGTTCATTTGTTCTTAATATATTTTTGTTGAGGATAAACCTCTTTATTATGAGGGCAGCAGGAATATGCTGAAAGGATGAGAAGAATATGAAGAAAAGGGACAGGGGTTGCGTTAATTTTATACTGGGCTGCATGCTTGAACTAATTTTTCTTTTTACTTTTTTTTTTTTATGAGTCTGCCTTCACCATGAAAAAGATTTAATTTCAGCGCTAGGTTTAGAAAATGTATCTTTTTTTGTTTAGTAAATTGTTCCTTAAATTGACTTTGCTTTGCATAGCCTTTTCAATATTCTTTACAGAAACAGCAAAAAGATGCTTGTGGAAATAATTTTCCTCTAGATAAAATCTAGACTAAAAAAAAAAAAAAAAAAGGAAAAAAATCTTTGTGTTTTATTGTTACAACTTTTGAATAGATACTTCGTGCTTGCTTTCAAATACAGATTTGAAGAGCATAGAGTTAAATAAATCTCAAATTGCTGGTTGTATGAGTCACTAAATTGGGAACATAAATACTCATATTCTTTGGAAAGAACCTCTCAACATTGTTTTCCTGCATAGTGTCAACTGCAAAACACAATACAATGTTTGGCTTAAAACTAGTTGTATTTGCATTTGAAATCACAGTTTATGATAAAAGCCAGATAACCTTTTGCAAGTTAAACTGACCAAAGGCTTGCATTAACTCTCCAGTGCAAGCTGCATTATTATACTGTTGTGTCTTGTTTGCTTGCTTTGCTGAAAAGAAATAAAAACTTAGCAAATGTTAAAGGGTAAAGAAATGGGCTGGAGCAATCTTCCTGCATGCTGATAGAAGGGGTAGGTTGTTTTGTTTGCTGTCTGTTGCTCAAGCCAGAGACTTGAAATAGGAACATCTGGATCTTTTAGTCCAGGCAGAAACAGATTTGTGTCAGGATGTGTATACTTAGTGTTCTCTGTATTCTGCTTAAACAGTATATTTCATTTTGTGTGTATCTTCTGCATTTTAAACCTTCTCTTTAAAATGCTTTGTTGAAATCCTTGCAAGTGTTTCATAATGTTAAATTTTGTCCTAATCACATGAGAGGTTTGGTTGCATCTCTTGTCTAGAGATACAAGAGTACTGAAGCCTTAAATTCTTTTTTTATTGATTTGGCAATCAACTACCGTGCCTAAAAGCAACAACAAAGCTCACAAACATTCTCTATTGTAACTGCACTGCTCAAGTTTGACTTGAAAGCACTGGCAGCTCCTGATAACTGCAGATTGGAGAGTTTGGATGAGTCCTTGCTCCTCTTGTCATGCCAGTGATGGACAGTATTATACAATATGCTGACATGCAAGACAGACTAAACCAGCATTCTCAATTCTATTTTGTTCTTTCTTGAGCAATAACCTGCTTAAGAAAATCAGTGTTTATATTTTGGGAGTAGAACGTGTGCATGTGCCTGCCTGTGATGTCCCTGATGTTGCTGTCTTACCATATAAATGTATTTAAACGGTTCTGAAAGCTGTCTGAGATGTAACCCCCTCGTCTCTTTGATGCTGGGAAATTCTCCAGGAGCTTTCATTGACGGTAAGGTTTGATGGATTAAAATGTAATTGGTTGCCTTCCATTTATTTTGGTATTTTTTAGAGAAAAGAGCTAAGGCTCAGTTGACCAAAGGACTGGTTCTGTTCCCAGTGCTGTCTCACAGTGGGCTGTATTTCTCCAGCATGGAGCACTCTTTCATGTCAGTGCTCTGGCTTCAGCCTGGAATGAACTTTTATTTATTTATTTATTTAACAATTGTCTTTTACCTTTTAATATACTTTGTTCTGAGAATAAATCAACGTTCCTGCTCTCTCAGAACTAAATATTGTCTTTTCTATATGCTGGATAGACTGCCTTGCTGTCTATAGCAACTGTGTCTATGAGAGAGGGGGAACAACTCACCACAAGCTGTGAAGCAGGATCATGCCACTACTTTAAAGCTGCTTCTCTGTCACCTTGAAGAGTTCTGACAGATTCACCAAAATCTGCAGCATCTGTGGCTCTCTGAACCGCTCCCTCCAAATATATCTTTGTATATATGCTTCTGTAAAGTACCTATATAAAATTTAACTGCACTTCTGAAGAGGATAGAAGGCATTTATTTGTAATAGATGCCTTCAGATCAGGAATAAAAGCTCTCAAAAATGGGTCTTTGAAAAGGTCCACAAAATATAATTCTTTAGAGTATCAGATGCATTTTTAAAGACTCCTAGAGGGTAAGTAATAATATGCCACATATGTTCATTGAGATCAAAATTTGAAATAACCATGGTGTGTGTGTGAAACCAAGTATGCTGCATGGATGACTTGGATTGAAGCAGTCACACAAAGTGGAATTCTCAGCATTGGCTGCTACTTTGAAATGTTCTTCAAGAGCTTCTGGAATTTTCACCTGGTTTCACTGAAGTGTGCTGTAGCGGCATAAAAATATTTTGCAACTGCCATATCTGAGAGTCTTAGAAAAAACAATTTGAAGAGAAGATGGTTTTTAGAATTTGTTGTTATTCAGTTCAATAGTGAAGTTTAGTTTAAAGTTTAAATGTGCCCTTTAGCTGTTTGCCTAAGGCGGCAGCTGCCTGGGAGCTGAGTGCTCTCGAGATGGGAGATACTTGTGTTTGCTGACTTGGGGTGTGGAAACGTGGCTTTTCAGAAAGCAATGCAAGGGTAAATATGTTAATTTGCTTAGAAATAGCAGTTAAGGAGGAAATGGGAATGGTCTCTTTCGAGATCTTACACTACACCTGCTAACTGGTAATCGGCTCTTCAGGCTTTGGGAGCATGAAGACATTTGCTTCAGAGAATGATGGTGGGCAACACATCTTTTTCTTTGCAGTAGATGCACATTATTGCCCATTACATAGTGATGCTACTGCATTCTTTTTCATTAAAAATAATAATAGTTTCTGCATTGAATATTCTTAGAGTTCAGAAAAGATTTTTTTCTCCCCCTCGTGGTTTTCCTATCAACTAAGTATAACAAGATACTATTTCAACAATGCAAAGCATTTAGTGAGGGAGAGGAACTGTGGGAACATGTTTCATCAGAAGATATTAATTATTTTTGCTTTAACTGTAGTGAACAGCTGTTGAATGATATGTTATTTTTTTAACTGCAGCTACTGTGAATATCTTGTCTAGAGATACAAATAGGGTGTGGAGGAAAGGCAAAAAATATTTTTAGCCTGAGGATCAAAGTGTATCTACACTTAGTAACACAAGGGGAGGGGGGGAAAAAAGGCAGAGGAGAAAATGGGCTTTGTGTAGGGAATCAGTTTTAACAAGATTGGCTAATACTTACCCCATTCTTCCAGATATAAGTCAGGTTTGAGCCTGTGGGGTGTTGTGACTTCAATACTTTTCTTGAACCTTCTCATGTTTTTCTGTTCAAGCAATCCTAAGGAGCTGTTCTGTGCAGGTGTTTGGGGCTTGAGTGCTGTGCTATACTAGAGCCTTTCCCTGGCTTTGTTTTTGTCCACTCTAGGGCAATTGCACAACTCCCAAAATTAAATATAAATGAATAAAAGATACCGAAATATAACGCTTGTAAGTATTTGAGCTAGTGGCTTACCACTGCTAGGCTTTTCTCTGCCAGTATGAGGTGTAATAATCTAAGGCAGGTGGATGGACAAGGCTTCAGATAAACAGAGTTAATATTTCTAATGGAAGCATAGAAGAGAAAACATAAGAGAATTTTAGGGTTCACATTTCCCTCTAGTGTTAAGCCTATACTTGATCATAGAAGACTAAGTATTCTGAATTTCAGATGTCTCATCAAAACCAGCAAGGATGTTTCTTCAGGTTTCCTCAGTAAGACAGAGAGAGTAGTGCTAAACTTGGTTGCTATAAATAAACTCTCTGGCATTGTTTTCCTATGTCGTTGTTCTGCAGTTGCATTTTGCCCATTTCCTGCTGTTACAGCACAGCACGATCTCCAGGACAGCACCTAATTCAAGAGCATGTCCCTTATCTGGAACAGGCAAGGTTCAGTGTGCAGAGGCTGAGGAACAGAATGCATCTGAGCAGTCTCTTAAATTAATATTCATTGACTTGTCTTGGCATCTGGCTCCAAGTTATTAAGAGGGAAGATGATAGATTTATTTTCCTTCTTCAAGTTTCATCATGAACCTTGCCTATGCCATAAAGTTCAAGTCCAAACAAGAGTTGGATGGTGATACAGAAAGAGGCACCTGTGAACAGCTTTTTTTTTTTCCCCTGAACATTGTTCTTGTGCTTCTTGAGTTGCATTTTGTTTTCTAAAATGTTACTGTTACTGGAGGCTGATTCCTGACTATAGTGGTAGTATTCTGATCATGTGCATATATATTTTAAACATATGCAAAATTTTGCTAGTTTTAGCTTTCATTTTATGTGGCTCACTTTGAATGTGAACAATATTTTTAGAGATTATAAGCCTTACAATTTTCTTTCCACAAAAAGGAAGAATCTCACTTTTATTTTAGACCTACTGAAGCAGTATGTGTTCACTGAAAATATGTCCATAAAATATCCTTAATGCTTGAAAAAATATATTCCCCTTGTAGATATTTAAATGATTATTTTTTTGCTAAAAATATTCTCAAGAAAGCGTCTTAAGGGAACTCTGTGGCACATGAATAAGGAGAGAATCTACAGGCTGAGAATTTTTCTCTGAAACGACTTTCAAGTAAGAGAAGTAGTGCTAATATTTGGTATCCCTGGGTTTGTAAAGTGTTGACAGATACCAATTTTCTGTCTGCCATTTAGAAACGAAAAAAAATTAGTGTTCTGACAAGGTCATAAAACTTGTCAGCATTGTGGGGATCAGCTGTTTCATTGCCTGTTGCTCCTGGTAGAGAGTGAAGGAGGCCTGTGCAGACCTGTTGAGAGGGACAGCATGACAGGAGTGTGTCCCCAAAGCTTGTCTGACTCTGCTGCCACTCCCTGCAGTGTGGCTGGGGACAGCTGCTGGGTGGCAGTGCTGCCACACCCTGACAGTGCCATCCATCACCACACACTGTCACCAAGCAGTGAGGTTTGAAGGAGGCTGATGTAGGCAGCTGATGCAGACAAAAGCCACTCAAGGTGCACAGTGTGCTGCTGTTGCTCTCAGATATCAGGCTGGGAATGTGAGAGAGTTGAGGGGTTTGACAAGATATATTCCTCTGAATTACTTTGTGATTTTCTTTTGCAGAGCATCTCAGAACAGAAATTAAGTTAATGCTGTATTTAATTTATTTTCTGGTAGATCTATGTCATCTATTATCATCAACTGTTCATAGAAAAGAATAACACAGTAACTTTTCATCACTTTTGGCCTGAGCTTTTGCTCGAGTTTGAGTGTGGAAGTTTCAGTGCACAGATACATGTGGAGTGTTGGTTTGGATATTTCCAAGGGTGGGGAGGAGAGTGCTGGAAACTGCTTGGGTTTTTTGCTTTTTTTTACACATACATTGAACAGTTGTACTGCTCTAGTACCAGCTCACAAGAAAACAGTGGGAGTTGTACGTTTCTTTTGCTGGAATGGCAACCTTGTGGTTTTGTAATCAGAATCTTTGACCTTCCAACTTTGAGAGTTAATGGACTGCTTCTAACCTTGCCCTGGACCTTTGATCTTACTGGTACGGGTGACTTGTAAGAGGAGGTAAAACTCTTGTTGGCATAACCTGTGTGATCATTGAAGAATCTGGGCTTCCCCAGGTTAGGAAAATGCCTCCTCAGAAAGGGAAACTTTGAAGACGATGTTAGGTATGGACTCTTGCAATATTATTTTAACATGTATTTTAAAAAACCTCTTTTCTTCCTGTGCTGTTACTGAGTAGACAGGCAAGTAATAATTAAGTTTTTAGCACACGTTGCTGCCGAGCCATTTTTAGAAATAAAAAGTTTTTATGTGGATTTGTTTGCTAGGGTTTTTGTATTGTTGATTTGGTTCGAGGTTTTTTTTTGTGTGTGTGTTTTTTTGTTTGGTTGGTTTTTTTTGTTTTTTTCTTTGTGGCATTTTGTTTCTTTTTTCTTACTTTTCATTCATACTTGAGAATGAGGAGTAAATTTGAGATCAGGCACAGATCCAAAAAAGTTCAGATGGCTGAGTCTCTGTCCCTGCCCTCACAGAGGTGAAGCTGTTGTTGCTTTTCAATTCAGAATAGTTTTTTTGATCCTTTAAACAAGATTTCAAGCCAGAAATAGACTTTTATCCCTCTCTATTATGCGGGATGTTTAAAAAATACAAGATTAAGGACCTGTTCTTGCAAATCCATTCTGTTTACTCGGAAGGGTCAGTGCCACAGCTCTGTTCACAGCAAGGGGCAGGCAAAAACAAGACATTAATGTCAGTAAGGAACAAACTTTGGTTGCTGGCCCTGAGATTTCTGTCTGATAAACAGGGCTTTGCCAGGACTGTTTATCTACTCTTGCAGACTTTTGAAACCAAGTTGAACATTTTCTTCAGAGCATTAACTTTGTTCAGGTTGGCCCTATCTACGTGCCTGTGACGGGACATGTGCCCTTTACTCAGCTTTTCATGCTGTCCCTGAAATGTGTCAAGTTAGATTCTTTGTACCTACTTGAAAAAAGGAAAGGATCATTACCTTGACAAGTACAGCCTACTTTCTGGTTATATACTAGAAGGTATTAACTAATTACAGTGGAGCCTGATTTCTGTTAATCAGTTAGGTCTTGTGCTGATCATAATACAAACCAGGTGTCAAATTAAGCAGAATAAGATGACTGAGAGCTAAAAAGATCCTCCTCCCTTTAAAAGAAAGTGGGAATGGGTAGGGAAGCTATAGGACTCAGAAGTTTCAGGATAACATTGTGGATCCTGTTATTAAAAAATTATTACTGTTTCATGGTGGAATTAACTTGCATTGTGTAGAGTCTTCATTTCTTCCTGCCATGCAAGTAATTTACTGGAAACTTATGTGGCCATATAGACCTTTTGTAAGTGGTGTAACTTGGGAATTGCTATTGCAATTAGAATATGTCTGTGCTGTTTTAGAGAGGGACTTCAGCCACGAATTAACTGTTATTTTCTGCAAATCAGTAAGTATGATCTTAAGTTATTGAAAAATGCTAAAGAACTTCTGTAAATCTTTGCATGTTAGAAATGGAATTTTTCTCCCCCATGTTGTGTGTGGATCGTTCCACAGCAGTGCTGTGTGGCTGCTGCTCTGAATTAACAGAACTGCCATGATGCACAGCCCTGGATACAGGCTTGCTGACATCAACTCTCTTGGCATGTATTCAGAAAAGTAAACAGAAGACAATCAGTGTTGGGTTTGGCATAACTAGCAAGTCCATAAAACTGCCAAATCCTTCTCAGTGAATTCATCCAATTAATCACATTGATGTAGGACATTTACTTAAATGAGTAAAACATACTGTATTTGGTTTTTAAAAGTTCTTGTATTAAAATTTCCATCTTCTACTTAATTGGTAACCACAATTTTTACTTAAATTGTGTTTTCTTGTTTTTTGATGTTGTTCTTTCGTAGAAAAAAAATGAATTCTGAAAGCTCAGCCCTTACCATGAGTAGCCCTGCTGTAATAAACCAGTGTGCCAGAGGAGGAATGGAACAAGAAAAAGTTTGGTAAGCTTTACTTCTAATTTTCTAAGAGGTTAGTAGACAGCAATACTGGGAGATACAGTTTGAAAATTAAGTTAAAAACTTACTTGTTATAACTGATGCATTAAGTCTGCATTATTTAGCAACAGAGAAGGAAGAAGGGAATTTTTTATTTTGGTTTTGAGTTTTTAGCAGATGACATGGTACAGGGTGTCATGGGGGATGGGCTGTGGAAAAACTCCTGTTCACTTCAGCAGTGCAACAGTTGTGCTCAGGGAATCTTTCACATATGGCAAATGTTTTAATCTCCCAATGCTGCTGCGATGCTGGGCTGTGCTGGTACCAGGACCTTCAGTACTGGGAGGCTCCCGAGAGTCCTGCCCTGGGAGACATCACCAAGAGTTTCTACTTTGTGTATAGGAAAAACATTTACTCTGTCTGTGCTGGAGGAAAAAAGCAATTGCAATGTTAAATGGTAGATGTGGACAAATGCTTGCTCTTCATGACAATTTTTTTGGTGAAAATTGCCACAGACCATGCAATTTTTAGTAACTGGTTTGTTATTTTCATGAAGGGAACAGGGTTTGAAAAGGCTTTGAGACTGTTCTACCTGAGTTAATGAGATCTTTTTTTGAGAGCCTGCTGGTTGCTATTGTTTGCTAGGGTTTTTTTTACATTTTTTTATTTACCATGTGGCAAACAACCAGTAAATTCATGACAGGAAACATGACAGCCATAGAGACAAAAATCTACCTTACATTGTTTTCGTAGTCAGAGAAATGCTCTTGAAAAACTAAAGAATTAAAGAAATATTAGCAAATGAATGTTCTGTTTCCTGTTGCATGCTTGTCAAGAAATCTAGATTTTTTTGGCTTTTTTTTTTTTTTGTAATATTAAATGAACAGCATCATACTGAAAGCAGTTTATTTTAAACATGTCTTCTGGAACATTCTCAACAAAATCTTTGCATGAAAGGGCAAGATGAGGAAAAACTGTGGGCTTCCCTCCTGGCTCACACATCTACTGAGGGGTGGGAAATCGAAACAAACACTTTTTTAGTTTGATGTCTTTGCGGGTTTTTATATTCTCTTTGTGGTATTGATCTGGGGACATTTCTGTTCAATATCTTTATCAGTGATCTACATGAGGGGATGCAGGGCACCCTCAGCA
>VRYO01000638.1:8088048-8163612 GCA_009812075.1 Sialia sialis | reverse complement strand
TTCTGTGAATATTACAGCTGAATGAACATTATTTTTCTCAGCCTCATAAAGGTCAGTGGTGCACTGCCTTAAAGTATTGTTCATTCATTGCTGTTTATTCATTGTCTGATTCTTGGAACTTATTTACATTCTGATGGTTCTGGTTTATTTTCATGAAAATGTGAGTATTGGTAAGGACTGATGTTAGTCATAGGAAGATTAGAAATGTCTATTGTTAAAAGTATACAGTGGCAGGGTAATATATTCAATTAAGTTGAAAGGGTTCACAGAGAAAAGCCCTGAGCAAGACCTTATCTAGCATTTAACCATCACTTAAGATGCATGTAAAAGGCTTTGATGTTGCATAAGGCCCCCTAGAAACAGAGGGGAGAGCAAATAATTGACTAAACCTCAGTTACCTTGTACAGCCATTAACCAAATCTGCCATTCTGGGTCAGTGTTTCACATCTGCATAGTTTGATGCATCTACCAGATGAAAAAATAATTTAATTGAATTCTTAAACTTGCAATGCTTCACTTGGTTCTGTTGCTTTTTTCCCTCCCAACATACATAAACAAGATTACAGCAGCAGAAGAATGGTGGCAGTAACAAAAGTGTGAGTGCTGTGAATGTCTGATAACTGCAGGGTACTGTGGCAGAGTTCATGTGTGAACCAAATTAAGCTGCTCTTGATAAGCAGGAAGGTGGAGGAACGTGGTGAATGGTCATAACATCAAACAATATCAGCTGTCTAGTTGGTGTGGAAGAGTGTTGAAAAATCAAGGCTTGAGAGCCTTGAAATTGTAGAAGCTCCTGATTTGGCAGATTCTCACGTTCTTAATGTTGAAAATTGCAAGAAAGGAACTAAAGATAAAAGAGCAAGAGGGAACTGTGTCAATTCATCCACACTTTCTGTGAAAGTAGCTAGCTGGCACATTGTTTTTCAAAACAAATGTGCAGGACAACTGGAAGTTTTCCAGGTGTTATTATTGTATGTGGATTTTAAAACATGCTTCTTCTAGGCTGGATGAAATCTTGCTAGTCACTCCTTCATTGTGTTACTTAGGATTAAGCCAGGAAGTGTTTTATCCTTTTAAAACTAATAATTAAAATTGGGGTTCTGGATGTCTTATGACAGAGTTTTTGGTGCCCTGTCTTTCTATTTCTGTCTCCAAATACTCTGCCTTGTTCCTTATGAAGTATGCAGTGTTCTGCTGTTTCTATGACAAAATTTTTATCACTTTTAGACTAAATTTCTCTGCAAACTCTCCATGTTATGAATAAATAAATCTATAAATCTTAAAACTTATCAAACAAGCGCTATTATATGTGGACTCCAGTGCATTCTGACTCTGTACATGACTTGGCTTAAACTGAGTTTGAGGACAGAAGCTTCTTAAAATCTTTTTTTCCCCCTCATTTTTGTTTTATGCTGTAACAGATTGTTTTTGTTTCAGCTTTCCTTTCTAATCTGAGACTGCTTTGTGGGGAAGGGAAGCTATTGAAACTCCAGTCCACAGAGTGAGAAGGAAGACATGCTTAGATACTGAATTTAGATACTGCAAAAAGTAATTT
The DNA here is from genome assembly GCA_009812075.1 of Sialia sialis. Taxonomy (NCBI): domain Eukaryota; kingdom Metazoa; phylum Chordata; class Aves; order Passeriformes; family Turdidae; genus Sialia; species Sialia sialis. Next base: position 8,162,057 of record VRYO01000638.1, on the reverse strand, counting down.
GAAACCCAGCTCCATCATTGCATACATTGAGAGCAGCTTACTGTCATATCTTAGCATGCACATGTCTGGAAACTCTTTGATATAGAAAAGTAATTATTCTGGAGTTTTGTACTCCAAAATAATTTGTATTTGTATTTAATTTGTACAGATTTGTATTCAAATTTGTATTTGAAGTGCTTTTTCTGGTGGGGTTTTTTGGTTTTTTTGGTTTTTTTTAATAAGTTTATCTTTTTAAGAATGAAATAGAAATAACAGGGTCAACAGAGATTAAAGCAACACTTGAATCCCCATGACTGAGTAAAAGCAACATAGGAAAGCAATGGTGAGCAGCTGAAAATCTGCATCTTTACTTAATACAGAGCAATGAAGATACCACATAGATCTTACCTTAATGCTTATGGTTTTAATCACACAGCCCTTCTTCCTCAGTGAGGATCAGAGCAGAGCTAAGTTGCTGCGTTCTGTACCTCAGGGACAGACAAGTGCTCGAGATGACTCGTAGCTTGTGTGGGAAGTAAGGTTTCGTGACAATAAATCATCATGACTCTGTTGCAGCTTTTGCCAGCTGCTAGTTGATGAAGGAAGAATTATGTGTCTGGAATTACAGTAAGAAGAGAAGCAAGTTTCACAACTTTTCCCTGTTTCTCCTATATCCATGTTTAATCAGTAGAAATGAGTCACCCTGAAGAGCTGAATTAAACTGGCTCTAATCAAGTGCAGTTTAACTGCAGATGTTTGATTACAAAAGGCACATACATGTTTGGGGAATACAAGGTTACAGTGTGTGCAAAAAGCCAACCCTATAAATTATAGATTAACATTTCAGATATCTGGATAAAATTAATCTTATCTGCAGGAGGCCTTGAATTAGTTGCTTTCTAGTAATGTCTTATTACAAAGAGAGAATATGCTTTTCTTGGAAAGCCAAAGAATATTCAGGGTAGTTAGCATAAAATAACAATTATGACCAACTACTTTTAATATAGCAGATAAATATTTACTGTGTATATGGAAAATCACTTCTATCTTACCTCACTTTCCTAGTTTATTTAAAGTACTTCTCTGTCCATAAAAGGAGTAGTAGAATTGAAAATTGTTACAAGGGAATCACTTGCATTGGGACTTGCAGCCTGAGACCAGTCCCTTAAAGGAAGCGGATGAAGATCCCGGAGAGTGACACAGGACATGGAGAGTGTGACACATGAGCACACCCACAAACACTGAGAAATGGCAATGTGCTGAAATGGTTAAAGTAAGTGCACTCACCAACTGCTGCCTTTGCCTCATGCACACATGAAATGAGCTTTGTAGCTGAAGAAAATATGCCCCAGAGGCAAGTACAAGTTTAAACATATGTTCAATCCTCATGTCTTACAAAACTAAGTATGGATTGCATTTCCTCATCCTGGACGAGATCAAACCCCTCTTGATTGTGCCTGGGAAAGAGAAGCGCTGGGGCTGCCCCTGGCCCAAGCCCACCAGGTGGCAGCCTTGATTCTGAGCTGTGCCTGCTCCCTCTCTGCTCTTCCCCTTCCCCCCTGCCCTTGGCTTCTTTCTGGGATCACATAAAGACATGGCAACCGACGCGAGTTACTAATTGCTTCTTTAAAAACACCTTACTAAGCTAATGCTGCCCTTTTTTTTTTTTTTTTTTGTGGAAGGTTATCACTCACTAGATTCCCGGATAAAGCTGCCATCTGCATCTTGTACATATGATAACGTTGTCTCTGGGTCATACTGCAAGTAATTTTTGTTGATAGTGTGTGTCTTAAAACATTTGCTCCATACTTGGTTTTGACTCTATTGGGCTCTACCTGTTTCTTCAGCGTTACATGTCTCTTCATTATAGATGTTAGCTGAGGGAGGGAATTATAACAAACACTTCTGAAATACCTGATTGCTTCCAGTTGAATGTCAAGAAATTTTTATCCAAGTAAAAGGTAATGATGTCTTTAGACTGCCCTCAATGGTTTATGAACATGTATTAGTGCACGAGAGGATGGCATGGCTTTTGTACTCTGACAAATAAATTGAGTATTCACAGGCAGTGAATAGAGGGAGGGAGTGAAATACATTTCTTTATTAAAGAGATGAGGAATGTTTTAAAACTGAAACTTTTACTTACTTTGATGTAGGAAAGGACTGTAAAAATCTGTCAGTCCATATGTTTTTAAAAATATCTTCTTGTGTTCTTCCATATGGGATATCCTGGTGCAATCTAAAAAATAAGTTTACTAATAAATGACACTTTGGACTGTATGAGTAACTCTTTTGGCTGGGACAGCAATCACTGGTACTGAGAAGCTGAATCTAAATAGCTTTAAATAAGGAACCTGGCTTTCACATTTGGTATGTTAAATTTTTTTCACTTACTTTCATTCCCCCTCACCCTGGAATTAGAGAAGTGAATGCTATCAGAATGATAAAGAACACAGGTGATTAGGCTTGGATCACCAATGTTAATAACTAATACACTATGAAAGGAGGCCTCACCATCCCTAGCTCAGGGTTTTGGTCATTTGTAAATTGAAGTTATGATTATAGAGGATGAAAACATCTCCTTCAGTGCTGTCTTGCAAATATCAAGTAAATGACTGCATAGTTTAAAGCAAGAATGAAATTTGTCATCTTAGTTCTTATTCATGCTATAGAGCCTCATTTTCTCATTCAGATATGCTCATCTTGATGTATTTTCTTTTCCTTCTCTATCTTCTCAGAAAAAGCCCACAAGAATTGCAGAAATAGTAAAAATATATTGTTTAAAATTATGAAACATGTTATCCAGCCAAGCAAAGGAAGACACTGCCTTCCCTCCTTCACAGTTGACATGGCTTAACCCCTAACTAATGACAATGATAACGTCAGCAGAAGTTGGGAATAAAACTCTCTAGAACTGTAATTTTAGTGTTAGGGAAAGGCATTAGTTTTATTTGAGGTGCTAGATGTGAGAAGGGATATTTCTGCCTAACCCACTAGCTAACACACTAATTTGAATCTATGTAACTTATACATACCCATTACATTTCCCAAGACTCATACATACATGCTAAACATTGACACAAATTGTTTTGCATATTCAAACTTTCTTGGAGATTATTTACATTAAATTAGGCATCTTTAGAGGGTCTCTGGTGGTCATTTGGGGAACACTGCATTCCTCAAATAATCCTGTTTTGGTCACAGACCTCAAAAAATAAAGTTTCTTTGAGTGCATCCCAGCGTGGTCTGGCCAAGATGCCGCTTCTTATCATCATTGCTCAGGTCTGCAGTCTTTAGGGCTGCTGTAACCACGGGCACACATTCATACAGGACTAAGCACTGTCCTGCCTTAGTTCGAGCTAAAGGAATCCACAAGATTTAAACACTGTTCGTTACAATTAAAGCTTTTCCCAGCAGCAGGAGTAATTGGAATTGAAGGGGCAGAGAAACAAGCCATGCACTGTATGGTTGCTCACCAGACATGGACTGATCCCCATCCCTGTGCAGCCATTGGCCCCTCAGCTCCCTCTTGCACTGGCCATGACCTCCTGGCTTATGGAATATCCCTGTGGCCAGCTCAACCAGCTGCCCTGGCCATCTCCATCCCAGTCTCTTGTGCAGCTCCTCACTGGCAGAGCAGGGAACAGTGAGTGTGAGTTTCTGCTAATCACTCTGGAACATCTTGGTTCTCTGGGTGGGTGCATGTGTCTATGTGAAGTGGGACTTTTAAATGTAAAAACCCCCCAAGACCCAGTGATCTACCACTGATAACCATCTGTTTCCTGTGTGCTTACCCTACTTCTCCTTCTAAAGACTCTTGTCCTTAGTCGTGGTTTCTTTTCACTAAGACTCTAGAATCTGCTCTTATAAACAGGCTGTTATTACTTTATACACTTGTTCAGCCTGTGTTACAGTTTAGTTTCTAGCTAATACTCTAATACTGATAGGAAGACTTCTTCTGTTCCCTGCCCCCCCCCAAAAAAACCCCAAAAAGTTCTTAGATATGCTTAGTTCAATTCTCTCGCTGTAGAGGGAGCTGGTGATAGTTTTTAAGGAACACAAATGGTATTCCTTTGGGAATATTTATACATTGCAGTATTTGGAAACAAGATTAGAAACAGAAGGCTGATTTGTAATTAGATTTTTTTTTTTTCTTCATGTGGGAGGGAAGACTGGAGGGTATGTGAACTGGTTCCATTACCTGCATTTTCCTGTGGGCCTTGAAAATTTCAAAAGGTGTTGTAAAAGACAAATATTTGAATATGTATCTTTCAAGCTGAATACACTTGGTCACAAGCAAATCTCTGGGACACAAAAGATACCTTTTCTGTATTAAGCTGTCATTCCATTTCCTTAAAACTACATAAGGAAATTCCTCAGCAGACTCGTTTCTTTTGATGTGGAAAGAGAAAGCCCGTGTGATAGGAATATTAAGGTCATTATGACCAGAAACTTGCTAAAAATACGTGACTGAAAACTACCTGCAAATATTTCAGAATATCCTCTTGTGTTAATTAGTATGAAGAACTCATGTTTTTCTTTCCTGACTTTGAACTTAATTATTATAAGAAGCATAAATTAAAAATTAACCTCATGTACTGGCAGGAATACAGGTGGTTTGTTGTCACCTTTTCTGTCATGTTTTGTACTCAATGGTGAAGGCCAGAAGCTGACTGTACTGTATGGGCTGTCCAGTTAGCCAAGTCTTCATTTTAATCAATGGATTCTATAGTTGTTTTTTAGAAAGTGAATTCAATTGCTATGATGCTTCTGAGTGTAGAGAAGATTTTGTTTCAAAGACTCATTAATGGTTGCAAATTGCACTAAAAAGGAGGAGCTCTCAGTTTTTCTCTCTTGGGGTTTCCCCAGCCCCGCTGCACAGAGCAGTAAGATGAATGGGACTCTATTATGAAAGCTATATAATGTGTTTCTATTCCACAGATTAAATGCAGTGGTGTGTGACTACATGGTCTCTAACTCAGTGCAGGGAGGGAGTCACACTAAGTCAAATACAAATCAGTAAGGGATTTGTATCAAAGTGCAGACAGGGAAAGTCATGTTATGCTTTTATTGTGTCTGCCCTGGTATATAGCACCTTCTCTGTCCCATCCTTCAGATTTCATAAGTTTGGAGATTTTTTTCCTTCCCCCAGATATCCTCCTTTATCTAAACTAGCAACTGACCCAAAGAGCTCTTTCATCTTCTTCCCCTGTGCTGACATGGGGGCGCTGCATAACAAAACAGAAAATCGTGGGAAATACCCAACAATCCCCATACAGAGAAAGTGGGGGAGAAAAGATACGATTTAGAGGGTTAAATTAAGCATTGAAATTTATTTGATGAGCTGCTGGTTTATTATTCCTGAAATAACAAAATGGTAATAAACTCCTCCATCTCTGCTCCAGTGAGATGTTTTCATGGTCCTGCTGGAGCAGAGCAGTGAGGCTGCTGGGCTTTGGAATCACTGCCATCCACAATAACTGTGCTGTGCCCTGCTGAGGGTGCTCCTCACCAGCACCTGCCCACCTTGGCTTGTTAACTTTATTAAATGTGTCATCGTTTAATTCCATTTAAGCTGTAGCCAAACTTCTCCCACATACTGGTGTTTGTCTTTTGTTTTGAAGGACTTGATACTATAGTACTTGGTTTCCTGGTAGTTTTTTATCAAGGAATTGAAAAAGTAAATTCTTTATACCAGAACCATTTCTTCATTTCTCCTCTCTAGGTTATATGTGTCTGGTTTTGTTCATTGTGTGTGTGCTGTGTGGGTACAGCTGTACTTTTCTGACCAGTAGTATCCTTCAGGTCTCTAGGTGTGCTTTGCAGAGCTTCCTCTTGTCAGGTTGAGTAGGTTTCTTTTGCAGCTCCTAAACAGCCTTTTTGCAAGTAGATAAATGTGAAATGTCCCCTCACTCTGTACACTTAATTTGGAAAAATTGTATATGCTAATATTGTAGTCATAAACAGAATAGTGATTTCTTATGTTCCTCTACCGATGTGTGATTTCATGCAACTGAAGCAGCTGTCCCTGTCTCCCTGAGGAACAGGCCATGAAGGTACAGCTGTTTGTTTTTCTCATAAAGGTAGGATGGGATTATCATTTTCTCTTACCATGCTGCTGCCTCAGGCCTTTCAGCACCTGACTTCTACCTACAGAAACACATAATTGTCACAAAGGGCAGGTGGGAAGATTGACCAAAGTCTTTAGAACTGGCAAAAACTTGTTTTGGATTCTGAATCTCTGGTGTCCGTATTTATAGGAAATGGTCTTTTGTTAAATCCTATCAAAGTTCCTGAGTATTATTTCCTTGGCAGTTTCAAGTCCAACTGTTTTAATTGGTGATTAAAATAATATTTTTTGCCCAGTTAGGAATCTGTGTCTCTCTTGCCGAGATATTAGTAGTCCCCAAAACTGTCTAATCCATCACCAGGTCATAGAATTTAGCATTTTGCATCGGCTAGGTGAACAGATGAGGATAGTTTGTAGCCTGATGAAACAACAAGCCATGTTTCCCCTGAGGAAATGTTGTTTTCTCAGCCTAACCCAGCAGTTTAGAAATTGATCAAGTAAACAACACTGTGGTACTGCAGAGAAAGATTTGGGATCAGTATGGATGCCGGCTGTCCTGCTTTGCTACAGATTTAATCAAGAGGAAATTTTAACAAAGCACGTGAATTTCTTTTGTTTACAGTGCTAACTTGTGTAGGAAAACAAGCTCAGTTGTTCAAGTGCCTGTATTTATTTAAAAGTGAAATATCTAAAATTTCAGATTCTTCACACAGTACTTACATGTTTTGAGATTTCTGTAAGAACAGAAAGGGTTTTATGTGAAACTTGTAAAAATATAGTTACACCCACTTTTTATTATGTGTTAATTGTCGATTAGGCTTTGTAATTGGTGTGCAAAGATTGACACTCCTGATACCAGAGCATGCTTACAATAAATGTCTGCTATGGTAATTTAATGCCTTAATGGCATTTTAGCAATCAGTTACATCTCAAAAGCACTATAGGGCAATTTTTTTAACTGTGCCTTTTGCTCACAGTAATGTCAATTACAAATGTACTTCAACTCTGTTTGCAGTTCACTAAAGCAAAGATGTAACTGCTTTGATCTGGTTTCCATTTAAAGATAACTTTAAAATACCGTGGTGCTTATTTTCTGCATTTTTTTGCAGTGCAATTGAGTTTAATGATCATCTTAAAGCGCTTTGTTTACATATCAGAGACAGTATCTTTGTAGATAAAATTTTATATTTTCACTTGCTAGTAATTTTATATATTTCTCTCTTGAGATGAGCCACCCAATTGTACAAACTTGGGCAAAAAGTAATTTCATTTTCCCCCACATAGGGTGATTGATTAATTATGACTATTCAAACAACAGTCCTTTCTCCTGCGTTCCATAGATTTGCTTGAAGAATGAAAGTTATGGCACATCTTGGGTTTAAAGATTCAACCAATAACCCCCCAAACTTTTATCTTTCTCAACAGGACATCAAGGGATATAGCAGCTCAGGGTTCTGAAACCATTTTCTTTGCTTTTCAAAGTACCTCAGCAAGTGAGACTTGCAGAAAGGTGCGTGTGTGTGGTTTGAAGAGAGCCTGGTTTCCTCAGGAAATGACATGTGGCTGTGCTGTTAGTCTTGCCAGCAACTTTTGAACTCGTTGCCTGGTTTCATTTTTCAGAAGATATAAAAAATACCGGAGCAAATGGACCTCAGCTGATCATAAGAGTGTGTGTGGGTTGAGGTGAGAGGTCCCAGTTAGTGCTGGTGTGGTGAGGGGGTCCCAGTGTGGTCAGTCCCATCCTTGGTGAAGAGCAGCAGCACAGGTGTTCCCTGAGCTGCCACAGCCCTGTCATGGCAGGGGTCACTCACAGGCACAGTGCTGAGGTGTGGGACACAACCTGGGGGCTGCTGCCACCGGAGAACCTTCCTCAGCTGCCCCAGCAGAGGTGGGGTTCTGCTGTCACCACATGTGCTCAGTGCTAAACCTCTGATCTCTAGCTGTGGCTGGGATCATGAGGTCACACCTCGCTCCCTGCCATGCATAGGGTGCAAGTGCCGCTTCACCTCATCCTGGTGCCACCTCGGTCTCGTGGAAGTGAGAAAGCAGCTTTTATCTTCTAACCCCACTTCAGCTGACGTGAACCCTTCACATCAGTTCTTAAAACACTCTTTTTGATACGTTTAGAAATGTAAAATGCTGTCCTGAAAGCACAGGTAGTGTTTTATTAATCATGAGATACAGTGGAAGTGATTGGAAAAAATCCAAGACCTGGGCTCCAGAAACATACTTGACATATTTAAAAGGAGCAGGATCCCTCACCTAGGCTACCAACGGTAGCTGTGGTGTGCATGACCATAAAGGCAATGTTAAATACTTTTGCATCATCACTGATCAAATCAACATCTGTTTGATTTCTTCCCTTGTGGTTTGACTCTTCCTTCAGCTGATGTAGTGACTGGGGATATTGTTCTGGTGTTCCAGTGCTTTCTGTACAGAAAGTGAAAAAGCCTGTTCCTTTGTGTTTGCCATTGGGGAGGTTTTTGGTTTTTGTAATGGAATATTGCAGTGTGTGTCTCTAATGTACCTTGTTGAAACCCACATACATTAGCTATCGGCAAGAGTGAGAACAAACATAAATGTGCTCTAATTTAAAGGCATGACATTTAAAGTTTCAGAAGAAATGTAACAGTGGAGAATGTCTCGAAAAAAAGCAAAACCGTGATGGAAATAAAGAACAAAACTGTGTGCACAGATGTGCAAGTGCTAATTTCCTCCACTGGTGGCTCAACACTGTTCTACTTTACAGCAAAATCCCATTTCCTGCCTCACTTCTTGTGTTAATGCCTGGTTTTGCAGGGATTGTAATCAAGAAGGAAAGAAAAAAGCATTGGAGTCTGAGTATGTATCCATAAAAAGATTTTTTTTGAAAAATATATACTTACATATGCATTTTGGAAAAAATTAGCTCCAGGGATCTCCTACTGGTAAATGCACTTTTTAAGGAATGTTCTTTGACCTGGGACAAAACATGTAAACAATTTAAGAGCCATCACTGGTATAATGTTATTTTAAAAGACACAATTCTGTAAGAAAATTATTTTAAGAAGGTTTCCTGTATGCCCTTATAAAACGGTCTTAGGCTGAAATTAACGTAGTTAGTGTATTTATATTGAAAGACTAGAAAACCTGACTTGTTGCTGGCAAAAGTAGATCCAAGTGAACATTTGCTGTCCTGAGTGGCTATTTTGAATGGAGATTTAATGGTACCACAGTTTCAACAGGTTTGACTCCATTGCATTCAGGGTTTCTATAGTAATTACTATGGCAACGGTGATGCAGAAAATGTTCCTAGGGGAACCCAGCTGTGAATAATAACTAACTGAAAACATTTTCCTTTTGCATCTCAGGTTAAAGGTCCCTTCAGTGAAAGTATGATGGGTTTGCTTAATAGGAAGTCATTCTCTGCATAAAAACCCACATATATTCACAGGTGTCTGGTTTCAGAGTAGAAACACCTTTTCAGTGCATTGCTGAAGTATCATCTCAAAGACCAATGAAAAGTGTTAGAAACATTAGGTGTCAAATTTGGCACCAGCTTCAAATGTTTTATGTCGTAAAGAAACTTCTTAAGCCAAATTTGTAGTATAAAATCCGCTCAGGAATTATAATTTAGTTTTATCTTGTAGAATTATGTAAATCTTTTACATGTGATTTATACTGTTAATAAAAACTGTCTTGGTAGCCTTCTGACCTCACTGTGTAACAAAGGTCAGGATCACACAAGTCACATGGTAGAGGTCAGTATTTGTTGACTTCAGTGTCTATTTATAAATTACCTTCAAAAACTCTTCTGCTTTTTTCAGAAATAAATTTGTCAGTGTTAAATGTCCTGAAACTGTTTAAATCTAGTTCTCCTTATAAACTAGCCTTTGTGCATACAATTGCCTTGTTCATATTTATTTCACTTTCATTCAGAACAAAGGAGAAACCAGTCTGGTGTTTATGATACGAATAAACTTTGAAACTTAAAAGCATTTCAGGGTTTGATTTGGTAGCTTCACTGTCATGGAGTAACAGAAAATACTTAAGATACTCAGGGGATTTGTGGCCACAGGGAAAAGTTCTGATGAGTTATATGAAAAAAAAAAAGGGGAAACTAAACTAGTAAATATTTACAAGACTCTGGTAATTATTTTTGAGATCTACAAAAATATGTTAAAGCTGAATATGAATGAAGAGCACTTTGTTAAATATAAGAAGAAAACTTTTCTAAGCCCTGAGAGCTGATAGCTGCTCTTAGAGTTATTTATGCTACTTAAAAGGAATTACTGTGCAGATGGAAATATGATGAAATGGAGGTGAAATCACTATTTATTTGGGCCCCTGTGGTGTACAATCTGGTAGTAATGCAGGTGAAAGTCCTACAAGCAAAAATGTCTCTGTAAATCTAAAAGCTACATGTTTGATCTTGAGGACTTGTATATATAAATCACATACTGATATTACATGCAATTCAGATGTTTCAGCTCTGAGTCTCTTAAATATTTTGTTTCATTTATTGTACTTACTGGTCTTGGTAATCCCATTGATCATAAGTGTTCTCTCCCGGGTTTTGTTGGATGCTTGTCTTTAAAACAACACTCAAAGGAAAAGATAAAGTGATTTAAAAAAAATTCTAAGTAAAATCTCTAGACATGTCAAAAGGTTCAAAATGTTGATGCTTTATCTGTTGGGCTTGATGTAAATATTCGACTTCCCATGAAAGGTTTTGTTATTGATAACGCGAGGAGGGAAAGAGGAGATGACAGTACAAGAGGAAATGATCTCAAGCTGCATCAAGGGAGGTTCAGCTTAGACATCAGGAAGAATTTTTTCACTGAAAGGGTGGTTGGGCATTGGAACGGGCTGCCCAGGCATGGGGTGGAGTCACCATCCCTGCAGGTGTTCAAGAAACAACTGGATGTGACACTTAATGCTGTGGTTTGGTTGATATGGTGGTGATCAGTGAAAGGTTGGACTTGATCTTGGAGGTATTTTGCAGCCTTAATGATTGTATTATTCTATGAATTTTGGATTTCCCCCCCACTTCTTAATATTCTGTTCTTTTATGTAACTGACAATGGTTAAGGTGTGGGAGAATTTCTGTTGTCCATGTTTTAGTTATGACATCATAAAATGCTTGCTTGTGTTCTGAGCAGGATGCTGCAGAATTTAATCTTTGGTGAGATTTTTATATCCAAGTTATTGACCTGTATGTGACAAAGTAGCCAAGTGGAATTTGCCATGACAGCCTGCAATCCATTTGCCATGCTGAAGGGCAGAAGTAATGGAGGCAAAAAAATTGTGGTATAACTTGACTTTTCAAGAGAGGCAGTGCTGGAGATAAGTCATGGGCATGGCTGCATCCACTTGGAAAAGTTTAGTTTGTTAGTTCTGGTAGTGACAGGCCTGTTACAATCTCAAGATAAGACATTCTGGTCTGTCTGCAATAGAGATTGCAGGAGTGGTTCTTGTCACTCAGTGTAAAACCCTTCAAGCAAGAACAGTCTGGCTCAGTGAAACACTGCTGAAAGTTAGTCCTTTGTAACTGATCACATTTAATAAAAGTAGATTTCCTTGTGTGACTGGCTTAGTGCCATATCCTTGAGAGCAAGGTGTGAAAGTATCACACAGCTCTCTTGAAAAGGTGTGCAAGAGTCTCTAAATTGACTATAATGATCCTATATAACATTTTAGATACAAACCTACGTTTTTTGCCTTTTCAGGTGAAATGCAAGGTGCAATGCAGAAAAATATCAAGTTGCAAGTGAGGGGTAAGGAACCAGCAATAGAAAAGTTTTAAAATCTTGTATAGGATTGGCTTGCCTCGAGATGTTACTTGGTTTAAATACTGTTGCCTGTTACTGTTCAGTCCTTTTGATCTCTCTGAATGCCTCTCAGTGAAGCACAGCTCCACAGGAACTCAAGTTTACCTTCAGAAAGAGCCAGATGAGATGCATCCAAACAGAAAGGGCTTTAAGAACACACCCACTTCCTTTATGAAAAACATGATGTGAGTGCACTTGAATGGATTTTGAAGGTCTTGGTAGGTTATCTGTGATACAGATGCTGTTTGGGTGGATTTTGAACAAGGCTAAGAAATGCCTTGTTTGGTTTCTCTGTGTGAAAACATTTTTTTTCTGTCTAACCAGCAAGTATCCAGTCTTGCTAACCTAAGTGGATTTCCCAGCCTTAGGTTCTAGTTTGAAAACAAAATTAAAAACTTGTATTTCCTTGAGTGTGACTGTTGTGAGGCTTTGGCCCTGAGGATTGGCTTTTTCTGACTCTGATGATGGGGGCAGTTAAGCCTTACCATCAGATCTTATTTTTCCATGGACCACAGGATCCTCTCTGGCTGTTGGGTGGAAATGAGCAAACATTTCTTTTGAATGAGCAGTTGTTCTCCCTGTAAAGAATTCAATCTCTGAGATACACTAGTGGGGTGAGGTAATGGCTAAAAATTAACATGTGTTATTGCTGTTTTTTCTTCCGAATGTAATTGAAAAGATACAGGAATATTTTCAGGCTGCATAGTCAAAGTAAAGCTGTGAATTATCTCTCTCATCTCAGCCTTTTATAATATTTCTGAAACAATGATATTTTGTTATAGGAACATAATACAGGACTCTGTTCACATCCTCCCCAGCATTAATGCAGCTGTACCTCTGTCAAACAGTAGAAAAATCTGGGCTGGCCAGAGCCAGAGATTTCTCTTTCAGATGTGACCAGAGTTCTTGTATAACAAGGGGGATGCCTTTATAGTCCTGTTTACTGATTTATTACAGCAACCTGCAATAACTAGAAATGAAGAAATAACTTACAGTTAAAGCTTTAAATCAAGCTTGTTATTCTTCAGAAGGTGAAATGTTACATCATTTGTTATATCTGAGTTTTAGGTTGAAAACTAGCACTTCAGTTGGCCTTCAGATTTTTTTTTCATCTTTCATAAGGATGTTTTTAATTTTTGCAGGAAAGGAACCAAATACAGAAATGAAAAAAATGTGTTTTGTGTCTTTGGGCTTTGCTAGTGATGGGATGTTTCATGGTAGGGTGCACTGATTTGCAGTATAAATAAACACATTCTGCAGAAGGCATGGGAAAAGAGTAGGTGTGTGACAGCTCACTGCTACATGTACCTGCTTTGTCTCTGCAGCCACATTCACAGGGGCTGTTTTTCTTTCTTAATGCATTTATGCCAGTTCATGACAGTAGGACAGTAAAAGATTATGCTCACATTCAGGAAGTCAGCACAGCAGCTGAAAATCAGTCATCTGTTGATTCCTTGGTATTTTTGTTTCTCTCAAGATGCGAAGTATTCAGTCTTGCTCAGCTGAGTGGCCTCCCACCCCCAGTTACCTTTTTGTGATGAGCTCCTCTCTGCAGGATGGGGCCCTGGTGAACCAAACATGCACTCAATCTTAGAGTTACTTTGCCTTTAGCAAGAAAAACCTATCAAGTAAGCTCTCTCTATGAACTTAAATATTTTCTGAGCCAAATTCTGTTGTGTTAGATTTGCTTTACACTTCTGGAAAAAAAATGGAATTTTCCACAATCTCAGTTTAGTGCCAGAATGCACAGGCCTAGGATAAAAGAGAAACAGTATTTGAGATGACAATTGGATGAGTCAATGGTTTTTATTAAGCAGGTCAAAGCATGAACTTTTATTCTGCTTTTAAAATCAGTACCAAAGGTACATTATTATTACCCGTGATTTAAATATCTGAGAAAATCAGTATTCAAAACTACTGTTCAAAGCTAAAATGCTCTTGCACATCTCAGGCTTCACCAGGTAAACCACTTTGACATTAGTTATGCATGGAATTTTTCATCACAACTCTTCCAATGTGTTAAAATACGTGTGCTTTTGTGGCCTCTGTTTTAGTGTACATATTTGGTAGACAGATGACATCACAAAGAACAGATCTGAGCAGTAAGTACTATTTAGTATTTAACAGTATCTTTGTAAAATATTCACAGCTGTAGTAACGACCTTTGTTTCTGAAGATTGAAAAGAATTTTTACTTAGCACAGTTTGTCTCCAAATGGTTTGAGCTTTCCTTTTATTATCTGGGTGTTCATGTAGATTTGCAAAATGACTTTTATCTTTGAACGGATGTAGCAGCTGACTGTTTTAAACAAGACACGCACAGTTTGGATATCAATATCTTAGAATACTCTTGTAGTCAGTGATTCTATGTGCAGATAGACTGGAAGATCAGATGCAAATGTGCAAGTTGTGTTAAGAGAAACTGCCATAAACTGTTCACTTAACTCATCATGCTTCAAGGCAGATAAAATGTTGTTAGGAAATGTAATAGAAACGTTTAAACATTCAGTCTGTATTTTAGGTTATAGATTCCTTTATACACTTTTACCTACCGATTGTCATTATATAACAAATCTACAGTTAAGTAAAGGTTGCAGAAAAATGCTCCACTGATTTTATTCTGAGAGGCATGCTCATTTAGTTGTAAAAGTGTTTTTATAACATGTGCATAGTGTGTGTGTGATGGCACCTAAACAGAACACCCTGTACATCTTAAGGACAAAACTATTTTATTTCCTAGGCTACAAAATAGTGGTAGAAGCACCTTGGTCAAAGAAAGTGCCAGAACACAGAGGGTATTATCAGTGTCAGAAGTTTGTGCAGTAGTACAAATTTTGTTTGGTAAAATCCTAAATTATTCTCATTGAACTGCAGGATCACTAGGAGCTAGCAGATAGGGAAGTCAGTAAATGTTTTAAAGGGTCTAAGATAATTTGAATCACTAAGGCATGAAGCTGCCATTTTGCTGGCTTATCTTGCCAGTGTTGGAGCTTAAAGGTGAAATGGAGGATACACAACTGGAACATCTGCTGATGAGGAGGAGCAGTTTGGCACTCAGAGGGATGCTTAGTTTCTCCAGGGCTGACCTCTTCAAGAGGTCCCCACTTTTCCTTTCTTCGCAGTGGAGGGACTTGCTTTCAGGTTTTATTCCCAAGGTGAGTTTCCATAGCTATCCCCAAGCCAAGCTCAGATGGAGGGTTTGGTGACCCCTCCCTCCCACAGTCTGAAGAGGTCCTTTACATGCCCACCTTTTATTCTTTGCTTCTTAACACTGTGGTGCTGAGGAGAAAACGTTTTGGTGCTTTTTAGCTAAATGAAAAGAGATCCATGTGTAAGAAAGGTCAAATGTTAGAAATTACAGCTCCAAGAATCTTGTAAGTAATTTTAGGGAGGAACTCCTCCTCTCTGTGATCTCCCCATGCTCTAGTCTGTGATAACCTATTTGGTGCTTTTCAGCAGTGTTCATCACAGTGCATTCAGTTATAGGAACAATCTCTGCCTTGACCTTGACATTTGAGAAATCCTTACTTAGTATCTGAGTAATGTATTTTAGATTTATGTGCCTCTGAAAGTCAGGTCTGCTCATTGCTTTTAATGCCTATTAATAGCTCCTCTTTTTTTCTTCAAGCTAATGTTTTATTTTGTTCTATCTGCTACCTACTTATGGCAATGATGATTTTTATTATTTGGCTTGTAAATTCTTTTTTTACAAAACTAAGCACACCTAATACACTCTTGGATTAGTATCTCTCCTACTAAAGTGTAATATCAATTGGCTGTTTCAAAAATAGGATTCTTTGACAGATTTGTTTTTAAAACACCAATTGGCTGTTTAGTATTTTAATAGTTTTGTAACAGAGGCTGTTTCTTAATTAGCTCATATCCTGCTGCCCTTCAGAAAGGATTTATCCAGTAAACAGGATGATCTGAAGTAACAGTACTAATGTGTTATACAAAAAAAAAAAAAGCAAAACATTAATTTAAAATGCATTTGGAAAAGCTGCAATGCTTTATTTATTTTTCAGTACAGTTCCATTGATGTTGACAGTGTAAAGACCAAGTCATCAAAATAAATTTAAGTTAATGAAGGACCAAACTGAAAACTGTAAATGAGGTCTTGCTTTTGATAGAACTACATTTTGTCACTTGAGGTGCATTTGAGAATTGAGAGCTTTTATGTTACTTCATTTTCATTTAGGGGTGTGTTAGGCTGAAAAATGTTGGTTCAGAATGATGATCATAAACAATTTACAAATATGTTTAATCTAGATCATTGCTGGCTATGGGAATAGCAAGATTTCTGAAACAGTCTCTCAGGAAAATGGTAGGATAGTTCTGCAGTTTTAATATCTTGGTATGTTTGAGGTGGGCTGTATGAAGTGCTTGCTTGTAATGGGAAAGCAAACTTGAAACATTCACTGTGTTCCAGACTTCAAATGCCCCTGATAGTGTGGAAAATTGGGAAGTAATGATCACGCCAGATGCATGAAAGTGAAAGTTTTTAATGCAACTATTTAAGGCAGCTCATAGGGTGCTAAATGAGTCTAATGCATCAGTCTGAATTTAGAAGAGTGCTGCATACATTAGGTGGAAAAATTATATTTTGTGAAGAATTTTGTTGTGCCCTTATTGGATCAGATCAGCAAGTCAATGGAGGAACATACAGTGATGCCCCTATATTTCCCTGCCTTTTTAATTAACTCATTTTGGCAAAATTACATTGTTTCATTAGACTGCTGCTTTTAAGGCGGTTTAATAGCACCACAGTAACATTAAAAAGAAGAGTTAGCAGAGCATTGTGAATGATGGGGAGATTGATTCTTATCAAAATGAAGTCAGGCTCTTGATAAGAGGGAGCAGAGTACCAATTGTGAAAACTGGCAACATGCAAATTTGATGTGTTTGCTCTTTATAAAGACTGGCTGGTTTTTTGTACTCTGGGTTGCTGTCAGTGAATGGGAAAGTTACAGATTGATGATAACAATTGCTTAGTCATCCTTTTTCTGCTGCATGTTGAGTGTAGATGGATGATATGACAATTTATTGCTTATTACAGAGTTCTCAGTTCTCATTACAGAATGATTGTGGGGATAAATAACTTTTAAATATGTCCTTCATTTCCCTTGAAATACTGTCTCAACTGTCATAAAACTTGCTTTACTGGAGTTGAAATGTCTTTTGCTTCCCCTACATTCATCTTAATTAGTATAGAACTACTGCAATTCTTAAAGTGGGAAAATACACATATGAACAGCATTAAAATATAAGATGAAAATTATGAAATGTAAGTTCAAACATATATTTTTTTAAAAAATTACTAAGGAGCACAGCTTTCTATAAAGATTACAGAACTTTCTCAAAAACCTGATTAGTTCCAGTATGAGATCATCTGTGAATAAAAAGGTGCAAAACACCATTAGGACAATTAATAATCTGTGTAACTCGCTCTTGTTAATCAGATTTTTCTCTTTTTATAATGCACTTACTATTCCAGTGAAGCTTTTAGGTTAGAAATTTAATTTCAAAATATTTTTACTTGGAAAGCTGTAGTAGGAGGATTTATTAGTGGGAGAGTCTTTAACACTAAAATCTGTCATGTGTGCTGCCTTGTACTCTTTAATGACTTGAACAATGCACTTCAATATTAATGTTTTTTCTGGTTGGCAGGCTGGTACAGTGAAAAACTAAGAAGATTTGCATCTCAACCTTTGATGTTACAAAGATTAATTGTAATTATTATAATATTTTGCATTATGCTGGCATCTAAAACGTTTACTGTGATCACAGTCCTATGATGTGTTTTAATGAGCATGAAAACAAAAATGTGCATACACCAAATATTTTACACTAAAAAAGAGAAGACAGGAAAAAAAGTGCTATCCTGACTCTAAGGAAAAAAAAAAGGGATATGGCGTGTTGGAGTCCTTCAAGAAGTATAAGCCGCAGGAAGAACTTGTGTGTTAGTTCAGTGCTTTAACTTGAGTATTTCTTGTGTTATTGTTGGATGGCGAGCTTTGACAAGCAGCCATTGAATTTGCTATTTTTTTACCAAGTTTTTGTGTTCCGGTTACTATTTGTGGTGGCTTCTGTAACGTGTCTAATTGCATGGTTGGGGTTGCAGTGTGCTCAGCACTTGGGTCCTGCTGCCAAACCTTGTGTTGGTCTGCTCAGCTCCAGCAGGTCACTCCAGCTTTGATCTGACTTCATGTGTAAAATCTCAGCTAGGTTTGCCTACCTTTGTCAACTAATTGAAGATCTTACTGGTGAAAAGCCCTCATTAGGAGGGAAGTGGGCCATGTTATGGTTACTTTTCAGAAATAATTGTACAGTCTTAATTATAGGGTAGGCGAAGGACTTTTTGGAACGAGTAAAGACAGAAGTCAGCTTCCAGTTTTTAGCGTCACACAAGAGGCTGGCTGTAAGTTACTTTTTGGAGCTTTGTGTAGGTCCACTGTCAGGATTAAAGCTCTGAAATGTCCCCCTCCTGTCCAGCTGCACCATCTTGCATCATGTGGCATAATTGCAGCTTCACAGACTGTTTGTGTCAGGGTTATCCCTGCTGAAAATCAGTGGGAGGAATAAGTTACTATTAGACATCAGGTCAGGGCATCTCTGAATGCTTGAGAGGCTGCCATGTCCCTTGGTGCTCAATCTGAATTAAAACATGTAAGTGCACTGAAGACAGAAACCTGTCAGAGGTACAGCCAAAGAGGCCCAAATGTCTTAGTACCTGAAGCATGTGTTTTTCTTTTCTCCCTCCATTGTCATTCTGTTACTGAGATAGAAGATATGGCAGCTGAAAATGTAAACACTTTTCTCTGTCTCATCTTGCAGGCCGAAACAGCAGCAACAGAATAATTTTTCCTTGTTTCCTTCCACCAAGGGCTGGAATTTCAGAGGGGTAAGTTCTTATTGTTTTGTTCAGGGTGTAAAATTCTCTCCTGTTGCATTCTGTTACAGTGTAACTTTGTAGTTAAACCATGATCTGTTAGGACTAAAATCATGAAACAATTAGAAAGGAACCTTAAATTTTGTACCCTCCAAAAAGACTTTCTAAGAATGCCAGCTCTTAAAAAAAATATTATTTTTAATATAATTGATTTTATTATTCTGAGGGGGTGCAGGACATAATCACACTGTACATTAACCTACTTTGAATTAAGACAATAGGGTGTGTTTTCATATGTGAAATAATGAAAACTGGACTGATACTGTTTTATTCTAATATAGATATTTGTAAAGTTATTGCAAGTTTGTTATGTGAACTTGGCAGAAGTACAGTTAAATCATAACAAAAATTACATGGGTCTCTTACAAGACAGAAAGGTATAAATTTTACTTCTATTTGCTTGGCTGAGTAAGGAAATATGGAAGCATGTGTGTTCCCACAGAAACTGACTGAAAACATGAAAAAGCAATGCAAGTGACACTGAGAATCTTTATATTTGCTGATGGTATCAGAAGCTTTTATTATTGTCCTCTTCAGGTTTCAGAGGAAGCTTCTAAGTAGGTTAATTTGTTCAGAGAATCTGCCATGTTGTCCCCTCTCTGTCCCATATGTCCTGTGAGCCCTTCTACACCATTTGGTGTAAAACTTACTGTGATGGTGGTGTTGCAGTGGCAATGGTGTGTTTGCCATGTAAATACTGGAGCCTGGGAGAAGTCCAAGAAAAGTCAATGCATGTTGTATCTTAGTCTTACTAATCTTTTGGTTATAGGAAAGGAAAGGCTTTTCTGCCTTGCAGACTTCTTTTGGTATAATGAACACTGAATTACCATTATCTGTAATGTGGACTGACTTGTACTTGGGAGACCATGTACATTTGTTTTCTCTGAGCTTCTTCCAACAAAATAGTTAAAAGTTAAAGTAGACAGACATTACTTAAATGCTTTGCTGAAAGAGTTAATGGCATTGACAGATTTACTGTCTGTGAACAACACTGATCTGTGTGGTTCATAATATGGTAAACTTCATTAAAACAAAAAAAAACTTTTACTGACTTTCACATTCTAACTCAGTGTTTTAAATAGACCATCCACTGTTGTTTTCTGTGAGCTTTTTATTGTCACTATTTCTTGTGTTACACCAGGGATGAAGTTGTCGGTGATACCTTCACAATAGCATGGTCAAGACTGTAGGCAAAATACCAATAACCTCTAAGCTATAGATTAATTACAGATTTCAGCGCCTGTTTAAACATAAAATTGACTCTAGTGTTTCCCTCAGTTCTTTACCAGCTATGCCGGAAAAGTAATTGAGGAAGAAGGTGGGTGTGAAAATAGTGGGAAGAGTATTGTAGGTGTGAGTTGTAGCTGAAGAAACAGTGATCCCAAGTTCAGAGCAGTAGCTCACTGAAGTAAAGACACAGGGCTGGTTTCACAGTGGCAGCATGAGCTCTGTGATCCTGTGTGGTGCAGGTGGAGTGAGCTTTTCACAAAGAATGGAAAACTAGGGAGTAAAATCCTTCAGAATCAAGAACCTGCAAGGAGATAGGAATAGTAGTATTAGAGAAAACAGGCAACAAATCAATGGATCTTCAAACTGCTTCCTTCACATGTAGAAATTAAGATCTGTGGCAGTTATCTGCCACTTTATTTTTAAGGAAACTTATGAGATAACACAGATGTCAAGTTCTACAGCTGTTATAATTCACACAGTGCATAGTAGACAATTGCAGGTAATTGTTTGATGTTAATGGCTTCATCAAGGGAAGGACCTGTATGAGTTTTTCACTTGATCTGACTGGGTGCTGAAGCCAAGATAGCTGAGCACTGGAAAAGCAAGAGCTAAGTGTCTATTGATATTTGGATTGTGTGAGCATTAACTTTATTTTGATGGATGGAAAAATTGTGTTATGAAAAGCCCAGTGAGCAGACTTGAAGTCACATAGGTTTTCATAGAGATAGTGAAAGATAATAGGTTGGCTTTGATATCTTTTCTCAGGACTAAAACCTTACTGGCTATAATAACTAGGTTAATGTTGACAGTGGAATAGAGCCACAGCTGAGTATAACAAACCCAACTGTGGAGCTGACTTGGGTTTTTTGTTTTTTTGGGTTTTTTTTAACTTCTATTTGTATTAGTACAGACTGTAATACAGGATCATTTCAACAGTCACAAAAAATAATAAAGTGATTAGCACGGAATTGCAACACTGTGTTCATCTCCCTGCCCTTGCTTTGCAGTCAGTTCACTCAGTTTAAATGTCTCTGTATCATGCTGATGAAAGGAACCTGGAACATGCACCAATGTAAACCTCAGAGTAAGATAAGGAAGGCCCGGATGCTACACATTTACCAAAGAAACTCCTCTGCACTTCTCTTTTCCTTGCTTACATTTATCAGAACAAGCTGATTGCCATCTTGAGCAGCTCTTTTGAGCTCCATGGTTAGAGATCACACTTAACTCTCTCAGTGGGGATTTTCCTGTCAGAATGATATCATGTTTCTGTTGTTTTTAGATAGTCATAGCAGTGACTTCCAGAAATTTGGGCAGTGTTTAGATATCAGTCGGGAGAAAGGAGCTTCTAATTTTTTTTAAAACTGAATAAATCAAACCTGGTTAAGATAAAATTTAGACTGAAAATTACTGAGCAGTGAAATCTTTTTGCCGTAAGTTCCTCCTGCATACACAGAAAGTATCAGTCTAATTTGGGTTTTGAAGAGATTTTTACAGTCAGGTGTCCAGCAAATAGACTATTATAAAGGGAAAGTATTTATACTGACAGCTGACATTCCAGAGGAAGAAACTTAGAACCTGTGGAGAAAAGAATATCCCACACTGGAGGAAAGACTAGAGCATAGGAGATTATGTGTTAGATGTGGTAATTAAAATAGAAGAGGAATGAAGTAAAATCCTATCCTGGGTATAAGGATTGGAGAAGGAAAGAGGAGGAGTCTGCAACTTGGAAAGAGGGATAGTCAGGGTGGAGAAAGCAAAGAGCTGTAAAAGAATTGTGGGTAAAAATGAATAAAATATGGAAATGGAGGAAAGCTAGTGAGTATAAAAGCAGAGAGATGGAAGAAGTGCAAAGTGGAGGCAGAAGTCTGTAGAGCACTGCAGGTTTATCAGTTGAGCCTTTGAAAGTGCTGACCCTCAGATGGTAAGATGATGTGGGTGGGGAGCACATTTGCTGCGACTTGGTAAAGAGAAGAAGCACAAATATCTGAAGGGATAGGGCAGTTCAGAGTCAGGTCAATAATGAATATAAAGAAAACACTAGCACAGATATTGGCACATAAATGAGTGTTTATTCTATTTTTGCTTTATCTTCTGATTGCCATTAACTCTCACTGTTCTTCTCATCTCCATGTCTTCCTTCCCTTAAAAGTTTGATGCAGGTAAGTGGCTTTCCCCTGTTTGGTGCTAATATGGTGCTCTGAGTGTCTGTGGAAATAACGTGTTATGTTGCTGTGCAGTTTCATTTCACAAAGCATTCCATCAAATGAGGATTACCTTTGTTCAGGCATCCACACACAATTAGAAGATGTGAGGAGTAAAGCTTCTGTGGTGTTTTGGTAGTTATGACACAGTGTTGAGTTATATGCTTCTACGCTATTTTTTACCACACTAAGAGTAGTCAGTTTTATAAATAAGGAAGTTCTGAATTCAAGAAGAGTAAGAATCTCTCTTGAGAGTTAGAGATTTCAGCTGTTTTATCTGTCTCTTTTCCTGCTCCCTTAAAAGCACCCACTGTGTTTATGCCAGCAGGATAAACTTCTAGACTTAGATACACAAATGGAAGTCTTCAAATTATTGTTTGAAAAAGAAAAGGTACATTTGCAGAAGTAGTGGTACACAGTGTTGCTATGATGACACTGGAGGTGACTCTGAAGAAACTGCCAGTCAATCAAAAGAAAAGCAGTTATCTGGTTAGTGAAGAATATTGGGCTGTAGGCAGAACTGCAGAGGATGCTGGTTTTATCTGCACTTGTCTCTGATATGCCTCTCCACTGAGTGAGCATAATTTCCTGCATGCTTTAAGCAAACATCTGAACCATTACGATGGTTTCTTTATTTCCTCCCTGCCGCACACAATAAATTTGGCTGAAGATCTTCAGTGCTAAAAATAAATAGTGAAATCTAAACCAATATTTTGTACTTGAAATAGTTTGAGGGAAGTGTTTAGTGCGCAATTGCCTGAAGATTGAAGATGATTTATTGCAATGAGGCTTCTTCCTGGTCTCTCCTTTCTTGTTTCCTTTCTAGTTTTGCAGATGCATCTAACTGAGCTGCAGATGTGGTCACCTGTGAGGAAGGCTGATCTAATTTATGAGAAATCTGTCACAAAAAAGTGTTGAATATGCTGAAAGTCAATTTTAGACATGTAAGTGGTTTCTGTGCTAGTTTTTCTGCACACATGTTTGTGGGGAAAAGGTGTCTGTCATGCCAAATGAGAAGGATTTCACACTTTTCAGACAGCATTTGGAAAACAGTATGTTTTTGTGCAGACTGACACACTTCAGTTATCCTGTTCAGGATGCATGAATCTCAACAGGAGAAAATTATCTAAGAGAGAAGAAATTTTATCCTGGCTTTAAATTGATGACTAATTGATTAATTGAATAAATTATGTAATTATTTGCCACTGTAGAAAGCACCTCTCCTGGAATCTATGTTGTTTCACTTTATTTCTGTGTTCACTGATAGTTGTTTGCCTAAGCAGTGATGTTACCTTTAACAAAAACTTATTAGAAGTGGTGTCATACAGGTCTTTTTTCATCCTTGTTGAAACAAAGTTATGCACTACTGGCTGTGAATCAAATGTGCTTAAATACTATAATGTCTTGGTACGTCCAGTATGATTTTAAATCAAAGGTATCATACACATTAAAAAACACATGTGCTTTTCTGTTAGTTCAATATACTCCTAAGCACAGTTAAGGCAGCTTCCTCGGAGGAAGATGGTTCTTTTGTCACTGACAGCATGTTTTTAGAAGTGATTATTTGTGTACTCACAGCATAGTTGGGAGTGGAATAATTGTACCTGTTGTGACATAGCAGTCAGGAGTCAGTTCTTTCCCATGCCATAAGAGGCTCTGAGCAGGGGAGTGCAGCTGAGATCCCTGCTCCCCATGGCTGCTCTCCTCCTTTGCCTCTGCAGAGTCCCATGTCTTCTAACCTGCAGCAGGTTAAAGATCGTGGATACTTCATCCCTGATCCATCTTCTCCCCGTTTGTCTTTTAACAGAAGAATTCCATATTCCTTTTCTGCTTTCCAACAGATGATGAATTCCCGTGTGCCACTCACTCCTTTTGGATCTCTTCCTCTGTTTTCTCACAGCGGCTTCAAGCTCTTCTTTTTTCAGAGTTGGTCTCAGCCCTTCTTTTACTGCCAGGCTTTGTTCAGACTTGCCTTTAGTGTGCCTCTGTGGAGGAGCTGTTGAGCTGCTGACTGTTGAGCACTGACCTTTCCTGGGCCAGGATGGCCCTGATATATGACATCAGAAGTAGCAAGAAGCAATTCTGTAAGTCTCTTGCAGCTCTTTCTTGGGAGCACTGCAGGAGCAGGGCAACTTTATTTCACACCAATGTAAGGAGCATTAAAAATATCCTTCCATGACAAAATTTCTGGTTCAGAATACAGGAGCTTATAAGTGGTAGCAACTATTCACCCTGGACACGGATTTTTGTTTAAGAGTTGGGTTTGATGTCTCCCTGCTTAATCTGTGGGCGGAGTTTTAAATGGTTTAGCTTGTTATTGGTTTTGGTTTTGAACAAACGATTGGAACTGTTGTTGGTTAGTCACAAGACTAATTTCTCTTGGAACAGCAAGGTTTATATTGGCAAACAAATAGAGATGCTATCAGAAATTCATTGTGTGGCATTTGCGTAACTGGATAGCAGTCAATTCCATCTACAGTTTCAAAACACATCAGAATCATTGCATTCCTAATGTATACGCTGAACTAAAAAACAAATTCAGAGTGACCAGTAAGACAGTGTTGAAGAATTTAAAAATGTATTATTCCAAAGCCATGTGCTGAGTCAGCATGGTTTAATCACCATACCTTCTACCCACAGTGTGTGATGCAAGATTAGCCATGTCAGATTATAATTTGAAATTGCAGCCAAACATGGTTTGTGATATGTTGGTTCTTAGGCCTCTGACAAATGGCCATATTTCTTTGCAGGGTCACTGGCTACTGTAAGTTACAAGGTCCTCTGCATACAGTAGTGTGGCAACAATCACGAATGTGCTGGAGTGACAGCTGTGAGTTGTTTAGAAATTAAGGAGCGTGATGCTGGCTGGCCGTTAGACTTCAACATCCTGAGATTCCAGTAGCTGGGGACTCAAGTAGACAAACCTGTGCATGTTTTAGGAGCTATTACTGCTCATACTACCTAGGAAGTGCTGTACTTGGGAGTTTGCACTGACTTCATTAACTCAATTCAGTAGCTTTCAGGGCTTTTAGATCTGAAGTCATCTATAAGTTAAGTACACAGCCATTAAACTGTTCACTTATTTTACAGAGGTGCTTCCAAATTAATTACATGACAGTTGTAAAAAATGCACTTCAGATTCTATGTTTCTTGGGGCAAGAATATTGAGGCCCTTAGAGAGCTCTTGCCTAAGGCATTCCTGAAAAGACTTCCACAGACTTTGACATCTGCAAGACTTTTCACTCGTAACTCTAGTTGTAAAGGCTCAGGTATTGTTCAATTAATAACTTGAACTTTTCTGATAATGGAAATAGTGTGATATCTCCCATTTGCAAGGGTTTTGTATAATTTCATCTTATCTTTTCAAATAATGGATTTTTTTTTAGAACACTTCATACTGTCATCTGATACTGTTGTAAAGTTTTGTTTTATGAATCTTTGTAAGTGCTTTGTAACAAGTTTATTTTTGCTCTGGGTGTGGTTTGTTATTTATAGTAGAAATATTCTGTATATTCTATAAACCTCCCATGCCGGCTATTTTGCACATACAAACAATACTGAGCTAGAAGCAGCATGTGATAAAGCAGATAGATCCAATTGTGATTCTCTTAGGCTAGGTTGGATGTTCTGTTGTAGAGCAGATTTCCTGTCTTTAATCATAGACTGGGTGTTACCTTGTACTCCTGCTGTCATTTACTGTTCTTTTCTTTGTTCAGCAGCAGATGAACTTGACCCCTGTTCAGTTTAAATCAAACGCTGCCCATTTCTCTTTGTTTCCCCCCTCTCCACCAGTGGCTGCTCTTTGAGAACACGTGATGTGAAATTACTATTTCCTGTGACTTTGTTTCCAAAACCTGTAATGGTCAACTGAGTGATACTCTTGTCCAGCTGAATTTGGTACCACTCAGTCTGAGAAACCAACATTTTAGAACAATTTTGAACTATATCTTGGCATTTCATTGATGTTACACTATTTTGTATTAGCAATTTTATTTTCAATTGTCTAGTGCAAATGAAGGGCTGCACACATGGGCTTGAACTGTTGTTGTGTTTGGTTGTACTAGTTGGGATGTTTGCAGGAGAACTTGGTGTTCCACAGCATGTTACAAAGATGCATTATTAACATTCTCATTTTCCCCAAATTGTTGTGATGGTCTGTTGCCTAATCTCCTAGTGCTTACACTGTAAAACTCACTGACCTTCTAAGTGGATTGTGAAAGTTTCCAGTTTGGTAGTGGTTAGGTATTATTATTTAAAACTTAAATGAAAAAAGAAGTGAATAGATGGACTATACATTTGGAAAAGGTTTCAAAAGTATATGCAAAGACAGTTGGGAAATCCTCCATACTGGAGGGAGGTTTTATTCTAACATCTCCCTCTCCATTTCCAGTCCCTCTGCAGTTCCACAGGTTCTAATTTAATAGTCGAGTTGTACATGTGGCAGAAAGGGAAACAAAATCCTTTTAAGGACCAGGAGAAAAGGAAAACCTGAAAAGTTCTGAACTTCTGAAACACCTTATAAACAGTCCTGGAGCTGATGGGAAAAGAAAAGGAAGTTGGAGTTCTTCTTGGTTGGAAGAAACATTTTGAGTGTGTTTGTTGGTTTCTCCATGAGGACTCCCATTCATTCCAAACACAGGCGCTTTCCAGATTTGGTCAAACATCTCTGTTGTAGAATGAATCCTAATTATTTCTAAACATAAGAACAAGATTCTTCTTAAAGGTAATGCTGTGGTTAGAGTGTACACAGCAGTTAAAAATTTTGACTATCTTTTAAAATCTGATATAAATGCTTAACATGAACAATATGATGATGTCTTCTATTTAGTGCAGTCTGGAAACAAATTTTGTTATTATAGTAGCAACCAGAAAATAAGGTCTCAGTTTTGCTGGATATTACATAAACATAATACTAAACATTTTTTTCTCTAAAGAATTTACAATCCAAGCATCTGTAAGAACATACTGTGACATTTCTTTAATAATACTAAATTCAATTTTAAAGTAAATTCAGATCTCTTGAGGCTTTTAAATTTCATTCATGATGACATCTTTGTAATTCCTGGGTTCTGTTATGTGTTTTGAAATTGGATATCCCATTCTAATAGAAGATTAATATAATGTGATATATATATGCACACAGCCTGTATATTCAGTGTATATATATAATATGATCCTAACACGATTTGAGGTAATGTTCTTAGGATATGTAAAATGTACACTTAAAAATATTTATTATGTAGTTTTTGGTGCAACAATTGTACACAGGTTGTGTCTGTCTCTTTCTAGATTGTGGTTACTTGTAAAGCTTTCCAGAGAGAGTTAAATTTAGCATTCTTAAAACACTCATCATACACAATGAGAAAACAGTTTCAATCTATTTCTGTGTCAGCAGGCTCCCTGCTGAATTCGCAAAACTTAAGTTCTTTTCCAAGCACTGTTTTCAGTGGTTCACAACTTTAATTATCCTCAGAAGTAGCAGTCAACAATCCCAAAGCAGAGCTGCAGCCTTGTGCAAAGCTCTGGAAATGAGGGCAGTGGTACTGATGCTGAGATTAGATCCTGTGTCCTGTCTGCCAGGAGACTGGAGGAGATGGGGCAGAGCTGCAGCTCTTCCTCATCTGGGCAGTGCCTGCTGCAATTGGGTGTCTCACTTGCTTCTGGACTACTACAGTCCTAGGAGCAAAAATAATTATTCTTTTCTTCATGTCTTCAGCAAATCATGGCAATCTTTTTCACATCCTGGGAAGCATTAGCTTAGAGTTACCCAGATCTTTATCTCTGGAAGAATACATGAGATACCACAAACTCTGTGGTTTGTACTATGGGACATGGGATGGGCAAATTTGGATATCTTGCAGGGAATTTAATACCAGTGAGCATCTCTTCCAGCCCGTGGAAGGAAGCCAGATCAAACCTCACAGCACTTGGGATGTGTGTGTTCATCTTAGTGTAGTAAAAATCCTGTTGCAGCAGTAGGATACTGCCCTGCAAGAAAGCTTTTTATGTATTTATTTTCCTATTTGTAATATCTGTAATTTTAGGAACTCTAGACAAGAAAGCAACAATTAATCTGGTTTGGTAGCTTTGCTTGCATTTTGCTGTGATTTTGGACACAGCAACTGGAAACTGTGTGTTGTCTGAGTAAAGACTTGTCATGTGCTGCTGGTTACAGATTTTTCATAGGCTTCAGCCTTATGCCACCACAGTGCTTTGAGCCTTTTACAAGTGAGAATACTAAGGCAGGAAATTTTCTGAGACGGTGTTGTCAGATTTATTTATTTTAATTAAAAAAAAAAAAAGAAAAATGATAGCTGATGTTTATTCTCTGTTCTTGAAAACTATAGTTACAGCAATATTTAATTCCCTTTACTCAGAGTTTTGGGGATTTTTTGGCTGTTTATTTGATCCTGTGTTCAAGGTGCTGTTTTGTTTCATTTCATGTTTTGTTGGACTTGGCAGAGCTGCTGTAACTGCACAAGGACCAAAGGAGCAGCTTTTATATACTTACACATTTAGAATTTGTCAGTTCTGATTTCTGGATAGCATTCTTGTGATGGAGTTGCTGTCTGGAATCCAGATAGGATATCTTAGCTTTCCTTCCTTGGTACTTGTGTGGCTGTCTACAGTATAAGTTTAAGCTGCACTTTCTTTCAGGTGGATGCCCTTGATGCTGCTGTCAACAAACTGCAGAGTATCTTGGAGGTGATCCATGTGCCTCTGCGGGGAAAAAACAGATAGAATGTTTTCTTCCCTCAGACCTTAGAAAGGTTTTGCAATCCCATTAATTTCTGTTGATTGATACAGGCAGGGGGCCAAAATCTTTTAAATGCTGTTTATTAGATTGATGAGAGAAAACCTGACATAAACTGAAATCTGTGGTATCTGCCTTTAGGCTTCTTAAATTCTGACGGTGCTCAGGCAGGTGGTTATAGGTGGCCTAGAGAGTAGTGCAAGTGCAAATATAAAGAAGCATAGCGAGTTAAAGTCTTTACATGTTGTGGTCTCCAGGAAGCGGAATACGGAAATCCATGTGTTACCAGGAAATCTAATTGAAAAATGCATGCCTACCTAACTTCATCTTTGGTGCAATTAAAGAGCTACAGATATCATAACACCTTATTGCACTCCTATATTTCATCCTGGGTCAGGTGTTACCAAATTCTGATCGCAGAGGATTAGGATTTTCTGTATGGGGTAAAAGACTCTTTCAGAAATAATTTTAATCTAAGTTAGTAAAGAGAGACTAAAGAATACTTGTAAAATATTGCAGGCATATATATAGAATTTATATGTATTTCTTTCAAAAAATACACTATATTCTGCTGGAATGGTCTGAAAAGAAGGTGGCTAGGTTGAGTTTTACCTCACTTTTGGGCAGAGAAGACAGGCCAGACAGTAGCATTCACCAAGAGCAATGTACTGCAGTAATTCTTAAAGTATTGGGCTAAAATGTTTTTCTCAGAGATCTTTCAGTCAGTATTTTCTATCTGCAGATGGGTTTTGGCTCTTGTTCTCAAAGGAACATGTTGCTCACTGGTATCAGTTTCACCTTTTATCTTCTTCCTCTAAGCTCAACAGAATTTTTTTGTTCTGAAGAAACATTGCACCAGCTCATTAAGGACTTGTTTTCTTTAAAGATGAAGTTTGAATTGCTGTTATCTTGCTACCCAAATTTAAATTTATCTTGCCAGTCTTGCCCACTGGAAGAATACAGAATTCTGCTGATAGCAAAACCAGGTCTGTGTAGATCTGAGCAAGTCACAAAAGACTGAACAGGATAGGGGCAGATCAAGAATGAGGTGTAATTCTCTCTTTCTAGTTATATTCAGCTATTAGGGATAAAATCAAGTCTGCACTTGTCCTTACATGCAAAATTGTCCTTCCTTTCTACCATTATGCCTCTGTTAATTTAAAAACTCCTGCTTAACATATCCTACAACTTCTCAAATACTTAAAAAAAAAAAAAATCTGAAAAATAAATAATATTTACAAGTTCTGCCCAAGTATCTACCGGCATTTTGCTTGCTGAGACATCTACTTTTTGACATAATTGTCTGCTCTTGAGTTTAAAGCCCATTGCTGCTGTTTAGGAATTACACAGGTGGAAGATAAACTCTTTCAGTTAGTGAGGCTCAAAGTTCCCAAACACCTACGTGTTATTTTAGAAACCTCTTAGTGATATCTTTACCCTCACCATAGTGGTGCTGTTCACTTATTGGCTGTTGGTCAAATACTTTTGTCTGTTTAAAATATTATTGTGTACCAGCGTGTGAGAGAAAAGCCATGACAGAGACAAAGCAGTGCAGATCAGCTTCTGACACTTGCAGTGCACTGCATGACAGGAAGCGAGAGCAAACTGTGTGGCTGCATGGGGAGGAGTTCCTGCTGAAAACTCAAGGACTGACATAGGGACTCCTTTGTAGCAAAGACTGTCACACTGAAAATTAAGAAACCTCCTAAAATCCGGGTACGATAGAAAATAACTCATGGTGTGGTGCTGCTTATTTGTGCATCATCAGGTAAGCGTGAGTCAGGATTGTGTAACTTTTTATTGTTTGTGTGGAAGTTGGAATTGCACAGGTACTCCTTCCAAGCATGCTAGGATCTAAGTTTGGGTATGGATTAAACCAAAATGTTGCTTGGCAGGAATGTTTCCTTATGGAAGGAAAGAAATTTGCTAAAGGTTGAGGTCACATACTCTGCTGTTCCCAATGGAACAGTTCAGTTCAGTTTTCTCTCTGTATTGTTTGTTACTGCAGGGTGATGGGTTTACATCTTTGCTTCTGTTCATCTGTCATACCCATGTAAACATCTTTGCCTCAGTCTCCTAGCCTGAAAACGTGAATTTTAGTTGAATCTAGGGCTTAAAGGGGAATATTTGTAGAAATATGCATTATTGTCTCCATTGTCAAAGTGAAAGCTGTAACACAAGCATACAACTTAGTGTATTTACACCACAGAATGATTCTGCTCTGCAGCATGTGGATGTGGTATCACCTGGAAAACTGAGTGTTGTTATGGACACTGCACTTTGGAGAGATGTGGACAGAAAAGTAGCAAGGTAGATAATAACAGTAGAAAATGCAGCCTTTAAGAGAGGTTTAAAAGATTCAGTGCATCTTGTGTATAGAAAAACAAGACAATGTAAGATGTGAGTATAAGTTTATCTCTGAGTGTGTGTGAACAATTGCAAAGTGGGCACTTGTTCTCTGTATTTGCCAAGTGTAGCACAGGAGTAAATGGGCTTTTTCATAGCAAGGCAGATTCAGTTTAGGTATTTTAGAGATAAATGCTTCCTGATTGTCATGTTCATCAAGAGTAGAACGAAGTATAGAATTAAATCTGTCATTTCAAACTGCTGTATAAAAGCTTCCTTGTCCTACATGTTGCAGTGGTTAGCATTTAGTACTTGGTTGTTCTTAATGATTTGTGTCGAGCTTTGATTTTGGACTGTTAATATGTGAACAAGAGTAACCCATTAGGGACACCAGTGAACAGATATGATCTCAAATTTTGCAGCTCCAACCTCAGTTTACAGCATCCTTTCTTGGAAAACTAGAGGGTATCCTCTCATTTAGGAATCCAAATAATTTCAAAATATTTGTGTATATGTTGACTAAAACTGTGCTTTGAAGTTCTTAGAAATATGTGATCAAGGCGGGAGGCTGTAGTGTGTGACAAATCAGGGATATGGAAACTTTATGGCTCAACAACACCTGGAAGGAGATTGTAGCCAGATGGGGGTTGGGCTCTTCTCCCAGGTGTAACAAGTGACAGGACAAGAAGGGCTAGCCTCAAGTTGTACCTGGGAAGGTTTTGATTGGATATTAAAGAAAATCTCTTCACTAAAGGCACTGTCAAGCACTGGAATGAGCTGCCTAGGTCAGGATGGAATCACCTGGAGGTGTTTAAAAGCCGTGCTGTTGTGAAACTGAGGAACATGAGTTAGAGGTAGCTTGGTAGTGCTGGGTTAATGGTTGGACTTGGTGATCTTAGAGGGATTTTCCAGCCTAAGCGATTCTGTGACTTGATGTTCAAGAGCCTGTGTGCCCTGCAAGTGCACAAAACCTTTAAGGATAGAGTTGGAGTATTAAAACACCCCAACTTTGAGTATTCTTGCTTTTACAATCAATCCTATGCTAAACTCCCTCAGCACAAGAATACAAGGTCAGGAGCTGCAAATTCATCACCTCAGCTTGCCGAAGACTAAGGAATCCAGGGATTGTTTGCATGCTGACTGATTGTATTACTTGGAGACATAAAAAAATGAAAAGTGTTTGAAGGAAGAAGAGAAGCTACATCTAAATAGTATATGGACTTTTTTATATTGCATCTTATTTTTTAATTATATACTAGGTGAGTTTAGAATCATTAGATATTGATTGTGTTAATTAGAAGCAGAAATTTATGTAGGAGCGTTCAGATGCTGGCTGAGAAAGGATTCTTGTGCAACAAATAACTCCTCTGGAAAAGAAAGAAATGTTACTTATTTAGCTGAATTTGGTTCGGACTTTACAGTAAAGTTTACAAAAGTTTCAGTGTATTTAACTGTTCTAGATTCCAGTTACTGGTCCTTTCCCCTGTCTTCCAAAAAGGGGAAGGAAGAAGGTTAAATAAAGACAGAGTAAATACCAGTCCTCAAACAAAGCTGTGCTAATCCTTGTCCTTACAGCATCCCGTACATGCACACCCATTTCCTGTTGTTAATGTTAAACATATTGAATGTGACTTTCATTTCATTGTTCACTTCAGTGTTTCTTTTACATGACATTGACTGGAAAATCTCCAGTCCATCACAAAAAGCAGTGCAGAAGCAGAGCCTGCTGGCTGTGGCAAGGGGAGGCTGCCAAGGAGCTGCCATTTTGGCCAGCAGAGATGTGATGAATCTTGGAAGTGCTTGAAAAGTGTGGAAGTCATCAGTGGCAGAGATGACCTCACCTCAATTGCAGTTTTTGCTGTGCTATAACAGAGCAGTCTGTTTTTGTTTGCAAGTTCTGTTCCTAACACCAGTATCCAGGCTACTGCCAGCTGAGTGTGTGCAGGGTGGGAAGCTGGACTGTCCATGCTGTGTCCCAGGCTCAGTGCAGTGGGATCATCTCTGGCCATTTCTCCTTAAAAGCAATCATGTTATTTATTTGTGTCACTTTTGAGAAGATGAAACCTGGAATGTCTCTGGTATTCCAAACAGTAGAGGGCAGTGGAAATACGCATGGAAACCAGTTTTATTATAAC
The DNA here is from genome assembly GCA_009812075.1 of Sialia sialis. Lineage (NCBI taxonomy): Eukaryota > Metazoa > Chordata > Aves > Passeriformes > Turdidae > Sialia > Sialia sialis. The sequence continues at coordinate 8,128,581 of VRYO01000638.1, read as the reverse complement.
ACCAAAGAATTTTTGGTTACAAGTTCCTTTTGCCAATGTAACAAAGAAATGTCATACTGGAATGCAGGGTAGCAGGTTCTGGACTTCAAAAAAAAGAACAAAAGTGTTAAATTCACTATTCTGAGATTATGGTCTCCAAAAAACCATATATGATGCATTATTCAGCTGAAAAAAAAGCATCATACTCTGGGGAAACTTGTTTTAAGATGTTTCTGTCTCTCCATCCCTCATACTCTTGTCAGTGGTACAGCCACAGAAGTGGGAGATAAGGAGTCTCACTGGTATTGGCATGAAGGCAAGTGACAGGCTGTGGTAATGGAAAGGAGGGCTGACCTTTAAAGGTGGTGGAAGATCCATCTCTTTCTGAAAAGGCTTAAACTCTAGTGAATGAATTGTCACTTTTTGGTGAAATTGTAATTGCTTATCTCAGATCCAAGCCCTGTATTCAACAGGAAATGCAGATATTTCTTGCTGGGGACTGCAGACAGAGCTATTTGTGTGATTAATATGTCACATTCTCCTGCTATACAGACTTTCTCGAATTGTGCATTGTATCAGCCATGCAGGCTCAAGCTCTTTGATTTTTTAAATTTTATTTTATTTTTTGTGTCATCTCTGCCTGTATTTCATTTTAGATGGTTGAATGCCACTGTAACAGGAGTGTGATATGATGAAAAGTGTGTAATCCCATGTAAGGCTTACTCTTTTTTTTCAGTATCATTCTGGCTTGAAGCTAGGTAATGCAACACCACTGCTGTCTCTTCTAGTTTTCTTCTGAACTCTGCTTGGTGGGATTATTGCCCATCACCTGTGGCAGGAAATGTTAAATTAGTGATTATTCAACTAACCTTCACAGAAGATTATTTATCTCCTGCGTAGTAATTAAGCTGGGTCCAAGGCATAATTCATTAACTGTGTAATAACACCAGTTAAGAGAAATGCTGAAGTTTTTAAACATTGCTTTTGTATTAGGAAGACTAAACTGAAATGTTTTAACTTCTCTGTTGCTGGCTGTGTCATCTGTTGAACTTTTAGAAACATTTTAAATTAGCCAGGAGAATTGAAACATTAAAGCAGTCCAGTTTGTAGTTTTTTCTTTGTCCTAGCCCTTTTTCCATTACTTTTAACATCTGTTTTGTCCTATTTGTGCCTCATCACTGGGCTCTGTCCTGAGTCCTCCATACTGTGTGCTGTAACTAACTGGGAGCTTTATAATTTTGAGAGCATTTGAATGTGATTTGAAATGGAAGTAGTGAAAACTTGAAACAGATCTTATAACACAGGAGCAACAGCAGATGGAATTTTTAGAGTCATTGAAAGGATAAATATGGTCTTAGCAAGTGGTACTTTTAAAGAGGGATCAGTGTGTTGGTTGGATGGGTATGGATGCATTGACAAACTACAAAGAAAAAAGTATGAGAAATGTAGTGTCTGATTACTCTTTTGAGCTTACCAGCTTCTGTACATGTTAGAGATGTAAGAATTGCACATCTGTCTTTGAGCATACACGTGGATGTTGCTGACAAAAATGTTTACATATTAAGAGAATTTATAAGCTAACTGGATTTAAAAAAAAAGGTTGTATAAAAACAGTGTGACTAGAAATTCACATGGAAGTCTGGATTATTGTTGTGATTTGATGTCTTTCTATAAAGAAATGATGTTGTGCTCCGGCCTTATTCTGAGCTGATTCAACACTGGTCGTGATTCCTGGGACATAAAGCCATCCTCAGGCTTTGGGTGGGAAGGTTCCTTGGAGATGTAGAGATGTTCTCAGCTGGCTCAGGAGATACTGATTACTTTTTCAAATTAAAAGAAAAGAAAATCATGCAATAATGCTGCTTTTCATGCAGACATAATCCCCCTTCTGAAGTGTGCTTTGAACCTGGCCTGTGATGTTTCATTTTTATTAAGTATTTGATCAGTTTTCTCCCGTCCTTCCACATTAATCCATTTGATTTTAATTTTGCTCTACCTGATCACTTCAAATTGTTTTTCTTTGGGTAGTTTTGGTTTTTAATATAGTCTGGTACCAATATTGTCCATGATAAACTAGAGAGGAGTAGTGAATCGCTTCCTGACTTTTTCTCAACAGTAAAAATGATACAAAACTTTGTTAGCTAAATGGTATTCCCTCTTCTGTATTATTGCAAATTACAAATGCATACGTATGAACAATTGTTATATGTATATGTTTTTATATGTGTTTGTGTATGTGTGTATATATGCACTTCTACCTATTTACATTTATTTAAATAATATAACTCCATTATTTACAAAGTTAGTTTCTTCCAGTTAGCAGTATTGAAGTGTGTTCAAGTGTATGTTCTGGACATCTAAAATACAGACTAATTGGATGGTTTCTAATTTTTCTTTGTTTTGGACTTTTGTTTTGGGGGCATGGGAAAAGTCTGTTTTGTTAGAATGGATTTCTGTATGAAAAAAAGTCTTGAAGTTGTTTAGTGTTTAGTTTTGAACTGAGTCTGACTAAGAAGGTCTAAGGGTATGATGTGCCTTTGCAAATACATTATCTTGAACTGTTATTTATTTTGATACCAGTCTATGTGCAGTCACATTTCTAAGCATTTGGAATGGTGAGATGGTTTAACATAACTCAGCAACTCTTCAAAAAAACATTTCCTTCCCCATCACAGGATGGGTTTTGTCAAGCTATTTTTGTGCATCTTTGCATTTCATCTCCCAGGTGGTAACATATAAATCTGTCGTATTGATAATTAAAACCCTGTGATGGAGACTATGTTAATCCAGCCTTCCTTATAACAATGTCTTATTGCTCTAATTCCTTTAATGAAAGCATTACTCTAATATATAATTGGATATCTTACCTTCTCATCTCCTGTGAGATAATTATGGAAAGCAACTTTTTCCTGCTATGTTACGGCCAGGAAGTCTCCTGTCTCTATAACTATGGATGTAGGCACAGCCTTTTGGGCAACAGCGTCACAAATATTAGGATTCAAAATTAGGATACAAATAGCTTTTTCAGACTAGAGGTATGTGTTCAGATGCAGGTAATGCACCTGTGTGGTCAGTCAGAAAACACAGACACATTTCTGATCAGAACATGTACTTGCTACTATTTTCATGCCGGTGTGTACCCATTTTTAATGTCTCTAAATACTGTGCAAAAAATACAGTTATCAAAGTGTTCCAAGCTTTCCTGCTCTCCCAGCAAGGCAAACAGCATCATAACATTTTTCAATTTGGTTTGGTTCATGTACATACAGATTCTATTTAAGGGATGCTCTGTGGTGAGGTGGCATTTGTCCATTGCTCCTAGGCCAGGGTGGAGTTACCATGGTGTTCTGTGCTCACACAATGCTGCAGTGGGACATTCTCATGTCAGAGTGTGCTGGGGATGGGGAGGGAGCAGGGCTGGAGCGAGGACAGAGCCTGCCTTGCTGTGGGACACTGCAGTGCTTCCTCACCCAGCCCTGCCCTGGGCTCTGCCAGAGGCTGCTCCACCAGGCTGAATTTGTGGGCTGCTTTGTTGAGAGGTTTGTGTTGCTTCATGTGCCATGTGAGTTAAAACATAAAATGGAGAGCAACAATTAAGGGGTAATTTTGTGGGACATGGCAGATTCAGGGGTCAGTTGCATCGTTCTATGACAGCTGAGACAGGACTTGTAAACCCCTTTGGGGAAAAGGTCTTCACAAAGAGCAGGGATTAGTTTAATGAGCACCTTATGCTCCCTGCACAATATCCACTGCAATCTTAGCTTCTAATCCACTTACTATGGGCAAAGAAATTTATCTGTGATCTGGCAGCTCAGTTATTGGATTTTCTTTTTGCCATGAAGTTCTGCCTCCCCCTTATACAATGGTAATAGTACTTGAAACTCTCAGAAATATTAAATAATTAATCTTGCCTGGAGTGGTTAATATTTAACAATTGCTATATGAAATGACTGGTGTTGCATAGCCACTGAAGATAACAGACAACATAAGGAGTATAATATTGGCAAGTTTCCAGATAACATTTTATTCAGTAGCCTTTATATTAAGTGTGTATTACTTTTCGTAAGTGGAAGATCTAAAATAAAGTGAGGAATGGTCCTTGGATTGGCACAGTGTAGTGTGAGGTAGAGCAAGAGATCTGTTTTATGGAGGCTGTCCCAGACTTAGTCTGTAATTGTTTTTCCTACACTTTACCCATCTTTTCATTGCTTTTGGTCTCTACATCACAGTGGATACTGATTTGTTCCTCAGGAGTGTATTGTTGTTTAGTTATATAACCAAAGAGATTGCCTCTGAAAAAGATGTATTTTAATTCCTGCTGACTGTTTTGTGCTGTGCTTTACCTGAAGAGCCTTGCCAGGGATGCTTGTCCTCCTGGCCACTGCTTTGGCCATGATACCTCTGTGGTTTGGACCCAGGCAGGTGCTTTGAATGTAGCAGTTAGAAGCCCACACATAGTTGTGTAACTTTCCCTCTGCAGTAAAACAATGTCCTGCCTCATTCAAGTTCATTTTAATCCTGTAGCCTTGCCTAGTACAATTGTACTTCTTCTTATGTAATTTATGGTCTCAATCTACTTTGGTTAGAGTTGGCCCATGTTGGAACTGCCACCTTCTGTGTTAATTTGTAGCCATGTGACTGCAGTAAGAATCTTCTAGCTGGTTGTTTAACAAAGGAGCTGCCTATTTGTTGTGTGTCATTTGTCACACTTCATTAGCAGTGAAATCGAGTCTAAGATGTCAAACTTAAAGCAGCACCATCCCAAGCAGTGGCTGCAGTTGCATCCTGTCCATCCATGCACTAAAAGCATCAGTTAATAAAGACTCAGGTGCACCAGACCCATGCACTATTTATCCTTCTCTTGTAGAAATGTCAAATCCAAATGCTCTTCCTTTTTAGTTAACCTGTGTCCACTGTGTAGTTTTCAGTTTTATAATTTGTTTTTGTGAAGTAAAGACTCAGTGTAGACTGAAGTAGAATCAAGATATGATATTTTTTTTCTAGTGTAACTAAAGGATGCATGCATTTGGGTTCCCAAAATTCTAATTAGGTTTGGAGAACAGTCTGCAACATGTTCACTAGAATCTTAGGAGATGTTACCCTCTGGGCAAAGTACTGACCTGAGACATCTCATCCCTTTTTTGCATTTTTCACAACAAATTGATGTTTGCTAGCCCAATAGTAATTCAGATTAATTTGTCCTGTGGCGAAAAGAACAAAAGACTGATAGAGGATAAGCAAACATAGTCAGTATTATCTCAGGTATTTATGTTCATAGCTCAGTGTGGTCTGGTCCAGAAATTTCTATGTTCTAGGCAGTCCTTTAATTTGTTGCTAATAATCCATAGTGTAACAGTAAAGGGGATTGGATTGTTCTTAGTCTGAGGGTGTAGAATTACTTTGCATAAAACTCTTCTCACTGTGGTGATTGAACTCACAGTCCAGCTTCTGGATAATAATGATGGTTCAACACAGCTGTTGCTGACTTTGAAATTATTGTTTTAAAAAAGTATCAGAAGTTATTTTCTGAAAAAAAGCAAATTTGTATTTTAATAAGTCAAAGATCTGCTGAAAACTAGTGAGTAAGCATAAAAGGTTTCAACACCAAGAGTTTAATTTTTAAGGAGTATGAAATCAAAACTTCAGCATTTTGTGATAAATATTCCTTATCTTTTTTGATCAAAGAAAGAATTCTCAGAAGCCATGTGCTTGACCTAGTAGATTTGAAGTTGTTTACAAGAGCTTTACAAGAGCTGGGAGCATGGACACTGGGGATAGGGGGGATAAAATTTTTCCATGATTTTTTAAAATAAAAATTACCTTAATTGTGTTCAGTTTCTGCCTTTTAGCTGAGCTTTGGGCATCCCGTAAGCTATGAACTCTGTATGGCATCTCTCTGGGGTTTTTGCTCTCTAAATTGCTCACCTTCTGTAGACTTGAAACTAAATCTCAGCTATAATTATGTGTGACTGTTTATCTCTGGTTGACAGTGGAAGACAACACAGCTGATTAAATAAGAATCATGTATTCTGTTAATTCTTTTGTTTCCTGACTCTTCCTGGCCTGGTAGAAAATGCAGAGCTCTGTTAAATGCCATTTCATACTTATTTGAAGTGCATGAAGGTTAATCTTGTGGTGAACCTGTGAAACAACACGAGGGAGGGCTTGCCATCTGCAAACCCAAAACGTAAATGTGGAGCAGAATGCAATCACTGACATGGAGAGTGAAACCCTAAGATACACTAATGTAATTCCTGCAGTACATTTCACCTTTTGTCCTCACCTTTTACATTGTCTGGGGATAGGACTTGATTGCTGAAGGTAGCTTCTGAAAAATCTGAAGCACAGGCTTTCAGCACAAAATATGGGTTTCTCTTCCTGACAGTCTCATTAGTCACAAAAGTTTATATCAAATGCCAAAGTACAATTTCCAGTATGGAATAATTACTTATGCTTTTAGTTGGAACTAAGCTTCTTAATTGAAGTCAAGCTATCTGAGCAGAAAAGGAGCAGAATTTAATGCACTATGTGCCAACAGGTGGCTTTTCACCTTGTGAAAAGAGAGTTTATATTCACATACAGGGTGATTATAATGATGATGAGAGCAAATTAAATATATATGCACATATACTTATGTATATGACATCATGATGTATACTTGTTTTGGGATCAAGCCAATGGCAGTTGGTACTGTTCATCAAAACTGAGCTTTCTTTTCATTTTGCTTTATAGAAAAAACGGAAAAAGAGTACTCAAGATGAAGATACAATCAGTATCTGCAGCCTGGATACAAGTGTGAGTAACTTAATTTTCTTTTTTGCCTTCCCTCTCTACTCCCTTAAACTAAAATATGGCTGTTAGGAGTATTCTGAAATAAGCCTGATCTATCTTCTCAGCTGTGTTGTTTTCATACATAACATGAATAGCTTGCTCTGCTTGTTCTGAAAAAAATGTGTGTTATATTACTGCTCTCATTTTCTGTATTAAACCTTTAAAAGAAAAATGAAGTCATAATAACAGTAAAGCATTTAATCTCTTATTAGAAAATAATTAACGTGATAAAAAGGCTTTGTGAATGCAGGATTTAAATATACACCTTTTATACTGCTGAATGGGTGTATGAGAAATGCCATTTCAGTTGTCAGTGGTGGTTAATGCAAGCTGCAAGAACCAAACTCTCTGATTATGGTGGATGTTGAATCAAAGTATTACTGAGGGTAGTTGCACAGTAAACTGCAATGTGTGTTGTTTTTCCTGTGAACTTGTGACATAAAGGTACACTTGAAGTTATCACTTCAAATCCATGGAATTAAAATAGATGTAGGAAAATTTGCCATTCCTCCTGTTCCGCATTTTCATCAATATTTGCAATATTCTATTTACAACCAGCTGCAGAACCAGTTTTCCTTTTCTGTAAACTTCTCACATAGTACAGACAGAAAAAGTAATGGAAAAAAAGTGAATAAACAAAGCTTGTTTTAAGAGTTTTATTTATTAGCAAGTGTCAAACCTAGTGCTGTGGTTTCTTTAATGGTCAGATGTTAATTTTGGTTTGAAGTATACCTGTTCTTTGAAGCATTAATTACATTTAAGGGCTCACCTGCCTGCATGGCTGCAGACAAAGGCAAGCTCTTGCAGGCACTTAAGTGAGCTGGTTAGAATCCAACACTATTCTGGAAATCATAAACTCACAGTAGCCTGACCTTGTCTGTGAGCTAATACTTTAATGTTGTTTCATCCTATCAGACCTTACACTGGGTCCAACTTCAAAGGAATTTTTGTTCCTTTAAAGGAGTTTTAAAGGAATTGTTGTTCTTCAGGGAAAATTGGAAATGGTTGACTGTTATTATTTTGGACAAATTGATTGTTTTTGGATGCTTAACTCTGATCTGGGATGGAAAATGCTGAATTTAACTATTTTTATGTTTCTGGAAAAAGTGTGCATTTTATTCTTCTTATTAAGACAACTAGGTAGAATTCTCTTATGTAGAATCTGTTATACTGCTATAGAAATACCTGGATGATTATAGCTTCTCCTTTGGCTAATAGCTAAAGGTTTAAATACTGATTGAAGAGGAGTTTCTGCTACTAGAAGAACCCCTGGAGGAGGGTGATCTAAAGTGATCTTAGCTCTGAGTTTGCCCCACGGAAATGAAGACAGAGCACTGAGCACAGTGAGGTTTGTGGTTTACTGATGAGCAGTAGATACAGCAGTAATAATAGCAACGTCCTTCATTTGCAGTTATTAAATACCACTTACAATTTATAAAATATTACTTTCTGGGTATAGTTTTCTATGTAACCATTATGATTGGCAAGACAAACATGAATCAGAGAAGAGATAAAGCAATTCACTAAATGTTGATCTAAAATACAATGACCAATAAAACTGTTTAATTTGGGTTTTCATTAAAAGATTGGCAAATCCCTACTTTAGAGGGATCTTGTCAATAAAATGTGTGAAGGGCTGTTAAGAAAACGATACCCACTGTCATCAGTGCAGAACTTCACTGTTTAAATTAAATGCATGCTGGAGTCTGTACTGGAAAATGGAGGTGAGAAATCAATGGGTGAAGAAGTTAGAATCTTTCCTTACAGGGCTTCAGAATCACTCAGGTCAACAGGGTGGGGAATATCCCATGAGGATATAAAAAGTATGCATTGTATCTTGAAGAATGATCAGTTTATTTAAATGTACAATTTATATAAATACTGGTTGATTTATCTGTTTATGCTTGGGATAACTTCAAGCCTGTCACACCTTTTTTCTGTTACCAGGAAGTGCTGATTGATTAATGCTGTACAGACTATATTGTCTCTTGTGTCTTTGCAACTTTCTTTGCCCTGAACTCTTCTACATTGCAGTACTACAGATTCCTGTCCAGCATATTGATCAGTGATCCATACTGTACCCTCACCACTGACTGGACTTGCTGTTAAGGCCAGTTTGCCTCTGGCTGTGACAGGAGACTTAAACTGTCATGGTGACTGACTTGGAGGGGGTAGGTGCCTTTGGTTAAGAAAATGAGCCTGGCATGTGAATTCAGAGCAACACCCTCAGATTTTTTAACTTCAGGTGATGGTTCAAATGTACCCATCAAAACTTGCTGCTGTTGACATTCAAACAAGTTGGGCAGGAAGAGTTTACATTTTCTCATGAGTTAGGTTCCTGCCCATTAGGTTATCATCCCCCCAAGTAAAGGAGGATTATCACCTTTGTGAGCCTTCTAGACACAGTAAATAAACTTCCTTTCATGTCATATTTTCCTTAAGATTAATGATTAAGACACTGCTGAAGGATGCAACTGGAATAATTACCAAGTGTCTTGTGTGATTAGAAAATATTGGAGGGTCTTCTAATTGCCCTGTGGAATGTTGTAGCACAAAAGGGATGGCTGGAATCTAGCAGTCCATGGCTGAATACTTACCTGTACAGGCATTTTGTTCTCTCTGTGTGCTTAAATGCTATTTATATTGAGTAGAGATATGTCTTTTGGGGTTTTGGTTTTTGATTTTAGAGAGCCATAGCTGACGTTATAGGTAATTCAAGATTTCTGCTACAAGACAGAATTGGCTTTTTTGTTCTCATGTTTGTGATGGCAAATTTCAAAAAGGTGGAAAATGTCAAAAATAATCAGTTCATGCCTCACAGAAACCAGCTGTGGTGGTGTTATGCAAGGTCACTTTTCCTTTCTCTGTTGTTCTCCACTCCTCACATAGAGTAACTTATTCCCAAAAATGGAGAGGGGGCTGAAGAAAGGGGGTGAGGAGAAGTGCCTAGAATAATTAAAAATTTGGAACAGCTTCTGATTAAAAAAACAGTCAAACATACTGCAACTTACATAAACTGAAATCAAATATCCTGGGAACAAACTGGCATGTGATCAGTTCCATGAGAAGTGGTCTGTGTAAGGTTATTCCTTCTCTTGGGACCAAGGGCACAAAATAAAGTTTATATGTTCCTGCTGAAGCAAAAGCGATGCCATTTCACCTGCCACAGAGTGGCACGGTTCTGGCACAGGGTGTTGTGGATACCAAAGGTTTTGCAGGAGTTCAAACAACAAATAGGGTAAATTCATGGAAGAAAAATCCATCAAGAGCTATTAGACTGAGTGAAGCCATCCATGTGAGGAAGCTCTTGAAGCTGCATATTTCTGAGCCTGGAAGAGCAAACTACGTGTCTGTCACTGGCTGTTTACTCTGCTTTCACTTCCTTGGACAGCTTTTTTTCACTATTGCCAGGGAAATGGTGCTGGCCTGACATTCATCCTTAGCCTGTCATGGCCATTCTCTGGAGACTTTGATTAGCCCAATGCAGTACCCCTGTTTCTTCCAAGCAATGGCAGTTTTGAAATTAATGAGGGCTCTATGTTTAATTGGAGTCTTTGGATTATAACATAATGTAAATAATTAAATGTTCAGGTTCCTTTGTCTCGCAACTCTTGAAAAGATGTGCCAAATTGTTTATATGTATATCTTCAATGAATGCATTTATTTTCCAGGCCTAAGAATATGAAAATTTGAATGTGTGTGTTCCCTATTATGAATTTAGGTTTTCACTGGGATAATGATAGATCATTACATTTTTACAGGTAACAAATCTCTCAAGCTGTGTAGTAAAATTGGTTATTTTCTATTGAATATTATATGTATTTAACAAATCAGTGTATTAGGCTCTCCTGTGCAGCACACTGTCTGGTTTGCATGAGATGAATGACTCCTGGTCTGTCAGTTTTCCAGGTCCCTGAGCTGCTGATGTAAAAAGCTCTTGGTGCATTTGCTTTGCACTAGTTTCACAGGCATCACCTCGGGGCTGTGCCTTGGTTTTGTGCTTGGCAATGGAAAGATCTTTACTGTACAGTTTGTGTAAATGTATCTGATGGTCACCTTTGTCCAGGAAATGGTGGGGGGCTGGCAAATAAAGAGGTTATTAACTATTTCATGACTTGATTGCTTTATACCTTGAAAAGCAACATCCATCTGGGTCTCCTGCCAATTACATCATCATGTGTCTACAATCCTTTTACAAAAATAGATGTAATTTTTTTTTTCTATGACTGACCATTGCCAAACATACCCATCTTTTCCAAGGGAATAAGTCATACTGACAAAACTTCCTTTCACAGGAAACACTGCTTGGAGCTTTGCTGACTCAGGACAAGCACTGGTAACCTAAGCATATTAAATGATCTTTGTATTTGTTTAGTGATCTGCACTGGTGTTGATGCTTCAGGAGTTGATAAACTGGCTTATTAAACTGACTGGTTGGACTTGGCTCGTTTTATTGCCAGCTTAAAGAAGTGGATTTGCAAATCTCCTCAATGTCAAATAGTCTATGATAACTTGTGACAGCAGACTATGAGGGCTGAGTGCATGAACATACAAGGCCACAGCAATCAGAAGTTTATTTAAAGGGAAATGTCTGTAATATCTGACATGGCTTTGTTCATGTTGGCCTCCACTGGGAGACTTAACTCAGTCAATGAACTTCAGTCTGTCCAGTTAACTCAGCCAGTGGTGCTTCATGCTTGTGCTCTTAAAATGGTGATAGCCTCTTGATCGATATATGCATAATGATTTACAGACATTATATAATTAACCTGGCTTACATGAACTTCAGATTTTATTGGTATCCCTTTAAGGGCTGGGGAACTGGGGCAGGTCACCTGAGACAGCTTGAAGGATCATAGAGGGCAAAGTACTTTTTGTATTTAAAACACCCCCATGAGCTCAGCTCTGAATTCTCCCTATTGCAGACATTCTTTCCTCAGTTAAATTCTGAGCAGCTTCTGGATTATTTCTGTCTTTGCTTTTGCTTCTTGTTGCTGCTGTGACTTTTGTTCTTTCCTCATAACCCAGCTTTGAAATGTGGTTCTTCATTCAGTGCAACCTTCTGGTGAGCCTGGTGCAGCTCTGGAGGGTTGTGCTCCTTTCTCAGGCACAGGCAGCTGATCCTTGAGCTGTATTCTATAGCTATTAGATATAGTTAATACATCACACTGAACAAAGTGGTGGCGGACGCTGTTATCTGAAGATTATTGCACAGAACACTCAGCAATGCATTTTTAATGGCCATTGTAAGAGGAGTAACTGCACAGTTGAAATCTTGTAATAGTGATGATACCGTGTGCCTCATATGTCTGAACTCTATAAAAAGGAGCTCAGGAGATATCCAGAACAAAAAGCTGGTAAAACCTAATACCAAACTTGGACTTTTCAGAATAAAATTGTGCCCGAGCAGAATTCCATCTGGAAAAAGAATTGGGACAATGTGCAGTTCTCCTCTGCAATTGGTTGTATGCGGATTTGTTGTAAACTCATGGAAGTTGCTGTTGTCATTATATTGACTAGGAACATACAAAAAATAGATGAACTAGACATATTAAACAGCTTTATAAAGAGGGTAAAATTTCAAAAGAGCTGTTAATTTTTGTTATATAGAACAGTTATCATTACTGGAAATTAAGCTCTGCCAAATAGTCACTTACTATTGAGTGAACTGGAAATGTCGTATTGCTCATCTGTCTACTTGCAAGTTAATGAAATATGTGCCAGTATAAAATACAAACAAAAAGGTACCCAGACTTAAGCTACATTTGCATACACTAGACCAGAGTTCATTAATTTTGATTGCTTTTAGTGCAAAGTGATCATTTATTATGTATTTAATAGTCAATATAACGGAAACATTATTTGACCTAATTAAACTTAATTATAAATTCAATTATATTTGATTGCTAAGGTATGGCAAGCTAGCTTTATAAGCTTAGGGAGGATTATTTCCACATCAGCTTATCAGAGTCAAGATAATTAAAATATATATTGTATCTGGCTCTTTTATTTCTATAAACTCTGGTCTGTGGCAGGTTTGTAGTATGAAAGGTCTTTAGCTTGCCCAGTAAGATGTATACAATACGTCTGAATTATTCATGATCTTTGAATATTGCTATGCAGCAGGGTGGTCAGTGCTCATCTGGATTCAGACTTCATTATACAGTGACTATTCTTAATCCATTATTAATCCCTGATATGATTGTCATAGACTGCACTGTCTGCTGCTGGCATTTTTTGGAGTCATGTTCTGTGTCTTAAGGGTCTGTTTTGTTATTCTCTTGATATTTCTCATTACATAAGGCCTACAAATGCTCTACTGGAAAAATGTGTAAATTTCTGGTCAGGCTGCATTTTTCTCCCTCTTTAGTGTATTATGACCTCACAGTTGCTGTGTGGTTATACAATTACTCTTTATTTACGTGAACAACTTCAGAATTTGGCTAATTGTTCCAGTAAATCTCATGGATTATTTTGGTGAAGACAGCAAATGTATGATGAGCTTTGATATCTTCAGTGTAAATCTGCCTGTACAAATATGCCAAACCTTTGGAAACACACACTGAACATTCTTGAAACATACTTGGGAACTGAGGAAGAAAATGCATCTCTTGTACATATTCACCTGGTTTCTAGAAATTAAAGCTGGTCAATAGACACCTTAAATGAAGTATGATCATTAAAACTAACATTTTTATGATTTAACTCAAACTATAACAGTATCTTACTGTGACTTGCTGGCATCTATATTTAAATTCTTGTGCAAGGCATTGTTTTATGCAGCATTATCAATTTGTTGTATATGCTGTTTCCTTTGCTTAGAGATTCTTTATTTCTACAATTCTTGGTATTCTGCAGTTTCTGAGTGGGAAGTAAAGCCACAAAATGGTTTTTTTCGGGTTTTGTTGGTTCCCAGAAAATATTTTTTCTTCAAATTTTTTTTTCCTGATGAGGCATGCTCTGTTACTGCTCTGAAACTGAAATATGTATCACTGTGGAGCAAAAAAGGTGTGACGAAACCACAAACCTGATGGTTTTCAGACACTGCAAAACTATCCTTATACTTTTGCTATGGGGTTCAGTTGTTGATCAAATCTTAGGTTATGATAAAATCTTGGGAACAGTGGAAGACTTCTGATATAAATCTGGAAACAGGTTATAGTATTTCAGTGAGATGCCAATTTTTTTTTCCCTTAGCTGTACTGACAAAAGAAAATAAAAGGAGCTAAGGTTATGCCTCCAAATCAGAAAGGTTTCATCAGAAACTCAGTCTGTGGACTTAGCTCCCAACAGCAGCAAATGACCTCAGTGAGAAATAAATGAGATGGAAGATAACTTTATCCTCAGAAATGTGAAGTTTTGTAAATCTTACGATATTTGCATATAACACTGTTTATCTTTCTGATTCAGTCAAAAGTAGTGTACATAGTCGTATTTCAAAGAATTGCTTTGTATAGTAATAGCAGTGTAATTTATGATATTCTGCCACAACAGAAAACGGCAGTTGAAGTTGGAATTTGGGTTACAGAAACAGGCTTGACATTTGCTCATTTTCCACATGGCAAATTGGGATATTTGTGATCTGAAATTAGGCAGATGTTATTGGCAGCTATGAAGTTGGATATCTATTAAGCAATGCATGTAGTGGTTGGTTTAATGAAGATTTGCAGAGGAGGTTTTCATAATGAAATTGAATAAAGTAATGAATTACTGTAATTTGGTTTATTTAGAGGTCAAAATAAAAACTGATATTAGTTCTACAGAGATAAATATTGTGTAATGCCATACATTTTATAAAATTAAGTTTTATACATAATTATTGGTAACTGTATTTTATATTGAATTTATTATATGGACTGTGCAGACATAATTTGCAAGAAAAATTAAGGTATCATGTGAGCAATATGCTGTGTGGGGCCTGGAGCCAAAGAGTTGAGGTTTTTCAAGTTGTGTTAAACTTCTGACTGAAGTAGTCTGCCTACATTTATTCTGTGGAAGTGGGAAAGGATGGCCCATTCATCCTCAAATAATATCCACTGGGAGTGTTTGACGTAGTCCAGTGCTTACTGAAGTCTCAAGTGGAAGCCAAGTCAGGATTTCATTGAATTATCTGTGTACTTAAAGTCCATAAATTTCTGCAATGCCAGCTATATTTTGGTTGTGCCTCTAGAAGTGACCAACTGTAACAGGAAATTAAGTTTGTACATAAATACACCAGGATGCCTCTGTACATTATAGCATTAGGACAGGCCTTGTGAGGTCATTGTCCCATCCATCTCCTGCTGGTTGAAATAAATGATGATGAAATTACTCATTACAGGTAGTTTTGCATGGTCTTTTGTAGAAGCCTCTACTACTCCTGC
The DNA here is from genome assembly GCA_009812075.1 of Sialia sialis. Taxonomy (NCBI): domain Eukaryota; kingdom Metazoa; phylum Chordata; class Aves; order Passeriformes; family Turdidae; genus Sialia; species Sialia sialis. Next base: position 8,113,408 of record VRYO01000638.1, on the reverse strand, counting down.
ATGCAGTCCAACCTAGAGCTTCTCTGTCTGCTGTTAACAAGGTTTCCCAGTCACAAACCAGTTTAGGCCACTGTCTTACACCACATTCAGAGCAGATAAAATCCCCTGAACAGGTATGGGCAGGGGATCTATACTCTGCTTTTTACCATAGCCAGGAACCTATGGATAACCAGTTCTTTCAGACGATGCCTTTTCCTTAGGCAGGTCAGAGGAGGTATTTTTTGTTTCAGGTAATATGAAGTTAAAGTAGTTAATCAATATATTGAGGTGACTTTCATTAAATAATAGATAACATCTGCCTCTGTCTTTTGAAGAAGCCTCTTCTACTAGGCTTTGTGTTTTTTAAAACAAGCTGTGTCTTAGCAGGAAAATCATTATCAAATAATTTCTTCAGCAAGAGCTTAGCAACAAGGAAAACAAAGACAAGCTTACTGTTTAAAATTTTCTAGTAGGTGCTTCCTAATTTTAGCTGGTGAAGTAGTTTTTTTAAAAAAAGAGGTAAGAACTTTCACTCAGATATTTGTGGTTACATGGTCATTTTGACTTGTTTTTGTTCCCTTGTGAGTGCTAGGTTTTCTGTGTACCCTTCAGTGGATCACTGGACTTCTCTCTTGATCTGATCCTTACCTGAAAAATGCAACAAATGTGTGTTTGTTTTCCTAACCTGCTTTGAGACCAAAATGCAGAAATGCCTGGAGGAGTGTTCTGTACTGCCAGTGCTGTGACTGCAGTTGGAAGGGCACATCCCAATGCCGGCTGTCAGCCAAGGCCACTCCAGTGCAAAGCAGTGTAGGGAGACATAAGCTGGTGAATTTTATAACAGAGAAGTGTGACATGATTTGTCATAGAAGTTTCATACTTTTCTCTGGGGTAATCTTAGAATGCTGTAGTAATGCCATAACAATCCTAGAAAATTATCTCTGTGTAGCCGTGATTTTTAAAATTAATTTGGTAGTCTTTAGGTCCTCTCATCTCTTCGGGAAAATATTTTATTCTTTTTTCTATCATTCTGTAATTACTGTAAATCTGTAATCAGGACAGCTGAAGAGTATCTGCTTCCAGCTGCTGGCTCTGTCATGCACCCACACCCTGTTCCCTTTCCATGGTGTGGAAAGCAGACAGTAGGGGAAAGACCCCAGCAAATAGAAGCTTAGCAAGTGTTTCTAAATGGTCTAAGGGTATTTTACAAAAATACTTAATGTGTCACTTGTTACAAGTGTATGAATGTGTTTGTCAATAGAATATTAGCATGTCACCTCTAGTGCTGATGAACAAAGAGAACTCAAACTTGCAGAGTAATACTCTTGGGAGTTAAGATTTACCCACTAACATACATTTACACTAACATAGATTTAACACTAACATACAGAAGGCTGAACCAAGAGTATTTTGTGAAGTCATCTCACCTGGATGAGGACAGAGCATCTCTAGTGGTAATTTCTGAGATACTTACATTAATTTGAACTTCTTCATTTGCATGATTAATATAAAAAATTAGGGAAAAAAATCCTGTTAGCCTCCAAGGTTCATTCATGCAATTCTGCATTTGCAGGACGAAATGTAAATCTGCTGCTATATTAGAGAACTTTTCATTTACTTCTATACACTTTTCTGTCTTACCTCCTAAATCAGCCATTAGTTGGATTAAAAGGTCTATTTTTTAATTGATCTGTTAATTCTTAAGGCAATGTTTATAACAATCTAGCTGATATTTTTTATCACTATTCTCAAAGAAACCAATGCTGAAAGGCTTTGACTTTGTCTTGGGAAATGTTCAGACTTTCATCTACTATTCTTGAACATAAAATACATTATTTAAACTGTATATATTTGCTTTGTACTTGTGGTAGAGGTTGCCCTTTGAGTTTTGCTTGCCTCTAAGAGCTTAATCCCTTCATGGAGGAGAGATTCACTTGATTTATCTCAGTAATCTGGCTTCTTTAGTGAACATTTGATAGAATTGGAAACCAAACCACAATCTTTTTAAAGCTCTCCTTCCTGGAATGCAGGCACTTTAGCTGCCAGAGATATTCCTTTGCATCACTTAGAATTTTATGCCAGGTTCTTTTAAAGATGTTTAGGTAGTGATGAATGCATTAATCTGCATAGAATTGTCAAAGGTGTTGAAGCATTGAATTTCCAAACTTGAGTGTAGGTAACTTAATACATTTAAATATCTGTTGCTGTGTGCTTAATGGTTCTACTCAATTTTAACTCTCTGTGAGAAGATAATTGACTTTTGATTTGATTTTATAAAAATGTAATTCAGAAGACAGCAACAGTCCACTCATCTGGCATTTCTTTAGCATATTGATTAAAAACACTTCATGAATTCTTGTGTATTTCTTCTTAAAACTTCTAATTTGAGATTTCTCCCTTTAAATTACCTTGCTCTACTGAATCATGTTTATAAAGAAATGTAAATTTGTCATCCTTGTGTTCAGAACTAACTTGATCTTAATATATGCAGGGCACTTAGCTGGTGAGGCATCAGGTAACTACTCAGATACAGCCTGAGTGATTTATCTACTTGATAAACAACACAAAGCATTATGGTGCTGTTGTGAATATTTATCCTATATCAGCTGCCTATTCCTGAAATAAATTTCCAATTTATGATGGTTTAGTTTTACATTTGTGCGGATAAACAACTGATTATTAAAGCTTTAAATAATTCATATTACATACCACAAGAATGTGTTTCTGCTGGTGTATCTGGTGGTTGTGTAGGGACCCTGGTAAGTACAGACAGTGCCCAGAGCAAGCAGTGAATTACAATTCACCTTCTTAAGGCCAAAGTTCTAATTCAGCCGTTTTGCTTTTCAGTGTTTGAGGCGAGTTCTTCAATGAAATATAAAATCTGGCGCTGTTATTTGGCCTTTAATGAATCTTTCAAGAAATCTCAGTGGCTTTGTTGTAGCTTTGAATTATGAGGCAGGCAGTGGCAAGGTAGGATAGCTGAGGTTTAGATAGATAAGCTTGGTCAAGATCTTTTGTGTTCTTGTCATAGCAGTTACTCTTCTGCAAAGGTTATGAAGACCTTTCAAAGTAAATGAAACTAATTGTGCACTTCCAGAACTTCAATAATTAACAAAACAAATGTACACCCTTAGCTGAAGGGGGAGAAGCTGGCAGTAAATTTCTTCTTCCTGTGAAATTAATGGAATTTCTTCCAGAAGCTATTGATTTCATCTGAGGAGTAGGAATCTAGACTGTGTGAAAATACTAACAATGACAAGTTGCAAGTTGGAATAGATATATGGTCTTATTTATTGCTTATAGATGTCTTTGTATCAGGTCTTTCATCTTCTAAATCAGATATTTTTGTCTAATATATATCTACTGTCGGATCCAGAGGTGGTCAGGGATGTATATGTGATGGGATGTGAGCAGGATGTGACTTTGTAGGGTCAATCTGTGTGAACTGGGTTTGTCATGAGAGCAAAAGCATTCTTGGAGAACCTACACAAGTGTTTGCTATACTATTTACTAATTAACCATTAATTAAAGTTCTGAAAGAATTTATAGGTAGTGCAAAGTACTTGGATGAAGTGTTTCTTACCTCTTTTATGAAAGCTCCTTAGCTGCTTCCTATTAAAAAAAGTCAACTTGGAGGAGTAAAGCTGAGAGTTGTCAGAGCATTGTTGTACTGGAATATATTGTTTACATTATGTTATTTATTGTATGCATTGTACTATTTCTGGAAGATTTCTTGTTTTGTATTCTTGTGTTTCTTGCTTACAGCATGTTAGTTGTGCTTTTGTGGCTTATTTTCTTTTGTATCATCACTTAGAATAGCACAATAACTTCCTGTACTCTGGGTGAAATGTGCTCTGAATTCAGGCAGTTTGAGTGTTTTCATGTTTGAAGACATTTTTGCTTTTAGACTAGAACCACTTGTCTGGATAAGCAGCTTTTTGTGCTCTTTTCTGTTCACATGAAGTTTTTAACACTTATGATAATGAACCTGGTGCCCACATCTTTGTGGTATTGGCCAAGGAAGTGATGTGGAGGCTGGGTTTGACATTGCCTGAAGTTAAAAGTATGTTTGTGGTTACAGAACATATTTCTCATCAACTTCATGTATCACTTACCTGTTCTCTGGTTTGGTTTTGGTGCTTATAAAATGCTGATGAGCTTGTTTTTCTTTAGTGGTACTAAGAAAATTTATTCATCTAACCTAAAGGAATATGGAAATGTTACTGAAATGGAAACTGCTCTTCTTGTATTCATTTATGATGTAATTGAGCTTGGTCTGGTAGCAGAATTTCAGGACCTGCTGTGGTTGAGTCTTTTGATGCGGGATGCGTAACTGTGGAATAAGCCGAGTGCCAGGAAGTACTTCAGTACAAATTTGTTAAAATCAGATTACTGCATGAAGTCAATGCAATGGTTTTCTGTCATACAGTAAGAAGGAAAAAAACTCCCAAAAGCCAAAATGATAAGAGCCCTCGAAGCACAGCTAGATGTACTGACTGATCTCTACCAGAATACTTTCTAGCCAGCACCTGTATCAAATTCTCACTTGAACTGTTCTGCACACAGGCTTTAAAAATATAATTTACAGAAGTTCCAAAATACACTTTCTGATCTGAGACAGCTAATATTTGTTGCCCATTTGTTGCCATTTTCATTTATCATTCCTCTACCCTGTTTTTAAAAATTCAGTGATTTTTCTAACTGGAATCTTGGGTCATGGGTAGGATTAGGTGCCTAACTGGCAGCTTTTCCTTAACTCCTCAGGAAGTTAAGATAGTTTGCCTCAGGAAAAATAATTTTCCCTATGGCATCCTGGCAGAGACACTTTTTCTTTCCTATGCCTGGGATTTGACATGACATGATATGAATGAATGTTCCCTTCCATCAAATGACATTCCTTGTTTCCAAAATAATTTTTAGCAGCAATAGTAGAGCTATACTCTGATTTTTACTGTTATCATCTTTTAGTGGTTTTTATTTACATTAGCAGAAAGCATACATAAGTTCAACATATTAATAATTTTTCATCCATTATTAAGCAACAATGTAGGTCTTGCTGGGCGTATTTTCTCACATTTGTCACTACTTACTGCTCTTTAAAAATAACTTCCTCTTTGTGGTATTCATTTAAGTAGGCTAAAAACCCTCTACAAGTGAGAGATATGGATGGGGACATCTTATAAAGTAATTCTTAAGATTAAACGGACCACAAAGTTGTAAATACACAAGTGTTGGATGGATTTACTGGTAAAGCTCTCATCTTCTAGTTTGCTTTTAGTGACCTTAGTTTAAGAAGCAAAGAATTGGTGCATTCAGCAGCATTCAGGTTTTTTCTTGTAATCTGATGTGTGAGGTCAGCCCAAAAGGCAAACGTATATGCAAGTGGGAAAAGGAGAGTTGATAAACTCTTTACAAAACAGTTGCTATGGTATGTGTAAGAACAGCTACACTGGTAATGAAACTAGGACAGATTTCATTTTGTCTTGCATCACTTTCCACTTCTTAGTGGAAACTCCAAAAAACTGAGGTGAAATTTCCCATTGGGTAAAGAAAAAGGAAATGGAAGAAGGAACAAATTGTTAGTGTCAACATGAAAATCTTTTGTCTCTTAAAGGATCATCAGAAAAGCTAAAATGTTATAGCTCTTCCATGTGGAAGCTTCTATATGGAAAAAGTAGGTCTTATCCTTGGGGATTACAACACCTAATGTAGGAACTCTTTATTGTTCTGAGATTACTGTCATTTCCTGATATGGAAACAGTTTAAGCCAGCCAAGCTTGCACTTGTGAGTTTGGAATGGCATCACCTGAAAACTGCTTCAATGGCTTCTTTCTCCTTTATAGAATTGATAACTACTTGAATTGATGTTTATGTATAGCAAAACTGAATCAACAGCAACTCTGTGAAGCTGCAAATGGTTGCAAGTTACCCTGTGAGCAGCAGAAACTTGCACTCTTAGCTTCTGGGAGGTATTTATGTAACGTAGCTGTAAATTTTTCAAAAGTCATTCATGCTGATTTGTTTAGGTACATCTTTTGTGAAGGAATCAGCTGCTGCTTTGCAAATACTCTGTCAGGGCAGCTAAAGCAGAACCTAGTACTAAAAATATACATGTAAAATCTGCTGTTACTGAACAACAAAAATAAATGGAAGGAAATGCTCCAAAAATAACTGGGGAATTTTTTTCTCTATACCCCTCCAAAGATTGTTCTTCAAAATACAGAAGTTAAATATGTGACTTCATCTGTGGGAAGGTGGCTTGTGCTGGGCACTAAGAGCTGTACAAGAAGAAAGGTTACAGAAATGACATTCCTGTCATGAGTGGATGAATCCATGGAGTTGACACATTCCTGACCCTGGCTTTCCAGCTGAATTAGTAGTTGAAATGCTGATACAGTGTACTGAGAGGTTCCAGCTGAGACTACTTGGAATGGCCACATGACTCATATGGCTTTAGACAGAATATTTAAAAGAATTCTGAGACAAAAAAGACTGGAAATGGCAAAGGTTATTGTTTATTAGGTAAGATTACTATTCTCACTGTACCTGCTTCAGGTAACAGCTTAGCAGCAGACTGAGATCCAGATGGTACCAGTGACTGCCAGAGGCACCCTTGTGTCTTTGTTAATTGGCATTTGTCTTTCTGTTTTACCTCTCCATGTTTTGTAGCAATAAAAGGGTATTAAAGCAAGCAGCAGTGTTTTTCAATACTGCTTGCCGTGCTTAATTGTGTGCTGCATTCAAGTGTGTACTGGTTCCAGTTCGTTAATTAATTCCAGGCTGCCAATTACAGGAGGCAGCTGAAATACAAACCTCTTCTCTGTGCTGACACCTCCCCTCCCCCTGTCAGGTGTGACAGCTAAAGCCCTGCTGGCTCAGTGCAACAGGAAGAAGTAACACTTTGAGATTTAATTAAGACAAGGTGTCTTTGAAGTTTCTTCCCCATCCTCCTCATCCTCCAGTTGTTTCCTGATGCATTTTTGGGGCCAACTTGAGCAAGTTTAGGAAGGAACAGGTTTGGAAAACAGATGCATGCTTCCTGAAAAGAACCATTAGAAACTTCCAGCCAGTTTCACAAAAAAGACATAATCTCAACCTGTAAGAACTGAATACAGTAGAGAAGAAACTGTGATCATAGTTATTGAAATTCATTCACATTGAATTGGAAAAATATTCAACCAAATGATTGCATAAGAATCTTAAAAATTATGATCAAAGTGTTAGCCCTTTTTTCGCTGATGAATACTGAGGGAGAGTGTGTGGGGTGGGTATTGAGTTTCATTCAATCCCATTATTTGTTTTTGGTTCTTTTTTCAGTGTGAACTGTTCAGATACTTTGTGGGTATTGGCCACTCACAAATGCAGCTGCTACAGTTAGTGAAAAGGTCTGAAAAAGTGGCCCTGGGATTAGGGACAGCAGACAACACTGTCTAAGAGATCACCCTAATGATTCTTGTGGCCTCATGAAAGAAAAAAATTATAAAAAATTCCCAATTACAAGCCTGAAGTTGCTGGTAAGCACACTACTTGCTTAATCTTGTTGTCCATGATCTCTAAAATTTGGAAATTACCAGTACAAAATCTGTGTAGCTTTTCTTTGCAAAGAATATCTGGTTCCTGAGCCACTTGCCTACTAACTGCTTACAGAGATAACTGTGCATGGGTATTTTGTGGTCAGAGGCAAAACTGGATTTGTGCTATATCTTTCTTAAGGTTAGAGAGAGGGTGAGAAACACTGGACTGTATTTCTGATGTCATTTTTCAGTGCGGGGTTTGGTGACATCATGTTGAGTTGTATAGGAAGTCATAGTGAAAGCTGCTTATCTCCTAACACCAGAGTTAGAATCAGGGTTAAAGATCTCCCTCTTCCTATTTTCTCGTTTTGCAAGGGATATCTCTCTATGTAGAACTGGTTAATTGGGTTCATGTCTGTTAGTGTTATTTTAGAAAATTTGCAGTATTTCACTCAAAACTGCTTTCTCATAATCTGGATAGAAATGTAAAAACTGGCTAACAGGATTTTTGATTGCCTGGGGCCTTGCAGAGAATGGGAACATATTACAATTCTGATAGAAATGTTGGGCCAGCAGCCGACTGATTTAGATATTTTTGTTGCTCAAATGCTGCAGATGTTGAGAGCAAGGCAAGTACACTACAAACAAAGCAACCTTCCCTCCTTGAGCTATTGTTTATTGGGGAAATAATATCAGAATCAGAACTCAATTGTAGATACACTGTAGGTATGTAAATGTATAACTCAGGACAAAATAAGAGGTGCTAGTAGGGTAGGTAGCAATGGTAAATCAAGTGCAAAGCTTTAGCCTGTGCCTCCCTTAAGATCTGTTGTCCAGTTATTGTATCTTTCCCATATGTGCAAGTAATACCAGACTGGTGATTTAGTTTCACAGAGATCAGGCAGGCTGGTCATGTTCAAAAAGGTCTTTGTAGCTTCTTATTTCAGCTGCTTGGCTTGTTCATGTGATGTGGTTAATATATCCTGCAATGACACGTTTTAATGCACATCTGCTGTTAGATAGCACGTACTGAAACAAATGGCACTTCCTGAGCTAACAAAAGAGATGGAATCTTACTGTGGCAAAACTGTAATCATTTGGATAGATATCCTTTATTTTAATAAAAATACCAGATCTAGAGGAAGCAATTAGGAACAGAAGCAAGTAGTTTCTAAGTGTTTGTACAAAAACAAACCTACCAAATTCCAGAGAACAGTATGTAATAACATACCTGTGTTTCTACTGCAGATATGAGGTGCATTCCAATCTTTATTGTACAGCTATGCTTTTATGAAATTGTCCTTTCAGCCTTTCAGTTTGGATTTATCAGTGCAATGGCAGGACACTTCATAGGACTTAACCCTTTTTCTTTGTGGCTTATCATTGCAACTCCCTTGGGTAATCTTGAATACCCAGTCTGTGCTCCCTTCCTGGGTCCTGGTTTGTTTTAGGGAGGAATGGAGGAGTGAATTCAAGGGGAGCTGGCAGAGCACACTGAGAACACCTGAACCATGTGTGACAATGTGCTTGAAGTACAACACAAGGATTAACATTTTTCCTTCTGCTTTATTGCAACGTGTTCACATGCCAGCAGTCTGCCCACTTTTTTTTCCCACGTGTTTGCTACTTGGTTTATGCTTTTCATTATTTACCTATCATACCCAGAATAACACAAATATACAGGCAGGGAAATGTTATCATGTTTCTAATGGATAATTATTAATCAAAATAAAAATGAAGGTCCTGTATCCTGCAGCCTGGAAAAACATGGGCTTTACTCCAGTTGACAATTTTACTTCCCTTTTCAACTTTTATAGGTGACAAAATATTTTTGCTTCAGTCAAAATTAGCAGTTCTGGATGGTTCAAAGTTTTTCTGTTTTTTATTGCAGAAAATGGTTCTTTGTTAAAGTGCTTGCAAGCCCATTTCCTGCAGCTAATTTCATTACTGACAAATGTTACATAACCTTGTTCACTTCTGCAGTAGCCTGGAACTCGTACACAAACTCACAGTTTGACAGATGAAGAGTGAAATAAGATTCCTAGGGAGGAATTCTGTTTTTTTTTTTTTAACTGTTGCTTGTGTGCAGGGTTGAAGGTCATGTTAAGGAAAAGGATTGTCTCTGGGAATTTTTGGGTTGTTAGTGGGGTATTTATGGTACAGAGCCTTCAACACTAAATTTGTTCTACCCATCAATTGTGGAATGCATATTGCCACACATAAAATTCAGATACAAGAATTCATTTAATGTGACAATGCCTTCTCTTCTACAATTCTATTGCTGTGTTTTTGAATGGCATCAAACTCACCTGAGAAGTAGGGTTTTTTATATACCCTGTATCTAATTTTATATATTATTTGCCATTTTCCTAGGTAATCACTTGAATTGTTCCGTGCTCCTCTTTGCATTGCTCTAATGACTTCTATTGTGCATCAAACAGAAACTACAAAGGCTTTTGAAAGGATAGATAAATTATTTATCCCAGTCCCACAAACCTGCCATTTAGACCTGACCCTGTCTGGTTTAGAATAACAGCCTTTATTCTCAACTTGATTTTATTTATTTAATATTTTTTTTCATCTGTGTGCTTTTCTCCTGCTATATACCCCTATATTATCAGAAGAATCTTTCCCAAAATCATGTTGGTCAGAACAAACTTGCCAGCTGTTCATGTTCTTGAGCTCTGAGAGCAGTGCCTTGCATTAAAAGTGCATGGCTTCTCTGTTCTCCTGCTATACTCTCTGTTTAACATGCATTCTTAGAGCAAAGTAATTTTAGGGCTATGTTTGATATTGAAGTCTCCTCATGTTGTTCTGTGGTCATTTATATTAGCATTTCATTGTTTACTAGGTAGGAGTTTTATTAAGAGTTCATGTTTTTCTGGGGATTTGAAGATAGAGTATTTGAAATCCATGTAATTTAACACCAGTCCCAATTATATAATAAAATCAGATGTTTTTACATCTTCCTTTTGTGTTCAGTCAATTGCTATGTTTTCAAGATTATTAGAGACAAGAAGTATGTTCTGAGGCAGTTTAGAGTTTTCTTAGCTTTTAAAGTAGTAAACAATATTTTCTCTGTGATGTTTGGAATTACTTTCAGAGATATTTTTCCAACTATTGACTCTGCTATCTTGAGAACTAAATGAACTGTGATCATTAGTCACCTGTCCAAAATTCACAGTTGAACAAGAATGGAAACGGAACACTTGTGGTGTGTTGTGGTTGCAGATTTCATAATGAAGATCACATAAAAGCAGGATGAACTTAATCAGTGCCAGATAGTTTGTGGTTAACAACTTGACCAGACAGGAGAGAGCCTTCAGAAAATACAGCTGGCTTTCTTAAATCAGGAATATATTCAGGAAACCAGTTTCTTATTTATATTTCTGTATCAATTGAGACTTGTTATAGTAATTTCTGTACCATGGGATGGGATTACATCATTATATTTACACTTGGGAAGACAGTTATTTTGTAACTTTAAATAAAACCTTTTTTATTCCCAGCAATGGTTTCTCAATTCCCTAATCCTTGATAAAGGGATATGAACAAAGAAGTTCTGTCCTAGTGTAAGTTGTTGTCTGTTTGAAGATGTTATATCCCATTTCAGCTGTCCTGCAAAGATTAGTCACATAGTTACTTCATGCCACATCATCTCTGAGGGTACAGGTCTGCAGTGCAGTTGTACTGGGAGTAGAGCAGCTCTATCAGTTGTTGAAGCATTACTAGTTTTTGCAAGGACACTTCTTTTTGAAGTTATAACATGGTTTTCCTCCCTGCTCTTAGGGAGAGAATGTGAGTAACACAAAGATGATTTAATTTCTTGTGTTCATTTTTGTCTGATGTGTTTGTACAATAGGTCATGGCATACAGGAATTGACTAACATTTCTAAAGATATTAATGGACCACTACAGTGAAATATTGTATTTTGCATAACCACTGTAACAATCTGGATTGTGAGGCGTTGAGTGATTCAAGGAATTCTGTTCAGGACCAAATGTGGAGGTTTTCTGCACTGGGTGGTCAGTGAGTATTGCAGTGTGGAGAAAAAGACCTCTTGGGGTCAAGGCTGCTTCACTGTAGTGGAGATATCAGACTCTTGTTTCTGTTTGTAAAGGACTTAGTAGTCTCACTGTTTTGCTTGACTTTCACCACTCTTTCCCATACATGTCTTGTTATCTGTGTCAAACAATTTTTATTTGCTTAACTTTGGGTCTAGAAACACTGCTGGCACATCCTTGGCTATGGTCTAGAAAAGGGTGCATGAATTATAAATTTCATGCTTCTGATTTCATTTCTTAAAATAGTTAGAATTTCATAAGGCACCTCTAAACTTCTGGTGTGGCATGGTGATCCTGATTTTTGAATTATAGTTCTTCTGAAAACTTCTGCAATTAATGTTTTGTGGTAGGCTGGATTTTGTTTTGTGTGCTGGATTAGCAGCTGAATGTGATGATCTTAAAGGTTTTTCCAACCTTGGTTCTATTGCTCAGGAGAACATGAAATCAGTCTCAAAGTTTATGTTCTAAGTGTTTATTCAAGAAGCACAAATGTTCTAATATTAAGATAGTCAAATTGGCAAAAATTACTGACTAGATGAGTAACAGTGCACAGTTGTTATGGAAACTAATAGGTGGGTTTGTTTTTAAAAAGAAATAAATAAGGCTTCTGATCCAAATCTCTCATCCAAAAAAATGAAATGATGACAGTATTCTTTGGGTATGACTTCATGAAACAAGCTGAGCTAACAGTTTAGAACTACTAGGAGGTGAAAAACCAGCCTTTTCCCTGTCTGTCCTATCCTTATTTGTACCTGAGAGCCTTTTCACCATTTATCTTCAGTGAGTTCTGCTGCTTTTCTCATGCCACTGTAACTTTTTCAGCTTATGAAAGCAGCAGACAAGAGATCTGGCCACAGAAAGTATTTTTGGGTTTTTGGAGTGCTGGCTTACCTGTGTGAGGTGATGAATGTTAGAGTTGCAGTAAGGTGACAGGGAAGGACTGCACAGAGAGAGGGTATGGTGCAGTGGAAGAGCAGGAAGAGAGGGAGGAAGAGGAATTTGGGTAGAGAGGAAAGTTTTATAGAAAGGTTTATATTTTTATGAGTGGCAAATTGTCCAATCGTTTGACCCATACAGTAAAATCTTATTCTTTGTCAGCACTTGGGACTCTGAGTGCAGCACAGAAAGCTCTGTCAATCTGAACACAAAGGAATGCAAAATAAGTTTTGAAGTTTATAAGAGGTGAATACGACAAGACAACTCAAAAGACCCAAGTCTGATCCTTTTTTGTTAGTTTTATTTCTGACCTGAAAAGGACCTCTGTAGCTGAAAGCTCTTCTTTTGTTGTTTGGGTTTTTTAGGATTTTTGCTTGTTTGTGTTTGGGATTTTTCATAGGCATTGTTTTGGGTTTTGGTTTTTTCCTTCCCTAGTTATGTGATTTGTCTGAAAAACCCTAGAAACCCCAAACTTTGCTTTATTTATTGCACTTAGAAGGGATGGTTGGAAGAACAAACCAAATGGCATTTGGCCAGTATTGTCTCTCAGTTATAGAGAGGGCAATTTCCTGTCACTTCTGAATAGAACAGAATTTTTTTCTTGCTGTTATCTGGACATACATACAAATATAAGCAGAACATACATACGTGTATGTAAAAAATTACAAAGTCCTGTGAGGACTGAGGACTAATATTACAGAGTTATTCACATAATACAAATGTTGTTGTAATAAAATTTAATCAAAACAATAAATAGACCACTACTGTGATGTCTTGCTAAATATTTTGTATTAGGGTTAATGATTTCTCATAAAGAAATTTGTTTCTTAATTTTCCAGTCAGCATAAGTGCTCTGGAGAAAAATTCCTGCTCCCTCCTGCCTGTAACTTAAAATTATTTTAATTACATTTAATCTCATTTAAACATCATACAAATGTTTCCAGTAATTTCCTCTCCCTAGAATGCCTTTCAATGACAAATTCAGGAAAGGATGCTTGACATTGAGTGATCAATTCACCCTCTAGAGAATTTGAGCAGCTTTTTAAAATCCACATGGATAAATCAGTACTATCCTCCCCACCTCCTCCTTTCTTCTCTCCCCAGAGAAGTGTACTCAGACAAACCCAACCAATTTCTTTGTTTATAAGTGTGACTTGTGGAGGATCATTTTAGCCAACCTCACCACACCCTGCGATTCCCTCATCAGGGACCACCAAGTGGTGTGCACTGCTGGGTGTGGTAGTGGGGTGGAGAAGCGTGAGCCCTTCCCAGTGTCTCCAGGCCAGCCATCCGTAGCACTGAGCTGTGGACCCGTCACCAAAACGAGTTTTGTGTATGAATCTGAGGCAGATTGAAAAGTGGGCTGTTATTGTCATCCCTAGGGAAGCTCGTGAAAGGAGTGCTTCTGCCTCAGTATGTAGGTGATGGTTACAAGGCATCCTTTAACTGTGCAGAATTTCCTGTGGTAATCAAAACTTACATGAGTTTAGCAAAATAAAAACAAATCAAAACAACTTGGCAGCTTGTTTGATCTGTTTCTCTTCCAGTGCAGAGTTGTTCCACCAGTGACATTTGTATGAAGAAACACTGTCTGAGTTTGAAAGTCTGCAGCCTGCCTTACAACTGGATGTGTGTTTACACAAGAAACCATTCGTGATGGTTGGCATGAGAGTCATGGCTCGCCATCACTTTGACATGAGTGTACTTCAGGGCAGAGCTGGTGTTTTCAAATAGCCATCATTCATAGTGGAAGACAAAGGAGACTCCTGCTACCGACTGACAAAAGTTAGGAGAATAGTCCCTGGCATCTTGGCTGCAAATCCCAAAGCACAGCCCACAATAATAGTGAGGAAATGTAACTTCCTCCTTCTCATGTTCTTCTCGTGGTACTCCGCACGTGGCACAAATAAGCATTATGTGAAAGATCTTCAGATGGAGAATCTAGACAGAATAGAAATTTGGGGTTCCGTTTTGTGAGGTCACATGTTACACAGTTTCATTTTTCTGCACTGATTAGGACTCCACTTGGAAAAATTATAGGTGTGGTTTTTGAGAGCACATTTTTTATGGTAATCACTTATTCTCTAATATTTTTATTGGAATTTCTCAGCACCAAAGCAGTCTCTTCCTAATATTTATTACCTAGTAAATTGTAACTCATTAATGTGTGAACAATCTGTGTTTGCAATGAGGAAATGCTAGTTTTGTGAAGAGCTGGGTAACTGCCTGAAAAATGCTTTTCTTTTTTTTTAGCAGTTTATGTAATTTCTGGCTTCTCAGTCAGCACTGTCAGTGGTTCTGCATTCCATCTTCTGAAAGACTGCTTCAGAAGTTCTCTCTGGATTGTTTGAATATGGTTTCAGTGTTGGTGGTTGTTAGTTTGTTTTCCTGAAAGGAAAGTTTCCTAATGATTGTCCTGAAGAGAGATACTGGAACATGTTGGAGAGAGTCTTCAGAGAAACTCAGTAGATGCAGAATTGTGTGTATGTGCAGAATTAGCCTGGCTGACTTTCACTGGTCATTTCAGAATAGGAGGAATAGTAGCTATGCTAGAGTATTAGCAAAATTGTATCTCTCCTTAGCAGCGGCTTCTGGTTTATTGGTGGTTGGTTTGTTGTGAAACCACGTATATGGATTCACAAAATGGTTTGATTTAGAAGGGACCTTAAAGCTTATCTTGTTCCAATCCCCTGCTATGGCAGGGGATCCTTCCACTAGGCCAGGGTGGTGAGAGCCCCATCCAACCTGACCTTGGACACTTCCAGGGGTGGGGCATCCACTGCTTCTATGGGAACCTGTGCCAGGGTCTCACCACCCTCACAGTGAAAAGGTTTTTTTCCAATATTTAATCCAAATCTACCTTTTTTCAATTTAAACGAAAGGAAGGGTGCATATATTATATGGGAGATATTCCATAAACTGCCAACTACTGAGTTTTTTTTCCCCCTGGTAATGTGTATGCAATATTTCTACTTAATGTAAGGCTTTTGTAAGGTTTGAACCTGAACACATCTCAAAGGGCTTTGCTGTTCTGACAGTTGTTTTTGCAAGGCTTCCTCTGTGTTAAGTTTTGAATCTGTGAAGAAATGAACTAAAGGCGTGGGTGTGAACACCATGACCACAGAACAGCTCTGTCAGTGAAGATCAGTCCTCAACCAGGTCAGCAGTGGTAGGCACCTTTGAGCTGGGCTTTCCACGCTTAACAAATTCCTTCCTTACTTCTCCCTGACAGGTAAGTAATTGTCTGACTAAATTCTATGATGGACTAAATAAATTTTAGAAACTCTCCTACACCTCCCCCACTGAACTAAACCTACAAAAAACGTGTTCCAGAAATGGCAAAACTGATGCACTGGCATGCTCTGCAACATAGTCACTACCATCATATTATCTGAAATACTAGTTTATTTTTTGAAAGTACCTTACAATTCAGATTCACAGTTTTTATAGTGTTAGTGTAGACTTGTAGTCTAAGTATAATTTTTGGAAAGACTGGACTCGCTGGCTCCACACTTACAAACTTCCAGAGTGGAACACTGAAACCTTTGTTTCTCCAACTGTATAACTGGAGTTCTCTAGGGACTCTTTCAGCCACAAGTTTATGAACTGATGTTTGGCTCTGTCTGGGCCCATGTGCACATACACAATGCAGTGACTATTGGTGGGCAGCCGCTGTGCAATCTAAATTCATGTAGAAATGAAAAATAAATCACACTATGTTTGTAAGGTCTTCAGAAGGGACTCCAAGTGTTTGAAGGGATTCAATACCATGACTAAACTGTAGTCACAATTCATTATTTATTAATTCACATAGCATTCTACAGATATTCAGCTCTCTGAGAGTTGTTTGTATTTGCTATTCCATCAGATAATATTATAATTATAAAGTTCAGTGCCATTCATCAATGCACTTTGGGTCCAAATTTCATTTCTAAATCTGTATTTACACTTTTCTGGTGCACTAAACAAACGTCCATGGAGCCTAATGAATCCTACTTTCCATGTCATTGAAGATTATCTTGTAGGTACAAGATGCTCTGAAATTTATTGACCTGAAGGTCCTGGCTATTAACAGTCATATTCCTCTTAGAACTAGTTTTTCTCGTGTTTCTCAAGAATGCTTAGTCAAGCTGAAATGCACTAGCCTGATGAATGGAGAAATGACAGAATCCCTTACTTGGTATATTTTTTTGTGCATAAACCCAAGTTCATTATTTCAATCTCCAAACCAGTACACTCTTGTCCAGTGTGAAGTGCTGTTCGTGCCATGAAGCATGTTACAGGATTATATTGCTTTGAGAACATGCCCTGAAGGTATTTTGTCTAAATGATTTAAGTGAACCTGCTTTTTGAAATGGTGTTAATATACACCTTCATAAACAAACATACACAGGTGGTATTTGAAATCAAGGCTTCTTGGGTTTAAATGGTTACACAGCAGCTGTGGCGTTCTCATGGAGGTTCTTGACCATTTTTTACAATTTGTATGTAGTGGTATTTTGATGTGCTTGAAATGTGAGGAGAAACTGCACAACATTGCCAGGTTGTGCTCAGTGCTGTGTCCTCTGAACATCACAGGGAAGCAGACTTGCAGAAGTGAGTGTACATTGATGTGACTGAAGTAACTGTTCATAGCTTCAGAAATCCTGAGCTAAGACTTGTATGCAGTCTTCAAACAAAATGCTACATTTTTTTCATATTTTTTTTTTAAATAGAATTGCAAGAATTGATTTACCGTAACACCAGATATCCAGTGGTGGTGAGCAGTAGATGATTACAGAGGAGTCCAAAACAGAAATAGCCTATTATGGTATTCCCAAAATATTGCCTCAGTAGTCAAGAGCTTGTGTCTGAGAATGTTTCTTAGGAGCAGCATCTTGTGACAGATACTTCTACTATGTATAATACAAAAGTTGTATATGATATAAAGAATTAGCTCCTATTGCTTTGCTCTGAATCTCCACCATCTGGTTTAATCTGATGCACTATTTTTTCCCTGTAGTTGAGTACAGGGAAAAATCATTCCATATTAGCTTCCTCTGTCAATTGTGGTTTGTAGGTGCACTAATAACATCTGCTCTAATCTCTCTCTTTTCTGTATGTCCTATCTGCATACTTATCTGCATGAAAGCTGTTATATGCCTCTTGCCAACACTTTCACTATCAGTCAACCTTGTCTTGCCCTACTGTGATGCATATGAGGAGGCACAGAACACCCAAATGTTCAAATGTCACATTTTCTTGTAGAATCATTGCATATCTAGAAGTACTGATAACTGTGATTTTGCAGAAATTTCAGGGTTGGAAAGCTGGTGGGGTTTTTGTTTTAAGGACAGACTACCATAAAATAGAGAGATGTGCATGACAGGCACAGGAGAGCATCTCTGATTGTACTGCAGCTGCTCCTGAAAAGGCCTAGGAGTGTAAGTGTGAGAACTCATTGTATGTTTGGGATATTGGTGAAGTCAAAGGAAAGTGTCCAAATGAGGACTAGATTTGCCATTTGACTAATCTTATTCTAAAGTCATCATTATCTCATTAACAGCCCTTAGAAAAATAGATACTTGAAAAGCCACATCCATCACATGATCGCCCTTTAAAATCAGTACATTTTTTCAAGGTCTGTGAGCTTATTCTTGGTTGGGCTGCTTCCCTGTGGCTGAAAATATTCTTCCTTCCTCCCCCATCCAACTTCCTACTCAATTTCCTTTTCCTTGTCTCCTGATCCTGTGTTGCAAACAGGGCCCCTAATGCTTCCTTCTCTCTTTTCAGGAAATTTTCACTACCTTTGTTTCAAGGTAGACATCAAACAGAATTTGCTGCACAGACACTGAAATGCCCTGTGAGACACCATAGGCAGAGTGTTTTTCCACTTTCTCGGCTCCATACAACGAGAAGTGCGGGCGGGGGAGCAATTTGGCCGAACAATAGCAACAAAAGTGGAACTTTAAAAACACAAGAAACAAACTCCAGCTTGTCAGAGAGGAAAAAAGCAGCAATTTGGGTAGGAGGCGAGGGTGGGGAAAGAAAAAGAAGACGCGTGGTGGGGAGGGAGTAAAAGCAACGCTGTGGAAATCCGTGACACGGTGAGCGGGAGCACGGCGCACTGAATGAGGGTGCGGGTGTGGAGCCCAGTCCGGATTTGGGGACTGATGTTATTGCTGCCCTCCTGTCGGACACTCGGCCGGACGCTCTCGCAGTCACTGCGGGCAGTCACTGCTGATGTGTCTGTGCTGCAGAGCGAGAAGAGCCGACACACGGCGAGCGCAGCGACAGCGGGGCGGCCCCGGGGCGGTGGAGCCGAGGGTGTGAGGGCTTCGGGCCCCGCCCAGCCCGGCCCGGCCCGCCCCGGCTGTGGCGCTGCGCTGCCGCACTTGGCGCCGGGCGGCCGCGGGATCCGGGTGCTCCGAGCCGCGGGCCGGGGCTCAGCTCAACCCGGCTCAGCTCGGCTCAGCTCAGCTCGGCTCAGCTCAGGCACAGCGCTGCCCGCGCCGAGCCCCCGCACCGCCATGGTGGCCAAGGATTATCCCTTCTACCTGTCCGCCAAGAGGGCCAATTTCGCCTTGGAGGCGCAGACGGTGACCAGCCCAGCTAAAGAGACCGAGGTACTGCTGACACGGTTGCAACTTTATTTTCCTTTATTTTGTGTCCTGTATTGCTTTGGGGAAAAGTAACGTGCTCCGAGGACAGGCTACAGTGCTTAGATACCCATTTTGTTTAGGCATCCTTTACTGCCTTCCCTAGGTATTCACCTTTCTTTTGGAATAAAGCAAAAAACAATCTAGATTTTTGTCTTCTGTCGCTTTAGGAAAATTAATCTTTAAAACAGCTGATTGAGACGTACCTGTTTTATATAAGTAGATTAAAGAGATTTAGTTGTGTTTTATTCCAGGACTAAGCATCACTTACAAATTGTTAAACTGAGGTAGGAACTGGAAGGGAATCAGTAAAACAGTGTCTTAGAGCATTAACTTTAAGACGCCATTTACATTAATTGTCTTTTCCTCATCACAATAAACAAAAAAATTAATTGATGTACAGTTAACTGAAAATCCTGCCCTACCAGCAGATTGACTGCTCTGTTTCTTAAAAAGTATGGAAGCCTTTCAAATGACATTAAAAATCTTACTCACTAACTCAAATTCAGCAATGTTTGTGAAAAACTTAAATATTTGATACTTTAGGTTAATGTTGTTTGTGTTTAGTAAAAAATAATGACATTAAGGATTCTGGCTGTTCTGGAGGAAGAACATTTATTTGAAAGTTTTTATTACTTAAATATATAGTTTTTCTTTATTAATCTTGTTTGTTGAGTAACTTGAAGACAGCTTATTAAGTTGGTTCCATTTAATACATCTCCATCAAAGATTAATTACCACCCCACTTGAATAGGTCTAAAGTAAGAGTAACATAAGACCAGTGACCTTATTTAACCATGATACTTAAGCTAAGAACTGACATGATGCTGCACTCCTGCTTTTCAGTGTACTTTTACATAAGAGATGTCATTATTGAGGTTAAGGAAAGTGGAATTCTTTTCAGCTATGTGTTTTTGAAAAATAACACCCTGAATTTATGTGTGTGTATGCATCTATGGAAAACACAAGCTGTTATGTACTAAATGTTTTTCTCAAGGGTACTCATTATATTAATGATTAGATTAATGAAACATTTTACTGTCTGAAGGGATTTTTTGTGAATTAATAGAATTGTGAGATCTGAAGAGCTGGAGTGTTGGTTGCTCTTCTACAGTTAGGAGGAGCAGCTTGATTATAATCAAATTCCAAAGGAAAACAGGAGCATGAGGAGGTATTGAGTAACAGATGTGATCAATCAAAATTACAACGTGCAAACAGCTTGTGTTTTATACGAATAAGAAAATGCACCCTTATGCTTTTGAGCTGTTTTCTGAGCATAGGATGGGATTGCAGAGTTCTGAAAAAGAACCTTTTAAACATCCTGTCTTAGGAGGGTAAGACCACCCACCACTCCAAAAAATTGATTAAAAAAGCAGAAATAAAAGCTATTCTTTTTGAAAAAGGCATTATAAAGACTGGTGTATCGCAGCCTGTTTCTTTGAAATCTGTACAGGAAAAAAATCCTTAAGCTCTAACATTAAGCTGTTCTTTCAGCTTTTAGTATTTCCGAGGGGAATTAAAGCTGTTGGGCGCCTTCTACCCCAGCTGCGTGTTACTGCAGGAGAGCGCTCCCGTGCCCGGGTTGGTGTTTCTGCCTTTGCAAATGCCATTTTCATTCCAGTTATTAACACGTGAAGTTGGTTGATTCTTTTTAATAACTCTAATTCTGCGTAAGTCTTGCTATATTTGGATTAGAACAGTATTCTGCTGTATAAATGTTTTGAGGAACAAGTCAGTGGCAGAAAAGAGAAGTGATGTTTTCTGCTTCTGGTTCTTTCTTTAAGCTACGCTAGCTCTCTTGGCATCAACTCTGTGGAAAGTTGCACAGTGACAAAACAATGACAAATTAAATTTCCAAAATATATGTCAACGCTAAAATCTGGATTCTGATAAAAAACTATTGTTCTAGCCCAAGTCCAGTTATCATAATTCTTTTAAAATGCAGTTTAAGGACAGCAAAACATTGCAGTATCTGAGTTAATATGGCAAGCACTATAAGGTCTTTACTTGCATCATTACATCCCTACACAAAATCCCGTAGTACAATTCCAGGTGTGACTGTACAGAGGTGTTGGGCTCTTCCCAACTTTTTTGTATTTTAAAAATTGAAACAATTAGAAATTTGAAACTTGCTTACTGCAAGTTATAAAAAGCCCCACACCTTTCCGATGAGAAACTCCATTTTCTGTGTTTCACGTGTTAAAGCAATTCCCTTATCACCCCTTCTAAAGCCAGCACCCAGACTGGGTGGGCAGCATTGAAAACGAGCATTCACAGCCACAGATTGAGGTTTAAAGGTGTGAATGTGAAGTCATTGGAAGGAACTCCCCAGTTCCTCAGAGTAAGGATGACCTGTCCTGCCATACAGGATCCAACACAGTACCTGGATTTAGGCTCTGAAAATGACAATCGGGACGTAGAATTTCTTTGCATCCACAGTATATTGTGTGTCTGCTTAGAGCTCTTACAGTGCAGAATCTTAGCCTCAGAGTCAGGGCTGTTTGCAGCCTGTCTTTTGTTGTCTCCTGCCATCCTCTCAGCGCTGGCGTGCAGGAGCTCTGGGCTGCCTGGTGCTCAGGACTGAGTTTATTTGTCATGGGGAGTGTGAAGGGGAACCCACCAGCCTCTAGGCCATGGCACATCATTAACAGGAGAACCAGGCGTGGAGCCAGAGGGAGAGGGGCCAAAAGATTGTGAGATAAACTCCAAGTCATTAATTTTCTTTGATCTTCCTAAGTGTATGTATTTCATTTTAATGAAATATTAGGTAGTTGCAGTTTAGACATATTTCAGGTAAGTTCATGTGCCATGTAGATGGAAATGTGTCCAAATCCCTGCACTTGGAATTACTGATCTGTTCTGCTTAATGGCAGTGTGAAGCGAACAGCTTGTCTTTATTTTTCCGTTCAGTAAATCACTGTATGATAGCTGCTGGTTAATTGGCAGTCCAGGTTAATATCCAGTCAGTTCCAGAATGGAAAAGGTTTTTCTTAGGTTGCCAGTACAAGCAGCTTCTAATGAGAGGAAATACAGAATTTAATCAACTCTACATTAGTTGTCTGGATTTTTCAGGGTTTCTGTTGCTTGTTAATTCACCTCAGTGTGAGGTTTTTCTGTTAATTAGCCTTAATTTCCTAACTCCTGATAGATATATTGATTTCTGGATATTGCAGATAAATGAACGATCAGTCAAGGTTGCTGGATGCAACTAGTCCTTGTGCTGCTGACTCTTGAGTGGTTCTGTCCTGCCTATGGCAGATGAAATCTGAGATCCTGAGGGTGGTGACCAACAAGGGCAACCTGTGTGCAGCAGGAGCAAATCTTTGATTCACACATTGGGGGATAACATAATGCAAACTTCATTGTTGTCTTTGACCAGGAATATTTCACCACTCCCCTAAATGGCTCTTCATTGTACCCCAGCTATCAGGTTCTCTTCTTTGTAATGCTGTGATTAAAACAAAATGTCTCTGGATTTTCCTTTGCTTGCTGGTTTTGAGGAGACTGACACAGGAGGAATAACAAATCTCTTCCTGCTGCCGTCAGGGAGTGCAGGTGGTGCATGGGACCTTATGGATTTCAAGGAAAATTTCATAAAAAATACACACACTTTATTGTATGATCAAATTGCCTTTGTGTCAATTTACTAAAATTGCTTAATAAAGTCTGCTTGAGATGCTGGCAGTTTTGATAGTGGGATGCTTCTCCCAGATTTTAGTGTGGACTCGTGTGGATGATTTAGTTACCTTTGTACGACACTGAACTATACTTAGAACTGCTTTAGAGTCACCTACTTTGTTTTTCTTGGTCATACACCTCAGTTCTAGAAGAAGCGATGTTCTATAATTTTCCAATTAGAATCTTTCTAAGATACTATGAAGCAAAGGCAAATTGTCTGCTGTTTCAGTATAAAAACCCAGTCTTTTTAGTGCCAAAATCAATTGAGAATGTTGTTCTGGTTTTAGACTTGCTTCACTCTGAAGGTACATAAAGCTTGAGATGTTTGGTTTAATTTATTTTTAGGTTTAAGTGTTTGCTGTGTAAAGGACTGTTGTAACATAGGTTGTTTTTTCTATTTTAACCTTTTTTGTTTTGTTTTTTACCCTGCTGAAGGTTAAATACTGATAACATCCTGTGAAACAGAGCTTGAATGTGGGGTTTTTTTTATTAAACTCCAAGTTTTGGGGGCATTTATTAAAGCTGTTTAATCTGAGGCCAATTTAACTAGTAGCAGACTAACAAAAATAATATTGTTGGGCTTCCTGCCATGACAAATGTTGACTTACCCTTATAAAGTTGACTAAAAACTAATAACCTTTAAAGTATGGAAACCTTTAAGGCGTATGGAAATATAGCCAGTTACATGAAATCTGAAACAGAGTGGTTCTGTTTGAGTTTACTGGCACTGCTTGTGAATTAGGTTTGAAACAAAGGTTACTGTACTGTTTCAATTTATAGTGTCTTCTATTTATTGCACTTTAACACCCTTGAGACTAATTAAAGTTGAAACATTTTTCCTAATGAACGCTCCCATAGCACAGAATGAATGCATTGGATGTCTGTTTGTCCTGATTCACATCAAAAAAGGAAAAAAGGTAGCCAGCATGTTTTTAATAAAATGCTAAGCAAGGTAGCTACCTTAAATCCAGAATTACTGTTGTAAATGTCTCAGAACTTGCTGAACTCCAATAAACTGAGATTCTTAAAGGCAATTTCAGGCACTTTGTGTGTGGGTTGAGAGAAGGTCAGTTGGCCTTTGAAGGATAAACATAAACAGGATAAATTCTGCTATTCTAACATGCCAAGTTTCTGTACCAGTTTTCACATAGCACTTATTTTCTGGGTTGGGTAAAAACCTCTATAAGTTCCTTTTGTTGAGTTGCTTTTAAATACAATCAGAAAAATCAACACAATGTCCTGGTCACAGTAGTGCAGCAGAATAATGGCCCCTCAGGGAAACATTTTCCCTTGTTTGTGGGATTCAGCACCAGGCCTCCGACATGGAGGCTGTTGTTGAAGTTGCTGATAAGAGATGGGAGAGTCAGGTGGAAAAACAATCCTAGCAGCAGTGAACATAATTTGTTCTTCACTGGCAGGAAATCAGTGGCTGAGCCCTTGAGGGGCACAGAGTGGAAGAATTTTGAAGTGAGGTACTGGAGCAAGTGAAGACCTTTTGTATGGCACCTAGACTCTACTATTCAGCATGTGTTATCCAGGTCATTGGATCTGATGTTCTTAGGGCAATATGGAGGGAATCTGGCCTCATTCTTTTTGTTTCCTCGCTTTCTGTTTGATAGGAAATGAAAAGCAGTCTTTTGTTAGAGTAATTTATCCACCAAAGTGTGATAGTTACTGTCTGGGTGGTCTTAAATGATAATGTATCAAAAACTGATTGATGCAGTTAAATGGGTTTAACTCGCTCTGCTTTGCACTTTGGGAATATTCCATGCTTTACATATACCAGTAAAAGAAGGGTTGTTTCAATTTACTGATGAAGAGCACCAAAGTATTACTTTCTTCCCCTAACCAGCCTTCTGGAAGCTTTCATATGTGCAGTGTGCTTTTGGATACGATATAACCAATTATTAGGTGCCAGTTCCACTAACAGCATAAACTTAGTTGTCAGTGCATTGCAGCTAAGTGCCTAATTCTTCTCAGGATCTTCTGCTGTAACACACTTCCATGGCTGTTTGAAGATTCAGCTTGCCCTGGGAGCACGTGCTGTGTGCTAAGGTTCAGGTTTTTAATCTGTGTTGGGGTCTGTGCATCAAACCCAAAGTGATAATACAAAAGTTACCTTTTTGATGTCACTCAGTTCTGCAAGGCAAAAAGACTTAAATTTTACTGAAAAGGGAGCTGGCAGCTGTTAGTCTTCTCAGTGTGGCTTCCCAGTAATGCTGTATTTAGAGCTGAATGCTCTGTTTTCCTGCTGTCCACAGCAGAAGGTTCATTTTTTGAGTTGTACATTGAAAGATAGAGCTTTCCTTGCTTACTCAGTAGTCTAAACCATTGGGTTAGACTTTAATATATAGAAGATACTGGAGATAGAATTGCACCTGTACATAAAGAGTAAATTAGAATGAAGAAGCAATTGGAAGCACTGTGTCCTTCAAGCCCAATTAGAGGCATGGCATCTTGGAAACTTCTTGTCTGATAGCTTCTCACCTTAAATTGGTGATAATCACTGATTATGCTATGGTGATTAGTCTTTCTTCCTCTTAATCCTCC
>VRYO01000638.1:8038833-8087048 GCA_009812075.1 Sialia sialis | reverse complement strand
AAAAAAATACCAATCATAATGGCTTTAAAAGGTCAGACAGCACATTGTAACTTCTGAATTTTTTGTTGCAATGTGGCCCAGTTCCCAGTCTGGACAGGTGATGGTTGTTGCAAATGGATCCAGCCTCTAAATCGTCTCTCTTGATCCCCTCCAAGTTCCCTGAGCTGTGAGGGGGAAGGCAGGAGGAGAGCAGAGTGATGATTTTGGCAGCTCTGATTCTTCTGGGCACACTCAGAGTGCAGACCTGCAGTCTGATGTTCATTCTGCCAGTGCAGTGTGACCTCACTGGAGCCTCCTCATGCTGGGCAGACACAGCTGAACATTCATATCCCAAAGGATTTTATGACTGTGGGACTTTGGGCTAACTGGAAAATTGGAGAGTTTTCAGTGACAAATTAGTGAAATAATGAACATATTGGACTAATGTGCAAGTGCAGATTCTGGTCAGTATCTCTGGGTAAAGCAGAACAGTTCACGCAGTCTCCTCTTTCCATTTGTTTTGTTGGCTGTGACAAACACAGTCCTTGGTGAGAAAAACACCCACCTGTTCAGAATTTGCCCTTGACTGTGGAATTTTACCCTGTTCAGATTGTTGGCCTCAGTAGTTTGTTCAGCTTTTCCTCAGTTCTGGTTAGGAGAGGTGACACAGCTTGAGAATGAGGGTGCTGATGAAAGGGGAGGCAGAGGCAGAATGGATGTGGACAGTACAGCAGCGATCCTGTGATCAGATGTGCAGCTGTTTCAGTATTACTGTGACAGTTTTAGAATTGGTAGTGCTATATTTTCATTGCACAGTCAAAGCCTTATTTGTACAAACTCAATTTTTCTACAGTAGAAAGGGTAACTGAATGCTAATGGCTTTTGTTATGAGACTCTTCTGGATAAAATGACACCTGCACTAAGACTTCATGAGTTTCCACTTCCAGCTTAGTATCTTAACCTACCAGTCAGTTTCTAAGGAAGGGGAAAATAATGTTGGGAGTATGCAGGAAATCTTTTCTCACACTTAAGAACTTATAATTAACAAGATTTTCTTTCAGAACTCACTGGTAAAGGTGTAAAGTCTCAGGCTTCTGAAGTTATCTGAAGTATAATAATGCCGATTTCTTTCCATAAAATTGAATTCTAAATTTGGCTGCATATTTAACTGTTCTGAATTCTGGTCAGAATTTTCCATATGAAATCAGAAGACAGTAGATTGCATGAGGAATTCAAGGTGGGTGCTGACACAGAAGGGCAGACTGCAGTTATCTGACCTGGCTTTCCCTTGCCTGCTGGGAGAACAGCTGGCCTCTAGTGGCTCACAGCAAGAGCTTCCAGAAGATCTTAATGGTGTTCGGTGGTAGCTGAAACTCTGCTTGGAATTAATCTTTAAAATCAGTTTCTGTTTTCAGTGAGGTTTTGCAACACGAACGTTGGTAAAAATTATACTGCCTTAGCACTTTTCTCCTTGAAAATGGACGGGGGCAATGGAAACCGGAAGGGATGCAGCATAAAGGAGTAATAATTTCTATTAATCCTAATCCTCCTCTCCCTATCTCCTGGAAAGTCCATGCAATGTTCACTTCCAGGTTTTACTTCTGGGCTGGGGTACTGATGCCTGTGCCCCGTGCTGCTGAGGCAGAGCTGCTGGCACAAGCTGTGCTGCTGGCATGGTCCTGCCCAGCCATGTCCTGCACTGCAGTACAGCACCATTCCTGACCAGGGCCCTGCTCGGGCTGTGCTCTGGCCACCAGCACTTGCAATAATCAGAAACCAGACACACCTCATGCTTGTGCCCCCAGTTAGAGAAAAATTGCAATAGAATCTCAAAGGTTTTTCCTCTTTTTTTGGGAGTGGGGGAGGGGGTAGGATGCTGCTGCTGGAGAGGAGTATGTGAGTGGTGCTGCAGTGACGTAAAAAACGCTCACTCTGAAACCTGCCTCAAAGACATGGTTGCTGAAAAGGAAGGGTGATGAATAACAGTGCAGTGATGGAGATAAGCTTTAGACTGCTATAGTTCTTTACTGCGTGATGGAATACATTATTTTTGCTACAGGGTTAAACACTCTGTCGCTCATCTCAGCTGGCTTTTTTGGATTTCCAGGTCTGCCTGCTGAGAAGTAAATTAAATATGTAGCTGCTTCTCACCTTTCCTCTGTTGCTGCTCTAATGGAAGAGAATTTTTCTTGCCAGTAATACAGATGGTGATCGTTGCTGCTGAGATTTATTGTTTGGTACCAAGAAGGATGACAAATCCGCATTATTTCCAGAAGGATTTATATTTCTGAAAAAAGGATAATGGGCATGCTTCATTTTCTTAAAGCTATGTACAGACAATTGGAGGCATAGCAAACCTACACAAACTTTATAAGCATGGCTGCAGAAGAAAGATGAACTGCTTTAGGATGTCCTTGAAATATGGTGTTGGATGGGGTTTTTAACTTCACGTGGAAGGTTTGGCTCTTTTTCTGTTGCCTTTTGCATGTGCTATTCGAGATCCATTAAATGTCAGATGGAGGTTAGGAAGCCAAGGGTAACTGTTCTATTTTTATGTATTTATAATCACTTTTTTCTGTGCTATGATTTCTTTTTATTTAAAAATATATATCTGCGGGACAATTGGCATATTGTTTTGGTTATACATTACTTTGGGTGCTGTTGTGCTGTAAAAATATATATTAAAAGAACAAAATTGAATTGAGTATTTGTGGTAGATTTTGTTTGATTTTCCTTTTTATTTTATGCAGAAAATAAGTGTATGTAAGCATGTTATTAATGTGTTTGCCTGTATATGTGACTATTTTCATAAGAATGTGCATTTGAAGACAGTAAGAGTTCAAGATTTCTGTCTAAATTATATATTCTGGAAGAAAATTAATTTAACAGAATAGTCACGTGCTGACAGTACCAGAAGCAAAGGCACAAACAGAATAGTTTATATTTGAAAGTATTCTATTCAGTGAGAAGATTCAGAACATGCATTAGCTGCAGAACCCTGCTGAAAATTTGTCTGCTAAGAATGAGTTAAAATAATACAATTATTTTCTCTTTCTTTACCTCCTTTCTCCTGTTCCTGGCCACGCCAGCTTCTTCATCATTGTATTTTTCAGCTTTTTCTAGGATCTGTATGTACCAGCCAAGAGCAATCTGTCACTGTCAGCGTTTGAAACAGCTTTTGTTTATTTACTGCCCTAATTATAGACCAGGTTTGCAAACACTCTTGCTACAAATGCTTTGTTAGAAAAACCAGCAGAACCGTTAGCAGTGTTTATCTGATTATGCTCACACTCCTCTGACTTGTTTTGCTTTTCCTTTTCTTCCCTGTTCTGCAGGAGCCCAGTAACAAACGGGTCAAGCCTCTTTCCAGAGTCACATCCCTGGCCAACCTCATCCCTCCTGTGCGAGCCACTCCTCTGAAGCGCTTCAGCCAGACCCTGCAGGTAATGGCAGCAATTTCTGCTGCAGCTCCTTCCAGCCTTTCTGGGAGCAGGGATGCACATGGACACCCCCATCTAATGTGCCAAACAGGCTTAGGCACCTTGGCACCACCAGGTCACTCAGCTTAAAACTCTCAACTCTCACCTCGAAAAATCCACTTCTCCATCCAGATAATGAATGTTTTTCACTTTCCAGTAGGAAAACTATTGCACTTGTAGCATATAAAAATTGTTTACTAAAGGATTACAGTTGCTTTTTAAATTTGATGAAGAGAATATTCCATAATGCTTTCTCTTCATGTTGGTTGGTTTCTTTGAAAATGTTATTTTTTATATAGTTGGTCAAGTGGGACTGCTAAATTTTCTCCTATACAGAGAAATTTGATCTTACTTAAACAACAGGCAGTGAACAATCTGAAATTGCCAAGTCATTTTCCAAAGGTGATGATGAAAACTAATAAAGGGCAAACAAATTTTAAATCCAGTTTCAATGTTACGGATTAGGTGTGTAATACTGAACATACTTGGAGACTAATGAAACTTTAGTTTATAAAGCATTTGTGCCTTCAGATCTAGATGGCAAAGTATTGGGGTGCTCAACTTCTAACTGCAGTGACAGCTGGGAGCTGCAGCACTGCTCTGGGTCGGGCCCAGAGAGCCACTGTTTCCTCTTTAAAAGAGTTCATGTAAAAGATCTAAAGAAATTTATTTAACAGGCTTAATTTCTTTGAGAGAAACTGTAAAAGTAACTTGAATGTGTTAGAAATGTTTCTTAATCAAAATCACCTAAATCAGAGCTTTACCCAAGTTACCTGTTAAAGAGGAAAGAAATAAAACTTCAGAGTCTTTTGAGAAATAAAAAGTCATGGGAAAGAACTCCATTTTTCTGTAGTTGTAATTACCTAGAAGATGGATATTACAGCGTTTTCTGACATTGGTTTTCCTGTCTTTGGTTCCTGTGATGTTGAAAGAGCAGCTTTCTGCACAGGGTTGGGGGATCAGCCAATGTCTGCACCCCCAGCCTGGCTCAGTGCAGGTGCGGTCTGCGTGACTCGAGCAGAGCTCCCTGTATCCCCTGGGCTCTGCGACTCTCCTGCAGAGTCTGCCTCCAGGGGAACTTGGCCAAACATCAGTTCCAGTTGTGGAAAGGATTTCATTTTTGGCTAAACTCCTGCTGAGTGGGGTGCTTTCCTTTCCACAGCCTTAGGCAGCTGTTGGCTTCTTCAGGTACCTGTGCTGTTGTGCAGTGAGAGCCTTTGGGACTGCACAGTGCAGTATCCAGAACAATATTATGTTTAATAAAGCTGTTTCAGACTAACCAAAACAGCTATGCTTTCATGTATGCAGTAGCAGCTTCCTGAAATGAGAGCTACATGAACGTGTTTCAGGGTAAATTTTGTCAAAAATAGGAGGGAAAATAACGGCTTTATTGCAAGTCCTACTGGTGCAGGCATTTCTGTTTTGCTCTGCTCATACTGACCATAAGAATGTATTTTAATTAGCAGATTAAACAGTGGTGTTATTTATACCATCCCCTCTATGTGCTTGAAGGAGATGTGTTGAGAAATCACTTCTATGTTTTCTAGATCCTGCTGGTGATGTCCCAGCTGTAAATTGACTTCTTATCTGATTTTCTCAATAGCTACAGAGCAGAGACGAAAAAGACTGACCTTGTGCTCAGATGTCTCGCTTGGAATTACTTAGAAACATTCTGGGAAGTACATACAGCTATTTCACTTTATTATGTTTTGACATAGCTGGCACTGGGTCTTGAGACCCAGTGGTTCTTTTCATGGTGTGATCTCTGTAAAAAAAAGAAAAAAGTTTTCTTACTGGATGAACTTCTATGTATCTTCACTGTTATTTCAGTCAAAAGCCATGTTTCTTCTTGCATTACTGCTAGATGTTCTGTGTCTGTAAAATGGAGAAAACTACTGTCATCATCACAACATGCAACAAACAACTTCTTCCCCTGAAAGTAAACAAAACAAAGTCAACAGAACATCCATCTGAAAAAGACCACTCCAACAGCATCAGTAAAAGGAATTAGAAAATTCTGAGATTTCTTTATGGCTTTTCAAACAAACCTTCTTAGATATTCTTCTAAATGGAAGATATATGTAAGAGGGGGAGAAATCTACTTATTGTGTATAATTTTCCTTACCTCTGTACATGCGACTTCCACTTTACATTAATGGACTTTCAGCATGCAGCATGAGGAGAAACATTTCTCTCAGGGGTTTGTATAGTTTTTTTAAAGATATGTTCTTAGCAACTTTTCATGTTTTGCATTTTTTATTGACTATAGAAGTATTTGATTTTTTTGTGTATACTTCACTTTATTCAAATTTTCCACTTATTTTCAATACTTTTTTCATAAGGATTCCAAGTAAAAATATTTGATATCTTTCAGGTTTTCTTTCTGGGCCTTTTTGTTTCTTTGTTTGCTTTAGTTACTGACTATTTGTAGTCATTCTGTTCCTCTCATGTTGGGCAGTGTATACCAGCTGACTAATAAAATGCTGTTAGCTTCATCTGACAGAGAATGCTGCCAGCTACACTCTGTGTAGCTGCAGGATGCCTAATGCTAAGCAGGTATTCTTACTTGTTAATCCACCTGGGAATCCAGTTTATTTCAGAGCTGTATTTTCAGTTTCCATCAAGCTAGACTAATGATTATGATGATGTGCCTGGTCTTATTCACAGCTGGGCTGTTTGGTTTAAAGCAGATAATAGGATCAGAAAAAGAACTCCAGCTGATGCTGAAGAAAGAAATTGGAGTCTGGCTGGCTTCCTCTGCAACTTCAGTTTTCATCAGTGTGTCTTGAATTTAAGTAGGGAGCCCAAATTACTTTTATCTATCGTAGGACACAAAAAATTTCTAAAAATCCTCAAGAAGAAAATTCTTTTTAATATCAGTTCTGAGTGCCAGGGCTTTGATCAGTAGTGGCCTTTGCCTGGTACATGAAGTTGTTTGCTTTACTGCAGCCCTAATTAAGGGTTGTTAATTGCATTAATTAACATTGGTAACACATAGACTCTTCAAGAAAGTCTTATAACGACCAGGGAAATCTGTTGCAACCAGAGAAATATAACAAACAAAATGAAGAGGTTATGGATGGATTTTTTCCCCAGCTCCTTTAGTTTTTGAAATTATATGAACATTTTAATCATCCCACAGGGCCATATTTTTTTAAACAGTGTGTGGAACATGTTTTTTAAGGAAGCCTGAAACCAGGAAAATATTTTTAAAAGACTGGAGATGTAGAAATGCTCTTTTGACATTTCTGCAGTTCTTTCATGGGATTCTATCACATGACTGATTTTTCTTTTTCTCCGTCTTGACAAGTAAAAGCAAAGATAGCATCAGAGTATCTTCAAACTTGTTTTTAGAATTTTTTGGCAGAACTTCAGTTAAGGGCTCTATTCCACTAATAAATAACCTCAGTCCTGTGTCCCTTATCAGGCAAGGTATGCTTTGTATGGTTAATGAAAAGACTGATGTATGACAGAAATCAGTTAAATATATACATATTGTTTCTAGGTAGCAAGGATGCTAAGGAAGCAGGATTTTGGAGAGTTTGATTCAATTTTGAGTTTTTTAGCCTCTTTGTGCCCTTTCTGCCCCATGAGGATGGTTTAGGGCTGTGGAGAATTGTATGGAGTGTTCTCCTGCAGCAGAGAGGAGCATTCTGTCAGTGCAAAAGTGCAAAGGTCACTTTCCCCAAAACTCTGCCTAATTTCCATTTGCTCCATGTTCCTCATTATAACAAGTGGAAATTAAGCATGGAATTTCACAGGTGTTTCTGTATCTTAAATCTTGAAGGAAGACTAGCAAAGTTTTGGAAGGAGTGTGTGTATTTATTGTTGAGGTCTTTGTCAATTCCAAGTCCTACCCAGAATGGCTTTTGTTAAAAGACAGATTTTTTTATTTATATGACATTTTCTGATATGGTAAAAACATAGTATTTTTAGTCTCTGTTTGCATTTCATGAGCTCTTATCTTCAGAGAAGAATTTCAAATATTGTCCTTTGTATATGCTGTTTTCAACCTGGAAATTGAGAGAATTTATTTTGTTTTAAATATTCTTACCCAAGGCAATGTAAGGCAGGTTTTAAATAACAATAAAAATGTTGAGTATTTCAACTATGTGAAATAGTTTAAGTGTTTCAGAGGTATGATCTCAAAAAGGAGTCTCTCATTTTAATGAAGCAAAAAAGAAACCTTTTCAGAATAGAATAGTAAGAGAATAAAGTATCCATCCTTAGCCTAGATTCCTTCTAAGAGTTTATAGGCAACTAGAGCTCTCAAGTCTTTCCTAAAACTGAAATTCACTCTATTGAAGTTTAGGACAAGGCCACATAGTAGATAGACATGCTGGTACATGCTGGTAGAGGGTCTAATATTTGCATTGATTCTAAATTTTTGGTGAAGCAGATGTGAAATGTATGAGTAATTCCTGTCTGTTCACTGAACTGAAACTCTGATCAGTTCTGTCAGTTTAGTGTGCTGCACCATTCTGCATTATCCCTGTAGTACACTCTTGGTGCTTGTTGTATGGGATGCATTGCAGAAGTTTTGTACGTGTTGAGGACAACACATGGACAGAGTTCAGTGCAGGAATGGAGGCCCTGCCCTTCCATGAGGATGTATTAAAATAATTTCTCTTATATTCCTGGTATTAAACATTGCTATGAAGTTCAAAGTAAAAAATAATGAGAGAACATTTGTTTGTTGTACTGAACTATGCATATGAATTCCTTAGAAAATGAGAAGAGTGAGGGTGTAACATGAAACTGTGGCAACATAAACCCAATGGTCTCTTCCAGCGCTCCATCAGTTTCCGCAGCGAGAGTCGCCCCGACCTGTTCAGCCCGCGGCCATGGTCTCGAAATGTGCCCCCTGCTAACACCAAGAGGAGAGACAGCAAACTGTGGAGTGAGACCTTTGATGTCTGTGTCAATCACATGCTTACGTCCAAGGAAATCAAGCGGCAAGAGGTATAAATGTAGATATGGATTTTTTTTTTTTAGCCATAAATCTCATGTTCAAAAGTCGCCTTTAAAGTGTAGAGTTGGGAATGCTCATAGGCATTGGGATAGCACTTGAAGAGGTCCTGCAATTAAAATGTGTCACCACCTTCACTAGAAGCAGAATTCCATCTGTAGTCTTTAGACTCAAGCTATTTTAGATTAACGTATTTTTTGTAGAAACCAGCTCATTGTATTTTCTTAACAAACCCGAAGTTACTGATATGCATTGTTTTTGTGATTGATTGGCTGCATGTATCCATGTGTTGTGTCTGACCCTTTCTGTAGTCATGGTTGATATTTTGGTGTTGCATTTTGTTGCTCTAGTAATGTGAGGTGAGTGCGCTGTGCCAGGAACAGGAGTTCATCAGGTGATAGAGACACACAGAAATGCAGCAGCGCTTCCCTTTTGGAAAAGACTGTCTTTGAGAAAGTTTTCAGTGCTAGAAAGATGACGCACTGATCAAAAGATGTCTTCCAAAGCAAAAAAGAAGCACGCTGGTGGTTTTAATGTGTCAGACAAGACAAAGTCTAAATAGTTCACATTATAGTCAACACAGAGCTTCTTCAGAATCAAGGGATTTTTTTTTTTCTAAAGAAATTTCTAGCAGTATCAACAAAGCTTGTAACAATCTCCCTGAGAATATTTCAGGGACTGAGTCATAAATCAAACAACAGTAGTGTCAAGCATTTATTGTGCATATTTTAACATTGTACAGAAATTCATAGGAAATAAATTTGTAACTGAGAACTTCAAAGGCAGCTTACTGAAAAATAAACTGTAGAAATTGTTTGCACAGTGTATAGCAGTCACTGCTGTCTGGGGGCAGGAGCCAGGATTCTACAACCCAAGTGAGTGAGCTGTATCCCAGCAGGTTTAGCAGGAGGGTTCTGCTGTGTGTTCCCAATCCTGTGTGCTTTGCTGGGACAGCTGACCTGCTGCCCATGAGCTGCACCATGGCAAACCTGGCAGGAATGAGCTTCAGGAATCTGCTCCAGCTGGGGATGGGATTTTACTGGTTGAAAGCCTTGACTGTAAAGCAAGGAATTCTAGCCCAAAATCTCCTTAGCTCTTGCTGTTTAAGGAGGAAATCATGCAATAAGTGAATAACAATGGGGGTTGGATAAACCATTGAATTGGGGTGGTGTTATTTTTAATCTGCCAGTTTTGAAGTCTCAAATGTGCTTTGAGAGGAGTATAACTAATATTAGCCAACAGAGCTCAGCCTTTTTAACAAAAAATGAATTGGTACCAAAATAAAAGTGCTCTGTGCCAAAGAAATTGTAAAGTAAATTTAAGTAAAATCTATGTCCTAATCAGTAGAATCCCCTGTAAGTTCTGCCACTGCATGTGTTAAAATGCAGCACAAGAAACTCCTATGCAAGCAGTTATCATTAAGGTATAGCCAAGTCAAAACACCACAATGAAGGTAGTTTCCTACATCTGGGAACACATCCCTTTGGAAAAAAAATTCTTTGTCTATTTGAGATAAGCTTTTAATCAACATTCTGGTATGACTGTTTTAAAAAGCAATGCACTCGATTCTGTAGTTATAGTATAAAGCCTTACTTTATTTTGTAGATTTAGCAGAGAAGTGTTAGATGGTGTTAAGACAGCTGTTGAAAATATGACATCGACCCAGGAAGTGGAGCATAGATTAAATAAAAATATTTTCTAATATTTGTGTCTGTTTTTACAGGCTATCTTTGAACTTTCCCAGGGAGAAGAAGACTTGATAGAAGATCTGAAGTTGGCAAAAAAGGTATGTTTAAAAAACCAAACCCAAACCAAACCACAACAAAGAGTACTAATAGGTTCATAACACATTTAAAACAATTCTTGTTTTTGTAATTGCTAAGACAGTAGAAGAGGACAAAATCCAAAGTATATTTCAGTCTTCCCATTCTTTCTGGAACACTTAAGTGTGCTGCCTTTTTTATTTTTTAATATGAAATTGGTAGCTTAATATATGATTAGGAAACTTACAGGGAGCACTGAATTCTAGAAAGAATTTTTCAATGAACAAACCATAAATGTTTGGTTTTCTTTTCAGGCTTATCATGACCCAATGCTTAAGCTTTCCATAATGACAGAGCAAGAGTTGAACCAAATTTTTGGAACACTGGACTCTCTAATTCCTCTGCATGAAGGTAAAACTCAAATAGTCGTTGTCTGCATAATTATAGCACATAGATCTAAATTCAGATTTATGCAAGTGAGGTTTCTCTTCTTTTTTTCTATTCACTCTCAGATCTTCTCAGGCGACTTCAGGAAGTCAGGAAACCTGATGGATCAACAGACCATGTTGGCCACATCCTCGTGGGTTGGGTAAGGCAGAGTTTACAACCAATTATGGGATTCTAGTTTGGAGCTGTAATGTAGTTTTTCTCAGACAGTTTCTCTCCTATAATGTATCAAAAAGATATTCTCAAAATACTTTTAAAGGTGAGGCAGCTATTTAGAGACACAATAGAACATTTTCTCTTTTCAGGGATTTTCCATGAAAAGATTTAGACTGAGATGTTTTTTAAAAGCTTTTGCTGTTCAGGAGTTGAGCTTTATTTAATGTACTTTAAATAAAAATCAAGAGCCAGACTAGAGTTTTTCTTCTGTAGGTCCTTTAAGAATCTGCCCCTGTTCCTGCTCTGCTTTCCTTGGAAAGTCAGACAGGGACACAAGAGAGATGTTGCTGCCTCATAAAAGATGAAGTAGATAGGTTCATGTTCACTAGCATCCAACAGCATAAACACTGAAAATAGCTTTTGTTAGTTCTGTTGATAAAACTGTTCACTGTAATAAAAAAAAAGTTATTTTTGGTTTTAGATATGTGAGAAGTACACTATTAAGTAAGTGTAAGTAATGAAATTTAGCAGGGAAAAAAGGGCTTGAAATTTTATGGAATTAAGTAATGATATTTAGCAGCTCTATGTGAAAGTGTGACCTATGGTCAACAAGGGAAACATATAATGTATATAATGCAAATAGTTAATGATAAATTATTTGTAAATATCAAAATAATGTTCGTTTTCTTTGCATAAAGTAATTACTTTAAAATAAAAAATACAATAAAATATTTTTTCTGGTATATGTTGAACTTGTCTTGGTTCAAATATATTTAAGTCTAATTTCCTTTTTTCAAAGATTTTGCATATTAGGGTGTTGTTACAACAGGTTTTTATTTCCATTCATAATTAAAGCCAGGTTTCTGTGCTGAAGCGTGTTCTGCACTAAATAGTGATCAGTCTTAAGTAATTTATATTTTTAATGCTTTGCAATTGTAAGAGATCTGTAGGATCTGAGTGATGAGGAAGTGCTTCTAAATAACTTAAATAAGGTGGTCTGAGGACCCTTGTAAAAGTTTAATTTGTTGGAAACATTCCATCAAGAAACTATGGATAAATCTCCAGCTAAAAGTCTCTGCATGAATTCTGATGTCCTGAATCACCTGAACCTTTCAGTGCAGGAAATTGTGCTTTGCTTCAGCTACAGAATAATGAATTCTTTCCTCAGCTTCCATGCCTGAACTCCTATGACAGCTACTGCAGCAATCAAGTGGCAGCCAAAGCTTTACTGGATCACAAGAAACAGGATCACAGAGTGCAGGATTTCCTGCAGCGCTGCTTGGAGTCTCCTTTCAGCCGCAAGCTGGACCTTTGGAATTTCCTCGACATCCCCAGAAGCCGCTTGGTTAAATACCCACTGCTCCTCAGAGAAATTTTAAGACACACACCAAATGATCACCCAGATCAACAGCATCTGGAAGAAGCTGTGAGTTATTGTTGGGTTTGGGGGCTTTTAGATTATAGCAGTTTTAGCTTATTAGTGAAATAAGAGACACAACATAAAATATAAAAAAGCAAATACTGATGTGAACAGCTGAATATTGGACTCTGTAATTAAAATTAATGTGTTTTCATTGTGTTTCTGCAGATAAATATAATTCAGGGCATTGTGGCTGAAATCAACATAAAGACTGGTGAATCTGAATGCCAGTATTACAAAGAGAGACTTATTTATCTTGAAGAAGGCCAAAGGGATTCATTGATTGATAATTCACGTGCTGTGTGCTGTCACGGGGAACTGAAGAACAACAGGGGAGTGGTAAGGAAGAAATATTTGGTCATAAATAACTTGGAAAGATATCTTCGTTTTGCATGACAGCTAAAAGAGCTGTAAGCACACATAGAGAAACATCACTCTCTAATATATAGGAAGTTAAATAAATATTAATATATGTAAATATTAATATATGTAACACTGATCTTTTTTGTTACTAGTTAAGTATCTGTATAGGGAGATAATAAGACTGTATCTATCTCTGTCTCTTATGCAGTCTAACAATATCCTGGATAAATCGTAAATCTGATCCATTTCAATACTTTCAGGAAAAAAACACAAATTTCTGGTCTCAGAGATGTGATATTAATATCTATAAAGAACACACGAAATGTACCAACAAATTTTATATTTGTCAAAGGCTGTGGTTATTTACAATGCTTTACTTGATCAAGGTTAATTTAATGACCAGAGAAATTTATTACTTTGAAATTCCAGTCTCTGGGACACTGTACTACTAATAAGTTCCACCATCTGAGTTTTCAGTTAAAAAGAAAAAAAAAAAGAAAAAAGAAGATAGTATATTAGTAGAAGAGAACTTAGACTTTCCTGGATTTTTTCCCCCTCAGTGTTAAATATAATTTTTATTCTATTTAACTTTTGACTTCTATTTTTCTTGTATTATTTATTTTATGTTATTTAACTTTTATTCAATTTAACTTTTATTCTATTTAACTAGAACTTTTGAATGGACACAGAATGGAAAAAGATTTTTTTCATTACTGACACTAATGGAAGTATGACACGACAGTTATGGAAGTAGATTAAAATTAGGGAAAATTTATTCTAAAAAGAAATAAAGTAAGCAGTGCATTTTTTCAGCTCTGGATCTGCTACTATAGAGTATGTTTATGCATACAATGGAAGGGTTCTCTTCCATCACTCAGCTGAGAGAGAAAGATGGAACAGGTGCTCTTTCCTGCTTCACCTGATGAAGGTCAGGCAGGTAGTTCAATACCAAATTAACAGGAAGAAACTGGCCATTTTCATCTTTCCAGTGAACTTTAATTGTTCCATTTGGTTTAATGCTGTTGCAAGAAAGGAGTAATGCTGTATTATCGATGGATCTTTTAACAGAAACTGCATGTCTTCCTCTTTGAAGAGGTGCTGGTGATCACTCGGGCCGTGACCCACAACGACCAGCTGTGCTACCAGCTGTACCGGCAGCCAATTCCCGTCAGGGAGCTGGTGCTGGAGGACCTGCAGGATGGAGAGGTGCGCCTGGGTGGATCCATTCGTGGAGCATTCAGCAACAATGAGAGAAGTATGACAACAACTTCTTATATTTGCTCATGTAGGGTCCTCACAACATTAAGATAACTGCCAAGGCAACATCAGATTGTTCTCTCTAAAATTATCTCCATCCAACATACTGAATTTTGTTTCACACTGGTTTATTATGTTCTAAGTTGGTTTTGATTCTTTCTCAAGGCTCACTATATTGATAATGTAATTTCTCCACATACCTTGTTATAAATGGATTCTTTGATTTGTCCAATTTATCAAATAAAATTAAATTCAGCACCAATGTTAAATTTAGCAGCAATTTTTAATAGCAGCAGTTGTATAAAAATGAATACAATCAAAGTATATTAGATACATATATTTGAGTATATACAAAATTTGGCAGGGAGTAATTTAGTGTAATTGAGGTTTTGTTCAAATAAAGCATAAGCAAAACCGATTGGGTTACACCAACTGAGGGTACGGATAGGGCCCTCCCCTCTGCAATCAAGGTAAAAATCCCACTTATATACTGTATGACAGTACATATTAATACAGAATCTTCTGCAAAGCTCCTTCTAGTTTCTATTCCTAAAATCTGTGTCACTGTGTTGTGTTGTGCATGCTCCACCAGTTGGTGTCCCTCATCCTTTTGGGGCTCTTATTTTCTGATGATGGTCATCCTCAGTGTCCGCTGTGTAACCCTGCAGGTAGCGCAAGCGCACCGAGCTTGGGGTTATGTAACTAAGTCTGTGTTCCCATAACAAGCCTTATTCCAGTGTCTAGTGCCTGGAGTCATCCCAATTTGGCCCACTTCAAGGTCAAAAAGTTTTATTTCTAGCTGCTGTTATCAGACCTACATCCTTACTATCCCTAGTCCCACTGAATATCTGGAGGATTCTACTTTGTCCCTTTTTTTTTTTTAATTTTTGCTTTGTAATAATTGTAACAATTACCCTCTATTGATTATAAGTAACAACTTTGTTAACATAGTTTCAAATTTAGTTAGCAGGAATCACATTTATAACAACCTGAATTGAGAAGGGAAGAACATTACAGACTGTAGTGGCAAAACTGCAGTGTTAAAAGCAAATGTATTTTGAAATCTTAGTTTCAGCTGTTTTGCCTTTCCTTGTACTGGACACACTGATTGCTATTTCCCACGTCTATAAGGTGGCAGATACTGTAGTATTCAGGGGCAAGCTATTCATATTTATTTCCTTCCAGTTAAGTGTATTATGAGGATGCTTTTTCTATTACAAGGGTCCTTAAATCTCATCTGGTCTAAACTTCAGTGGGTTTTGTAAGTATGCACTGTATTAGTGAAGTGGATGGAAGAGATGAGGCAGGACGCAGTCTTTGGCTGGTGCAAGGATGAGGGTTCAGTGAAGGTTCTGGAAATCCACTTTGCAGAGGAGAAGAGGTGTTAAAGTGTGGGAGAAGCCTTAATCTTCATGATTCACTTTAAGCTTTGTAAATAGCTCATGCATGGCAGAACCAAAATTATTTAATCCAGCAATATGAAGTTACTAGAAGTGTTTGTGGTATTCTGTGAAATTAGGAGATAGCCAGACTCCTCTCTTTGATCTGATATGATCTTAGGTTGTGCAGATTCTCTTACTTAAATATACTCTTTGATTATGAAATCCAGGGGTTTGATATGTATTGTTTCTTTCAGTCAAAAACTTCTTTAGAGTCAGCTTCAAAAATGGATCCCAAAGCCAGAGTCACTCTCTCCAAGCCAATGACTCCTTCAACAAGCAGCAGTGGCTGAACTGTATCCGGCAGGCCAAGGAGAAGGCTGCGTGTGCGGGCGGGGCTGGCGGGCTGGAAGCACATTCCCTCGTGTCACCCCACGGACGCAGAGTGGCCCAGGGAGAGGCTGCCCTGGAGCAGATGGAGCAGTCAGACTGTGAGTCAGACTGCAGCATGGACACCAGCGAGCTCAGCGCCGACTGCGAGCGCATGGAGCAGACGAACTCTTGTGAGAGCCAAAAACAAATAGAAACCAACGTTTGACAAAAACTTCGAGTTCATGGAAGAAAACCTGTCTCTTACCTGTACAGTATTTGCATTCCATACATGGAACCATTTGGAGAAGCACTTTTAGAATATTTTTTGTGACAATGTCAATGCAGTTCGTGTATTTGTTCCTGTGAGTGTCGTACTGTAACTGCCCATCTGTATAAGCTGGAATCTCTTGCAACTCATGCCCTGTGATTATATTCCATGAACACCCAAGGTGGATGAAAGGTACTTGACCAGTTATTCTCAATGTCCTGCTGTAAACAGAATCTCTAAACTACTGTTTCTGTATGCATTACATAAGTAACCTTTTCCTAATTTTTAAGTACTTATTTGCCCTTTAAAGGGGGAGCTGAAGATGTGGACTTAATATGGAATTTCAGGATGGGTATCAAGATAATAAGTTTTCTTAAAGGCATGTAAAGAAAAGGTAGTTTCTTGGAACAAAAAAGAAAACTGTCTTGCAATAACCTATCCAAACTCCTGTGGTATTAAATTAACAAGAACCATAAACAGCGGGCCATGGAACCAGAGACTCTTTAGGGATTTATTTTCTGAAATGAAGCACTGTCCTAAGATCCAGCAGTCAAACTTTCTAAAATGTGGACATTTCAAGTGGTCAGCATAGTAAAATGGTTTATTCTTCAAAGCATGTAATGCTAAAAATAATCAATTGAAAAAAACCGCAACCAAACCTTTACAGCCAGCACTGAATGAAATGAAATGCTGAGAATACTGGATGTTTGTAAATAAGCTGGTAATTTGCTTTCAGTGCCATATATATATATTATCCCAAACAGAATAAGATGGAAAGGAGCTTTGGCTTGTGAATAGGCCCTCTTCAGCATTTTGCACTCCACTGACCTCCACTGCTGGTTTTAAGCACCACTAATGTTAAAACATTTAATTTTCTGTAAATGTCTGTTTACAATTATATGTAGTTGGTTTTTAAA
This sequence comes from Sialia sialis, assembly GCA_009812075.1. Classification (NCBI taxonomy): domain Eukaryota; kingdom Metazoa; phylum Chordata; class Aves; order Passeriformes; family Turdidae; genus Sialia; species Sialia sialis. Next base: position 8,070,279 of record VRYO01000638.1, on the reverse strand, counting down.
ACTAAGTGATGATTTTATATAAATGGTGCTCTACAAATACCCTGTGGGATTATGTAGAGAGAGTTTAAACAAAAAGGGAATTGTTTGTCCTTTAGGGTGTATTACACCCTTTTTACTTTCCTCAAGTTTTGTTTTAAAAATTTTTGTTGCATTTAATTTCATACTGTAATTGGAAATGTTACTGTGTTTTCTGGTGGCTGATTTAATCTACTCATTATGATGAGAAGCAGATGAGTCACTTAAATGCAGTCTAAAACACACAGTTGAATATCCTGTTATTTTTCAGGAATCCCTGGGTAATATTTTATTTCTTACTGTAAGAAATAATGCCAGTGCTGTATGATGTATTACAAATTTTAAATGATTCTTGGTATTACACAAGGTAACCTGTGCAAAGTACTTGTAACAACAGAAGTAGAAAAAACCGCTAAGTTATTGCCAAAAATATTTTTCTTGTGTTCTACAAGTTTACATAAAATTTACTAAGTATCTTACATATATATATACTGATGTGCATTACAGAAATCAGTGTGACAAAATGATAAACAATATAAAACAAGGTATTTTTATTTTTAAAAAAAATGGCATTTTTACCCTATAGAACATATTTCTGTATTTATAGTTTTTCAAAAAAAACCCGAATTTTCTGTTTCAGGCTTTGTAATTTATTTCAACTGCTTCATTTTTAGATCTGAATGAATATACCAGTGAAGATGAAAGGAAAAAATTGCAGAAGAAAAGGCATAGGGAAGTTGTTCAGTAAAAACATTGGAAAAGAGCAAAAAGCATGTAAAATGTTCAGATAGAAAAGAAAGAATGAATGTGTGTATTGACTCTTTTTTTTTGTTTATTTTTTAATAATGGCCTTAAACTTTTCTGGAAGCATTTCAAATAAATTACATTAAACCATTTTGATTTTTATTTGGTTTGGTTGGTTGTGCAAGAAGATTACGAAAATATTTCAGTGGTACATGCAGTGAGGCTTTAATGTGTAAGTGACCAAAGCTTGTATTTTGTTTCTTATGAAGTGGTACATATTTCAATCTAATTTGCTAAATGCACAGTAGTAACAGAAAGAAGTCACTGCACTCAATTCACCGTATTCTCCGAAGTTCTGTATTACATAATTAAGTAGGTGGAACAAAAAAATTGCTGTCCTGTCATCAGTTGCTCTCTCATAATTCCTTGTGGGTCACAATTGAAATGATTAATTTTGGGGTATACAGCAGCCACCAACCAGCCAGGAGATCTCAGAAGATTAATTTACATTTGTTTACTATAATTTAGCCACCTACTGACTGTTCAGCATTCTGGAGTGCAAGTGTTTTGGCTGTGCTTTGTAGTCGACATGCACTTAGCTACTGATTGTTCTAATAAATCCTAATGATGTTGCATTTTTCTCTTCAAATCATCCTAAGGATTAAGCTTTCCAGTTAAGGAATACTGATACCATGCTGGATTTGGTAAGTTTGTTTTAGTTATAGCACTTTTAAAATGCCACTGCTTTTGAAAGGATCACTTTTGATTGTGGCAGGAGGGTGGTGGTGGAGGGGTGGCATAGGCTTGGACAATAAAATGTACCAAAAAGGATGGGTAAAATGTAAAATTATGAGTGTGAAGTAAAGAAGAAGAATCATATAGGTAAAAATGTTCCAGTGCTTGTCACAGTTAGTACTTCTGGTGTCCAGAGGGGAGTCTGAGAGATTGCAGATGTGAAGAGGCAAGAGGCAGTGAAAAGCCTGAGGTGTCAAGTGGTCCAAGATCACCATGAGGAGATGGCAAAATGAGGAGAGGATGCAGACACTCATCTAAACCTGAGGTACGAGCACTCTGGATCTCACGCCTGGGGAAGAGGGTGAGTGATGAGCTGTCCTGCACTCGAGAGCAGGATGTCACTGGTCTGAGGGGGCAGATCTATCCCTTTGTGGCAAACCTTAGCAACCTGTTTGTGTTCTGCTCCTGATGAGGAGAGTCAGTGTAGCTGTAGCTTATGAACGACCTGAAACAATAAAGGTAAAAGCAGGAACTGTCTTGACTGAGAAAGAAAGGTAAGCAAAGAGATTGGCCTTGGGATTCTCTGAACTCTGTGGGTTTGGCCTTGGGATTCTCTGAACTCTGTGGGTTCTCTGAGACTTCAACACAAAATTGAACTGTCTGTGATCTTTGTTTCCCTTGATTTGCTCTGCAGCACTGAAAAGAACAAAGCCAGGATGATGACTAGGAACCCAGAGGTCTGTAATGAGACACCAGGTACAGTGAGTCTGAGATCTGTGAAGCTCAGGACCAAGAATCAGTTACTAAAATCTGGGTAAGGATAGGGCCAAAATTGCAGGGTAGAAAAAGTATTTCCCCTGTTAAGCATGACCCACCTGAACCAGGGATTCTGCCTTAGGAATGCATCTGTGACAGTGGGAGCCAGGTCGCTTGAAGTTTCACAGAATTTCTAGACTTTGAAAGCTGTATGAGAACTTTCAGGTAGCAGTTTAATGGATTGCACTTTTTGATAAAAATTGTTTCATGGTGGTGCTGCCTGGAACTTGGACAAATCTTGATTCCCGGGATCTAACAGAATCTGAAACCAAGTTCCACGTATCTCTAAGATGATTTGTTTCCTTTTAAACGAGGGTTTCAGATCAAGAATGGGCAGCTCTTCCATATGTAATGCTTCTTCATGAATACTGATTTAAAAATACTATAATGTGTTCTACAGGTTGGTGCTGCCATCTCTTGGAAATAATGGTGTAGTTTCACAGCGGATTTGATTACACCAAATTTTAACTATTTTAAGATATTATATGTAGTAATTATAAAATAAAAGTATTTAAAAATACAAGTAGATATTTCCAGTCTTTTACCCGAGGATTGCATATTTGTTGAGAAAAAAAAAAAACATACTAGGTGAATTTCTGCTACTTCTTCCTGGTTTTGTAGAGCCAGGTCAAGACTAGTGCCTCACCTTTAAATATCCTAGGCGTATTTTCTCGATGGCTGGTAAATGAGACTAAAGCTCTTTCCAAGTGTGTTTTCCAAAGGTTCTCTTTGCATGGTTTAGGAAGAAAGATTAATTATACAGTTCTTCTATTGTTGATCTCCTAGCACCTGAAATTGAGCAGGCACAAAATTAGCTCTTACACTTGAGAAGAAATTAGATGTGTTTTGCATCATTAGAGTAATAAGGGAAAGTAAAATAGTAATTTGTGGTTATTTAAATTGTAACAAGATACTCAGATTGATTCATTTCAAATCTCTAATTTATTTTTCAAATTTTTATATTTGCATTCATAATGGATACTGAAGTAATGTCTGGAGGAAGCACCTAAGTTTGCTCCTTGAGCATGCAACCCTTCTTTGTGTCTTACTTTGTGGCTCTTAATCTGATCCAAATCTGTATTACTAATGTGTTAAAATCATCTGATTTCAGAATCAAAGGAATCTGCAGCTGCTTTGGTAGAAAACCACTTGGTGCAAGGCTGGGAGTCACGTCAAATACTTGGCAAGTACCAAAAACCACAGAAACCAGAAAGTAGAGAGAGAATAAGGTGACAGATTTTTTAACCTTTCTTTTCACTTAAGAGTATATATACAAGTAATCTTTTCCCGTTGTTACAAATTACGTTCTATTTGTCCTATTTATCAAACAACAAGATTAAATTTAGCAGCAATTTCTTTTAATATCAACAATTGTATATAAATGAATGCTATCGAAGTATATTAGATACACATATTTGAGTATATGCGAAATTTGACAGTGAGTAATTTAGTATAACTGAGGTTTGTATAAAGCATTAGCAAAACCGACTGGTGGTGTAGGGAGGGGCCCTCACGTACCAAACAGTCAAGCCAAAAATCCCACTTATATACTGTATGCTAGTACATATTAATACAGAATCTTCTGCAAAGCTCCTCCTAGTTTCTGTTTCTAAAATCTACACCACTGTGTTGTGTTGCACATGCTCCACCAGTAGTTGGTGTCTCATCCTTTCGGGGCTCTTATTTCTGATGAAGGCTCTGGGTCCTCCTCAGTGTCCGCTGTGTAACCCTGCAGATAGCGCAAGCGCACCGAGCTTGGGGTTATGTAACTAAGTCTGTGTTCCTGCAGTAAAACCTTATTCCAGTGTCCAGTGCCTGGAATCATCCCAATTTGGCCCATTCCAAGGTCAAAACTTTTTATTTCTAGATGCTGTTTATCAAACCTACATCCTTCTACTACTCCCACTGAACATCTGGAGGATTCCATCTTCTTTGTCTCACCATTTCCTTTTTTTGCTTTGTAACAATTATTTTCTATTAATATGAGTATAATTTTGCTAATATAGTTACAATTTAGTTACCACGAATCACATTTATCACACTAAGGTGTTTTTTTGCTGAACCGTTTTGTGAACTGGGACTCCTTGTACCTGTCTGATATCTATTTGGATTTGAGATGCACAGTGTGGTGCAGTGATCTGGAATTGCCGGAGCATTTATCAATTGGTACCGAGTAATTTTTGTGATGATCTCTCCCAGACTTAGGTTAATTAATACAGAAAAATAATTCTGTACTACTGCAAAGACATATCTTGTTAAAGCAAGTGATGAGGAAAATTTTGTATGCTGCTTGGTAAATAAGCAAGATTTCAGGGATTGTTTAGTTCAAACACCAATTGGCTGAACTGCTTGTATACTGAAGACAGACACATTCTGAAAGTGATTTTAACAGCTCTACCAATTCGAAATTGATAAAGCAATTTGACATGGTTGGAGATACATAATGGATCAACATAGCCTTAAATGGGACCAGATTGGTATTTCTATTTTTTCCTTGTATATGGAATTTCTATTTAAACAAGGTAAAACACAGCAAAATTATTTCAATAATACCTCAGTGCATCTGTAATATTCTCTTCATCAGCACTGAATCCTCACAGAGGTAGGACACCAGATTCTCAGGGGCAGAGTCTTAATTTATCCATAGCATTAACACTGCATTTGTAGGGTTTATTACCTGTAGATAATGGAACACCGTGTTTCAGCAGTTAGACAAATATTGGTTGTTACGTTCCTGTAATTTATGTAAATTATAGTTGCAGATACTGATTACCCTATTTAAGCTTGCTAGGTCCCCAAACACTTCTTAGAACTACTAATAATTATTAGCTTATCTTCTTTTAACACCTTGGAGGCTACCACTAGCACTAGGCCATTTGTGAGCTGATAGGTTATTTATATTTCCTAATTCACACCTAATCTAAAAAGAGTTAAATAAAATAAAAGGACCTGATTCAAATACCTGTTCCTTGCACACCTTTCAAGCGTGAATACTTCCAATTTTTAAGGTCAGTGTCTGCTTTCAAGATGACGTATGAATAGCTACAGTTATGGGGATTGAAGGTAATTGGTAAAAGTGGTGTCCACTTTAATGAATGAATGAATAATGAATATATACATCTGTTCAACAGTTACAGGACTAGTATACTTTTAACAAAGAAAACAAATGATGGGCATTTACTGTTTTGCTAGTTACTTGTAAAACTAAAATCTGGTATTTGACTCTCCTAGGCACTGCAAGAATGGTAATTTTCAGCAGGCACTGTTCACTTCAGTGCATTCCTGAGAGCTGCAGATCTTTGCTTTAGCTTTCACATTTTCACATCCCTCTTGCACCAGAAGCTGTGAGCCTTACAGGGACGATGTATGTTAACCTTCTGGCCTCCAATATAGGTTATTTAGCACTGTTCTAACTCACTGTGCAACTATGAAAGAACCCCGTTGAAGTAAATTAAGAGGGTTGTTTTTTTTTTTTTGCCTGCCTTCCGAACCATAAGAATGTATTTTTATTCTTCAAAGATGAAATGTGTCATTTTGTCCAAGGACTTGGAAAAACCCCTTGAATCTGAGTAAGTAACCCTTTGAATCTGGCACTCAGTGCAGTGAACTTCTAGTTCAAGTAGGCAACTCACAAAGAAGGCTGTGCCAGCCCTGGAGCCGGAGCGTTCCGGACCCGAAACGCCAGGGCAGGCTCGTGCCCGTTCCGAGCGCCGTGCCCCAGCTGCAGGGCAGGAGCCTTGTGCCAGCTGCGGCCTTCCCGGGACAGCGGCGTCCCCTCAGGGCAGCGCTCCGGCCCCGCTCGCCTTCGCCCGGCCCCGGAGGAGGCGCCGCCGCTTGGCGGGAGCAGCGGATCCCCAGCGGTGCCCGGGGGCGGGACCATCGGGACCCGAGCGGTGCCCGGGAGGAGCCGAACCCCAGCGGGTCCCGCGCGGGCCCGCCCCGCCCTATCGCGTGGGCACTGCCCGTACCCCGGTCGCGCCCCTACTTATAACGTGTGCCGCGAGCGGATTGGCTGGGCCGGGCGACCGCAGCCCCGCCCCCTGGCGCCGCCATGTTGTGTGGTGGGGCGGGGGCGGCCCGGGGGCTGCCGTGAGGCGGGCGGAGGGGGGAGTTGAGGCGGCGCGGGCGCTGCTGGCGCTGGGGAGGGGCGCTGTGCTGGGGAGAAGAGAAGGCGCGGGCTGCCGAGCTCGCTTCTCTGGAGGGAATGGCGGATGCCGTGATCCGCAGTGGCGGCGAGAAGGAGCCGGAGCAGCATCACCGGACGGAGAAGACCAGCGCGGGAGTCCTCGGAGTGGAGAGTAACAGAGCAGGAGCCGCTGAGGACATCACACAAAATGGCGGACGCTCTGAGAGCGGTAGCGCTGGAGAGGCGCTGCTGGTGGCTGCTGCTGCTGCAGAGGACAAGGTCCCCACAAACCTCAGCATCAGTAGCAGCAGCCAGCGCAGGAGCAGCATCTCGACGGCAAATGAACAACAGCAGCAGCCGCCGCCGAGCGGTGTGCTCGGGGGGCCGCCCCCTCTCTCTAAGCCCCCAGAAGACCAGCAGCCTGTTAGGAGGAACTTTCAGATCCCCAGGAAGAGCAGAGAAAAGAAAGGTGGTTCCTTCCCTTCCCCTCCCTTTTCTACCTCGCTCCCCTCTCCATCCGATTCATCAGGCAGCTCTCAGACACCTCACACGGCTGCATGCAAACCCTGCGGTGTGGAGGAGGCTCTGCTGGCTCGCACTCGCGAGGCTGCTGGGGAGCCGATTTTAGTGTCAGGCTTCTACATTATTTCCCTACCCTTCCTCTTTCCTTTCTCACTTTTGTTTTGTCACGAGGAGGAAACAAAAAACAAAACAAAAACTCGGCTTGAATTTCTTCTTTAAAAGGAGGAGAAGCTGGAGAGGCGATCAGGGTGGGCTTGAGTTGATCTCAACTCTGCTTCTGGAGGTGCATTCCACATGTGGAGAAGATGTTTCTTTGGGACATCGACATCAGCGAAGATGTTTCGCTTTTCTCTTCCCCCTGACCTCCTCCTTGCAGGAGAGGGGTGTGATCCAAGTTAGGATAGACAGAACAAACGCAGCAGAGTTGTCCTTCATTGATGATACACAGAAGAATGTTCTTATCTGGTCAAAGTTCTTTGCAGGGAGGAAGGGAGCATCCCACGTTCTCGTGCCTCACTTTGCAAGCATTCTGCTTCCAAGTGTCCAGGATTTGGGTTTTTTTGTTTCTGAGTAATTCTTCCTCCAAAAGCCTATGGCATTTCTTGCTTTTCACGAGATTCCACTGGTTTCTGCTTGCTTTTGTTAAGTGAAGTTGAAGACATGATTTTCTCCCTGACATTTATCTTAGTTCTTTCCCTTTTTTCAATATGGAGTCAGTAACTTAGTCCATATCAAAAATGCTTGTTTGAATAGGCTTCTTGTTCTTCAGAGAAGAGAGTAACATCTTCTTGAAATGCTTTCTTCTGTAAGGAAGAGATGAAGGTAGGTTTATTTCATTATCCAGTCTTTTCTCTCCAATAATAGAGTAATTCCTTTTAGCAGTAATGACCCCTTTTTCTTCTCCGTCTTTCCCATTGCCACCCCGTTTTGGGGTGATACAAGTCTGGCAGAGATTCATTGTAAAAAGAACTGGGTTGATTTGCAGAAAAACATCTTTTATAATTCATCTTACAGAAAAATACCTGGACATAACGTGATGCCTCATGAACGACTGAAGTGTTGTATGTCACACCCCAGAGTGGTTACATGTGAATGCCTTTAAATGTATTTCAGAAATGTTTAGTACTTAACCAACGATACTTGGAAGTTCCTCTTTAGCATTTGGTTCCAGTGTGGGTGAAGAACTGCGAAACACCTTTTCAGGTCATCCAATTCGTCATTTGCCTATGCAGAGCCATCTGCAGGGTGCAGAAAGTTTTGGATTGTGTAGTTCAAACTTCAGGCTTCTGTGGCCTCTAAGGTAGAAGACGAAGCCCTTCTTCTAAATCTGACTTGCTAATTTCAAGGTCATTTGACCTTTTGTTCCTTTCAGCCTGCGGAAAGGTATTTTGATAATTCTGAGGATTTAGAGCTTCCAAAGCTCTCAAAGCAGACCATGCTCCATTCAGCCCATGGTGCCTGTGGACTTAGAGCTGCTGAGTGTTCTCACAGCATGGACTGCCAAACGTGCAGTTTGAGGACAACCAAATTGCTATTGGGATTTGTATTGTCATTTGAAAAATGATGCAATTTAGTTCTGGAACTGAACTGGAAGACCAGCATTGCATCGATCATCTGATGCTGCAGTGGCACATGCTTGCCGCATCTTTATTGCCAGTGCTTAAATAGATCTTGTTAAATTACAAAATAATCTGAATGTTACCAGTCCCTCTCAAAAGAGTTCTCTTGGCTTGATTCAAAAGCCCAGCATGAAGCAATACACATGAAAGCTTCCTCCATCGTTCCTTGCCTTGGAATTTTTTTCTTTGTTTTGCTTTTAAACCACTGTTTCTGTCCTGGTCATACCATCCTGAGAGATAGCTGCTGCCTTGATGGTGACTGCGTAGCTGCTGTGTACAAAGTATGTGCAGGATGGCTTTGGTAGAGGTGTTTGAGTTTGTTTGGAGGTGGGTTTTTTTGGTGGATTGTAAAATTTTTTTCAAACACCAAAATGTCTTTCAGGAACAATTTTTGGTAATGAAGCAATTAAAAAATTAATCTGGAAAGCACAAATGTAAGGGAAAATTTAAGCTTTAGCTTCTAAAATGTATAAGAGAAATATCATAGAAAATTTAGGCTTTAGCTGCTTACTTATCTTCTTCAGAATTTTACTCCCCTCCTGGAGACTTAAGTCGGGACTGAAAGTCAACAGAAATCCTTTGTAATCTGGAGAAATGCATCTGGAGAAAACACACCTCTTAAAAACAACTGATCAGTTGGCACAGAGAATACTTCTGATTTCCTCATTCTTTTTCACGGCATAGGGATTCAGGAAACAAATGAAAGGTTGGCTGCAACGATATTTTTTTTTAAGGTGTGCCTGCATTTGTTTTCCTTCATAGAAGTCTCTTGAAGGTTTGTTTTCTTTGTGTTATGCTCTTGAGCAGCTTATCTATCATTTCTCTTCAGGCTTGACCTGGCCTCTTCTAATTCAGTTGTCAGATCTTCAGAGGTTTCCAGGTTTGCTTGAAACTGGAGAGGTCTTTGATAGGATTAGGAAAGCAAATTCTATGGATAAAGCAGTGTAAGAGCACTTTTAATTTGCTGAACCATATGAATGATCCCCTTACCAAGGGATAATTCCACCAATGATGCTGACATTGCAGTCTGTGCCTTTAAGGGCATGCTTATGGATTAAAACTGGATGTTTATTTCTGGAGTCTGTCAAAGTAGTCAATGGCTGCTGTTTCTCAGGCCGAGTGGAGGAAAAAGGTCTTGCTTTTACCCATGGAACTCTCAGCAACACATGCATGAAGGTCCAGGCTGTCCCTTTTCTACATCATTTTGCCTTGTCTATTGTCTTCTAATTTTCCTTTTCTCTGGTAGAGATACGCATCTGCTATTTGCTACATGCTATTTCTATGTGGAGAACTCTGTCAGTCCCTGAACTTGATAACTATTTAGGCCTTTTGAGAGCACAAGACATTTTGGGCTGAAAAAGTCTTAAAGGTAAAAATATCACAGTTCATTAACACCACAGCTTTTTGGTTGTAGTCTTAAAAATTGAAGACTGGGAAAAAAAAAAGACTTAAAAGGGCGTTTCTCAGTGGAGCTTTTGTAGCAAAAGCAGTTCTGTGTGAAGAATGCTAGCATTCTGCCAAATTAGGTGATAAGAAAATCAGTTACTTACTTATCTTCACTTCAAACTTTGTTCGGGATTGCTCAAGGAGGATGGCTCTGTCTTCACATTTTGACTTAAAGCAACCAAACCCAGTAACTCCAATCTCAGTTTTCTGAAGTTGAAACGTCAGGTAGCTGTGAAAGAAAAGTTGAGCCTCTCAGGCATGACATATGTCCAAACATCCAGTCCAATCCCTGTCCCTTTACTAGTACTTATTAGCTAAACTAAATTTCCACCTAAAAATAATTACACGTTTCAGTAGAAGCTGAACAAATCCAGTATTCATTTACTTATTTTTACCTGTGCAGAACAAGTCAGCAAACCCCACAACAATTGACTTGTATTATAAGCATGCTGCAGGTTAGTCCTTACTTTAATTACTGTTTAATTAACGCAGGGCAGTGAAGGTGCAGTGTACCCCCATCAGCCTTGTACAGCAAGCCTGGAAGATTTGTAAGTGCATGTGGCTGCTCTTTGAAGTGATGGAGGACTTGAGATGAGCTCATAATTTCATGGTTTGCTTGGGAGCACAGGCCCTGCTGAGTGCTACAAGGTCTAGTTTAGTACTTCTCTGTTTTATTTTAGTTTTGTCTTGTTTCTGCACTCCTTCCTTGAAGTGAGGTACAGGGCCTCCTAAGATGACATTAACGTTTTAGACAATCACTGTCCTTGAACACCACAGCTCAAGTGACAAACTTGAAAAGTATGTCCTGGCTACTCACCTCACTGGGGTAGTATTTCATATTTTGACTGACCACATGAAGTCCACAGTGCCTCTGGAAGAAAAAACTGCAACAGTCTTAAAAAATTATTTTCTGTTTTCAATAATTTAATGATTAGGTAGGGCTTTTCCATAACTGTTGAGACCTAAGTGTTGTATACAAGTTCATGCAGTTTCTCCCTACTTGCTGGTTTAGGGCACGTCTGTCTCAGCTTGCTCCACAGAGCAGAAGATGTTTAAACATGAATAGGAACATGGTTGATAATTGTGTGTATGACAGGATCTTAATTCATGTAATAATGTACCTCTTCCTAGATTTGCATCTGGGAAAGTGAGACACGATATATGGTTTGTGATGGCTCTTTCTAGTTCAGCCTGCAATGCTTGCCACTTGTTTGAGCTCCAGGTGGAAGTGGGAGGCTGTTTTTTACTGAGCTTTTGTCCTGGGGCAGGGAGGAGAAGGGATAAGGTACAGTAAACACTGGTAAGAAAACAGGAAACTCGGTCAAGCAGCTGGCACAGAGACCCTTCTGCCTTAACTGGTCCTCTTTGAGGAGCTGGCAGTGTGTGAACACCATATCTTTCTGATAGGGAGTTAGTGGTGTAGTGTCCAGGGGGTGTTTGGGACTGGCTGGAACAGGGGGTGCCTTCCCAGGGCGTGTACCTGCAGCAGGCTCCTCTCTCCCCTCGCCCCTCTTATTTATCTCTTCAGTACAAGAGCGTTCAGGGCCAGTAATACTAAGCTGAGAATTCCATTGCTCTCCATTCTGTCTCCTCCCATATTGCTGTCAGCTTTTTGAGAAAGTATGTTACATGAGTATGGTTTCTAAATCACTTTCATAACTTCTGCTCTTAAGAAGTCACTTTCTCGTTGGTGGTATTGAAATCCTTGCTTGAGGTCAGTTTGCAGACGTGATGTTGCCTTCTGACGTGTGTAGCTTTTACTAAATAACACAGAACAGTTCAGGAGCTGTTAGGTACATTTGTTTTATACTGAGACTTATGCAGTAAATATTTTCTGCAAGTGAGGGAAATATTGCTGCCTAAATCTACTGCCATATTATTTAATTAATTTGGAGAATATACTCTGAAGATGTAATTAAATTTAATTTGTTGTTAGAGTAATGGTTTTGCGTGTTTGGTTTTTGTTTGTGAGACTAGTACTATTGTTCTTCCTAACTGTTGTGACAGTAAAAATCCTGCACTTTTGGTATGTGTTTTGGAAATTACTCTGAGGTTACTCTGGGTTCAGTTCTCCCAGAGATGTTATTTTCCTGGCCACTACTCTCAAGATAAGCACTGCCATCCCCTGCTGGCTCACTCTGGGGTTGCTCCTCTGATCAGTTTGTCACCTCGGCACCCAAACACAGATAAGAAGCTCAGGGACATGACTCCTTCCCTGTGGGAACTTGGGCAAAGGTTTGCCCAGGAGGGAATTTGTATGACAGCACATGAAGGACTTTCCTTTTAAAGCAGGTGTAGTAAGGGATAACATCATCAAGCACGAGAACAGGCAGTGGGGTTTTTTAATAATAGGAGCTGGTCTTCTCTAAATAGGATTGGATTTCTTCATATTTAGCTCAATTTGCCATAAGCAAACAAACACTAAACCTCATAATAGTTCTGAAGTGAGGCCAAGCCATGAAACTCTTGTTGAGGTTTTTATTAGGACAATTTGTTCCTGCTTCTTAATTAAAAGAGTTAATTAATAAAGTACAGTTCTGAAAATTTAATTAGTGTTCTGCAGTACATACTAGATGCTTTTCAAGGGGTAAATTCAAACTTGGGGTGCTTCCAATACAAACTTCTGAGAACTAGTAGCTGTTCAAGAGTAATAGTAAAAAACTGTGATATTTTAAAGATGTAAATTCTAGGAAATTTTAAGATAAACTTTCTATAGTCCATATTTTCCAAGTATGCTAGGTGTTTTGTATTTGAAATTGAATCACAAACCATTCATGCATTAACTGTCAGTGAACTGGAGAAATTTTGATGTTTTCAGATGTATATTGTTGCTAATTATTTTATTTCTTCTCTTTTACAGCGCTCCTTCAGCCAGTGCTTCCAGGTTCTCGAGAATTTGATGATATTTTGAAGATTCTGCATGCTTCCTACTTGGATCAAAATTCAGTGTCCAATTTTAAATACAAGAGAGCCAGCTTAGTTCATAGTGAACTCTTGGAAAAGGAAGTGAGTATATTTGTGGCTTCTGCTTCTCAGTAAGGTACCAGTCAAATGACAATGCTTCTTCTCAGTGTAGAGGCAGCCCATCAGTTAGATGGTTGGTCTTTAATTGCAAACTCACATCTCCAGAAATGTAGGCAGCTGTTTTTCAGGCATGTTTATTACTGCATGGTTTTAAATTCTTGCCTGCCAGATACTCCAAGAAGACTAAAAGAAAAATTGTATTCGGCACTGCTTAAGTCTGTGTTTTTAGCTTTCAAAAATTTTCTTAATTTTCTTAAGGAAAATCTGGAAACATCTGGCAAGATGTTTTAATGTCTTCTTTAAAAAGTTGATGTTTCCTGTGAGCATTAGGATTAAAATATATGCCTGATATAAGTTTCCTAAATCTCTGTCGTTTTGTTATTTTCCAAGAAGTACTTCAACAAAGTTGATTACTGATCTAGTAAGTGGAGCACCTTGGTTGAAGCCCTTCTATTGTGCCTTTTGTGGTATCTCTTCAATCCAGCGTTGGCTTGCTCTCGTCACTCTCAAATGAATTGGGCAGGATGGTTCTTGCCAATTCTGCTACAAAAATCAAACTAAAGTTACTGTACAGGTTGTTTGAAGAGGGTCTCTTAAAGAAACAAATACTTGCACAGATTAAGCCAATTAGATTTTTGAACTCTATAGCATCCAGTGATTTAATTTGGATTATCTTTTGATTATTTTTGTACACTTGGATCTGCTAACATAGATGGGGTCTGAAAACATTGACACTTTACTGTGGCAGCAGCAGTGTGTGTACCTGTGTTGAGAACTTTATGTATGCACAGTTCACAGAGAAACGCAGAGAGCTGAAATTCGATGGGCGCCCGGAGAAGGAACTCTTGGAAAGTTATGCATTCCTCATGGTGGATCGGTGCCAGGTGAGCAGTGAAACGCTGCAGGGAAATGCTTTCTTCAGCAAGTAAGAGGTTTGGGGGCTTTGCTTTTTTTCAGAGTGTTTTTACTGACACAGTGTTAAAGTTACTTTTGCAAAGTTCAGCACTGGAAGGTGTGGAAGGATGGGAAAGGGATCTAATATGGCGCCATTTAAATCCTCTATTCCCTGCTACTTAAGGTAGTCCATTTGCCTGTCCCTATTATCTCTGGTTTAGGCTCTGTTTTATAAATAAAATGATAGATTTTCTGGATGGCATATGAGTTTTTATTGTTTTTTTTTTAACTGAGGAGAAGTATTTTGTGTTTTCATTGCATTTGGGTTTTGGTGATTTTTTCCTTTTTCTTCTTTTTTTTGGTGCCAACAAGGTAACCTGTAATATATAATGGAATTGTCTTCTCTGTTTCTTCTTAGATCATATATTTTTAATCAAAGTGATGGAAAGGTGATTCCTGTGTTTTGTCTGCTATTGTAGAGTCAGGATTCCCTAAGCATGTAATCATTGACTTGTGTTTTAAGTATTAAAATTTTCTGTATTGAAGGCAAATAATGTTCATATACAGTACTCAAGGTACAGGGAGCCTGCTGTTTTTGTAAGATACAGGTGAGTCTATGCAGCTGCTCCATATCATAGTTCAAATCGCACAGTTTAATAGTTTTGTACAGAATTCAGACTAGTCTTGCCTCTGTTTGTAAGAGTTTAAGTTCTGTAATTGTAATTTCTCACTGTTGTGTTCATATCCTGGCTTTCCTAACAGACTTGCTTAAAAAACTGTTCTTTTTAGATACAGAGCATATGTGAAAAGGGGCTGCAGGTTGGCCACTCCACAATCACAACTCTTGGCCACCCTTCCATGGGTAACTATCTTTATATTATAAGTGCTGGTAATTCAGTAGCAGTTGACAGATAATGTGATGCAGTTGTGTGAGCTTTCAGTCTTTTTTTCTACCACTGACTGCAGCAATATCACAGCAAGATGTTTTTAGAAAAGGAAATGGACATCAGAACATGATTTCATAGCTCTGTTTTTGAGTAATTCAGTTCAATTCCCTAATTCTCATTTTGGCTTTAAGTCAATCCAATATCCCATGTCTTTCCAGTAAACCTGGAGGGCCAAAGAACTCATGCAGTGTGTGGCTGGCTGCCTCTGTGTTTGCTTGTAGGTGTGTACACTGAGAGATATCTCATGTAGATAAAACTAAAATTCTTGATACAATACATAAATTGGAGACTTAAATAGTCACAAGGTGTTAGAGTTTTGAGAGTGGAAAACAGTAAGTTCCTTTTGCAAAGCTTTTAAAATAGAAAATTAGGAACTGATTTGTTATTCTGTGTAAGATGAACATGTTACAGAAGTATAATGAATATTAAAAGCAGAATATGAATGAATATGGACATGAATATTGAAAGCAGAAATAGGTGCAAGGTGGAGAAGAGGCAAAGCTTTATGAGCATATGATTTTTTTACTGGTAAAAGGTCTGGAGCAATTTGCTAAAGCAAAATACAGACTGGAAATCAGAGGAACCTATGTAAAATGAATGCTTTTCAAAGTATCTGAATTCAGTTACAGCTTTTTGGTCTTGGGTACTCAGCCTGACCAACAAACGACAGTTTGATGCCTTAAAATCTATGAAATGACTAAGTATGGAAAAGCACAAAATTATTTTACCTTTGCACTTGAGTGTTGATTTTATCCATTGAGCTTTAATCCCATGTAATGCTTTTTAAACCTCTAATGATGTTTTAACATTCAGCATAATGTATTTTGGTTTGTTTTTATACTCAGGTGTATATATCTCCAAGTATGCTGATTTATTGCAGCCTAATCCTCTAGAACCTGGAGCAACTGGAGATGTGATTGTTTTTAAAATAATAAAGGTAATTTTAACTTGCTATTCTTGAAGCATTGCATTGCTTACTGATAACACACAGGTGGTTTAAACCTAACTTTTAATTTGTGGAATCATCTGTGTGTAGAGAAGCTAGACCTCTACTAGATTTAAAATCCAGTGTTGATATTAAGCCTAAATGAAGTGTAATAAATTCTTATTAAAGGGAAAAATCAATCAGTTGTTTTTTGTGTTTGTTTTGTTTCGTTTTGTTTTTTTAAGTATGAAAATAATATACTTCTAGAAGTGGCTTTCTTAATGGCCTGTTTTATTTTCTCTGCTCTTTCTTTGTTACTTGGAGCAATTTGCCTGTTTCCAGGAAAAAGCTCATGCTGACAATTCTGCTTTATTACAGGGAAAAATGAAAAGCATATATGACCACATTGGTATGAAAGCAGTGGAATCCACTGTCAAGAGCGTGTTGGATCCCACCCCTAAGCACGAGTGTCATGTTTCAAAGAATGCAAACAAAGTCAACTCCTTGTTGGCTTACCGTGCATATGAAATTACTCAGGTAAAGCTGAGCCTGTGTTACTTTCTTATGTGAAACCTCCATCAACAGAACTTCTGAAACAGTGGAGGGAAAAATCACTGAAGGTACAACAAGCCCTGAACTTCCCTGTGAAGCTGCAGCTGGGTGTGTGTAGCAGCCCACTGGTGCCTGCACTAGAAATCCCAGCACAGCATGGCTGCCTCTCCTGTTGCCACTGTGTGATCCTGAACCTCAGGTGAAGTTGTCCCTCAGATTAGGCTGGAGTTGGAATAGGAAATAATGGGAATGTACATGGGACTGGAATGGAGGCTGGAAGATAGGACTTAATGTGGGGAGTTTGAAGTGTAAAAGTACAACTGGTTTGTGGTCGTTAAGTGAGACTCCTGAAAGGGAAAATGTTGACTAGAAAGAATAGCATTTTTCTTTCTTTTCTTTTCTTTGTCTTTTTTTTTTTTCTTTTCTTATTCCCCTTTCCTGATTCTTAGGTTGGGAGATGAGGGAAGATAGAAGGAAATCAGTTCCAAGCATTTATGTTCCTCCAGGTGTTGTGTATCTTACTGCAGGAATCTGTTGCAGTCAGATTATTCCACCAATAATTTTATAGATTTCAGGATCCTTACTGGAAAGCATTCTCTTCAGTATTAACAACTTCTTTGTCTTTTGTAAATCACTGGGCTGGACACTGAATCAGAGTGCTAAAAAATGAATGTGTTTTTTCATTTTTCATTAACATTTTATATTAAGATTTTGTGACTGAACTAAGGATAGACTCCAGAACTCAATGCAATATTTACTTTGCTCTGAATTTTTTTGTTTTTATTAGTTATCCCTTCTCTCACCAGGAATACTTCTAAGTAAATGTTGCATTTCAAGAATGTCTCATTCTTAATTCACTCCTGAAGTTCTGTTTATATCTAAGTAGTTGATAAATGAGGGAGAAGATAAAAAATCTTAATTGATTATATTCTATAGTACATATGAGAGGAGCATTTAACTGCTTCTTTATTTTAAATACCAGCTTTTAAAGAAATTGGCTCTAGGCTTCTGATTTAACAGTGTCACTTCTTTTTCCCAGTACTACTTTTATGAATACGGCTTTGATGAGATCAGGCTAAGACCACGACATGTTTGTCCTTATGCTGTTGTTGCATTTACTTATAAAGATGACATGGTGCAAGGACCAAAACGTGTGCCCCCATCAAGGTAAGCTAGGAAATGAGTTTTGGAAAATCTGCATGTAGCATGAAGAATTCATAGCTCTTGGGAGTAGCTTCGAATTGATTTAAATGAGCAGTGCTGAAATGAATGCATGTGTCACAGGGACGTAGCATAATAAATACTTCTAATTCAAAGCAAAAGGTGGCAAAATAGGTTTTATGCAGCAGGGTGGTCCCTGTGGGAAGCAGTGCTGCTGCTCTTCCCACCTGCTTGCCTTTTGCCCAGGTGGAATCCACAAATAGTGGGGGGTTTTACCTAACTGAGCAAATTTGTGGGCATAAAGATGTTCACAGTGTTATCTTGCTTGATACTCCAAAATAATGTTCTGTATATTTTGTCTCTGAACCCTTCACTGCTGTCTAACTGCTTCTGGAGAGAATATGTAGATGGCCAGTTGATCACAGATCCACTGTGTGTGATACCTGTCCTGATAGGAAGATGTCCAGGTGTGGGGACTGTACTGTGAAATGCTAAAAGCAGTTATCAAGGTGTCTAAAATAGAGCAAGATGCTGCAGCAGTGCTAGTTTGATGTTAGAGAGGGAATTACCAGTCTTGCTATTTTGTTAGACTGATAAACTATGCTTAATATAAAATTCAATGGCCAGAATTCTCTGTTCTAGCCTAGTCATTCTGTCTTCTTTTGTTTAGAGCAAACACCTTCCACACAGATAGAAGTGCAGGTAAGAATGAATTCCATTTTTGGTTTTATGATATAGACAGGGAAGGTTTTGATGTTTTTTCTCTGTAGCTTTGTGTTTGACCAGTTTAGTGATGATGAGTATATATCTGAATTTTATCCTGAGCTGTGGTTGCTGATACTGGATGAGCAAACAGACACCTTAATGTGTATCTTCTTTTATTGGAACGAACCACACTTAGAGTGTAGTAAGTGTAGAGTGTACTAAGAACTGATCTTCAGTTTCTGAATCTCCTGTTCAATGGCACTTCAAATAACATGGTTCTCTGTCATGCTTTGTTTTGAACCTCGTTCAAGCAAAATTGATGTGTATGAAGGTGATTGACAGTTAACATAAGGAAAGAGGAAGCAATTCTTCAGA
The DNA here is from genome assembly GCA_009812075.1 of Sialia sialis. Taxonomy (NCBI): domain Eukaryota; kingdom Metazoa; phylum Chordata; class Aves; order Passeriformes; family Turdidae; genus Sialia; species Sialia sialis. The sequence goes on along the minus strand of VRYO01000638.1, from coordinate 8,051,673 downwards.
AATAGGCATCAAGGGTGTGCTTATACTGACAGGTGTACGTAACAAATCTGTAACAACCTCCTTTACTCTGCTCAGAGTGAGTCAAAACATAACAGGCTTGATAGCATCCTTTCTGTTACCTTTTAACATTATTGTCTGGTCTGGTATTAGCATGAAATTTTCCCTAAATTGGTTTTAGAGATTCAGCAGCTTCTTCTTTCAGTCACAGCTGGCAAGTGGTTTCACTTAGTCTTCTTTCTCCATTTTACTTTAGAGAAATCTAACATTACATTGTGGAGGGGACAGCTTTGGAATAAAGGAAAACTTGTGTGCCATGTTTCCCTAAAATCAGCAACACAATCTTTCCTTCCATGCAAGCTGTGAGTATTGCCATTTAAACAGTAAGTTTAAAATACTGCTCTATTAAAATTTTGAGTAGAGACTGGTGAGTTTTGGATAAATTTAGATGAAGATCAAGAATGCTAAGTGCCTGAAGTACATCAAACAAGACTCCAGTCATATGTCCAGAACTTTCTTGAGTTCAGGTGCACAACTGTCAGCATCTCTTTGCTGTTTGGTGTTTTGTTGTTTCTGGGTTTGTTTGTTTGGGTTATTTTCCAGTGACACACACACTCCTCTGCAGGAATAAAAGTCCCTGGCTCATGAGATAGTGCAAAGAAATTATTCTTAAGGGCATATATTTACTAGTTCTTATTTTATCAGTGAGTGTAGGAATATAGAATGTAAAAAGAGGTCTTTGTTTTTTCTCCTCCCCACCCTTCTTCTCCAGTCCTGAGAAGCTTGAGGTTGAAAAAGTTGCAAGCATTGATCAGTTGAAGAAAAAAATTTCACCAGAGGTGTTCTTGAAAGAAACTTATGAAGGAAGAAAAGAAGGTAAATTGTTCTCGCTTAATTTCTTTAAATTCAGGATTTTCGAGTTTTCTGAATTACAATTTTGTTTCATTTTTTCTTACCTTCTCTTTCTCCACTTCTGTCATGTCAGCATTGAAGAGTGGCTTGTACTGTAGCCTGTATGAAGTTGTGGAGAAGTCCCGTTCTGGGAGTCACTTAGAAGGTTTACTTCAAAAACTAGAGAAAGAAAGACTTGTGAGTGCAACAGATTTGACTATTCCTGTTTTTAAAAATAATTTTACTAGTTAGTAATTTGAGGCATAGAACAAGATCCACAATCTCACTGGAATTGCTTACCTGGCTTACTCTTAAGTATCAGGGCACTTCTCTGCCCAAGACAGAATTATCTTACAGTCAGGAAGAGTATTCATAGTGAGCAAATGTCTTTGAAGCAGTTTGCTCTTTTTGCTTGAAAACAGGTCCTTGTGAAACCACTTGTGGACAGAGGATTTCTTTTTCTTCTTTCTCCTTGGCAAATGGTGTCCCCTTATGGTAAGTGTACTCTAGTTTTGTGTTTGGGTTGAGCGTTTTATTTAGTTTTTTTTTTACTGGGGGTGGGGTTTTGAGTACTAGATTGACTTTTGGTACGCCTCTCCTTTTTAACTGTTTTTACTTTTTTGTGTTCTAGACCACCAGACTGGACGGTCCCGCGTGCTTCATGCAGTGTTTCTGTTTCCAGAGCCTAGAGCTATGATTAACTCAGGTAGGTTTTGTTCACTGTTGTGTACAGGTTTATTTAAACAGAGATGATATTCTGTTGAAGATTTTGTAGTATTCAGTCAGTGTGAATGAAGAATAACAGTGTGCATTGGTTATGGTGATGGTGTTGGTGTTCAGAAATACTTGTTTCTTCACGAAAGCAAATATCACACATTATAGGTTCATTTGTTGATATTTGAGAAAGTAAAACTTGTTGAAATTTCTTGGTATGGCTTCCCTGGCGTCTGAATTACTCCTTCGTGGTTAATCCAAACCATGTTTAATGCAGTATGTATTAATACAGAGTATTGCTAACTAGTCATAATTTATACTTCATGGATTGATTTTAGTTGTGGATTCCCTTTTCTCCTATGGCAGCACTAAAAGGCGTTCCATATGGAGCACAGAAGAAAAAAAAGGAAATCATTCCAGAATTCACAGAGTTGATTCAGTCTCTGCATATTGCTATAATCAAGTCCCGTAACGACAGCGGTGCAGATTACAATACTGTTGTGGAAAAATACATACACAAGTACTTCAAAAAACTCTACAGTGGCCCTGGAAGAGAGAATGAATTTAAATTACGTGAATACTCAACATGGCTGGATGATAAAAGATTTCTGCACCCTGCCCCAAGATTCAAAACCCGCATTAGCAGCTGCTTGCAGAACTATATTTTTGGTTGTGAGGCCTATCAGCTCCCTGTTTCCAGAGTTAAGGGGCTGCTGGACAGAAATCGGAAGCCTCAGCGCTTCAGTCCCATCTCAGATTATGAAGCTACAGAAGACTACTCTGACTTTGCCAAGTCAAAATGCAGGAGAAGAATCCATCCCAAATATGAAGCTGCTGCTGCCAGACAAAAACTGCCTCCTGGGGAATATGATACTGAAAGACTCAAAGATCTCATTAGCTTGATCCAGTGTAGGAAGAAAAATGTAGGTGGAGATTCTGATTCTGAAGACCCCAGAATTAGAAGTGGTCTGAAAAGAAAGCTGGAAGAACAATCTGAAAATTTGAAGTACCTAAAACTGAATGACTCTTCAGAGAATATTTGTCAGTACGAAGGTAAGAAAATCTTTGTTTAGAGTTCATCTTTAAACATGGTAATTCAAAGCGTATTTAACATTTAATCATTATAGATTTTTTTTTTTGCATGTTGTGTGTGCATGATGGTTCATTTAAACATTGACCTGAGATCTGTCAATAGAGATAAAGTTTATTTTTTGCAGGTTTCCCCTTTCTAGGAGACAAGGGTGAGAACAAAACCCACTCTTAAAAAATTTAGAGTTTTAGTAAAAGATAATGAGGAACAATCAAAGTAGAAGTTACAGCCGGTGTTGGGTCTGCGTCCACAGCCTGACACACCCTCTGATTGAGCTAGCAGTCCTTCATACCATTACAGTTGCATTACTTCCTCAAATTTCTTGGCACTGTCTCTGGACGTGCTTGACCACAGTATTGCTCCAACTGCTGCATCATTGCAAATTCAATTCTGTCAGCAGTCTAGGGTGGTCTTCTAATGGGTCTGATGCCACTTTAGGCTTGGTATTTTTTTCCCTGCCTGCTTGTGCTGTCTTAGATACATATTTTGCAACAGTAATCATATCTTGTGATACATCTTTTGCAAGTCCACTTACATCTTGTAAAGCCTTGCTTTCCTTTTTTACCCTAAAGTGATTACATACTTTAATTTACTAAAAAGCAATTAAAGCTTGTAATAATAATTTTCAAGCAACTCCAGTTAATAAAAGCAGATAAATTGTAATGAAAGCCAATTACTACATATTCTGTTTATAACACGAGCGGAATTTTCCTGGAAGTTGCTTTCGTTTTACCTCTTTGGAAAGAAGGCAGACTTTCAAAGAGTTACTTGCCTGTGGAGCTGTCCAAAGACTTTCTAACACAGTTTACACAGCAGACTTAATGAAGTCTTTTGTAGGGTTTGACTTTGCTGTAATTCTTTGTGTCCAGTGCCCTATGTCATACCTAAGAAGTTTAGATTCAAGGGGAAAAGCATAGTTAAGTTTTGAAATAGCTGGTAATGTGTGTAGTGGGACAAAGGAAACAGTAAGATTAAATTATTCTATACATGAAATTATCTACATCCCAAGCTCAGAGAAATATTACAGGTGTCTTCTGACTTAAGATCTGCCAGAAAAAACCCTTTGATTTCTGTTTCCCTGACCCTTTTCTCAAGGCAATTATAGAGGCCTCCTGCAGAAGGGGGAAACAGGAGCAAGAGTAGGGCATTTACAGTCACTCTTGTGTATGTGAATCACTGGAGGATGAAGTGACTGATCTTAGTTGTCCTTTTGAGAGGGGGCATGGCTGGCATGTAGGAATGAAGGAGGCAAAGGATGGACTTGATAGTTGGGATTCCTTCTTGGAATTCTTTGAACCTCCAAATGTCTTTTTACATTGATTATAAATGTAAAATATGTGATGAATGCACGTCAACGTTTTTGTTACAAACTGATGCTAAAGAGTGAGACTGTGGGTATGTGGCAGATGTTTGTGGGGGAATCTGGTTTTGTTTGTATTTTAAGATTGAGTAATGGATTCCTTTTCCCATCCTTGCCCGTTCTAAGAGGGCAGAACCTTGGATTCACCCCACTCTGTGTTCTCAATGAACTCTGACCATGGTGGCCACGAGGGTGACTTCAGGCAGGCGGATGTGTCCAACCCTGCTGCTGACACGGAGGGGCTCAACAGGGCGCTGCTGGAGACGCTGGCCACCACAGGCTGCTGGGACCCTGCCCTGCTGCAGTCTGCCAGTCAGGCTCGAGGCACTGAGGAAATTGAGGAGGATATGAGACAAAATGAATACGGATGCATTCCAGCTCAGGACAGAGATGATCACGAGCTTCCTAACACTGCTCAGGCTGACAGTGTTACCTTCAAGGACCCGCAGAGCCCGGCCATGCTGGAAGTTGATGTGCCGTGCTTGCCCTACCCTGCCGATGTCAGTCTGCAGCTCCCACCCAACGAAGCAGCCCTTGAGCAAACACTACATTTACAAGTAAGTGAAACTCCCAGGATGCTGGCAGTGAAAGTATTATTTTAACAAATGATTCTAAATGAAAAAAACATTTAATTTTTTCTACAGAGGCAAACACAGATACGTACTAACTTTTCTGCAAAGCTTATCTATTTGGTAGGAACATAGATGGAAATTTTCTCCACTCTTAAGCATGTTTTATCCTTTCTGTAATAAAAAAAGGAGCAGAGGTGAAGAATTCTGAGCGTTTCACTGCATGCTTATGTCTCTTTGTGGGCCTCCTTGATACAGTGCTGTATGAGTTCCCTTGTGGTCAGGGATCACAGTGCCCCAGCTCTTTGCTGATAACCCTGCAAGAGCAGGGTATTGTAAGATATCCTAATGTAAGATTGTTCTACTGGTACTTACCCATAAAGCCCAGTTTATGAATCATAGAGCAGGAATGAGTTTGTCCCACCTGTAATCTCCACACTGTTTTGCTTCTACCCATCTGGAACATGAGATGAAATTGGCTTGTTTAAGGGCCCAATACTAGTTGCAGGCAGTGCCTCAGCAATGCCAACATCTCATGCCTTTAGTCAGGTATCAGGACATCAGCCTGCAAAGAGCAAGGGAGCAGCCAGTTCTCCCCTCCCTTCCTCTTTGTCACCCCCAGCTTCCATACTGTAAGGCTAGTGCCTTAGTAATTTCATGATAGACCAGGGAAGTACCTCATGGAAATGTTTCCAGGTTTGACTGGACTAGACTGATGGCAGGATTGCCAGCATGCTGGTGAACTCAGGTGTGTTCTTTCTGTGAGCTGCTCAGAAAGAACTACTTTTAATAAGTCACTGTTAAAAACTTAATAGTGAGCAAAACCAAAAGAAGTTGTTTTGAGATGTTTGCTTTTTAGGAAGCAAGCACTGGGAGTGCCTTTGAAGACTACAGTCCCTGTCCTAGCGCATCTATAGAACACAGCTATCGCAGGCAACTTCCCAGGTCAAATAATGTAGGGGAAGTTGGAATGCACTGGAAACTTATCCCAATTACAGGTAAGATGGATTTTAACTTCTCTATTCCTACAAAACATATTCTGAAGATTTGTATCTAGATTCATAGATCCATTCCTGGATAATATGCACAAGCAAGTTGGTACACAAGCACATCTATAGCCTGTGCAGTTGTTTCTTGTATTTGATTAATACTGAAATCTGCTGGATGAAAACAGATATTGGTGGAGAATGTTGGTTTGGCTTCATATTGACACGAATTAGAAATGTGAATGCTTTATAAACAAACAAAACTATAGTTTTGAATATGGATGGTGAAGAAACTGAGCTGCGGTAATGAGGAGCTTTCAGCACTCCTTGCAACACCACTGAAGCTGTGTCAGTAATCAGACTGATTGATTCTCCCCTTTCAAGAAAAAAAACTTGTGTTCACAATTGCAAGATCAGGTGCCGCTTGCAGTTCAACTCCCCAAAGTCATTTGTGTCTAAGCTTTTTAAAAGTGAGGATTTTAATCTAGTAGAAAATGCAAATACTTGAATAATATGTTGCCCTGCTTGATTTCTAATTTAATTTTTAATTTGTAATGGAGGTATATCCCGTTGTGCTTACTCTACATTATCTCTGGGAAAACAACTTGTATTCTGCTTTTTCAGCAGACTTGGATTGTGTTGTTTTACTATCCTATGAGCTGTTAAATGTACTGTGCTTCTGTACCTCAGCAGTCTGTAACATTTGAGTATTGGGGTTTAAGTTGGTTGGTGGGGCAGGCATGACAGTAATGCTGTTTTCGCTGTGATTTGGAGGTTTTGGTGTATCAGCTGTGTGTGACTCAAACATGATATGATGATGAGCTCTTCCTCTGTAGGTCTGAAATCACCAGAACAGCCACTGGAGTACTTCCCACCAATGGATGCACTTCCTAATGACCCCCGTCGACAGAGAAGTCGACAGAGAAGTTGTGATTATCAGCTGCCATGCTCTCCATGTTCAGACACACAGAAGGGGATGGCAGAAGATGGACATTACACAGGACAAGCAGAGAAACTTGAAGATCAGTATGAGCTAACAGATTACCCTTCAACAGCTAAGAATTCCATTAGTGCAGTAATAGAGACAGCACTGTTAGAAGAATACAAGCTCTTTGCAAGAAAGATTCAAGAAATTTTGCAACAAAAGAACATTGCTTATGTCAGTGGCATGTCTACACCAGTCCTTTCTACCCAGGAGAGGCTAATGAAACTTTCTGAACACATCTGTTTGCAGGCATCAGAGATTTCTGTCCAAGAATATATAGAGCGCCTGAGTGAGAAGCTGAACAGTGTCATTTTGGCTTCCTCATGCATGAAGCTGACTCCCCCAGTTTATTCCAGCCCTGAAGCGCTGGAGGTGGGCAGCACTGCCCCCAGGCCTGTGCCTGACACGCTGGCCGAGTGCAGGGACAGCAACAGGGCGTTGTTCCCAGAGTCACTGTGCAATAACCTGGGGGGAGAGCTGCATTCTCAGGAGCTGCATTCAGCAAGCCTACCCCTAGGGAAGGAGAATATGGGGCATGGCAATGCTAAACCAGAGGATCAGACTTCTTCTGGTGCTGATTTCATGGAACCACCAGAAAAGACTCAGAAATCCCCTGAGAACTTAAACATTTCAACTCAACCAGCTTTTTCTGCTTTTATAAGCCAGTTAAAACCTGAATTATTTAACAGTTTGTTTGAAATTATGAAAGATCTACAGAAAAACACTGTCAAATTTTATATTCATGAAGAGGAAGAAAGTGTTCTCTGCAGAGAAATCAAGGTAAAGCTGTTTCAATTCCACCTCTCTCTAGTGTCAGAACAGAGTGTGTTTCAAATCCACTTAGATGAAATTGGACTCACTTTCACTATGAAAGTGAATTGTGAAAGTGGGCTGTCCTGTGCCGTTTCTTCCTTGGGCTTTTGAGGTAGTCTTGCTTATATTTAGCTTTTATGTGAAGTCTTTTCCTTGGAGCTGGAGAACAGAACAAGCTGTAGGTTGGCCCTTTCTGAAGATCCTGCCAGGGGGTGGCCTTACAGAAAAAAGGCAATAAGGGAAGAAATGTGATAGCTACCATTTTAGAAAGAATATATGAAAAGTCACTCTGTGTGGCTTTGGGTTTTTTTCCTCTTCTCCTCTAATTAATAGAAAGAACTTTGAGAAATCACTGTGCTTCTGTATTTAAATGTATAAGATGAAAGTTGTAAACTTCTGACTTCCTTGAAAATTCAGGCAATGTGTGTGATTTGATAGGAGTGACTGACTGGCTAAAACAGCTGCTGTGTGTTGCTGCATCCTTCTGATTAATGTATGGGAGGGGTAAAGAAGCCAGTCCCTCTGGAGTTCACTGAAGTGGAAAACCTCCTGTGGGTGTCACCTGGGCATCGTTTTTACCAAACTACCTATTGACTTTTTCCTTGTCTCCTTTCTGTGGTGGCAGGAGTATCTTAGGAAGTTAGGGAATACAGAGTGCCATCCAGAGCAGTTCCTTAAAACAAGAGCTGATTCAGATAAACTGTTGATCATTATCCAAAATGAAGACATTGCCAACCTCATCCATAAGGTATGTCCCATGTAAGTAACTGTGCTACAGAAAACTGTTGGCAATAGTGAGAGAGCTCATTTGGAGCAAGGCTGCTTCCTTCTAACAGCACAGCATTCAATATGTGTTTAGCTGCTGTTTGAAGAAACAAAATGGTTGTAATAAAAATGGTCTTGTCCCAACATTTACCTGTAACTTCTTTCACCGCCATGCATGTGCTAATGGATATTTATTGTTAGTACTAAAGCTGTACAGAGGCCGGAGTGATTGTGCTTCTGGTTCTGTGATGCTCTCACAGCAAGTGAGGGCAGCTCTCAGATGACCTGAGCTGTCCCTGTGCTGGACAGAAAGTAAAATTATTCCAAATGCTCAACATGCATTTACCTTATTCCTGTAATGCTCCTGAGAGAGCACCTCCCCAGGCAAGAGAAGAAACAGTAATGTTTTGAAAATGTGAAGTTTGGTGCCTGGCATTAATAGATAGGAGAGTTCTGTAGTTCCTTTTTCTGTGTGACCTGTGGTTACACCTCTGATTTCAAATGTTTTTAAACAGATCCCTGGCCTGGTGACTCTGAAGAGGCTCTCCTGTGTCAGCTTTGCAGGGGTCGATAGTTTGGATGATGTGAAAAATCACACTTACAATGAACTGTTTGTGTCTGGGGGTTTCATTGTATCAGATGAATCTGTCCTTAACCCAGAGTCCATCACTACAGGTAGGTGTGATCCTTCTGGAAGCTTTACAACTGAAATCCTTTCAGTATCCATTTCAGTATCTGAGAGGTCCTGTACTCAGCACAATGAAGAGTTAGATCTTCCAATTTTTGTGATGTTCTTTGAGAACTTCAGTTAATTCTATCTCCTTCTCAGCCCAGTGACCTTGAAGAACACATGGAGATTCTGTCTTCAGTTAGTATTACATTGTGTAATTATGTCTGTGGGGGCTTTTATTCCATACTACTTCATACATACATAAACTATATATACTTTTTCTTTATTTGAAATTGAATAGTAAATGAAGTTAAATTTTTTTGAAATATTTTAACAAGGCAAAGCATGTATGCTATGGTCAGCTTTTAAATACTACTGCGGGCACCTGAGGTACAGAAAAACAGCTTAGTTTTATGATACTGTTGTTGGCCAGTCTGCATGGAAGAAAACTTGTAGTGGCTGCTGTCAGTAATTGTGTGATTGTACTGTGATGAAAACAGAAAACAGCTTTTTTGTATACACTGAAGCAGTATTTGCAGTCTACGTACCACAAAATTTAACTTCTATTCAATATCTCTATAACAGATAAACTGAAACAGTTCTTGTCGTTTCTGGAGGATCTCAATACCCCAGATGGCAAATGGCAGTGGAAAGTCCACTGCAAAATACAAAAAAAACTGAAAGAGCTGGGAAGGTAAGTGAAGTTCTAAAATAACAGCTGTTAAAATGCTTCAGCTTTCATTATGTCCTCCAAAACACACTTGAAGAGAAGTTACTCTTATGTTTGTCTTTTGATATTTAGACTGACCTTAAATTGTTTTTAACAGTGAGCTTTCCCCACTGCAGGATGAATGCCAATGCTCTGAACCTGCTCACCCTTCTGAACACATATCAAAGGAAGCACTTGGTCGAGATTTTGTCTTACCATAACTGTGATTCTCAAAGTCGAAATGCTCCAGAACTTGACTGTCTCATCAGGCTTCAGGCTCAAAACACCCAACAGAGACATGTTGTCTTCCTAACAGGTAAACCCCACACTTGTGAATACCTCTCCCCCTTTTCTGCTAGTAGGTGCTAAATATTAATACAAGCCCTTCTTTTATGCATTCAGAAAAGAATCTCAAAGCACTCTCGAGTTATGTTGATAATGGCATAGTGGTTGCTGCTGTCGATGACTTCATGCAGAACTTCCAAAATCTCGTTGAGTGTCACAACCCTGTGACTGAGCAGAACCACCTTTCTCCCTGCGGTGCTGGCCAAAGACAATCAGGTAATGCCAAAGACACTTAAACTTGGCTTTCCAAACTGCATGTGTGGGGTGGAGGTACTGGGACAGTGTGCCTTGACTCTGGTCAGCGGCCGCTGCAGCTGGCAAGGAAAACCCAACTCTCAAGCTACTCTTTTTCTAATTGAAGTGATGGGGGAAAAGCAGTGGGGATGGAGCACCAGAGACCTTAAATGCAGAAATACAGGTTAGCATGGTATTGGAGGCACGAGACAGGGCATGTTTTCAGGAAAAGGATAGGTTTGTCTCTACCTGCTTTATCTACTTAGAGTAGATAAACTGTACGGGGATGTCAGTAATTGTACTCCATTGATTGTCTGATCAAATACTCACTGCTGTGTAACTTTAGATGCTGTTTTGACATTGTCCCCTTTGGAGCTGGGAGTTGGGATTTCCCAGCACTAAGTATGAACACGGTGTGCAGAAGCTTTTAGCACGGAGTAACTGGACACTCCCACAGAGGGTTAAATGTGTGTGTTGAGTAAGTGAACACGAGTGGCTGAAGACCAAGACTTAAAGTGCTGTTGGACTGGCAGACCTGAAGTGTGACACTGTGAGTAATGTATTGCCTTTTTAACCAAAGTTTGTATTTCAATAGAAGAGGACTTTTTCTCTCTTTTAATGTAGTTCTTGTAGAAAAGGATGAAAAGGATGAGGAAGACATGTCTCTGGATTCAGGGGATGAAATGTCAGAAATAGAAATCTGCAGTGGTGCCTCTAAGTATGATACTCATGTGGAAGCTTTACAGACAGAGGCCAAGGGCCCACATGGAGTAGATGCTAAAGAAAGCTGCTTATCAGTTACAGAGTTATCTCCTGAAGCACAAACTGGCCTTGTGGAAAAGACTTACAAAACTGACTTGGAAGAGAAACAGCCAATTACTCCAGTTTCTACCACATGCTCTGCTGAAGGAGAAAAACACAATGCAATTGAACAAACTCCTTTCAGTAGCTTCCAGGTTTATAGCAGACAATTAAACATGTCCCATCAATTCAGCCACTTTAATGTACTCACTCATCAGACTTTTCTGGGAACAACATACCCAATTTCTCCTGCAAATCAAAGCCAAGAAGGGAGCAATTATTTTCTATCTGCCTACAGTCAGAGCATGGATACAGAAAAGTCATCATCACCTGGTGGCTGGGATAGCTGCTGTGATTCTTCCAGGCCATACTCAGAACAGAAATGAACTCTTAAAGTCTCCTTTTCTAAGTTGCTGTGGACTTCTCTGTTTCTAAAATGTTGGATTAATGATTTCTATTTTATTCTGGAACAAAATGTTTCTTGTTCTTGTTATCTCAGATGTTTTCATCTTCTATTTAAATTCCTGATGGCTTGTCCCTGTTGGAACCATCTGAAAATTTAAATAAATACATATATTTTTTAACGTTTACTGTACTTGAATTATCTTGTTTGTTGGCACTTTTAAGTTTCTACATTTGTATTTGACCTGTTACCTAGGCTTCAGTTTGAGGTCTGTTTAATGTAAAGCTGAATGTTTGCCTAAAATATGTGAAAGAGCCAGTTGTTTTCTTTTTTTAACTGCAAGAGTATCCAAGTCATGTTTCTTTACATAAATATTGAAATTATTGTATTTATTTGACATTGACACAAATTTTGTACAATGTTTTTACATAGCTCTAAAGCAGTGTACTTATTTTCATGAGTATATACTGGATTTTGGCTAAATACCTCAATTAGAGTAACCAATGGCGCAGTTCCATTACAAAAAATCAAATAAACTCTTAATGCACAAGGGGCTTGCTAACACATTGCTTTGTCTGTGGTTTTTACGTTTTTTGCAAAGTGCTTGAGGAACACCCAAGCTCGGTTGCCTGCACAGCAATTGTCCGTGTTTCACTTGGTGCTCTGTGCCATTGCAGCATCATCAGTGTCCTACAGCTTTTATCTGGCCACTGTGATTACTGTGACAAAGACAAACCTGGGTTTAATGACTGTGGAGTTCAATTTGCATCAGAAAAACCTCAATCCACTCCCACTCAGCTTAATGATTCCTGGAGCTTTCAGGCTTTTTTTTTTTTTTTCTTCCCCCCCCCCCACCGTTTTGTTTATTTGTTTTGTGAACTAGCACTGGGGTAAGTACAGTTTTATCTGTTTCTTAATCCTGTCTTTTGAATTTCACATCTGCTGAGTTACCAACCTTTTTCCCCTCAGGGATTCTCTCATTTTGTTCCTCATCCTCTGCCTCAGGCTTCTGGAAGGCAGCAGCCACAGGGAGCAGCTGTGGAGTCTCCAGACGACCCTTGTTGCTGCACTGCTGGCTTTGCTGAGACTCCTGACTTGTACTGCTCATCTTCAGGTTGTCCCAAGTCCTGTGTTTGGGGGATTTCCTGTTGGAATTTGATTTTAGTGCTGTTCTCTGGGATGTGCTGTTTGGTACCAGGTGAGTGTTTGAAACTACTTCAAGTTCACAAAATTAGTTGGGACAAAATTATTGGGTAAAAAGGGCAGTTTTTAAAAAACAAACAAAACCCATATGAAGCTGATTCTTTCCCTCTATAAATAGTGGATTGATATATTCAAGTTAAGAACCAGTACCAGACTGGTAGTGTAACACTTGTTACCCTGCCCCCAAACACGGCAAGTACAGTAATTTCACGAATATAAGCTGCACCTTTTTCATTGAAGAATCCAGCCTACCCCAGTGGTGCGGCTTATATTCAGGTGCGGCTTATCTATGGACAAATCCCAGC